>JAJOZX010001938.1:0-612500 GCA_023014485.1 Bathynomus jamesi
ATTTATTCAATCCGACGTGAATGCAACGAGTCTTTTACTTATATGAGGTTCTAAATGTAGTGGGGCTAGGCTGCTTTAAACCCTAGATCCATGTCCCAAAGCTGGATCCTGTCTGCTTTGCAGATAGCTGGTGAGGGAAGCTATATTTATGGGACCTCTTTGCGAGAGATCCGTTGCCCACGTCGGGCTTGCATCCTGAAAAAAAAACTATGGTATTTGTCATTTACCATTACTTATTCGGACGAAAGTGAATTTAATTATCCCAGAAGAGTTCCTTGTTCCATGCATGGTCTGTGTGTATCATATATAATTATATATATATATATTATCAGCATCTTTGAAACCTAGAACATAAAACTTATTGTTTGTTATTACTGGTAGACAAGTTTTAGGTTTCTCAATGGTGCTCCATTACGCACTCGAACGAAGGATTGGGAACTAGGAGATGAGAGAGGGCTATTAGTACTATTTATATTATTAGTAGAAACTGAGGCAGGAGGGGTCGTAACTGAAGTCTCAAGGGATTCTAATTTTGCCGTCAGGAGCATCACGCTTTCTTGAAGCCTCACTCTAGCCTCCCTCTCACGTTCTAACTCGTTCCTCAGCACTTCCATGCTTGAGCACCACCTGCAAACTAACTGTTCATTATTATTAGCCATTGTGAACGCGTAAGTGGCAAATTTCCCTTCACAGCGACTGCAAGTACTTGACGGGGGTGCCATGCTTTTAATTAGTTAAAAAACAAAAAACAAAAAAAAACAAAAAAAAACGAGCGTTTGGGAATTAATAAATTATAACGTAGGTCTACCGCATGCTTATTGTGCCGTCACCTGCCCAAACCCGCAAAAATGTTCTTGAAACGCAGAAACAGGTTCTTGTAACACAAAATTATACTAAATGAATATATAATTAAGCTACCGACGAAAGATCTATAAAAGAAAGAGTATTAATAATACTGATCTTTCCGCGATTCGACCGACTTTTTTCCTTTTTTCCCACGTTGTGTGACCACACTCTACCTGATCTCCCGAAGGAAGGGAAAATGAACCTTATGACTCCTCGTTTTCTGATAGTTTTGAAAAACAAACAAGGCAAGCCATGTGCACTAGCCTTGGTTTAATCAAATAATATGATACTGAATAAAGTCAATAAATGAAATATATTCGTTAATGAATGACTAGTAACACGAAGTAATTTAGTTAAGAATGCACCAAACACTATTTTTTTTAAAGACACCTCAACGAAAACCACTTATTCAATTGATAACACTTGACACTCGATAAAACACGTCTGTTCACAAGGAACGAATCCTGTATAAGGGCGAATCCTGTATAAAAACTATGTAGAACTGATAACTATAACCGACAGGTGTCATGAACTATTTAATGAGTATTTGGTATTATTTATACATTTATCTGTAAATAAAAGTAACTGTCACTGGAAGAAGATTTTTCACTTCTTTCTTATTCATGGTATTCATGTAAGACGCTCGATTTCCTCCACTTCATTATAAACTGAAAAAGGAAATCCACTTCGGAACGTTTAATTTTAAACTTTTCTAGCACTGTCTGACTTTCTGTTCGTAGCATTGCTTCATGTCTGTCTCAGAATGTTATCTAACTTCATTTATACGAGAAACGATAAA
This sequence comes from Bathynomus jamesi, assembly GCA_023014485.1. Classification (NCBI taxonomy): domain Eukaryota; kingdom Metazoa; phylum Arthropoda; class Malacostraca; order Isopoda; family Cirolanidae; genus Bathynomus; species Bathynomus jamesi. The sequence goes on from JAJOZX010001938.1 coordinate 1,646, forward strand.
GATATTATTAATATACAGTGTGGAAAATCTTAATTATATGTTCAACATGATTCCATACAAGTTTACCGGGCGGCCCATATCACACGGCCCTTTGCTGACAATTTTCACCGCTGAATCGTGCACCTGGCTTAAAATTAATTGTAGTCGTTTACGCATCAGTTGGCACCAATCGAGGTTTGAAAAATTTCAAAATCTCAATTTTCAAATTTCTCAAATTTCAAATCACGAATGTTGCCATTATGCTTTATTCGGTTTTAAGCCGGGCACGATTCAGAGGTGAAAAACGGTAACAAACAGCTGTGTGATATGGGTTTACCTTTTATAGGGCGGGCTGAATGATGGAAGTTAAGTTAGGACCTTGTCCAGATGAATGGTTAATCCTTTAACCACGGACACTTATAAAGTGTGACCATGGGTGGGCCTAAGTAAGTTTTGTTTACATATCACAGGAAAAAAAATCTTCCCGCAACCTTCTATAAATAGAAATATTATCTTCTATTTTCTGAATTCACTCAAAAAAGACATTTTGAAGATCATACATCTTTTACCAAAAGAAGTTGTTATTCTATCATCTGAAAAGGAATTCTGATACCCAAATAAGGAAAAACTTTCCCTAGAATGCACCTTCAAAAAGAAGTTATTTCATCGAAATTAAAGTTTTATTTTTACTGTATAACGTCAGCAAACTTAGGTTATCCGGTTTTATTGGTCCCACGAATCTGACTTAAAGTCAGTGAAAGAATGGACTTGAAGTCAAGTCAGATTTCGGACCAACAGAAAACGGCTTTATTTAACTAAACGGTCTTTATAAACGGTCTTTATAAACCTTTACTTCTTTGGATAGGTGATACTTTGTTGGATATATGTACGAGGGCTTGTATCTGGGGTTGTATGTTGTACATTTGGAACAGTTAACCTAAATATACCGTGACTGTCGCAACAATTTTGCCGCTGGTGGAGAGATGATGCGACCGTCACAGATAATTTTGGCTATTGCTCCATTTAGATTTAATATACGAGGGCCACTCAATATATTTTGCCCCACCTTTTTTCTTTCCAAGTTTCTTTGTAAGTTTCAGAAATTTTGTACACAAGTAGTTACATACCTTTTTTACAAGTTTTTATTTTTCCACATAGTCTCCATCCTTTTCTATGGCTTTCTTCCACCTCGAAACAAGGGCCTTTATTCCTTTCTGGTAAAAGTCCGCTGGGTTCCGCTGGAGCCACCTATTAACAGCCTCATCGTCACTCTGAAACTTTCTTCCACGAATAGCATCCTTCATTGGCCCAAACAAATCGAAGTCTGAAGGTGCCAGATCCGGGCTGTATGGAGGGTGGGGTAACACAGTCAAGCGTCAAGCGTCAAGGTCTTGCGTTATCGTGCAAAAGAAGGACGTCTTCCAATTTTCTCTCCGGTCGAACTCGCTTTATACGTCTCTGGAGTCTCTGTACGGTATATACCTGTATATGCCTCTGAGTTGATTGTTTGTCCTTTCTTCATAATGTCCACCAGAATCACCCCTTTCATGTCCCAGAAGATGGTGGCCATAACCTTTCCTGCAGAGGGAGCCATTTTGAAATTTTTCTTGCGCGGGGAGTCTGCGTGATGCCACTCCATGGATTGGCGTTTTGTTTCAGGTTCAAAGTGGTGTACCCAAGTCTCATCCCCAGTCACAATTCGTGAAAGAAAGTCATCCCCTTCTGTCTCGTATCGAACCAACGACTCAGAAGCAATTTCTTTTCTTTGGGCTTTGTGATCTTCAGTCAGTTCGCGAGAAACAAACCGTGAACACACTTTTGAGTATCCCAGTTGTTGAATTATCGTATTCACACTTCCTTCACTAATCCCTAGCTCCAGTGATAGTTCCTTGTATGTGACGCGCCGATTTGATCGAATGTTGTAAGCTCGTTGCACAGTGTGAGATGTCACAGCCGATGCCGGGCGACCGCTGCGTGGCTCATCATCACACGTTCAGACCAGCGTCCAACTGTGCCTCAATTAGTGATGTAGGTCACATCCGCATCCGCATCCGCGGAACATCCGCACATTTTCTCGCATCCGCATCCGCGTCCGCACTTTGGACTGCGGATGTCCTGCGGATGTGGACCGTTGAGATAAAACGTCATTAATAAGCGGAAATTATCAAATTCTACTATATTAATAGAACTGGTTCATTGTGCGCAAAAGTGATGCAAGCGACAAGACGAGAGGCTGTTCTTGTATGAAGTTACTCTCTTGCAACCTACTTAGATCCACGTTACAAAGCTAAGTTATTTTCACCTAGTACATTAGAACGAGTTAAATCATCACTTGGCAAAGCAGTTGAAGAGCTTCAATCTCTTGAATCTGTCGCTTCGCCACCCACCAAAAGAATAAAAGTTTCAGTGACAGAACCAACACCTTCAACAAGCAAATCTATCACAGAATCTGTCTCTCAGTTTCTTGAGTCAAGCAGCAATGACGAGACCTACGCGATGTCAAAAGATGTAGTAAAATGATCGAGAGCTATCACCAAGAAAAACGCCTGGCTGCATGTGACAATCCTATTAGTTGGTGGAAAAATACGCAGAATATCTATCCATACTTGAGTAAACTTGCAAGGAAACATTTAGCCTGTCCTCCAACAAACGTACCAAGCGAGAGATTATTTAGCAGTGCTGGATTAATATATGATGAAAAGAGAAACAGACTGGCAGCAGAAAAGGCAGAAAAATTAATGTTCCTTAAGCATAACCTTCCTATAATTAAGTTTGAACATTAAACGATGAACATCTTAGTTTACTTTATTTTAATTACTCATTTATAAATATGCCTAATAAAACTTTAAACTTAATATAAATAGTTATCAAGCTAATTAAAGATCTCTTTCTATAAGGGTGGAGGTTGGGGAAAGAGGTCGGTGGGGTGCATTTGAGTTGGGTTCACGTCCCGCATCCTGGTAACACAATTATGGTTTCCAATTGTGGCTGAAACTCAACAAAATATAACGAATTTATTTGCAGACGAATTCACTAATTGATTTCTATATTAGTTAGATGCTTGATATTATTTTATATGTTCAGAGAAAAGTACAGCAATTATTGTACAATTAATCAATTATATTACATTATAGCTACAGCTCTTTCTATATAATAACTTATTATATACGTTAAACACAACAAATCTCGAATATATCCTAAAAAATAACGAAAATGTAGACATCCGCATCCGCATCCGCGGATGTGGAAAAAATGACATCCGCTACATCACTAGCTTCAATCAACAACAGCATCTCCGTAAACGTTTTGTAGACGTGTGTGAATATTTCTATTTCCAACTGTTTCCTTCTCTGCGGTTAAGAACTCGATAACAGCTCTCTGTTTACGACGCACATCACTGTCAGACGCCATTTTCGAACTGCGTTAACCATCGGTTTTATACAAGGAGGGGAGGTTCAAACTGGAAAAATCCTGTTATGTGAAGCGCAGAAAGTTCAAACTTATGGCCCAAAAGACATTTCAGCCCCATGGCCTATTATTTAGCTAAGAAAATAGGGTGGGGCAAAATATATTGAGTGCCCCCTAGTATAGTGTATTTCCTATATACTATTGAGCTAAAATGTGTCTGTGTCTCTGTGCGTGTGTCTGTCCGCTTTCTTCAGAATCGTGCACAGCCTAAACGGCACTTCGGAAAATTCTGCAACCACCACCAACTGATAGCCCATGAGCTGTCGATGTGCTCTGTCGAGTTTGCCGGTCCTAGGTCACAATTACTGGGTCCGAAGGCCCCAGCACCGCGATAAAACTATAGAAAAGAACGCAGCCGTGAAAATCTTGAGCTTCACATTGTGTAACATATACTGCTACCCGCCCGGGGGTAGTGGGGGAAGGGGTGGGGTAATTGGGGGAGTGGAGGTGGGGGTAATGGGGAGAGGGGTGGGGGTAATGGGGAGAGGGAAGGGGGTAATGGGGGTAATGGCGTTTTTTACTTTTGTGTGTGGGGGTAACGGGAGAGTGTGGGGGTAATGGGGGAGAGGGGTGGGAGTAATGGGGGTAATGGCTTTTTTAAAATTTTGTAGCTGGATCACAGTGCTACCCGCCCGGAGGGCCAAGCTATCCGCCCGGGGGTAGTGGGGGAGGGGGCGGGGTAATTGGAGGAGTGGGGGTAATGGGGTAGTGGCGTTTTTACTTTTGTGTGGGGTAATGGGGGAGTGTGGGGTAATGGGGGAGTGGGGGGTAATGGGGGGGTAATGGGGGAGAGGGGTGGGGGTAATGGCGTTTTTTTAAATCTTGTAGCTGGATCACAATGCTACCCGCCCGGAGGGCCAAGTTGTACAACGGTCGCGAGCGATAGCGAGCTACCGCTTGTATATTCTAACGAAATATTATTGAGCTAAAATGTGTCTGTGTGTCTGTCCGCTTTCTTCGGAACCGTGCACAGACTAAACGGCAAATCGGAAAATTCTGCAACTACCACCAACTGATAGCCCATGAGCTGCCGATGTGCTCTGTCAAATTTCCCGGTCCTAGGTCACTCCGCGGCCGAGCACGAACTATTTAATATCTATTACAAGTGAATGTAAGTACTTCGAAAACGAAAATGACGAGATCAAAGTAAGTAAGTACCAATATACATATATACAATATACATATACACCTGCCCGGAGGGCGATAGCGAGCTACCGCTTGTATATTCTAACGAAATATCGGATATAAGGTGTAATATTATTTTCCTTCCTCCGATTGGTCAGCCTTTGGAAGAAATGAAATGTGACTGGACAATTCAAAATCTCAAACCCAGCGTTCTGAATAGGCATTAGCGGAAGATGTACATTCCCCGCCTCTGTAGGCGGAGGCTTCTATGAAGTTTAGACATCATTCCGTTACTTTATCATTAAAATATACATATACGTACCGTATTTGACGGTTTATAAGACGCACAGGCATATAAGACGCACCCACATTTCAGCAGGGAATATTTAGGAAAAAACTTTTGAGTGTATTTAAGCATTTAATGTTTACTCCTACTAATATGGAACATAAGCATGAGATCCGACGATAATCGTCTCGTAATATTATCATCAGTAGTTATAAATCCAGCTTTAATATTTACAATAATTTCCTTTTTTAGTTAATTAAAAGAAATAATAATGTAATAATAATGATGTAATAATAATAATAATAATGTATTTAAGTCAACAATAACATATTTTTAATTCTGAAGTTGGGCTAGGCAGAATTTAGCCTATCGGAGACAGCTACCTGGAGGATTCATTAGCCTACGGGAGACCGCAACTTCACATATAGGACGAGGGTTGATTTTTTGAGCCACTTTTCGGAAAAAAAGTGCGCCTTATATGCCGTCAAATACAATACTCGTACCATGCACATGTGATTTATTACAAATAATACAACTGTACCTTCGACGTAAAACTCGTTTCATATTTATTTCTAATATTTTCAGTGGAAATATTAACATGATCCGCAATGCTTCTCGAAAATTGCATCAACTTTGAAAATGATGCGTTGAATTTATTTTTCATGACTTGGGACACTTCATTTAGTTCAGTGAAGTCCGTTTTGAGGGTCTGAACTTCACCAACAAGAAACTTGATTTGACCATCCAAATCCACTATTTCACTTCGGAATGTTTCCTATATGCAAGATAATGAGAAAATATATTAGTCGTGCAATTTATCCATGTATGAATCAGGGTTGTAATAGCTCTCATCGAGACCGTATTTAAGAAGTTATAGAACATATAAATGAAATTTTAAAGCGAAGCAAAGAAAGGAGGTTGAAAGAAAGGAGGGAAATTTAAAGATAAATAAAAATTTGAAAGCAGAGGAGAGATTGGAGTGAAAATTCTACAATACATTTACGCGCTAACAAATGCTTCTAAATGGGAGGTTTAAGGCAAAATAAACATCTAGTCTCTTTATAGAATTACTTTGAACTACACTAGTTGGCAATTCATTTCACAAATTAACTATACGATTGAAAAAGAAATGCTTAGCTTAATTGGAATTAAAATGTTTACCCACTAATTTGAGACCATTACCCCCAGTTCCATCTGCATTTCTAAAATTGAAATATTTTTCTGCATCGACATTATCAAAACCTTGGATCTTTTCTGTTTGGGGTCTAGCAGCGAATTTTAATGAAAATCGGTATACTAATGTAGTTTTGGTCACTGATTTCAAAAATAACTTTCTTTTTTTGAAGAAATGAAAAACAAACATGTTAGAGCACTTTAAATAATTAATGTGTTTTTAACGAAAATATTATGACTTAACCTAACCAATCGTCAAGGGCGTATAGTTGACCTAACCGGGCATTCAATTGACCTAACCGGGCATTCAATTGACCTAACTAGGCATTAATTCTTGATTTTTTCTGCTACTTTTACAGATCTGTCGGGATCCTTCAAAAAACATATTCTTCGTAAAGTTGCACTTTTTACCGTTTGACCGACGCTTTTGGCAACGCAGGAACTGAGTATTTTTATCAAAGGAACACACTTTCCCACACTTAGAGCACTTTTTCATAAACAGTAGCAATTTGTGACTCTGGCTAAATTTGGATCTTTTCCGTTTGACTGCCGCCATTGAAACATAAGAGGTGAGTGGCCCCAGCCTTCTTTACTTAGCCTTATAAGGCTAACTAACGAAAATATCACGACCTAACCTAACCAATCGTTAGGTCAACTGTACGACCTTGACGATTGGTTAGGTTAGGTCGTGATATTTTTGTTAGTTAGCCTTATAAAGCTAACTAAAGAAGGCTGGAGGCCCTGATCTTCAGGTGATCCCCATATTTTTCTGAGTACACGATTAAAACTTAAAAATTAAGCATGGATCTTGAAAGTAATTAAAATTGTTTATAAGAAACAAAATTTGAAGGGGAAATTAAGAAAAGCTTTTTTATAAAGTAACTTATTTTGTATCATCAAGACATTTCAGTTAAAATACAAAAAGTTTAATTATGTTTCAATGGCGGCAGTCAAACGGAAAAGATCCCTAAATTTAATACAATCCTCTGTAACTAGTTTAAGCTAGTTAAAACACATTAATTATTTATTTAAAGTGCTCTAACATGTTTGTTTTTCATTTCTCCAAAAAAAGAAAGTTATTTTTGAAATCAGTGATCAAAACCACATTTGTATACCGATTTTCATTAAAATTCGCTGCTAGCCCCCAAACGGAAAAGACCCATAGTTATATATATATATAATATATATATATGGTTAACTGACAGACGTGTAGATTTAAACTAAGAGCCCATAACCTTAACACCACGGTGGCTGAAGTGGAACTGATGCTTCAGATTAGATGTGACACCTGACTTGCCCTACCCAGCAATTTGTCCAGGGGGCTTTTGTCCGGACCCGGTGTTCCCCAACTTTGTCCGCGTATACCTAATCAAATAAAACGTTAAAACTCACGAAAATATTACGACATAACCTAACCAATCGTCACTTTATATATATATATATAAATTCATGATTGGTTAGGTTAAGTCGTAATATTTTGGAAAAATTTGCCCTGAAAATTTCCAGGGTGCTCTGATTTCCGCATAAGCACTATGTGTAGCATAAAATAACACAAAGGTTAGAGTATGAGTAACATATGAGGGGTCCCGCGTCTTAAGGTACCTAAGCGCCAAAATTAAAATTCGTCAGAAATCGCCTCCAAAGTTCAGCAATATTCCGGCAATAGTATCTCTGTTATTAATTGAGCTAGAACGTTCATTTTTGGCTAAATTAGAGTTCTAAGTATGCTAATGAAGATGTTGATGAGTTTTTGGAATAGATTTTCATATTTTATATTTTATATATATTTTTTTTTAATTTTCTTATTATGCCGAACTTTGGGTGAACTTTTGGCTGGCGATAGAGGTGAAAAAAGTAGTTCGCTTCATAAGGTTTTCAACCATACTTCTAGTGTCGTAAGGTCATTATAACCAAAACCACGCGATAGAGGAAGGGTGAAAATAGTGATATCCATCAAAAACACGTTTTCCCCTGTTGTGGCGCACGACCCCTCATATATTAAAGCCTTTTTGATATAAAAACGTTACAATTTACAAAAATGAGATAAAATTTTGCTACATTTCTAAATGAGAAGCAAAACTACGGCATTGCAGTTGATATAGAATTCAGTAAGTCCTCAACTTACGTTTTAATTATTAACTACAAGTATAGTAGCAAGTAATTAATTCACCTCAACAAGTAAAAAAAACAAACAAAGGAATGTCAGGCAAAATCTGCCCTGAAAATGCTCAATATTTGCCATGAAAAGGCTCAATTCCCTAGTCCTGGGTGGGCGACAGCCCCCCCAGGCCCCCCCCGCTTCATACGCCTATGGTTTTAACAATTTATTTGATTAGGTATACGCGGACAAAGTTGGGGAATGCAAACTACACTAGAATAATGTAGGGGAACGTAAACTACATTGGGCACCACAGGGGGACGTAAACTACAATTGTTCCGAAAACTGAACATACAAAAGAGGTACTTGTAGGTTATCTCTCCCCCACCACTACCAATTTTGACAGAATATTTTCGTTAAAACTAACGAAAATATCACGACTTAACCTAACCATTTATCAAGGGCGTACAGTTGATCTATTAATAAAGAGTAAATACTATTCCAGAAACAAACAATGTTATAAATAATAATTAATAGATCAACTGTACGCCCTTGATAATTGGTTAGGTTAAGTCGTGATATTTTCGTTAGTTTTAACGAAAATATTCTGTCAAAATTGGTGGGGGGTAAGATAACCTACAAGTACCACAAAAAACACTATTTACGATAATTTATACTCATTCCGAAGTGTAATTGTATAAAATATATTTTACATTCACGAAAAAGGCAAAGCTTAATAAGTTAAGTTGTCCATAAATTTACACTTTCCCTAACTAACCAGCTAGTCTCAAAATAGTATAAACTATTGTATCTCCTACTCTATATTAATAATAAGTCTATATTGTACTTTATAATTCCTATATTAAGCCATCTTATTATGTTGACTTTATTTTAAGTATTTTAATAATTTTATAAACCCAAATTGTATATCCATTTTTTTTTATTCAAAGAGGCACCAGGGAATGGAAATTTTAATGACAAATTTTGTTGTTGTTTTACATTGTTGAAGAAATAAAATACGTTCAGTTTAAATAATGGGGATCTCTTAAACTATTTTCTTCCCCAGCTTCAGAGAGGGGGGACACAGTTTAAAAGGTCAATATTAGGGGGTGATAATTTAACAAGTTTTACTTATCTTATTTACATAATAGAATTTTTAAGATGTGTATATAAGACACATATCTTGAAAATTCTATTATATTCTATCGTAGGATCACCTGAAGATCAGGGCCCCCAGCCCTCTCTAGTTAGCCTTATAAGGCTAACTAACGAAAATATCACGACCTAACCTAACTAATCGTTAGGTCACCTGTACGCTCTTGACGATTGGTTATGTTAGGTCGTGATATTTTCGTTAGTTAGCCTTATAAGGCTAACTAAAGAAGGCTGGGGGACCTGATCTTCAGGTGATCCCTATCATATTTCCGGTTTATAAAGAACCATTATTTACATAGGATAAAATTTGAATGCCTGGTTAGGTCAACTGTACGCCCTTAATTGATTTCTGATTTTCGTTAACACTAACGAAAATATCACGACTAAACCTAACCAATCGTCAAGGGCGTACAATTGACCTAACCTGGCATTCAATTAACCTAACCGGGCATTCAGTTATTTTCGCTACCCTTCGTGCAGGTAGCAAAAATATCCGCGTTTTAACGAAAATATCACGACTTAACCTAACCAATCGTCAAGGGCGTACAGTTGACCTAACTGGGCATTGAAATTGTATCCTATGTAAATAATGGTTCTCTATTTATTATATGTTTGCAATAAATAATAAATTTGTTGTTATTGTTTTCTTATCTTATTTTGGTTAATTTGCAGAGTTTAAACTTTGGTGGAGGATATAGTTGAAAAGATCAACATTGGAGTGGTGATTGTTGAAAAGAGTATGTTGGGAGGAAAACAGTTTAAAAGATCCAATAATGGTATTCAATTTATGAAACTAAAATAAAATTATTTTATCATTTTACTGAGGGATAAAACTATTTACCATTACTTTAGCTACGATATATGAGTAACAAATTCTTGTACTGTATTTTGTGAAGTGAGCTAAGAAAAGCATTTTAACAAATTTGAAATGTAAAAATATGAAAATTGAAAGTTTTCGCATTAAATTAGTATAATTTAGGAAGGAAATTAATTTTTTTTAGATCTAAGCAAAGAATTGGCATCGGCTAAATTTTGTAATCAGTACATCACAAACTTCAATACATTGCTTACTTGGGTTAAGAATGTAGGCAACAATAAATAATACCTAAATCTTTCTTTTCCGTAATACTCGTTTGTGTCTTGTCGCGCATATAGAATACTTTTCTTCAACTTTTGCTTCTACCGATATGCGAAGTTTTATATTTATCTACATTAAAGTTCATTTAACGTAAATAACTTATTAATATCATATTGAATCTGCAAACGTCCTGCCGCTGATTCTGTTTGTCTCTCTAGTTTCGTATCATCCGCAAATTTTGAAACTATTGTATAGTGTTAATTCCTATGTCGATATCATTGATATAAATAATAAAAAGAATTGGTCCCAGAACTAATCCCTGAGGCACGCCGCTAGTTACACTTCTCAAATTAGCCGCTTTGCCATCAATGACCACTCTTTGTTTACGTCCGCTAAGCCAAATTTCGATCCACTTTAGAACATTACCATTAACAACAAGAACAAACACTTTATTTCAGACTCAACAGGTACAAACATTATACAAGTGGTCCATAGAAGTTTAAGAGATAGTTGTCTGGAGCACGGATTACGTAAGCCAGTGAAACACTAAGAAATGCTTCCAGATTTCAGATCTATAAAATAGATCGGAAACTGAAGTTTGCTAGGAAGGAGACTGAAGTTTGCTAATAATCTCCTATGGGGCATTTCATGAAACACCCTTTGAAAATCGAAATATCGTAATTTGCGGCCTATAAGCCGACTTTTGAACTTAATTTTTTGCTTCCAAAATTAAGGGTCAGCTAATGTGGCGTGTATAAAAGAGCAATCACAAAAATAAGGCTGCGCCACTTTCATCAGACTTGAAGCTTAGGCCTATATCACACGTTATTGGGTTGCAACTCGGATTTTTAACACTTATAAATACTACTATGGCACCTGCCTGTAGTATTTGTTACTGCTATTAATCATTTACCATTTTTTTGCAAAATATATAAGGTTCTTTTTATAAATACGTAACACTGTGTAACAATTTTTTGTTTATGTTGATTTTTCGATCGTTTCTATATGTTTCGGCCACGCTGATTACAGATTTGGCATCGGTTTTGGTAAAAAAAACTATAGTTTTTATGATATGGTCAAATTTAGAAATCTTACTTTTTCGACATTTTTAAGGCATTTTTAAGGCATTCGCCATAACAAAAGTAATTTCAAGTGCAAAATTCAAAATGTCCCTAAAATTGGGGTTTATTAGTAATGTTTTTATTGGTTAGGGCCCATTATTAAATATTTGTACACATTTGGTTTCTTATTTCTGTTTATAAAATGTTTTTTTGTATTTTTCAAATATTTGAATTAGAATTATATGGTGATGGCTACCAATAGGCCCTGCAGACACACTGCAGATTCATTTTGTTACGTTTGCGGCCATTACATCAGTCCAAAGCAAGTAAAGCACAAAATTGACACAGGAACGAAGTTTTGTACAGCATATCACGTTTACTTTGGCATGCCCATGGGCGATCAAGATAAATCATGGGCACTTCACTTTTGCTGTGGAAGCTGCCGTTCCACATTAGAAGGATGGCTGCGAGGTACCAGAAAGGCATGCCATTTGCTATTCCTCGCATTTGGAGGGAGCAAACCAATCACCACGATGATTGCTATTTGTGCATGGTAGACATTTCACTCTACAAGAGAGGTAAAGGTCGAAAAAATGTCCTATATCCAAATAACCCATCTCCTATTACCCCAGTTCCCCATAATGAAGATTTACCCGTTCCATGCCCACCCACCATGGAGGAAATAGAAGAAACGCCTTTAATATCCTCCGATGAAGATGAAGATGCTGACTTCGAGGCAAGCTCCAATACGTCACCCCATTTCCCCAACCAGAAAGACATAGACGACCTAGTCAGGGATATGAACATTACAAAATCCAATGCAGAAATTATGACGTCCCGCCTTAAAGAGTGGACTCTTTTGGAACCAAGTGTCAAGATCTCCTTCTTCAAGAATAGGCATTTGCGATACGCTTCTTTCTACTCCTGTTTTGCATCGAGCTCTCTTTGCTACTGCTGTGATGTGAATGGCATTTTTGCTGAGATAGGAATTGAATACAGCCCTGTTGATTGGCGTTTGTTTATTGACAGTTCAACTCAGGGACTTTTTTAAGGAATTTTTACTAGTGGGCCACTTTTAAAAAAAAAGGGCACATATATCTGAAAAGGGCAGACACCAAGTACCTGGCATTTATATTAAAAGATAGTTAGTTAGTTAGCAGATAATTATGTAAAAATCAAAGGAATTTAAGGAAACACATTACAGTAGATGCAAAAATGGTAATTTACTAATACTAATTACTAAATAAAATACTAATCACTACCTTATCTTCAGTATCCACAGGTATTCACTATCTATATAAGCAGTAAAAGTAAAGTGAAAACCAACACTAAACATCGAAAAAAGCGAAAACGTTACCTCCAGTTCCTCTAAAGTCTAAACGCACATAAACAATCCCTCTAACCGCCACAGTCAGCTGATCGCTCCCATTTTCTTCTCAAGTGCATGAGAGATCTTGCTAGCATCAAAATTTTTAATCCAAAGCTTAAAATTGACTAGCGGGCCAATAGAATGTGATTAGTGGGCCAAATACAAGGGCAAGTTGGCCATTTGGCCCACTAGTATATATGTTAAAAAAGTCCCTGGTTCAACTAGAAGTTTAAAAGGCGTCCTCCTACATAACGGAAACATGTTTCCATCTATTCCTGTGGCTCATTCGGTTCAATTGAAGGAAGAATATGAAAATGTAAAGCAGTTGCTAGACAAAATAAACTATAGTGAACATAGATGGGATGTTACACTAAATATTTGTATTTCCTCTGTCTTTGGGACAGCAGAGCAGATGGTGAGCACTTTGTCAGAAAGGAATGGCCCGTGAGAAATGAACTTAATCCAGGCATACACATTACACAATGTTCTTAACGAATCCCTTGTTCCAACAGACAAAATTTTGCTACCCCGGCTGCATATCAAGCTTGGTGTTATTAAACAATTCATCAAAGCTTTGGATGTTGAAAGTGATGCTCTTTATCATATACGTTCAATGTTTCCCAAACTTTCTGAAGCTAAAATCAAGGGAGGTATATTTGTTGGACCTCAAGTCAGACGCATGTTAGCATCTAAAGAGTTAGAAGAAAATAAATGACAACTCTTGATAAAAATGCTTGGCAGTCATTTCGGCTTGTAGTCCATGGGTTTTTAGGTAACAAGAAGAACAACAACTACAAAGAGCTAGTAGAAAATCTACTCAAACACTATCAAAGGTTAGGTTGTAGAATGTCCCTGAAGTTACACTATCTGGACTCGCATTTAGAATTCTTCAGACCAAATTTGGGTGACATAAGTGAAGAACATGGTGAACGTTTTCACCAAGATATCCAAACCATGGAGAGGAGATATCAGAGAAAATGGAACGAAGCTATGATGGGCGACTATATTTGGTGTTTAATACGAGATAATCCACGGGACTACAAGAGAAAAAGTCGCTCAGATGTACATTTTTAAGCATTATCCGTTTAGATTTGTGAACATATTTGTGTGCATATTATATTTGGGTGCATTATATATACACATTATATATGCATTATATGTACATTATATACATTATATATACATTATATATCTTTAAATATGAAAGATATTTATTTTCCTTTCCTTTTCTTCATTGTGATTTTGCTCTCTGATAAGCCACTAGGTACAAAAAATAGATTATGGTTTTCAGAAGAAACTACAGTTTTCACGAGAAAACTAATCCGATTTTTTAATTCGGCGCACCCAAAAACAAAGAAACACCAAAAAAATAAGATAAACACAAATTTTCCAAAATTTTGTTACATAGTGTAATAGGCGAAATAGTAGATAGGCACTGTCAGTCTCACCCACAGCCACGGCAAATGTAAACAACTGATCAGCTGATGTTTCATGCGGAGCTTCAGTTACTGTAAAATTTTAAAACCTTAACTCTAAAATTAATATATCTTGAAGGTTAATATTTTATTGACAATTAACAATTAAAACCTTTACTCTAAGATAAATGTTTCTTAAAAATTAATATTTTATTGGCAATGAAAACCATTCATATTTTAGAATTCTTCATAATCTTGCTCCTCGTCATCTGACATAAAGATGTCTGCATATGGGTCAAAGTCCAAATCATCACTGAAAGTCCTGACTTCGTCGTCGTTCTTGTCGCTGTCGTCATCCTCCTCCTCGTCGTGGTGGTGGCGCCACTGGCGCACTAATCGGTTTGTTTACATCAGCTGGTGCCAATGGCGAATGTGGTGGTTATTCCACACAACTTTCCAGCACCAAATGATAGGCCCAGTGTACCATAGTGTCATATATACTATCGTAGTATTATACTGGTATGTTGTGTAGACCATTATTATTATTATTCCAATGGAGTTCCTGATTTTAGCCTGTAGAAGGTGTTTACTGGTCGTGTATTCTACTACAATATAATAACGTAGTATTTTATTTTTAATGTTTTGAAAGGTGTTACGATAAGTGTAGGTTAATTTTTTTGTTTAATTACTGGTATTTTCGGTAAAGTTTGATGAAAGTGGTGTAGCCTTAATGTTGGCTTGTTCAGCGTTGGAGTGGGGGGGGGGGGGGGGGGTCGGCTTATGCTGCAGGTATAGGCCTAAGTCAGAATTTTTATCTGGAAAAATTAAGGTCGGTTAATATGCCGGTTCGGCTTTAGGCCGCAATTTACTCTCGTCATATATAACAATTACATCGGAAGCCGTGCTGAGAACCTTGAATTAAATTATTCATTTCTACTGTAAGTGATACTAAAGGTTTTGATATAAATTCTTTGTTTTCCTCGCAATAAAGAAAAATAGAAGGGGGAGGGATTTTCTTTCGAATTGAATTTTTCCGTTTTACAACTTCGGAATAATACTCTATGAAGTCAAAATGCATATCAGATTTGAGTTCCTGTGACTTGTCATAAAGTTTACTTTAAGGACATACATTATTATTATTATTATTATTATTATTATTATTATTAAATTCGTTTGCAGCTAAATGGCTGAAAATTTTGAAGAACTTAATTTGCCCTGAAAATTTTATTTGAGTTCGATTCCAAATGCGGAATCTCTTCGATAAGTCACTACAACCTGTGTTACTTAAAAAAAGGGGTAAACTGAAAACTGGTTTCACGCAACCATATAATACCATTCCAGTGATACATACAGGGCCGGATTAAGGCTGTATGGAGCCTAATGCTAAGAAGAGGGAAGGGCCTACATACGTACTATATATTGTATATAATTCATAAAATTTTCAAATAAATAGAACTGTATATTTATCCAAGTTTAACAACTAACAAATATCAAAGTTATGTACATTAACCCCCGCCCCCTCGAGCAAAAAAAACAGTATACAATTCAAATAGAGAATGATTTCTTCCTTCCTGGTTTTAAACTGTGATATCAAACAAAACATCCCCCTTTCTTCGACATGCTGAATGATCATTACACTAGGCCCAAATTCGCAACATCTGAAAAACAGTTTCGGAAACAAATTAATAACCCCTTTGAAGCAGTGGTGTAGCCAGGACTTTCCTGGGTGGGCGACTTGCCCACGTGGAGAAAATTTTGGGTGGAAAATGAGGAAAAATGGGGAAGAGGAGGGGAAAAAAAGACGAAAAAAGAGAAAAGAAGAGAAAGGAAAAAGGAAGGGAAAAAGCGAGAAAGGGGAATGAAAGAAAGGGAAAGGAGAAAAATAAGGGAAAAGGAGGAAGGGCAGAAAAAAGGGAAAGCCAATGAGGAAATGGAAAGAAAGAGGAAAGGTTATGAGAAGAGAATAAATTATGTAAGGACCCACTCACCCTTTTCACGGTGGGGAAAACTAAATATTGCCAGGGTTTAGCAGCCTTGGGGGAAAGTTGGGGAAATGGGGTAGACAAAGAAAAGAAGAAAAGAAAAAGAGAGAAAATCAGAAATGGGGCTAAAAGAACGGAAAAGGGAGGTTAAATAAGTTAAAATGGGAAATGGGGAAGGGATAAGGTGAGGAAAAGCAGGGAAGAAAAGAAGAAAGGGAAAGGAAAGAATGGGAAGGAAGAGGAAAGGATGAGAAGATAGAGTAATATTATGAAGGAACTAACTCCCCCTTCTACAAATAAATGTACATGGTTAAGGGAAACTCATCATTGCCTGGATCCAGCAACTGGGGGAAAATTCGGAGTAAATGGGGGGAAAAAATTTTTTTAAAAAAATAATAAAAAAGGAAAAGAGAAACGAAAGAAGAGAGAAAGTGTATGAAAGAAAGGGAAGGGAAGAAGGACCCCTGGACCCCACGCCATTATGCTCGTGCTGCGCTCTCGAAATGCTAACTTTCAATTTTAGGGAAATCTTTCTAAGTTTGCCCACCCGGGCATACATACATATCGACAATAATACACCATCAGAATATAATGACATAAAAAAACCTCTTAACTAAAACTAAAAAACTCTTATTTTCCACCTCTGAAGATATAATGATGCAGTTATATATGATATTACTTAACCAACCTCGTGACAAAGTTTTAGGGTTTATGATATAAACTCGAGGGCCTAAAAAATATGAGGGCCTAAGGCTACAGCTTTATTATCCTAATGGTTAATCCGGCCCTGGATACATACCTTCATATCTGTAATACGAGTTTTCATATTTTCCATTTCCTTCAAGTAAAGACGATCCCCCTCTTTTTCTCGTTCCTCTCTTCGTAACAGAACCGCCAATCGACTGTTTAGAAAATAAAAATAACTCCAATACCTTCATCTGCTTCGTTCATTCAGGGAAGCAGGCACAGCTGGAGAGTTTCACCACAATCAAATATAATTACCAAGTCTTATCATAAGAGTTCATTTCATTCATAAACATTTATATAAAAACTGACCTGCAGCGCCCTCCAATGTGAGCAGTATAAATTACAAATCTCATTCAACAGTGTTAATTATGAAGTAGAGACGGACGGAGCATTTGGAATGGCTGGTAATTTTGGATTAGGACGAGAATTTATTACATATTGTAATAACATAGGTTAGAGGCAATGTTCCCTCTAAGGTGTGCCCGTGTGCGCCCGCACACGCGTTGTGAAACCCGCGCACACAGCAAAATAAAATGCGCACAGGCTCAAGCGTATCATGAGTCACGACAGTAAATGAAGTAATTTCAAAAATATACCATCACGCAAAGTCTGACCATTTGCGTCAACATACTCTATAGTCGCTCTTTTAAGTATTAACCCCTTCCGCCCGACTTCCGTATTGCGTAATTACGCAATACGGATTTTTTTTACTCTATGTATTTGCATTTTTTCTTTTATACATTAACGCATTGAATATAAACCTTCTCTTTCTTATTTTTGCATAAAAACGAATAGTAATTATCTCATAATTCATAAAAAATAAAATTATTTTTTATTTTATTCCTATTTTGTGAATGGATAAAATCATGTATTAATCTTGATAGTTTATTTTAAATTGCTAAATGCTAAAAATTATTTTGAGAAATGATAACTAAAATAGTCATTTTCAATTAATGTTATTTTTATTTTATTTCTTTATTTTGTTGAATTTTATTTTATTATTTCTTATTTTATTCCTATTTTTAGAATGGATAAAATGTTTTCTTTTTTGAGAATATATAATAATATCGTGAACAGTTTTTGAATATTCATTTAATACTACCGTAATGATCAAGCTATCATCTTATGGAAATAATATTTATTAAGTATTTAATATTTATATATATTTAATTTTGAAGATAATAGCGGTCAGAAAAGTTTGCACAATGTTTCACCATGAATCTAAATGTATGCACAAAGAAAATTTCTTGCGCCCACAGACTAAAAAAAATTAGAGGGAACATTGGTTAGAGGGAATAAGAATAATATAACTTTTCATTACCGTACTTACCGAGAGGCAAAATGTAAAATGTTGTGTACAGTATGGTAATTGTAAATACTGGAGGAGGCGTAAGTTGTAGATTATCGATACCGTATTCATTTTAGTATGCCAGATCATGAATGAGATGAGGAGACTTAGTAATTATATTAGATCATGGTTCCACTACAATGTATTTAGTTATGTCATAGACGAATATGAGTAAACCGGACATTGCCTTATTTCACCAGTTGTTCGGTAGGAAAACTTTCACGTCCAGACTTTCACGAGCCCATAAACCTTTCCGACATGCTAGGTGCTACCTAGTGTCCGAAAAAAAATAACTGTGTCCACACCATGCAATAAAAATATACGTCTACAATATGGGTCTATTCTGTAAACCAAAGTTTCTTCCATAAGTACAACGTGTATAGTATATGATGCTAGGTTACATTATTTTATGGTAAAACTTAACCGTAGTGGACAAAATTTTTTGGTTTATTTTAAAAAGTAAAATAATTAATAAACTCCAAATAGCCTTTTATGTCCTGAATAGATGGTTTTATTAAATAAAAATTGTAAATAAATCTATAAATAATAGTTAACTATAGGACTAGTTGGTGTAGCGTAGCCTATAGAACACCGGTTGTAAGAAGAGGCTATTTTGCCACTAATATTCATTGAAAAATGAACCTTACTGTAAACAGATCTAAACGTGGTGGATATACAGTCGGTATAGAATTTAAATTTTGTACCGATTCATCGATTTGTTGTACTGTATAAGGTTGTAACATATAGGCATTCTGCTCGATTTTTTAGTTCATTCAGAACAAAAATTAAATGACTTATAAGGATAAATTTGCTAGAATTTTTAGTTTATTCACAACAAAAAATAAAATGACAATGACAAATTAATCATCAATATAATTCCCTTCTTTTTCTATGACCTCCTCCCACCTGTAGAAAAGTTTTTTTATGCCATGTTCGAAGAAATCCCTTGGTTTCAAGTTAAAAAACGCGATCACTTCGGTTACGATAGCTTCCCTGGATTGCAACTTTTGTCCATCTAGGTGGTGTTGCAGACTTCTGAATAAATGGAGTCTGAAGGTGCGGCGATGTCCGGAGAATAAGGTGAATGAGGCATTTTTTCCCAACCAAATACCTCCAATTGGGCAGTGGTGATTCGAGCAGTGTAAGGGCGCGCGTTATCCTGGTGGGATAGAACACCTCTGCGATTAATTAATGCGGGACATTTTTCTTGTAAAGCCATCTTCAATCGTTGATGTTGTTGGCAGTAGACTTCAGCTGTGATTGTTTGGTTATCTGGCAGAAGCTCAAAATGAATAATTCCTCGCATATCCTACCAAACGCATAGCAAAATTTTCTTTGGATGGGGTCCATTCCTTGGCTGAGGTTCAGGCTTTGTTTCACGGCTAAGCCACTGATGTCGACGCTTAATATTGTTATAGAGGACCCATTTTTCATCCCCAGTGACGATCCGATTCAAGAATGGTGCCAGCAGTTGCCGAGAATGCAGTGATGTGCAACTATCGATTCGATGTTGAAGATTCGCGTGTGACAAATCATGCGGAACCCATTTTTCAACCTTCACTACTTTTCCTAACTTTTCCTACTTTTCCTTCTGTACCATTCTGTATCGTGATAAAACCTGTGCGAACCTGTCGTCGCGTGTATTTTGCAACATTTCTAAAACTATTTCACATTATCTTGAGGTTATTCTAATTACACTAGGCAACAAATTTCAACTTTTTTTTTGTTACAGACACGTGAACTACTGATTCCTACTAAAGCGCTGATGCTGATTTCAGATCTGATATCAAAATTTCTCTATCACGTCCAGATTTTGTGTAACCGAAAACCCCCTATTTTCATTTTTTTTTCTCACCCGCTTCTATTACGAAAGCCGTCTAAGCTACTTTTCCGTGCCACGTTTTATGTTAAGCATACTTAAATAATTAGTGAACAGGGATGTCTTTCCTCCTTTATTCTGGCTTAAGACAGACAGCGGAATTCCGCTGGCGGAGTTACCACCCCTGCGCCCAACCATCCACCCAAAGCGCGTTAGTATTTTGTTGTTACTACTGAAAGGCAAATTCCTGTTCTTAAGTGAAACTTTGGTGTGTCCTCCCTTTGTCGCTTGTAGGATGACGAGCTCCCTTCTGCAGGAACCAACAATAATCTCCCATCATATTTGGGTTGAAATTACCTTGGTATCTGTTTTCCATAACTGAGATCTGTTGGTGGAAGCGCTCACCATGCTCGTCACTTACAGCCCCAAGGTTGGCCGGGAAGAAGTCAAGATGAGAATGTAAAAAATGAATTTTCAAAGACATTCTGCATCCCATTATTTCATAAGATTTAAGCATGTTTTCTACGAGTTTACGGTGGTTTTCAGCTTTGTGGTTTCCAAGAAAATTTTTGACAACTTCAACGGAAAGATGTCCATGCTCCTAGTTCATTCTCATTTAGGTTAGATGGAAACGATGAGTCGTGGATGACACTGCGGATCTGTGGTCCAGTGAAAACTCCAGCTTCTAGCTTAGCATCTGTCAATATTCCTTTGAATTTATCCTTTAAATATTGGAAACCACTACCTTGATGATCCATACCCTTCACGAAATTTTTCATAAGGCCAAGTTTAATGTGAAGTGGTGGAAGATGTACTTTCTGTGGGTCAATAAAGTGCTGGGTGTTTCACATTGTATTTACCAACAACATGTTCAGTTCTAGATGGCAATCATGTTTTTTTGTAGTGGTTCTTGTCATCTCTGCTGTTCCATAGACACAAAAAGCACATATGCTTTGTGTAGCCCAACTGTAACCCAAGAAGTAATGATACGACTTTAAGGTCGCCACAAATATTCCATGTGTGGTCCTTATATTTGATGAGTCTTAGCAGCAGTTTCATCGATTCATAGTCTCATTAAGGCCAGTGGCATGTGCTACAGGTATTGAAGGTTTTTCATTGCCGTTGTGCAGTAATACAGCTTTAAGGCTAGCTTTACTAGAGTCAATGAACAGTCTCCATTCTTTTGGATCATAACACGACAGCCAATCCATTGCATCAGACCACTGATATCGTGGCAGAAACAAACGTTTTCTTCCTGTAAGTAAAATGATGAAAACTGCAAATGGCGATGGCGGAAATGGAAACTTTGGTGTTTGGTTGGAGAAGATTAAATTCTTGAAGTCTTGAACCAAGCAACTCTGCCTTTCTTTTGGTAATTCCAAATCGCGCACTAAGTCATTTAACTCCGCTTGACTTAACAAATGTGGGGAAATATTGCATCTGGAACATATATGCCATCTTTCCCTGTTTCTATATCACTAGCAGAATCTTCAGATGAACTGCTGTCTGTTATCGTTGCTGGTGGAACTGGTGGTGGATTTGTTCATCATGTGGTACTGGTTCATTGCTGATTCGCAGTTTGGGTACGTGATCTTTGATTTTTTTCTTTGTGAAACCAGCAATCTTTGTCAAACAAAAATAACAATCATTGAAGTGATTTTCGGCTCACGCCAAACCATGGGGACTTGAGAACGGCATAGCTTTCTTTTACCATTCATCCAAGCTATTAACATTGCATTGGCACTGTGCACAGCAAATATGTGGTGCCAGTCCCTCTGTTGGTCTCCTAACTTACAGTCAAAATAACACTTGTAGGCAAGTTTTAATCTTTTGTGTTTTATGTTTCTACGTTGTGGCTTAGGTGTATATTGTCCACAGACAAAGCAGAAGTTGTCTGGGTGATTTACACAAGCACGTCTATTTGATGCCATTTTGAATTACCATACAATATCTGAAAAAACGTAGAAAGTAATTATTACGATGTGAAAAATAAAAAGAAATACACACCGTAGTACAAAACAAATGCTATAAAAACAACTGGGATAAATTTTATTTATCAAAATTGTTCGAATTTGTATATAGTTGGCAAAAAAATTGCTTTAAACCTTGAAAAGCAAGTTTCATCATATACTGGCATTAAGCCGATTAAAACCAAAATCTGGACGGAGTAGAAAATTTTACTAAAAGTGATTTGCATTTTACACAAAATCTAGACGTGATAGAAAAAATCTAATTATAGATTTGAAATCAGCATACCGAAATTAGCTAGGAGCACCTATTTGGTCTTCTGTAACAAAATCTTTGTTGCCTAGTGTTATCTATCGTCCGTTTTCTAATCGAGCAGAATTTATGTTGCACCCTTATACTTGGTATTCCATACATTAAAACCAAGCTCACCCTCTCGTCTATTGTTAATTTCGCAGTCATCCCCTACCTAAAAGAAAAAAAATAATATAGTCAACACTGAAAATTCCTATGAATGCGCGACTTTTGCGCCACCCTGTATATTCCAAGTCTTAACCCTCAACCACTATCGCGGGGTCAGGAAGGACTCCACTCATTTAAATTTTATGTGACTATGAAATTAAGATAGTGGTTGAGGGTTAAGGCCTACGCTAGTTAACTGTTATTATGAAAGATGTCAGTACGTCGTTTGAAAATGTGACAAATTTTATGGATGTCATAAAATTATATGAAAAAAAGAATTTAATTAATGCATTACTAAAGATGAATGTACTAAAAGATCTTCTAATAAGCATTGAAAGCAAAATTTTAAGGTACTTACTCTACCCTAACTTACAAAAAACCCATTTATATGTATTGTATGCTTTAAGTCTAATAAGCTATTTCTTTTTATAAACTGAAACCAAAAATAATTGTCCACTACGGTCAATCTTAACCTATTTTACTTATTTTCTTTAGAAAGGGAGAATAATTCTGTTTTAATAACTTTCATAAAATTAAGAATTTTTCTCTTCACTGGGCATTGTTACTGAATGAAAATGGCACTAAATTCTACCTCTTTTAATAATAAACTAAAAATACTGCAGGCCTGACTATGAAATCCAATATCTGTCAAAGTTACAAACCAAGAGGACAGTAACAGTGAAGAATTTATTAAAATAGCTACCATTAAAGCAGCTATTTTACTAAACCTAAGTAATTAATGATAAAGAGTAAAATATTCACTCTTTATTTTCCCAGAACCAATTCCATAAGTAAGCCGTCTCTCTCATGTGTTTTTGAATTTCGTTCAGTGTTTCCGAATGGCTCTCAACAACATCTTCCAAATCTTTCGAACTCCACGACAAGCATCCCACCGTTTTCACCGTAAGCACCGCCCAAAATATCAAGGCGAAACTGCAACAACTATTGACGTTTTTAAGTTGCATTCCAACTGGTGGATCCAAACACCTGCAAAACATAAAATTAAATTTGTCACACACGCTCATATACTAACTTTTAAATTTTGGAAATGTACTTGCAATGTTTCTAAGCATGTGGATAATAGAGAAGCGTGATTATTATCATGTTTTGGAATGTAAATTGAAATTGTATATTTAAATGTCGTACAATAGATTGTGACAGATTAATTATCATTAATTGACTTGAAATTGATACTGTTACATTTTATGACAGTCTTTTTGTAAAATAAGAAAATGTAGAAGAGGAAGAGCCATTATCATTCCAAAGCGATATGATGACTAAGTTGATTAGTGCAGCATTGTTTGTATATACTGTATATATTAAGTTAATATAATATATATAGACAGGAAATTCAGAGAAGCATGAAAGCGATTGATCTCGGGATAATAATGACAGATGATGCGAAATTCGAAACACAAAATCAGATAGCGATAAATAAAGCAAAAAGAGTCGCCGGACAGGTTCAAGAACGTTCAAGAGAAGGGACAGGACAGTAATATTCCCCTGCTAAAAACACTGATATACCAAAACTTGAATACTGCTCAGTTTTGACGTCCCATATAAAAAGAAGAAGAAACTAATAAACTAGAAGCAACGCAAAGGCATTTCACAGCCAAGATTGATGGCTGCAAAGAACTCAACTACTGGGAAAGACTACGTAAACTAAATCTGTACTCACTGGAAAGAAGAGAGAGAGAGGTACATCATAATCTACATATGGAAAATGATCGAAAAACTGGTACCAAACCTAAAACTAAAACCCAATTACCATTCAAACAACACTGGAAAATAGGAAAGGCAGAATGTGTAGTGTTCCCAAATTAAAAGCACGACAAGGGACCTCCTCAACCCTGAAGGAAAATAGCTTGGTTGTCAGGGGGCCAAGACTTTTCAACCAGCTTCTAAGGACCTCAGAAACGTAACGGGGTCAAAGTTGAAGTCTTCAAGAAAAGACTGGATGCCTGGCTCAGGACAGTACCAGATGAGCCGGGCGTGCCTGGCTATGTACGGTGGAGAGCGCAAGAAAGTAACTCGCTCCTCCACCAGGCCAGACCTAGAGGCGGGGCCACCAGCTTCACCTCCGTGTGAAGAGAGACCAACACACGAAACAACATAAGGTTCATAAGGTAAGGTGTATATAATATATATATATATATATATATATATATATATATATATATATCCATCTTATAATTGTAAGGTCAGTGAAAATTTTTTATTTATTTTGGAGCCAACTTTTGGTGCTCTTGTAGCATTAATTTTGCTGTTGTTGTTGTTGTTGTTGAAAGTGGCACTGAGAGGGCGTAATCTTATAGAGAGCTCTCTTGCAATTCAGTTTGGTAGTTTAGATACAGGATTATTGCACCGTGCAATGGTGGATGTTTTGTTGTTGTTGCAAGGTTTAGAAAGAAGACCATAAAGAGTATCCCCCTTTATTTACTTATGCTAACTAAGGCTTAAAGTAGGCCCATGTTTAGTCGAGAACCCTGAGGTAGGACCGAATAGGACCTCCAAGTCCATAAAGTCTATGTTAGTCTACCTTAACTTAGACTATAAATCAGGGTAGCCCTTCAGAGCTTGGCCGTTTAAGGCTCAGCTGGGATTCCAAACCCATTAAAAAAAAAAATAACATGGCCTTTAATCGGATTTCTAGCCTAAGACTGAGTCAGTGACCATTTTTCGGCAAAGTTCTGATTGTCAAAATTGTAGCCTAAGTTAGGCCTGGACAAGTGGAATGTAGTTTGAGTTAAGGTCCCAGGGTAGAAAGTTTGGTTGCCCAGTTGTGAAACTTAGCCGCTAGTCTGTGGTTGTTTTAGACCTACATTTGATTTTATTGTTCCTAGGCGAAGGTTGCAGACTTCAGTGTGCCAGTTACTTGAGTGGAAAATTTGCTAGTCCAGACTGGTGGGACTAAGGTGAAGGTTTGGCAGAAGGCAAATTTGAGTTTGGTCAGTTTGGTTAAGTATTTTGCCTAATTCAGCTTAATTGGCATTGAGCCCATTTGTCTGTTTGCATTGAAGATGAGTGCAGCTGAATTGAACAAGTTTAGAAACAAGAGAAGGGCTTACAAAGAGTTAATTACAAAAGTCGTTCTCACTATAGATTCTGCTATACAGCAAGAGGATTTAAGCTTAGTAACTGCACAGCTTTCCATATTAGAATTAAAAAGGTTGTTCTAGAGAAAGTAAATGTTCAGACTGAGACTCTTATGGAAGAGTCCATCTTTCGGCAAAGTTCTGATTCTGCAAATTGTAACCTAAGTTAGGCTTCGACAAGTTGAGCGTAATTTGAGTTAAGGTCCCAAGGTAGAAAGTTTGGGCGCCCAATTGTGAAACTTGGCTGCTAGTCTGTGGTTGTTTTAAATCTACATTTGGTTTTGTTGTTTGTTAGGCGAAGGTTGCAGACTTTACTATGCTAGTTACTTAGGGGGGGGGGGGGAATTTGTTAGTCCAGACTGGTGGTTGGTCAGTACTCCAACCAGGTAATTCAGTTTGTTTGGCAGAAGAAGACAAGTCTGAGTTTGGTCAGTTTGCTTAAGTATATGGCCAATTCAGTTTATTTGGCATAGAGCCCAGTTGCCTGTTTGCATTGAAGATGAGTTCAGCTGAACTGAGCAAGTTTGGAAACAAGAGAAGGGCTAACAAAGGAATAATTACATACAAGGGCGTACGTAGGATTTGCTTAAGAGTCGGGGGCGAATTATCAACTCCAGGGCCCGGTTAAGGTTAGGGGGTGCCCTACGCCAAGGGCTCAAGGGGGCCTCAAGCTCATCATTAACACTATAATGTAGCTTGTTGAATATGTGTGATCTTAAAATGCACAATAATTTACAAAAATATATATATACACATACAGTATAAAATGTGTGCATGCATGAGACAAAAATGTAAAACGAAATGAAGTACACAAAAGATTACGGCATGAGTACATCATACAACTACAGATATTTTACTGAACCAGACACAGTGTACATTAAACATACCGACATTAAATCTGCAAACTGTTGTAGGTCTATCCATAATAATAAAAAATTTGGAAGTCCTAGAAAATTAAGCCTTATTAACTCTTATAAAATTTTATGTCATTTGCATTAATGCAGTTTCAAATAACGCTTTCCATGTTAAAATTTAACACAGGGTTGTGACGTCATAGTTGCGAAATGGGCATAAGCTTTTAGTTAAGTCGTAAAACAAATATAGTCAGATTTTGCTGCACTACAAAATAACTGGTAGTCTAATGTCTCGACGAAATGGGTAGTTCCCCTTAGCAGTTGCTGGATTGCTGCAGACGCTTATAGTAGAAACATGGCTATCACAATAAAAAAACAATATACTATTATACTTAATGCAAATTTGTTTTATTATGTGGTCATAATGATTGTCTTTTTATCAGTTTCTAAGCAATCTTGTATATACAGATGTTAAAAGATTTCATTTTATTTGTGTTTAAGGTGAGTACGGCGAGCGATAAAACTAGAGGGGGAAGAGAAATTTCGGGTGGGTGGGGTCCAAAAATCGGGGGGGGGGGGGGCTACGCCATGGCGTAACTGGCGTATGCCTTGACCAGGCCCTGATCAGCTCTCCAAAATAATGATGAAATGCACAACATAGATGAACACGTTATCTTTCTCATATATACAAAGTACTATATATGTGATTCAGTCAAGATTCTGTTGACTGCTTCTTGATAAAAACGATCCAACGGACCATAAACACAACGCCTCTTTTCATTGTTAAAATATGACAGTCTGGTGTGCATGTTTGCCGCACTGGCCTAAGAGATAGTGACTTTCGTGCATGCGCAGCCAGACTAAATACATACTTCCACCATCCAGGCGACATAATTGCTTGATAAACATCACAACAGAAAGTTCAGTAAAAAAAAAAAAAAAATGAAAACAGAAAAGCAATGTTGTCATTTGTGCTCTTAGGAACGTTGCTAAACTTTTAATGCGGAGATTTAACTATGACTGTTGGTTTGATTATAAACCTTACTGATTATTTCATTGGTGAAAACCATATTGCACTCACTTCTTTATATGCATTTATGTTTAATCTCTGTTGGTGATTTCTAATAGGGAGGATGTTGACCAAAATTATCTTAGACAAAGACTGCTGGACTGAATACTTTGATTAAAAGCCTCTCCCATTTCTAACCTGTGCAGTGTTTAAATGTCTTTGATCATATCTACTGATCGATAAATTGATATATTTGTAGCCACATTTTGATACTGATTGAATGCTAAATTTTCCATCTGATTTATTATTATTATTATGCATTGTACTGGAAATGAATTAATATTAAATTTTCCATTTGATGCTGGAATACTCTTCATATTATGAATACTCGTATTTGATCATTGTCATTGCTCCTAGTATCTTTTCAAAATTTATAGTTTTGATACAGTTTTTAGCAATACTCACTTTTAGAATGAGGAAATGCAATGAGGGTTCCAGGCCCCCCGTGTCCCCCTCTTATGTACGCTAGTGATTACAGAGGTCATTTCCACTATTGATTCTGCCATGGAGCAAGAGAATTTAAGCTTAGTGACTGCACTGTTTCCATATTAAAAACTACAAAGGTTGCTCTAGAGGAGGTAAATGTTAAGATTGAGACTCTTAAAGGAGAGGATGAAATGAAAGATAAAATCATTTACTTTGAGGAGATTATTGATGACATACTTAAGACACGCCACAGAGCAAATGAGTTTAGCAGTTCAGTACAGTTAGAAATCAGGTTTAATAATGAAACACAGCCCTCAATCAGTAGTGTTAATGAAGTTAATGAAGCAGTGTTAATGAAGATTGACAGATCTGCAGTCCAATTACCGAGTCTTGTACTCAAAATATTTTCTGCGCAAGAATGGCAAGGATGAGCAGACAGTTTTTAGTCATCAGTTCATTCTAGTCAGCCTAAGTCAGGTATTAATTGCTGTGGAAAAGTTTAATTACGTGCAATCCCTCTTGGAAGGGGAAGCAGCAAAGTCAATAGCAGGATTAGCTTTAGCAGATATTAATTATAATGCGGCTTGGTATATGTTGAAGAAACTGCTTGGTAAGCCAGAGATCTTAATTAAAAGCTACTTCCACAAACTTTTAGCTATATCTCCTGTTAATAATCCCAATAATGTCAAAGAGTTACGGCAGTTATATGATGAATTTGAAATTAGAACTAGGTCCCTGCACAACTTGGGTATAGGAATGGAAAAGAAGGGTGTAATGTTGGTCACCATACTGGAGTCTAAATTGCCTATCTCAATTTTGCCTGAATTATGTAGCCGACGCGCTACAGAGTATGTGTACATCCTCCTTCAGCAGATGTCAAGCCTTTTAGGCACAGAATTAACAAGGCGAAAGGGAAGTGAGTTCGCGAGGGGACAAAGACAGGCAAAGCACCAAAATTTCTACGAAAAGGAACACCCAGATACAATGTCAGCTGTACATGCATCCTCTGAGAGTAATTTAAAGGAAATCAGAGTGCATATTTTGTGAAGGCAATCACAAGTCATATAAGTGTGAAGTGGCTGAAGCTTTACCTGTTGAAAAGAGAAAGGATAGGGTAACTAAGTCCGCAGCATATTTTAAGTGTTTAAACTTACAAAACTTGCTCTGTGACCTTTTTATAAAATTGTGTAAAATATGCAATGGCAAGAATCAGCCATTATTATGTGAAAACACTTCTAGTAGGCGTACCCCAGAAGTAGAGACATTGGGTCACATGACACTGTTATGAGAGGGAGTAAGAATAAAGGGGGGTTATTGCAAACGGCTGCAGCGTTATTAGTTGGTAATGCTGGAGAAACCACTGTAAGAGTGTCGATTGATAGTGGTAGCTAGTGTAGTTTTATTAAGACCAGAATTTCCATTGTTTAGATTAAGGCTGGGCATCCGGGATCCTGGAGGAAGTAAAGTAGACATCTCATTTCCCGGGATTTCGATCCCGGAATTCCCCGTATTCTATTTTCAGGGGAGACTTTTAAACAGTTTTATTATGAAGTACATTTATTTCATGCAAAGGCTTTTCACACTTGAAGTTTTCGTTCACCCGTTTTTTTAATTTTGAAAACCATTTTCGCTTGAGTATGGGGTAAAACAATACCCCGGGATCCCGGATAGCAGATGCCCAGCCCTAGTTTAGATATGGCACGTATCCAAGAATTACAAGTTAAAGGAATTGATTTGGGTAATAGTAACTTTCAAGGAACTGAAGAGATTAATAGTTGGACTGGAGCTATTATTGAGACTTCATCACTGGTAACATTGTTCGCACATCTCAAGGTCCTGTAGCTATTGAAAGCACATTAGGCTGGAGCTACATGGCAGTTATTGCAATGAAAAAGAGGTTAAAACTCTTCTTTGTTAAGATTAAGAACGGCCATCGTTTGAAAAGGCATTTGAAAGCCTTTTGGGACCTTGAATTCAATGGCATAAGGGACAAACAGAAGAAGGAGGCAAGTGCAGTGAACATGGAAGTTTTAGAGCAATTTGAACATGGTATTTGTTTTTGAGATGGTTTCTGTGAAGTTGGTCTCCCTTCGAAGGATTCTTGTGGACCAAGCTCTAACTCTCAGCTAGCTAATAGGAAGTTAGAAGCTTCCTCGCGCAGGCTAAGGAAAAATGAAGAGTCGTTAACTCGATACAATGAGGCCATCCTAAACTATGTAAAAGAGAGCTATGCTGAAAGGGTGCAAGGTAAACTGGTGAGCCAGGAAGCGCATTATCTGTCACACCATGCATTGGTGCGGCGAGATAATACTACCACCAAACTGAGGGTAATTTTTGAGGGCTCAGCCAAGTACAAAGATGGTATGTCCTTCAATAATTGTTTGAATGCTGGACCAAATTTAAATGCAGGTTTATTTTCCTTGTTGCTCAAATTCAGGTTTGGTAGAGTAGCATTGACTGCAGATATAAAACAAGCTATTTTGAGAATACAGCTAAAAACAGAGAACAGAGATATAGTAAGGTATCTATGGGTGGATGCAAAAAACTTGTTGGAAAATGGACCGAAGGTTCAAGTGTATAGAATTAAGTCGGTGTTGTTTGGCCTGAGCTCTAGCCCATTTCTGTTGGCAACTAATATACAGCACCATTTTAAGAAATATTCTGAAGCTTATCCTAATATCGTTCAACACATGAGGCAAAATTTTTATGTTAATGATTTGCTGTGTTCAATGGATAACACAGAAATGGTTAAACAGATATTCATGAAGGCTAGAGCTATAATGACTGAGGATGATATGGAGCTTAAAAAATGGCAGACTGTTCATTCTCAGCTGCAACAATTTATGAGTGAGTCCTATGTAGGACCTAATGAAGCAGAAAGTTTTGAGGATTCTAATATCAAGGAACTGTGGACAATCGACACAAAAGTGCTGCGCATTGTTTGGCAGCAAAGAGAGGATTTTTTTACCTTCAATTGGAAGTCTTTGGCAGAGCTGGCAGAGAATGAGAGAAGGTGGACAAAACGCATAGCTCTAAGTTTGGCTTCAAAGGTGTTTGATCCTTTTGGATTTCTGGCTCCATTTCTGATAAAGCAAAAAATTTGGTTGCATCGCCTCTTGGAAGTTAGACTTGGGTGGGACCAAGAGTTACCCGATCATATAGTGGTAAAATGGAAATATTGGTTAAATGAATTGGCACAGCTCAGAGACATTGAAATCCCAAGATGGTAGTTTCGAGAGTTGAACACTAATCCAGATAATTTAGAGTTGCATGTCTTTTGTGATGCAAGTGAGGAAGCCTATGCAACTTGCATTTATAAAAGAGGTACATTTGGAGAGAAAGTAATTTGCAGGTTGGTTGCTGCAAAGAGCAGAGTAGCACCTTTGAAAAGACTTTCCATTCCAAAGTTGGAATTGATAGGTGCAGTCATTGCCAGTTGGTTTGTAGTTACTGTACAAGATTCTTTAGGCTTTTGTGAAATTCCAAACTATTATTGGACAGACTCTACTACTTTGCTCATTTGAGCAAAAGAGAATTCTGCACTGTTTTGTGTGAAGTGAAAGCAATGATGCGTAGCAGGTCCATTACCTTTGTTTATAACAGTATGCAGGATAAAGAGCAGGGCCGTTTCCTGGCATAAGCAGACTAAGCGGCCGCTTAGGGCCCCGCTGCTACTAGGAGGCCCCTAGACAGGCTCCCAGGTCATAGCTCAGTGGGCAAGAATAGGAATATAGCTGAAGTTATTATTAATATTATTGTTATTATTATCCTTATTATTATTATTATTATTATTATTGTCGTATTAATTAAAGTTTTTGTATGAGACAAATGTGATAAAACGGAGACAAACGAAACGTTTTGATCGTTATGTGTAAATAACTATTGTGAGATCTTATTTCTATATTATTTAACTTTATGCTTACTATATGCTTATACTTTCCTAAATGCTTAATTTTTCTAATATTGTAAACCATTATTTCACTAATTTACTAATTATTAAGAGATTTTGTAACACTTTAAAACCTAGGATTATTTTCGTTATGTTTTCAAGTTTATTAATTCTTTTCTCATCTTTTTCAGATTAGTTGTGGTTAACTAGATGTGACTTCGTGCATCTTGGAAAATGAAACGACATTATCCATCAGGAGCTGAAAAACGGAAAAAGAAGAAAATAGAGGAGGAGAAGCTTTCCAGTAGCACAGGTGACATGTGCCACTTGTATATTCTTATGATTACAGTTCAGGCAACCAGATTAGGTAGACCATCAAGCTAGGCAAGTGCTCAGGAATCGTGTAGAGTAAGCTAGTCTCTGTAATATTTATAATATTTCGAAATGTAAAATTTAATGGATCACATCACCTCAAATTCTGTTCACACAGATCAATAATTATCAAACAAGATAAGAAAGAGTACTTTAGCAAAAATTAACAGAATATGTAATGTTATGTTCTCCTCAGGAGCACTACTGAAATATTTGGAAAAGCCATCCTCAGCAAAGCCTGATGAGTATCATGAGCCAACAGCAGGACCATCCTCTATGCAACCTCAAACACCAGTAGAAGTAGAGCCTGATGAACCAACAAGTGGCCCATCTTCTGTTCAGCTTCAACATACTGAGCAACAAGAACGTACTGAGCAACGTACTGAGCAACAAGAACGTACTGAGCAACGTACTGAGCAACAAGAACCAAGATCTGCTCCACCGCTTGATCCGTATGACTTGCCAGTTGTCCTGTCAGATGCCTTGAAGACAGATCTGGTGTCTCGAGGACCATTTCAAATCAGTCCAGATTTCACATTCCCTAAAAGAGAGGACGGTAGAAGCGTTCATCACCATTACATGTACAGAACATTAATTAATGGGGAAAAAATAAAGCGAAGCTGGCTGATGTACTCTAGAAGGAATGATGCTCTTTATTGCTTCTGCTGCAAGTTGTTTTCAAGGAAGTCGTACAAACTAATTACGGGTGGACTTTTAGACTGGATAAACGTTGGTTCGCTTCTGAAAGGCCATGAAAATAGTTCAGAACATGCAGATAACATGACAACATGGAAGGATCTGGAACTGCGGCTAAAAACTGGGAGGACCATTGACCAAACTGAAATGTCATCAAGGAGGTACAGCGAAGACGCTGGCGAGATGTTCTCACACGTCTTGTAAGTATAATCCAATCACTGGCAGAGAGAAACCTTGCTTTCAGGGGGTCTTCCTCTACATTGTACAATCGAGACAATGGCAACTTCTTGAAGGAGGTTGAGCTGCTTGCCAAATTTGATCCAGTGATGAAACAACACATCAGCAGAGTCGAAAGTGGCCAATATAGTCATTCAAGTTACCTAGGAAACATCATTCAAAATGAGCTCATTGGGTCCATTAGTGGGAAGATCTTGGATGCCATTGTTACAGAAATAAAACAAGCTAAATATTACTCACTCATTTTAGACTGCACTCCAGACATAAGCCACCAAGAACAGATGTCGATTATTATCAGAACTGTTAAAATGGGTGAAGTACCAGAAATAAAAGAATACTTCTTGGGCTTTCTTGAGGCTTCAGAAAGTACAGGCCTGGGTTTATCAGTTCTGATTCTGAAGAGACTAGATGAACTGAATATTCACTTTGATGACTGCAGAGGACAGTCATATGACAACGGAGCGAACATGAAGGGCAAGAACAAAGGTGTTCAGGCAAGGTTATTAGAGAAGAACTGTCGTGCACTCTATGTTCCATGTGGGGCTCACACTCTGAATCTTGTAGTGGCTGATGCAGGTAAAGCTTCCACAGGTGCCATCAGCTTCTTTGGCAACGTACAAAAATTGTACAACCTTTTCGCAGCAACTGCACAGAGATGGACAATCCTAAAGAAGCACGTGAACATAACACTCAAGTCTTGGAGTGAAACCAGGTGGGAGAGCTGGCTTAAGAGCATTGAGGCTGTGCGATACCAGAGCCACAACATCAGAGAGGCCCTGTTGGAAGTCAGAAACAATGCCACAGATGCCATAGCAAGGACTGAAGCACAAGCGCTTGCAGAGGAGGTAGGGTCTTATCGCTTTCAGATTTGCACAGTAGTATGGTATGACATTCTTCATGCAGTTAACCATGTGAGCAAACTTCTGCAGTCTCCTACAATGCAGTTTGATGTGGCAGTCAACCTCCTCACAAAAACAAAAGACTCACTCACCAGCTACAGAAACACAGGTTTTGTTGCAGCACAATCGTAGCTAGCGACATATGTGAGGAAATGAATGTGGAGGCTGTGCTGAAGGAGAAGAGGCTCAGATCCACAAAAACGCACTTTGCTTACGAAGCTCCTGACGAACCATTTACAGAAGCCTTAAAGATGCTGGAAGTCAAATTTTTCAATGTGGTGGTGGATTGTGCCATCGGGTCAATAAATGAGAGATTCAAAACATTAGATGATGTGAGGGACATATTTGGGGTTCTCCTAAACTTCACCACAATGAACAAGGAAGACTTGTCCTGCAAGTGTGAAAAGCTCTCTAAGATACTGAGCTCTGGAGCTGACTCTGACATTGACGGAAGAGAACTGGCCCTCGAAATTACGAACTTGCCGACTTTACCTTCACACAACATGACTGCATTGGAGCGTCTCTCCTTCATTCATCAGAAGCAACTGGAGGAACTATACCCCAATCTCTGGGTTGCACTAAGAATTGCCTGCACTCTACCTGTGACAGTAGCGTCAGCCGAGAGGAGCTTCTCTAAGATGAAGCTAATCAAGAACTACCTCAGATCATCAATGGGGCAGGATCGCCTCAGTGGCCTTGACATCATAAGCATCAACCAGGATGTTGGCAGGGAGATTTCATATGATGATGTTATTGATGATTTCGCCCAGAAAAATCTAGGAGGCAAAAATTTTGAAGATACAAACTGTTCTGTATAACTGTTAGCTATTACACGATTGTATCGTAGAGTTAGTAATTGTTTGGTAGTTGATAATTGCATTATTTTTATACGTAGTTCTGTGTCATTTATTCTAAATAATGTATAAGCTAATTTTCAGGAATTTCATGAAGTATTTTTTCTGTTTGTCTTCTGAAAGTACATATTTGTTGTTTTGGACATAAATGTTTCATTAAAAATGTTTCATAATTGTTTTTTATTAACACAGCCATTTTTTGTATGTGTGTGCTGAGGTGATGTAGTAAGGCGTGAGTTGGTGGATGGAGGGGTGGGGCCTCAAATGGGTATACTGCTTAGGGCCCCCTAATGGATAGAAACGGCTCTGATAAAGAGCCATTGACAACAAATCATTTTCTTTGTGATAAACGATTAACATCAAGCCCCAGTTAATCAGTTAACCAGAAGGTTCAAATACCTTGAAGAGTTACAAAATCAGTTATGAAAAAGGTGGCAAAGGGAATATTTGCCAGAACTCAATTATTACTCATTAAACAATGTAAAGGGCTCCAATCCAAATTGTATCAAGCAGTGATGTAGGACTCGAGACCTTTGTTCTGGCCTCGGTCTCGGTCTTAGGTGCTTGGGTCTCGACTACGTCACTACTGAGTATGTTGATGTTCCTCAAGTGCAACGAACACTTATTTTGTTTTAAGTAGGCAGTTAACTGCTGGAAAATGTCAAAAACTATGAATCTGTGAATAAATTATAAGTAAATTTTGCAATTGTCACTTGATAACCTCTTTAGAATCTTTATTCCTGAATGTGAAACACAGAGCTTAGGAATTAAGCATTACACAGTATTGAATACATGCAAAAATTGCATATGGTCTCGGTTTTGGTCTCAAGACCTTTTATCTGGTCTCGGCCGCTTAGGTCTCGTTCTCGGTCATGGTGGTCTCGACTACATCACTGGTATCAAGGTGAGAGAAGTGGTGATGATTGGGGATGAAAGAACAAGGCAATACTGGAAGCTCGGCATAATTGAAGAGTTTGTTGGTATATATATATATATATATATATATATATATATATATATATATATATATATATATATATATATATATATATATATATATATATATATATATATATATATATATATATATATATATATATATATATATATATATTAGGGTAGGTTGATTTTGGAATTGTGATCTTGGACTAGTCTAGATAGAAAGGTATTAATGTATAAAAACGTTGCACCAACTCATATTTATGAAAATGATTGTATTTTATGAGGATTGTTAATTATTTTTAAGTTGTAAAATTGCCGAATTTTATGCGTAAAATCGCGCACGCGGCATTCGCGCAATGTAAACAAACAAAATATCAGACCTTATTTCATCAAAATAATCAATTAAAATTCGGCTTTTTTAACAAAACGATGCTTGAAACTTATTGTAAATGCATTATAGATGTTTATTAGTGTATTATTTTGTATTTTTTAATGATATTTACCTATAAAATGTGTATTAAACTAAGTAATTTTATGATGCGTTCATTTAATTGTTTATTTTCATATATTTCATAAAAATGGGTAAAAAACGGAAATCTGCAGTGTTAACTCGAAGTGATAGTGCCAAAAAATTCAGTGGCCAGCCTTCCCCCTTGGATAAAACAGAGCCTCCTACCATCCGCCAAGTTATTCAGTACAGTTATTTCCTCCAAAACAGCCACCCGGACTTGAAAGACTGATATTGCTAAAATGATAGCAAAGGATGTGATTGAGATCTGGCAGGCAGTGAACCCGCGGCTGCCCCTGTATGAGGAATATTATGTAGTGAAATTGGTGGATAAAGTGTGCTTCAAGAAAGCAAAAGAGATAAACAGGAAATCTCTTTCTACAGTCCAGGAGCAGAATCTGGAGGAAAAGCTGGATAAACTTTTTGACATTTCTGCTTGCACCTGTAAGCTACCTGTTCGTCCCTGTGATGACAATGCTGTGAAGTGCAAGAAAGAAAATTGTCAAACACAGCACATAATCTGCACTTGTCCTCCCAGTAAGAAGGTAATGCTATTATTTTTTTAATTTTTAACTGGCCTAACTTAGTGCGATTAGGTGCCTTTTAAATGGAAGAAAATTCAATGCTTGCAATTGAAAAATATCCGCATTTTCCTCCTGTAATCTTCCTTCCCCCCCCTGGTAATAGAAATTAATAATCAATTTTTTTTCAGGATTTTATCTCTTATTTTAGATCCGCTATTTAATATACTTTAATATTTCAGGTTCCAGTAGAGGAGAGGGAATACTTGAGAGATCAGAGGGCCAAAATAGGACCCAAGGGCTCTTTCCAGCTGGGATCTGTGGATAAAGCTGCTGTGGCCCCCTGGATGACATGGAATTTGCTGGGGAGACACTGAATGATCTCAGTAGCGACCAGAGGCTTCTTTTGGAGTATGTGCTTGGAATTTCCAGGGGCAAAGTCAACCCAAGATTTGCTGCCTGGAAAATTGGACCATTAAACCATGCAAGATGGTTGACTTTGGCAATTAGATTGATGTGTCTGTGGACCAGAGGTGCTTACCCTCCAGAACTACAGGATAAGCTTTACCAGGCCATCAAGTTCATTGTGGAAGTGTATGCAGTCAGTTGGTTTGAGATCAAAAGGGACAGCAAGTTCCACAATCAGCAGCTGTACATCTTCAACATGATCCAGAGGATCAAGCAGCAGTCTCAAGAAATCCAGGGTGTTGCTTTCAAGAACCTGAAGTACAATGCTTTTGCCTTGCTGCCCGAGAATGTGCTGTACTCCATGATGAAGTCTGATGACTTGGAAGTGAGAGAAGCTGCTCAAGAAAATTCTGTCCATCAGGTAAGCATTTATTAATTTAAAAAAATGTGAAAAAAAATTTGATTATGGGGATTTATTTAATAAATAAAAAAGGACCAAGTTCTATAAATCCCCATAATCAAATTTTTTTAATATTTTCTTATCCCAATTCCCCCCTTCCCCTCTGATAATGGAAATAATCTTACCTTCTTTCTGAAAAAAAATTCGATTATGGGGATTTATAGAACTCAGGTTTTTTGTTTTTTTTTAATTTAAGTTTAATTTAAATCAGCAATTCTGAGACTAATAGGGATTAAATCTTAAACTGGAATAAAAAATAAATTAATTATTATTCTTTCAGAAGTGGGAAGCCAGCCAAGAAAAGGCTGAAGAAGATCACAGCCATCAACATTGAAGCTACCCACTGGTCAGAACTAATCAACCTTTCTCAAAGTGGCATCTGTGAACCTGCTCTCACAGAAGACTTTTCTGACCAGTAGCTTCAAGAAACATTGCTGAATGGCACCAAGCTGGAGCTGCCTGATCTGCCTTCACATTCTCAGCGTTGAAAGGGCCGTGAAGCTGACATCTGAAGCTTCCCATACTGTTTATGGACTCGAATCAAGGTACAAACACATTCTGGCCAAAGCCCTAAGCCACCAGATAAGGCCTTCCTTTGCTTCTAAGGGCTTTTACAGTGAAAATTATGATGATCTTGGGATCTAAATGTGTCTATTTAACTCTGTACATGTTTTTTTTTTACTTTTCTTCAATAAAATTGTAACTTTTTTCAGGATTTTTTTATGAAAACAGCATGTTTTTTTCGGCCGAAACTTGCGAAAATGCGGTATTTTTCGGTACGATTTTTTGACGATTTTTGAAACGGTTTCCTCAAAAAACGGTTAAAGCTAGTTGATCTGAAATTTTTTGTCAGTTAGTATCATATTAAGCCCTGACTATCTCGACTAGTCCAAAGTCGATATCTAAAAAAATGCGGAAAATCAACCTACCTTAATATATATACAGGGCGTCCCAAAAAAATGTATACACACTTTAACAGCTGATAGCTCAATTGATGTTTCTTTCTTTCCAAGTTAAACCCATTAGAATTAATAATGGCAGTCAGACTAAGCTTTGAACAAAGGAAATTCATTCTAAAATGCTACTGGAAGTGTGAAAACGCAGTTGAAGTGCAAAGACAGTTTAGGAGGGAGTTTCAAACAGATCCACCAACGCGACTTACCATCACTCGAATTAGAGATAAGTTTGAAGCCGATGGAACTGTTCAGAATGTCCACAAGAAGCGTTCCGGAAGACCACGGACATCGACAAGCCCCACAAAGCAAGAAAGAGTACTGGAAACGTATTACCAAAGTCCAAGAAAATCTGTGCGGCAAGCGAGTCGTGAGGTAGGAATTTCAGAATCGTCTGTCCAACGCATTTTGAAGCGCTGTCAATGGAAAAGTTACATTCCAAGATTAGTCCATGCTATTAATGAAGATGATCCGGACCGAAGAGTGGAGTATTGCGAGTGGTACTTGGCACGATGTGGATGTGGATTGGACGAAGGGGTTTCGTAGAATACCCTCCGCGTTCACCAGACCTCACACCACTAGACTTTTTTTTATGGGGATACTTAAAAGACAAAGTCTACGCTATAAAACCTGCAACAGTCGCTGAATTGAGAGCAGCCATTGAACGAGAATGCACACAAATACCAAACGAAATGTTTCGTGGTGTTTGCGATTCCATTGCTTCGCGTTATCAGCAGTGCCTGGACCAGAACGGACGTCAGTTTGAAAACAGGCGTTGACAAAACAATTAAATAATGTCTGTAGATTCTATTACATTTTGAAAATGAAATGTATTTTAATAAACACTGCCTTTATAATTATTTAAAGTGTGTATACATTTTTTTTGGTCGCCCTGTATATATTAAGTGAATGTGTGTGTGTGTGTGTGTGTGTGTGTGGTGTGTGTATATATATATATATATATATATATATATATATATATATATATATATATATCATAATTGTAAGTTTCGTGAATTTTTTTTATTTATTTTAGAGCCAACTTTTGAGACTTTTATGTCATCAATTTTGGATGCCGGCAGCGTCCTTTCTACTTTTTGATGAAATTGGCACTGATAAGGCGTAGTTTTAGAGAAAGCTCTCTTGCAATTCTGTTTGGTGGTTTAGATGCAGAATTGTTGCATCATACAATGGTGCAGATTGTGCTGTTGTTGCAAGGTTTAGAAAGAAGACTAACCCTTTTTTATTTATGCTAACCGAGGACTAAAGAAGGCCCGCGTCGAGTCGATAACCCTGAAGTAGGACCGAATTGGACCTCCAAGTCCATAAAATCTGTTTTAGTCTAGCATAACTTAGAGTTTAAGTTAGGGTAGCCCTTCAGAGCTTGGTCGTTGAAAGCTCAGCTGGGATTCCGAACCCAATCACTGAGAAAAAATAACAGTAGCTGCAAATGAGTTATCTGACTTGGATAATCTCGATACGCCCGAGTGGCTTTATGGTATATAACTGTAATGAAAAATAATAAAATTTTACTCCATAATCGAATAACATACATGTACAGTTGCGCTCATTATTCTTAGAACACGCTTGAGAACAGATAGCGATACCTGGCATATATTTGTTGTGTGTACTACTAACTGTTGTAACATTTTATGCGTGACACGACAATTGGGCGTAGGACAAATGAGCGCCGACAATTGAGCGCCAAGACAATTAAGCGCAAGACAAAGAGAGCAAGACAATAGAGCGCAAAAACAAAAGAGCGCAAAAACAAAAGAGCGAGAGCAAGCAAATAAAAACTGGATAAAAGAAACAAAATAAGCTTGAACAAATATTTATTAAGGATGTTAAAAAACAATATTTATTAAGGATGTTAAAAATAATGTAGTTAGGTTAGGTTAGGTTATTTAATATTTATTAAGGATGTTAAAAAACTATTTATTAAGGATGTTAAAACTAATGTAGTTAGGTTAGGTTAGGTTAGGTTATTGTTTTGCGCTCTATTCTCTTGCGCTCTACAGTATTGTCTTGCGCTCATAAGTCGGGGTAGCCATTTTATGAATGAATCTGGGGTTTAGTGCTGATTGGCTGGTTGACTCATTGCAAAATGTCCTTAGAACATAATTATTTCCATTCATCACTCTGGTTTACATATTACTAAGTAATCATAAATGAATAATTAAATATAGATTCAAGAAGGGGATATATATATATTAACAATGAAGTGAATAAAAAATGGTCTTGTAAAAACTAAAAAAAGCTTCGGACGTGATGACAGTGTTCATGGTATTGGCAAGCCTGTCATCCTGAACGAACAGAGCCGTTGGTGGGCCTTATTGCGCCCTGAGCAAATTCCAAATTGATTTATTTATTTATTTACATTTAATATTGAACATACAGTAGATTCAGATATTATTTTGTGTTACAACAAAGACAGAGCAAAAACCTGATATATATAAATACATACATAGTCGGTTTATGAGTGAAAAAACAGTTTTGATGCATATTAAATTTTAATAACATAACATTACCAGATTGTTGGGTATCTGTAAGTTTCATACGTCACTGCTTAGAATATCTTCCAATTGGCAAATAGATGACAGCTAAATGGATACTACTGGTATGACATTGTTATATCTGGAGCAAATGCTTTTTCTAGATCAGCAACACTGATATAGTAATAAACAGTCACTGAGAGAAATATTACTTAGAAACGAAGAATGTTTTGTATTGAGGCAACATCATAAATGCATATAATTGTTTTGTATTAATAAGTTCCATGTTACAACTTAAGTGTTGAACCATTGCAGCTGAGACTGTTGGCGGTCTCTCACCTCAAAGGAGAGAATTACAGAAAATAAAACTATTGCATTGATTCATATCAATAAACATAGTTCCATTTAAACGATGATATTTGACAATTTTGCAAAGGTGTTACACATTCATAATTACCATTGTATTTGAGAGATATTTTATACATGAACACAACAAATTTAATATCTTGTCCAGCCAGGGGCGCACCCAGGAATGTATAAAACAAAAATTATATGACTTATTTAACTTCATGTTTTTATATATATTTGAACAAAACAAGACAAAAACACACAAATTAACGATAAACTAAAAATAAAGAAAATGTATACCAATACGCAAACAAAATAACGCAACAGGAAAAAAACTCATGCATTTTTGCACACAGTTTCTAATTTCTATTTTTTGGATATATTGGGCTAATATCTTATTGGTTAACATTTTTTGGTGCACCCTGTATAACAATGAAAAAACGAAAGTGCAACAAAAAATGCAGAGAATTCATAGTCATCTGTGGCTACGTGCAATAAACCATAACTAAAACCAGGACACTACGAGCTACGAAGGTTGTGATGCAGGAAAGCAGTTTTTTTTTGCATTTTTTCGTTTTTTTTTCAGTTTGACCGGTGCTGCCTACTTAGATGTTGATTCGCATCTTTCTGACCCGTGGTTTTGAAGCTAGTTCAACAATGATTGCTTCCTCACTGGGCACCTTATTCCTGTGGATATTCATGAGTGCCAGACCCGATAATCTTTCTTTGCCCATTGTTGACTTTAGGTAGTTTTTTAGTCTTCTCATGCAGCTCAAACTACGTTCAGCTGATGTGACTGGGAGAGTGCATAAAATTTTAACTACAGTAGGTGGAAGATGTTGGAATAAAACAAACGTAAGCTTTCAAGTGCCAGGACTTCTGAACACGTTGCTGGAATTCTCTCATTGTTCACATTTTCTTGGCGCCATCTTTCAATTTCCCCATGCAGGTCTGCTATTGTTCCAGGTAGATCTTCCTTATAAAATTCGGCAGCATCCTTCACCTGATCAAACGTTGATTCGTTAGCACATAAATCGTTCTTCTACTTCTTGTAGCAGATTATCCAGGTATGGTAGGAATACTGAAATCCTATAGTACGATTCAGGTTCGTGAATGCCTGGGTTCGACCTCTTGGTTTGCTTTGCACACTGTCGTGGCACTCGTATTGGTTCACCCAACAGCTTTTCAGCTTCCATAAAAATTAAGTGGAAATCCTCCTTAGCACTGGCTCGGATTGATGTAAGTGTCTTAAGGAGGTTATTTACTTCTTCCACACATTGCAGTATGTCGAGTGTGGGATTCTGGAGCTGTAATGTTATCGGCAGCAGTAGTTTTGCAAAGTGCTCACATACACATAGAGCCACTACAAACCGTTGTGCAGTCACAGCGGCTAGCATTTGTGATGCCTTTGATGATGATGCTGTGTGATCTGGCCAACCACATATTTCCTCCAGTGTGTTCACAATGACTTCATAGAACTCCTTGAAACGGATGAGGCTGTCATGGCGTTCAGACCATCTAGTTTCACAGAGAGACAACAGAGTCTTGTGAGAATGCCCACGTGAAAAAGACTGCTCTTGCTTAAGTACATTTGTGTCCAGTTGTCTCATCCTCTTGGCACTGGCACACATGAAGTTCATGATTTCCTTAACTGTTCCCAGACAGTTATTGATGTCTTGCACCTTTGCCGCTTCGCACACCACCAGAATGAAGACATGACTGCTGCAGTGGGTGAAAACTGCTTTTTTGTAAATTGCTTTGATGTGGGCTTGAGCACCATTTGTATGTCCTTTCATTGCCGCACAGCCATCATATGCCTGACCTCTCAGAAGGTTGAGGTCCAAACCATACCCCTCCAGTTTGGAGACAATTAACTGTGCAAGTGCTTTACCAGTTGCATCAGTGATCTCCTCGAATCCGAGGAAGTCCTACACTAGCGCTACGATGTGTTAAACAACGCAACTAAAATAAACTGTTGTGTTCAAATAGGAAATTACCCACCAGTACAATATCGTAGTTTACTATATTCGTAATATACAGTATTCATAATATAATCTGCTCTGCTATTTTATGTTAGGTTAGGCTCGGTCAGCTTAGGTTAAAATATAGGTTAGGCCAGGTTTCCAAAATAAATGTTAGTATATGACACAACGAGACAAGCTGGATCACCTACCTCTGCAACACAAAATTGTGACACAATGGACCCGCCACTGTAAACAACTCAATGTTGTTAATTTGCTATCTAGTGATAGTTTGTTATGCGATTAAAAATTCGGCGAAATATCTGAAAACAGTCACGTATAAACTGATTTGTGTATATTTTTGGTAATTTCTATTTATCGCTCAAAATCAGCCAAAAAACTGCAAACCCGCTAACTCCGAAATTTTCTCGCTAAACAAGAATAAAAAGAGCCAAATTTAGCGGGAAACGGCCAAATCTGGAGCACTGCCGTTGAACTTAGTGGTTATTTTTTCGTTTAAAAAATAAGTTATTTAGTTAGAAATTAAAGTCCAACCTCGCATTTTCGGGGGGACCATGGCCCCCTTGGCCCCCCCTGGGTGCGCCCCTGTGTCCAGCCACCGTAGTTGTCTATGACTTCCAACAGTCGATGTGATACAGAAGCAACATGATTATATACCAGCTGTTGATTACTCCTCAGCACCTCCCACTCACTTAATGTGTGTTGTAAAAGCTGGTCCGTTGTTCGTTCCTCCGCTGGTTCCCACACATTTACAATACTGGCCCATATATTCTCGATGGGATTCATATCACAACCCTTACTTGGCCAATCCAGAAGATCGCTATGTCTTTGCTCAGAGAACCAGCATGTGACGATCCGTGCTGTGTGCATTGGGGAATTGTCTTGCTTAAAAACGATTTGCTCAGGAAATAGCAGAACATATGCACGCACAGAATGAAGCATAACCTCTCCGAAAATTTCTATATACTGTCTGCAGTAAACCTCCCTTCTATTTTGATGAGCTCTACTACACCATACAGCTAAATTCATCTCCACATGTTACAAGTGACATGACCGCTACGTGCTTCATCATAGATGTGCTCTTGATTATATCGAGTATTATTCCTCCTCCAACAATAAAGACGGCCATGGGATGTGGAGGTAAAGGTCTTTTCGTCAATAAATATCACTCGGATCCAAAAGTCAAGTCCTTTGTCAACATGTTGC
Organism: Bathynomus jamesi; assembly: GCA_023014485.1. NCBI lineage: Eukaryota > Metazoa > Arthropoda > Malacostraca > Isopoda > Cirolanidae > Bathynomus > Bathynomus jamesi. The sequence continues at coordinate 46,390 of JAJOZX010001938.1, forward strand.
TGAGCAAATCGAAGTCTATTTTCTCGATGTTGCTGATTTAACTTCTCCTTGATAGCCGTGGTCCGAAGGTGTAACCCAGCATCATGTAGTCGCCGCCTTATTGTCATAGTAATTGGTGGTGCCATACCAGTAGTATCCATTTAGCTGCCAGTTGAAAGATATTCTGAGCAGTGACGTATAAAACCTACAGATACCCATCAATCTGGTAATGTTATTAAAATTTAATATGCATCAAAACATTGTTTTTCCATTCATAAACCACCATTAGACGAAAGCGCTTGAGCACCATTTTGTGTTTCCTTTCCTTCGTGGTTTTATTCATCATGTATTTATATGTATCAGATTTTTGCTCTGTCTCTGTTATGAAATAATATCTGAATCTATGTTCAATATTAAATGTAAATAAATAAATAAATAAATTTGGAATTTGCTCAGGGCGCAATAATGGCTACCAACGGCTCTGTTCCTTCAAGATAGGCTTGTCAATACCATGAACACTGTCATCACGTCCGAAGGTTTTTTGCTTTAGTTTTTACAAGACCATTTTTTATTCACTTCATTGTTAATATATATCCCCACGTACATAAAATATTCTCATTACCTACGTTACGCACTCGTAATTTGACCTTAGTATGGACACCAAAGATATACAGAGTTACAAATCTCCAAAATTAAACATGACTACAAAGGCGAGTATTTTAAGTGGCTTCAAAGAGAATTTGCAGAATTAACCCGTGATAGCGTGATATTATACATATACATATATATATATACACATATATATATATATCAAATATTTAGTGGTCGTAAAACTACATATTAGCCAAATAATATATGTAATAAAACAAATTAATAATAAAGAGACAAATAAATAAGTTTTTGTCACTATTCAATTTAAAGAATTTTTTTTAGGTAGAATTATATTATTTTTATTTAATCCTTTATTTTATAGTTCATAATTCAATTTTACGATGAATTGTTTGAAGACTCCTATTATATAAATAAAAAGTTTTCAGTACGACTGTACATAATACGCATTCCCACAGTTTTTGGTTACTATAAATATGACACCAAAGTTAATAAGAGTCCTAATTTTTTATTTTATTTTATATGTATTTTTTATGGAATAAATTCAAATTACATCCACTGCCGTACTTTGATAAAGACTATAAAAGTTGCGATTTTAATAAGTGGTCCACGAGCACTTTTCACATTTTTCAAAACGCAAGAAAATAAATACTGTACCATCAACCAGTCAATTTATTCCGAATGTATTTAATACTGAACAATAACCAACCAACACAAATTGCGCCGTTACTCGACGTAAGAAGAGAAATAAAAACTAAACGCATACAGTTACATAAAATTAAAATTAATGATGATTTGAGCGTATAAGTAAAATAGAATTTATCGCTTTATAGCTAAAGACTTCTTTCATCAAAATTTGGACAGTGAAATCTTTGTTGAAAATTGTTCCCGAGAAAGGCCTTAGTTTCATTTAGTCGACGTCTCTGTGTGATTCCTGTTGTTATTGTTGTTGTTTAGTTCCTCTTCGCTATCTGCAGTTTGCTATGAAGCGTATGAAAGTACTAAAGTACCAAAAAGAAAGTACATGCTGGGCAGTGAATTACGCACTATTATTATTATTACATTTATAAAAGTAACTTATTACTTGATAAGTCACAATAATTAAGCAATTATAAAATATAGGAAACAATTAAAGTGAAAGTTGCGAGAGTTAAATCAATTGTTAAGAGTTCTTCCCTCTTACACCCAAGCACAATGGACACACACACACACACACACACACATATATATATATATATATATATATATATATATATATATATATATATACATATGGGTGTGACAGTTGCCCCAACTTTGTCCTACAATGCTATTCAAAAGTTTGGTGTTGCATATTGACATAAAAAATACCCACGTGCAATTTTTTGAAGATTCTTGCATATTCGAGTGAGCACCAGCAATTTGAAAAATAGCGATTTTGCTTATACGGCATACGCGCCTATATATGAGATTACACAACCATCATAAGGGATATTAACACAAATCATTTGCCTGTCTTAATTAAAAGCTGTTATCACTAACACAAAAAAGTTAATCATTCTTATTCTCTCATGGTACATTAAGGGGTTTTATCATATATTCACAAGGTATTATTTCTCTAGAGCAAGAAACCATGATTTCTGTTCGGAAACAGATGATCGTTTGCGCTGATTAGGAACGCGGAGTCTGTCATTTTCAACTACTTGAAGGACTTCTTGAAAGCGCTCCTCATCCCTGGCAACATTAAGAAAGTCATGGCAAAGTTTTACACCACGCTCTGCAGCCTCATTGACGACCTGAAGCTTGTCCACAACCCGTTTCATGTTCAGGTAGTCGTCATGATCCACCCATTCATTGGCTGGACTGTGGAGAAACTGATAGGGCATGCCTAAAATGGTGAAGAACCGGCTTGAGTCAGGCCCAATTAGGTCCACCAGGGCAGTGCCACTTTCTGGGACAGGGGGAAGATATGGCTTTCCATAGCCCCCATGATTGAGCCCCACTCTCTTAGTAACTTCAGTGCCTTCATGGCCCACATGCCTGCGACAGGCGCACCAGAATACGGCACGCTCTAATTCCTTTTGGAGGGAGACGCAAGCAGCTGTTTTTTGTCCTGAAAAAAAATGTAATTGTAGTTTAAGGCCACCATTTCAGGCACGTGCTTTTTGCAGATTTCTGTTAAAGCATTCACTGTATTTTGGTATTAATGTCGTGATAAATTCACGCTGATGTTTGAAATAGGTTTACCTGTATTGGATGAAGTTGTGTCGAAAACCATACCAACGACATTCTGTTCACACTCCCAATCGACCAGAAGTTGTTTGGTTGCTGTTGATATCAAGTCTCCTTGAACCAGGCCAGCTTTTTGAGTCAAATGCGGAAGAGGTGGGACTCCAAGAAGCTTTGTGCCATTGACACCAGACACAAGAATGGGCAGGCGGTCATCAGTGCCTTTGGAATCCAGCGTGTCCATAAGTTTACCATCCCAGTGCACCAGTACTTTGTCTGATGGTTGCCATTCATCCATGATTTTTAAACTTATTTCTGACACGATGGAAGCTCGGGATCGGTGGGCCGTCCTTGCATTTAGACTCAGCTTTGATGTATCTCCACCACCTGCAGATACAAGGGAGTACACAATTGCACTCAGCTGGGTCGGCGAGATGTTGTTTCGAACACTGCATGAAACAAGTTCTGCCGACTTCAGAATATCATGGGGCACAAAAATTGAAACTCCCTTTCACTGTTCTCCGATGTTTTCTCTTTGGTTCAGCAGTGCTGGCCTCATCAATGTCATCGTCCTCATCAGAGCTAATAGGTGAATCAATATCAGCCTGTACATTCTCAGCATGATCACATTGCTCTCTCTCTCTTCTCGCATCTGCCTTTTCTGTCGCTTCTGAACCTTTTCTGTGAGTAATTTGTTTACCCCAGAGTAGGTAGCTACTCTGTCACTTAGCATGCTTTTCATAAAGATTATGTCAGTATCGATGGCATCTTGTTCGGCCTGAGTTTTCCCCTTTTTCGCAGCCGCCATGTCTTTCAACAGTGTTCTTATAAAATTTCATCGTCAGGCTCAATTCTGATTTAAACTTCATAATTCCAGGATCATCAGCCCGTCTTCTATCCTCATTCTTTTTCATAAGCATCATGTAGTCTTTGTCATAGTAAGTTTTAATCACTCGGCCAATATTGTTCCTGCCTGTAATGGTCAGGACATTCGCCTTCTGGTAAGGCAAAAGCACATTGTCAATGGTGGCAGATAAAGCCTGGTCCCAATGCATATCCCGAAGGTTTGCTAACAGACATAGTAAGACCTGCCTATTAGTTGGCAGTTTGCAGCCCTTTATTTCCTTTTCTTCTTCTCGGGGTACGGTGCCCAATAACATTCTGACATACTCATCATCTTGCTGTGTATCCATGATTAAATTCTCTATTCACATCAAATCACTGTCAAGGGAAAAGAAAAGAGCATCATTAAAATTAAATGCAATAAAATAATACGTGGAAAATTTGTGGGTCAGCGTTCCAGACCCGGAAATGAAAATCAGATAAAATGTGCTATTTTCACACTTATTTATGAAGTTCATAAGCTGAAATAGCAATACTTGCTGGTACGACGGTGCTAGTTCAAACATGCACCGATCTCCAAGAAAATTTACAGGGGTGTTTCCTAGATAAATACACAACACTAAAACTTTGAACAGCATTGTAGGACCATGTTTTGTTTTTTGGAGGGCAACGGTCACACCCTAATATATATATATATATATATATATATATATAAAACGAAGACGTAGAGCAAAAAAGTAATTATATTTGGCTGCAGCCGACGGATCTTTTCCGTTTGACTACCGTCATTGAAACATAATTAAACTTTTTGTATTTTAACTGAAATGTCTTGATACAAAATAAGTTACTTTATAAAAAAGCTTTTCTTAATTTTCCCTTATAATGACTTATATTTATAAGTTGAACTTCCTTATTTGGATCATCTGAAGGTCAGTGCCCCCAGCCTTCTTTACTTAGCCTTATAAGGCTAACTAACGAAAATATCACGACCTAACCTAACCAATCGTTAGGTCAACTGTACGACCAGTGGCGGTCCTAGCTTACATGACGCCCTGGGCGAACCTCACCTTCAGCGCCCCCCCCCCCTGTTCGCCAACACACACACATTCGAATCCCCCCAAAATAAAGGACAGACATAACTCTTTCACAAAATAACTTTTTATTGGACTAATTGTTGGAACTTCAGAACCAAAACAAAGACTCAAATTTCTGAATTTTACAAATCCTTCATCACGTAAATAGAATAACTCACTTAACACTTTGGGTGCCACGTCACACGTATGTGTGTGCCAGTTTTTTTTTTTTTCTGGCGATGGCACACACATACGTGTGACACATTTTTCAACTCCTGAGCGCAGCACACAAATATATGTGACAGTATAGGGAAATTACTATGTTATTTGAAATCTGTGGGCTCTGAGGAAAATTTTATATATTATACTTGGTCGTTGGGGACAAAATTTATTAAATATCCAGTGTTCTGTTACAGTTACTCAAATCAGTTTATAGTGAAATATATTTAGCATTTTTATGTTTTATTTGTATTATTATGTGCATGTATAATGCACAAAATAATACTATAATGATAAAACTATAATGATATAAGTAACTGCATCCAGGTTCCGGCACGTGGAGCCAGGTGGATGGTGGAACCTTTTTTTTTTTTTTTTTTTTTTTACTTCCGTTGTTTTTGGTTACAAAGACTTACATGAAAATACTTATTGTAATCTATTTAGGAAATAAACACACATACATTTTTATATAAAAAAAATCCTTTTATTTGATTACAAAACAAAGCCTTTTATGTGAATATAATTATTGTAATTTATTTATGAAAATCTCTAAAACATTCTAGACAAAAGAATGTTTCCCCAGGGCAAGAGCTGCAATACGTATGCACATTCTTAGCATGTTTCCTTGCTTCTTCTCTGCCTCTCTCTTTTGTGATTTTTTCATAACATTGTTTGCATCTTCTTCTGATCTTTTTTCCTTGAACATTTTTCTTTTCAAGAATTAAATGTGATGTAGACGCTGGTCTCCTTTGCCGGGGTAAAGTCTCTTCAAAATCCAGGAGTGCCAAAGTTATTTCTTTTGAATTCTTTCAGTCCATCTTTTTGCCAGTTACTTTTTTATACACAATCCAAGCATTCACAACTGAGACTCCAATAGAAGTGCAATGGCAAGCTTGCGGTACCATTTTATACCTTCCTAAGTGCCGTTTCATAGGATGCCATCTGGTAAGAGATGTCTATTCCGGTCTTCCCCTTATTGTATGCAATAATTCCTAAGGGCTTTTCCACCTTTTCCTACGATTTCTTTGCCTTTCTTGTGTATTGGATGGGCCTGGTTCTTCAGTTTCCCTCTCTTCTCTCTCTAATTTCCACAAGTTCAGGACTGTGTTTTGTTGAATAACCGGACAACTCTGGCATCTTTCCATTTCAATACAACTATTCCGTTTTGTTCTTCCATTGCAATCATTTCCCCTTTTTTTCAGGTCTGCACTCATTACCTCAGGTGGCATGTTCTTCTTTATTTTATAAATATATAGTTATGTAAACTAAAGATAATAATTTTAAGATTATAATTTTATAAATATTTAATAGAATCTGAAAAAAGATAAAATAATGAAAAAAAATGTCACACACATGGTTGTGCCATGACCAGAAAGGCTAAATTTGTTTACTTGCACACACATGGGTTGTGCCATGGGCTCATAAGGGGTGACTATTTAAAAAAATAAAAATGCATATATTTAAAAAAATTATTAGAATTTTTAAAAATTTCTTATGCATTTCTGTTTCTCTATTCATGCCTATTATTAATTCACACAAAAAAAAAAATGGGCTGGTGGGAAATTTTTGCGGATTTGGGCGTGGCACCCAAAGTGTTAAGAGAATGTAATTATGATACTATGAACAGGAAAAATACAATTAAATTGCACAACTGCCATAAATAAACTAGAGAAATCAAATTTCTAAATTGTACAAATGCTCTATCACATAATAGAATAAGACACTTAAGAGAGGGTATTATTATGCATACACTTTGAACAAGAAACAAAATAAATTGCACCACAGCACAACTGCCATCTAAAGCCTGACTCTTCTTACCTTCCTTGATGCAAAGTCATGAATTAAATCATCATATGAAATCTGCTCAGCAATTGTATGATTTATACTGATGATGGCCAGACCGTAAGGCGTTTCCTGTGACATAGTTGACCTCAGGTAGGATTTGATGACTTCAGCTTTGAAAAGCTCCTCTCTGCTTCAGCAACAGTTGACTGGAAGAGTAAGACCAATTATGAGAGCAGTCCACAAATTTGGATATATTTCAGAGAGCTCCCTTTCATGGAAATGTCAGCAGTTCAAGCAAGGATATGGTCTTTGATGGCAAGTCAGGCAAGTTCTTCAGCTCCTGTGCAAGCTCTGCATCATCCAAGTCAGATTGTCCCTTAAAGTGTAGTGTAGTACTAAGGTTCACACATTGTTCTGTCAGCTCCTCAAATGTGAGATTTTGGAAATGTGTCAGCACTCCAAACTTCTCTCCCACAATTTCCAACGTGGAAAATCTTTCCTGAATGGCTGATGTTGCAGCATCAACCACTGCATTGAAAAATGTCACCTCCAGCTTCTTCAAAGCATCAATCAAGGGCTCATCAGATGCTTCATAGGAGAAGTGCCGCTTTGTGGACCTCAGCCGTTTTTGTTTTAACACAGCCTCCACATTCATTTGTTCACAGATATCTGTGGCTGCCATTTGTGCAGCCACAAAACCTGTTGCCCTGTAATTGCGGAGACCTCTCTCTGTTTTTTTTAGGAGATTTACTGCAACATCAACGTGCATGCTAGGAGACTGCATCTGCTTGCTCACATGCTGAATTTGGCACAACAGGTCATGCCACACCTGAACAAATGGCGAAGCGGTATGACCCAACCTCCTCTGACAGAGATTGAGCCTCGACCTTTATTACAGAGTCTTTGGTGTGGTCCCTCACCTCGATCAGTGCATCTCTCACTGCAGCTGCCTGATATCTCAGGGGCTCCACACTCTTGATCTTGCTTTCCCACCTTGTATCAGACCACATCTTCAATGTGATGTTCACATGTTTTTTCAAAATGGCCCATCGTTGTGTGGAGGCTGAAAACAAGTTGTAAAGCTTCTGCAAGATGCCAAAGTAACTTGTGGCATCAATAGATCCCTTAGCAGCATCGGCCACAAGCAAATTCAGAGAATGAGCCCCACATGGAACAAACAGAGCTCTGGGATTAATTTCTAGGAGCCTGGATTGAACACCCTTGTTTTTTCCCCTCATGTTGGCCCCGTTGTCGTATGATTGTCCTCTACAGTCCATGAAAGGAACTTTTAGCTCCTCCAGTCTCTTCAGAATCAGAGATGCCAAATGTTGACCAGTGGACTCCTCTGCCTCCAAAAACCCCATGAAATGTTCCTTTATATGGGGCTTCCCCTCCAGTGACACAACCCGAATCACAACTGACAACTGTTCAGTGTGGCTGATATCTGGAGTGCAATCTAGAATTATTGAAAAAAAACTTTGATTGTTTGATGTCGCTCACCATTGCTGAAATGGTCTTGCTGCTCGACAAATCAATGAGTTCGTTTTGTATGTGGTGGCCGAGGTAGCTGGTGTGACTGGAGGTCCCTTTTTGGACACGGTTAATGTGCTCTTGCATTATAGGATCAAATTGTGCCATCAGTTCAACTTCTTTCAGAAAATTGCCATTTGATGGTGAGAACAATTTTTCTGTATGTCCCCTTAGTGCCAAATTCCTAACTGCCAGAGAATGCACAATAGCAGTGAGACGTGTCAGCACCGCTCTCCATCTCAACTTCTCAGCCTCCAGAAGTGCCATCTCCTGCTTGTCAATGGTCTCCCCCTTTCTCATCCTCACTGCCAGTTCTTTCCAGATTTTCATAGAATTTAGGTGTTCTGAACTGTTGTCATGTGATGTGAGCAATGAGCTTGCATGCTTCCAGTCCGAGAGTCCCAAACTTGTTAAATTTATTTTCCTCTTGGAAAATAATGTACAACAGAAACAGAAAAGGCTGTTGTTTTTTAAGGAATAGACCAACCAACTTCTGGTTATATTTTCCCCACTAACCAATGACTTCCTGAAGTATTGATGGTGGAAACTTCTTCCGTCACTGTCGTTTCTAGGGAATACAAAGTCAGATGGTACTTGACTTGGTCCCCTGGAAACCAGTTGTGTCCGAATTCTCTCAGTCAGAACTGAAGGCCAGTTAGCAGGGTCGGTGGACAGAGACTCATCCTCAGGAGGCGATTCTGCTCCAGGCCTTTCTAATAGAAAGAACAAGAGCATTACTCATTAGTATACACACCTAAGTTAGATAACACATTATTCACAGCACTTTGTTATGGTGGTGGTGTTATGGAATTATGGTGGTGAAACACCACACATACCCAGTAACCCAGACCCAGTGATAATAACATTATAATTTATAACTGTTTGCAAAATGCTTTGCAGGGATGCACACACATACACATACACACACACGCACACACTCACAGACATATGTGCACACAAACTCACCTGAAGAGTCCTGCCCGGGAGAAGTAGAAGCAAATGGGTCTTCATCCTCAGGATCAGACTGCATTTGTGGAGACATATGTGAGGCTGAGGAGGTAGATGGCTCCTCAGCCTCAATAATGGCAGAAGTAGACGGCTTCTCATCCTGGCTAGTGGCAGAGGGTGTTCCAAAATATTTCAAAAGTGCCCCTGCAAATAGTAAAATAGAACATAACAGACCAATGCATGAATAGGCTAGTACAATTAATTTAACATGTTATTAAGCACAATTTATTAAACTTTTAGAATAGGAAACAAATGAATAATACAACCTCCTTGGTTAATGGCTAATTATATACATAATAGTACACTTCAAATGACTCAGAAAGCTATATCACAAAATAGCAGTGCAATATAGCAGTGAAGAGTAGATGACATAGCTCTATACCTTTATCTTTTGCTCGTTTCTCCTCTTCTTCTTTCCTCTTTTTTCTAAACTGAGCACCTGATAGCTTTGACCTCTTCTTATCCATTTGCGGTTATTTGACAGACCTTAGTGGCTTAGTGTGAAGATTCGTTCTGTAATAAATAATATACATTTCACTATTTAACCAAACCCAGAAAAATAACATTACATATGTTAAAGTATGGGCCTTTATTCCCAATAATATTAATCTGGAAGCATTTTGCATTGTTTAGGTCTTTTATGGGAAGGTTTATGGAAAATGCAATAGATGGTTTTTTATTAATAAAAATATATTTATTGATCTTTTATTATTTATTTTATTTAATTTTTTATTTTTATTTATTTCTTTATTTATTTATTCTTATTTTTATTTTTATTTTTTTTGCAGGCGCTCATGCCGCCCCTCCACAAATGCCGCCCTGTGCGGCTGCCCATATTGCCCATATGAGGAACCGCCACTGTGTACGACCTTGACGATTGGTTAGGTTAAGTCGTGATATTTTTGTTAGTTAGCCTTATAAAGCTAACTAAAGAAGGCTGGAGGCCCTGATCTTCAGGTGATCCCCTTATTTTTCTGAGTACACGATTAAAACTTAAAAATTAAAGCATGGATCTTGAAAGTAGTTAAAATTGTTTATAAGAAACAAAATTTGAAGGGGAAATTAAGAAAAGCTTTTTTATAAAGTAACTTATTTTGTATCAAGACATTTCAGTTAAAATATAAAAAGTTTAATTATGTTTCAATGGCGGCAGTCAAACGGAAAAGATCCCAGCCGACGTTTCGGGCAACTCTACCCATTTTCAAGGCCTAATAAATAAAAGCTAAAATTAATGCATGACAAAAATATACGAATATCAAAAACTAAAACTAATTTAAAGTACAAAATTAAAACTGTTCAAGAATAAAAATTAAAATTACAGAACATAAAACAGGCATAAGCCAAAAACAAATCAAAAGTAAAAATTATATAAATGACAAAAATATACGAATGATAAAAATAAAATTTAAAAACTAAAAACATTCAAACATAAAATAGTTAAAAAACTTTACTAATAAAAAGTTAAACGAAAAAACACAAAAGTGCACCAAACATACCATGCTCACTTGACAGCCACAAAAAACTGAGGCGAAAAGGAGACAGGGTCACGAGGGAAAAAAAAAAATAAAAAAATTTTAGTTTGTAGGTATTCTAATTAATATAAAGGGGGTAACAGCTAGAATCAATATTTAAACTGGAGTTCAGAAATTTAATGCACAAAGATGGTGCTGGTTAAGTATGCGGTCTAACATCTGAGTTTTGACAGAATATAAACTAACGAAAATATCACGACTTAACCTAACCAATTATCAAGGGCGTACAGTTGATCTATTATTAATTATTTCATTGTTTGTTTCTGGAATAGTATTTACTATTTACTAATAGATCAACAAACAATGTTATAATTAATAATAGATCAACTGTACGCCCTTGATAATTGGTTAGGTTAAGTCGTGATATTTTCGTTAGTTTATATTCTGTCAAAACTCAGATGGTAGACTGCATACTTAACCAGCACCACAAAGATTGTAAATAGGAGGGAGGACGGGCATTTTAATGATTTAAGAATTTTAAAGTTATTAACGGAAATGTCAACCTTACACATGACAGAATGATTTCATATGTACGTTCTATTTCCTGGATTCATGACCGCAAGCTTTTTAAGTTAAACCTATCTCGCCCTTCTTTTTTGGATCCTGGTCAGGTCATTAGGAATTTATCTGACTATACCCTGTCAAAGCGTGAAAATTTTCTCTTGTCTCTTGGCCTTAAGTTCAAGTTTCCCAACTTGCGTTTTAAACCTGCTGATTTTTATTTTTATTTTGAAAGGATAGTCCATGATCTGAAAGTTCTTCCAACCGTTGCGTTGATGCTAATGATTTTGGTAAGGTTAGACAACATATTTCCCAATTGTCCCATGAATTGTTTTCTAAAATTAAAGCTTTTAAGTTTTCCACAATTTTTCTGCATTGGGAGGACCGAGAAATTTTAAAATGTTTGGGTGTAAATGAATCTATTGTCATTACTAAACCAGATAAGGGTAGTGGTGTTGTGGTTATGAATAAAACGGATTATATTAAAAATATGCTTGATATTCTTTCTGATTCATTAAAATTTGTTAAGGTAGATGAACAGGCTCCTAAAATTATTCAGCGATTGGAAGACAAGGTTAACCGTGTTTTGCTTAAGCTTAAACAGGAATGTGCTATTAACTCCTCCACTTATGATGAATTGTACGTTTCAGGCTCTTATTTGGGCCTTATGTATGGTCTGCCTAAGGTTCATAAAGTTGGTGTTCCATTGCGCCCAATTTTAGCGTCTTATCCTTTGGCTAATTACAAACTTGCCAAATTTCTTGTCCTACTGTTATCATCATTTACTGTGAACTCGTACAGTGTTAAGGATAGTTTTTCTTTTGTGTCGGAAATTAAGAAGTTTAATACGAATTCTTTGTTTATGACAAGTTTTGATGTATCTTCCCTCTTTACAAATGTCCCCTTGGATGAGACCATTACAATTATTTTGAATAAAGCTTTTCCACAGCCGGACTCACTTTTTCACGGCTTTGGCAGAGCACAGTTTGAGCAGCTTCTGAATTTGGCAGTCAAGGATAACTTTTTCAGTTTTCAAAGGTAGTTTACCGTCAGCTGGATGGAGTGGGGATGGGGAGCCCCTTGGGTCCCGTTTTTGCGAATATTTTCATGTCGCATCTTGAGGAAAGGGCCTTCTGTAAGTGCCCCCCTCACCTTAAGCCGAAATTGTACAGACGTTATGTTGATGATACGTTTGCTTTATTCCAAACGGATAATCAATCAGTTCAGTTTCTAAGTTTTCTGAACACACTGCATAAGAACATTGTATTTACGAAGGAAAAGGAAGTTCAAGGTTCTATTCCTTTCCTTGATGTTTTGGTCTCCAAATCTGGCTCGACCGTTTTAACTTCTACATACCGGAAGCCTACGTTTACGGGTTTGGGTTTTAATTTTTATAGTTTTTGCGATTTTAATTACAAATTAAGTTCCATTCGTACTTTGGTACATAGAGCTTATAATATTTGCTCGAACTTTGCTCTGCTTCATAATGAGTTTGAATTCCTTACTGATTTTTTCTTTAAAAATGGTTTTCCACGGGATCTTGTACGAGGTATTATTGGTAAATTTCTTAATAATGTATATTCCCCCAACCTTATCCCAACGTATGATGTTCCTAAGAATTGTAAATATCTTGTTTTACCTGATCTCTACCATTTTAACACTTTTGTGAAAAAGCAATTGTTGAGTGTGGTGAGGAAATTTTATTTTCACACTGATTTTAAGGTTGCTTTTGTAAATAATAATACCCTTGGATGCTTTTTCCGATTAAGGACAAAATCCCCCCCTGCGATGAGCTGTTCTGTTGTTTATTTGTTTACCTGCCCTGGGTGTTCCCAGGGGAACTACGTTGGCAGCACAGTTCGTTCTTTGCAGGCGAGATTTTGCTCCCATATGGGTATTAGCCATAGGACAGGGAAAGTGTTATCGAAAAAGGAACAGTCTGCCATTAGAAATCATTCTGTCATGTGTAAGGTTGACATTTCCGTTAATAACTTTAAAATTCTTAAATCATTAAAATGCCCGTCCTCCCTCCGTATTTACGAATCTTTGTGCATTAAATTTCTGAACTCCAGTTTAAATATTGATTCTAGCTGTTACCCCCTTTATATTAATTAGAATACCTACAAACTAAAATTTTTTTATTTTATTTTTTCCCTCGTGACCCTGTCTCCTTTTCGCCTCAGTTTTTTGTGGCTGTCAAGTGAGCATGGTATGTTTGGTGCACTTTTGTGTTTTTTCGTTTAACTTTTTATTAGTAAAGTTTTTTAACTTTTATGTTTGAATGTTTTTAGTTTTTAAATTTTAGTTTTATCATTCGTATATTTTTGTCATTTATATAATTTTTACTTTTGATTTGTTTTTGGCTTATGCCTGTTTTATGTTCTGTAATTTTAATTTTTATTCTTGAACAGTTTTAATTTTGTACTTTAAATTAGTTTTAGTTTTTGATATTCGTATATTTTTGTCATGCATTAATTTTAGCTTTTATTTATTTGGCCTTGAAAATGGGTAGAGTTGCCCGAAACGTCGGCTGCAGCCAAATATAATGACTTTTTTGCTCTACGTCTTCGTTTTTATCCTTATATATATATATATATATATATATATATATATATATACCGCGAAAATTATAAATGATGCACACCCACAAGGAAAAATAAAAAAAAACAATTCCAAGGCATTTCGTGTATTATACACAGGAGGCAGAATAAACGGGTGTTATCAAATTATGTTTCATAAATAAGTATAGAGTACCTATTAAGGACGTCAAAGTGAACAAAAAAGTTCCTATGAACGTAAATCTGTAATCGCTTCCTTTCCAAGATACATTGCTCTTTTGTCGAGGACGAACGATCCAATTAAAATGAAAGTTATTAAAGTTTATCAAAGTCGTAGTTGTCTGGTTGTTTAGATAGCTATTTTTCTTTTGTTTTGATAGCATTTTGTTAGTTGTCATTTTAGAAACCAAAATTATTTCCTTCATTTCATGTGTCACTCTCGTGTAATGCTAGAAAGCGGTATGGAGCAGTATTTTTTTGAAGAACTTGCTGATACGCATCTCGTGTTAGGAGAGATGCTAGGCAACCCAGCTGCTGCTTCCCAACCTCTGTATGCTGAAAGGTATCCTAATAGGCGATTACCATCGAGGCCTACATTTCTTTCAATTGACCGTCGACTACGTGAGCAAGGCATGTTTCGACCAAGATATTTGAGTGCTGGACGTTCACTAACTCGACAAAACGTAGATGCAGAACAGATTCTTCTAGCTGTCCAACAAGATCCGCATACAAGTACAAAGGCGAATAGCTGCAAGAGTAAATAGGTAAATTTTCGTATAGCGTACATTAAGGGGACAACAGTTACACCCGTGCCACATCCAGCCGGTACAGATTTTTTTTTTTGCAGGAAGGAGGGGCCACGGGCGAATACCCGCAAAATCCCCCCCCCCCCGACCTCCATAGAAGAAGAAGAGAGCCAAAGGGTTTTTGAGATGCCTGGACACTCGGCGTTTGAAAGATGGGAGGTCATACACAGGAGGAAAGATGGACTGAGGAAGGTTGTTCCAGAGTTGATCGGTTGAGTAGACAAGAGCTTGAAAATACTGAATAACCCTTGCGTTAGAGAGCTGGACAGAGAAGGAATGAGAAAGTGTAGAAAGTCTGGTGCTGTGTGGTCTCTTTAAAGGAGGAGGCATGCAGTTAGAGAGTTCAGAAGAGTAATGTCCGTTATAATAGCGATATTAAGGCGCCGTTCAAAAATTACGTAACGCTATTTTGGTAAAACCTGACACCCCCACCCCCCCATGTAACGTTCCGTAACGTGTCGGGTGTGGGAAGTGTTACATAACATCTTAGGGGGGGTCTGGTCTAGCGTTACAGAACGACGCTCCTGGGGGATCTGGGATGTCAAGTTTTAGCAAAAATAGTGTTACGTAATTTTTGAACGGCCCCTAAAGAGAGAGTGAGGCAACATTGCGGCGAAGAGAAAAAGATTGAAGAGAGTCAGTAAGAGGCGGAGAATTGATGAGATGAAAAGGCTTTGATTCCACCCAGTCAAGTACGGCTGTGTGGGTTGAGCCATCTCACACATGAGAAGCATACTCCATACAGGGACGAACAAGACCCCTGTACAGAGACGGCAACTGAGTGGGGGTGAAGAAACCGCGGAGGCGGTACAGCACACCTAACCTCTTAGAAGCTGTTTTGGAAAGAGAGTATATGTGATCTTTCCAGGAAAGATCACGAGAAAAGGAAACGCCAAGAATTTTAAGAGAAGAGGAAGGATTGAGTTGTGTGTTGTTGAAGGTAAGGGGATTGTGAGATAGGAGATGAGGTAAGAGATGGCTACGAAATTAACAATAGACGAGAGGGTGAGCTTGGTTTTAATGTCTGGAATACCAGGTACATCAAATCGATGAATCGGTACAGAATTCTGTACCGATTCATTGATTTGATGTACCTGGTATTCCAGACATTAAAACCAAGCTCACCCTCTCGTCTGTTGTTAATTTCAGTCATCCCCTTCCTAAAAGAAAAAAAATAATATATCCATCCATCCATCCATCGTGTTCTGCCTATCAGGCAGGTCCAACTCATGTGTCCCGCCAAAGTGTTCTATCCTGAGCTATCCTTTTCATCTCATGGTAGCTCCTGCCTGCCTTCAAATCATCCAGTATTGCTTTCCGTTTCCTTCCCCTTCTACCTTCATACCTACCCTTTATCATCATCTTCAACAATCCTTCTCCTCTCAACACATGTCCGATCCATTTCTTGTCTTTCTCTTATCACCTGAATGAGTCTTCTTTCCTCCCTCACCTAAAGTACCTCCTCATTACTTTGGTGTTTCCTCCAGCTTATCTTTAGCATTCTTCTCAAAATTAACATTTCAAAACTTTCCTGGAGTTTCTTTTCAATTGTTTTTAGTGTCCATGTTTCTGCTCCATACAGTACCACACTCCATATCAAGCTTTTTACTAACCTTTTCTTCAGCTTCAAGTTGAGTTTACCTGTAAGTAGTCTTCTCTGTCTTTCAAAAGCTACCTTACCCATACCAATTCTAGATCTTACTTCCTTATTGTAATCTCCATTATTGGTTATTAAACTTCCCAGATATTTAAACTGCTCAGCGTCTTCTAAGGTCCAATTTCCTATCATTAGGTTCGTTTGTGCTCCTTTCCTTCTTGCAATTTTCATTACCTTTGTCTTGGTCTCATTAATTCTCACTCCGAATTCTTCCGCCGTTGTTGTCAAGCTATTGACCATTCTTTGCAGTCCTTCCTCAGTACTACAAACATATGCCTTGTCATCCGCAAACCTTACACATTTGACCAATTTACCTCCCACTCGGATTCCCCTTCCAGATCTTGAGAGGGCTTCTATTATCATTGCTTCCGCATAGATGTTAAATAACACGGGGGACAGGAAGCATCCTTGCCTGACCCCTCTCCCAACCAATCCAGGTTCCGATTCTCCTCCTGCAACGCTAACATTCACAGTCTGGCCAAGATATAGATTTTCTATCATCCTTCGGTCCCTCCAATAAACATTAATATTCTTCAATATTTCCATCATTTTCCTCCATTGGACTCTGTCAAAAGCTTTTTGAAAGTAAATAAAGCCCATCATTCTCATAATACCAATAGTTTCTCTTGTTCCGCATTTTGCCCTAAATCCTAACTGATCTTCTCCAATGTACTGCCCAGCTCTATTCGTTAGTCTTCTGGTTAGTATCCTTAGCATTATTTTTGATGCATAGCTGACCAAACTTATGGTTCAAAATTCTGAACACTTGGTGGCTCTCGCTTTCTTGGGGATAGTAATCATAGAGACTCTCATAAAGTCAGCAGACCAGTCTCCACTTTCATACAGGTTTCTGCATAATACATTCACCTCCTCTCTTGCATCACCTTCAAGACTTTTCAGAAGTTCTGCTGGTATATCATCTGGTCCTGGGGCCTTGCCATTTCTTAGTGTTATTTTTTTTATTTTTATTGGGTTCAGAATCCCAGCTGAGCCGTGAACGGCCAAGCTATGAAGGGCCAGTTTAACCTACAGCCCAAGTTAAACGCGACTAAAAACTTACGGACTTGGAGGTCCTATTAGGTCCTACCTCAGGGTTCCTGACTCGATGTGGGCCTACCTTAGGCCTCATTGCATAAAATTAAGATAAAAACAAAAGTGGCACTATTTATGGTCTTTCTAAACCTTGCAACAACACAACCTGCACCATTGCACGATGCAACAATCTTGTATCTAAACAACCAAACTGAATTGCAAGAGAGCTCTCTATAAGACCACGCCCTGTAAGTGCCGCATTCAACAAACGAGTGGGCAGGAGGCGTCGTGCTCCCCAAACAATGATGCCACAAGAGTGCCCAAACAATGATGCCACAAGAGCCCAAAAGTGCTAGCTCTAAATTAAGTGAATTTTTCACTAACTTTACAATTATGAGATGGATATATACACACCTTAACTTAATATATACAAGCAATGCTGCAACAATCAGCTTAGTCATCATATCGCCTTGGGACAACAATGGCTCTTCCTCTTCTAGATTTTCAACACTCCCCACCGAAGAGGCATTGTTGTCATTACCTTCTGCAAATTTAGCCAAGCCTTCTCCATGAGGTTGTAACTCAAATGTTTCATCTTGACTATCCGTGTTTTTGCCGATTTCTAAAGCATAGAGTTTTTGTATAGGTCTCTTTAATTTTCCTCCTGAAGTCTTTACCAGTGCAGACCTAACTAAATTGTCTTTGCCAACAAACAACTCTTCAATTATGCCAAGCTTCCAGCATTGCCTTGGTCTTTCATTCCCAATCATTACCACTCCTCCCACCTTGATACAATTTGCATTGGAGCCCTTTACATTGCCTGATGGGTAATAATTGAGTTCTGGCAACTATTCCATCTGCCACCTCTTCCATATCTGATCTTGTAGCTCTTCAAGGTACTTGAACATTCTGGTTAACTCTTCTTGAGTGCTCTGGATAAGCTGTAAGTCGTCTGGCAAACTGGGGCTTGATGTTAGTCGTTTACCACAAAGAAAATGATTTGGTGTCAATGGCTCTGCATCCTGCATACTGTTATAAACAAAAGTGATAGGCCTACTGTTCACGATTGCTTCTACTTCACACAAAACAGTGCAGAATTCTTCTTTGCTCAAATGAGCATTAGCTAAAAGTTTCTTTAATGGACACTTTATACTTCTCACTAGCCTTTCCCAAAATCCTCCCCACCATGGTGCTCTCTCAACAATAAACTCCCATTGTACCCCTTGGTGTGAAAAGTAGGATTGAAATCTTTCCTCTTTTAGCAAGGACCAAACTTCTTGGAGTTCCTTTGCAGCCTTTTTGAAGGTTTTTCCATTATCCGATATGATTTTATTTGGGAAACCCCTTCTGTTCACAAACCTTTTAAAGGCCAAAAGAAATACATCACTACTTAAGTTGCTTACCAACTCCAAATGGATTGCTCTGGTGGTAGCGCATGTGAAAAGACATATAACCTTTGTTAGACTTCCCTTGCTCATACACATAGACTGGAACTGCGAAGTCTACTCCCACTACATCAAATGGGGCAGTATAGACACACCGTTCTCTTGGAAGTGGAGCCACCTTTTCATAATAAGGCTTTCCACTCTAACGCTTGCAAACCACACATTTATGCAAGACCTTTTTTACTACTTGTCTAATTTTGGGAATCCAAAACTGTTGCCTGATCTCTATTATCACTTCTCTAACTCCAGCATGTAACAACTTATGATGAGTATCCAGGATCAAAAGTTCCACAAAGTGCCCCCGAGAAGGTAGCAAATTGGATGTCTTTTCTCCTCTGGAAGCCCAGAAAACTGTAGTCTACCTCTTACTCTCAATAAATCCTGATCCAAAAACACATCCAAACCCTTGAGAGCAGAATGTGTTGGTAGAACCTGTAATGGACGGCTGGTGAGCAATTCCCTCTCTTCACCAAATTTTTCCTTCTGCACATATACCACTCAGTATTGCATGGCTTGCTGAATCTCCTTACTGCTCAGAATTCCTTCCCTTCTTGTTTCTCCCTTAATGTTATTTGTAAATCTATATACCCATGCTGTCACTCTTAACAGCCTTTTCAGATTGCTAATGTCCTCAAGCCTCAATATGGGGTCCTGCTGCATAACTTGACAACTGTTCACAGTGCATTTTCTCATTTCACTCACCCATTCTTCTTGAGCCTGGCATTCTCCTACAATAGGCTGATTAGAAAGCCAGTTTTCACTTCCAAGTTTTAGCCACTCTGGCCCATTCCACCACAAACTTGACTGTGCCAGATCTTTCACTGAAATTCCTCGTGTTGGTAAATCAGCTGGATTTTGGGTGCCTGGACAATGCTTCCATTGCTTGGGATCTGTGTGTGCTTGAATTTCCTCCACCCTATTGGCAACAAATGGTTTCCATTTCCTTGTCTGGCTTCTTAACCAGTGCCAAACTATAGTGGAGTCTGTCCAATATAATAGCTTGGAATTTCATAGAGGGCCAAAGACTTTTGCACTGTAACTGCAAGCCGACTAGCAATAACTGCACCAATCAATTCCAACCTTGGATTAGAAAGCCTTTTCAAAAGGTGCTACTCTGCTCTTTGCAGCAACCAACCTGCAACTTACTTCCTCTTTGAATGTGCCTCTTATATAAATACAAGTTGCATAGGCTTCCTCACTTGCATCACAAAAGATGTGCAGCTCCAAATTGTCTGGACTATTGTTCAACTCTCCAAAGTACCATCTTGGGATTTCAATGTCTCCAAGATGTGCCAATTCTTCGAACCAATATTCCACCTTACCACCATGTGATCAGGTAACTCTTGGTCCCAACCAAGTCCAATTTCCCAGAGGCTCTGAAACCAAATTTTTTACTTTATCACAAATGGAGCCAGGAATCCAAGAGGATCAAAGACCTTTGAAGCCAAACTAAGAGCTGTACGTTTTGTCCACCTTGTCTCATTCTCAGCCAGCTCTACTAAAGATTTCCCATTGAAGGTAAACAAATCTTCTCCTTGCTGCCAAACAATGCCTAGCACTTTTGTGTCTATTGCCCACAACTCCTTAATACCAGAATCCTCAATACTTTCTGCTGCATCAGGTACTACACAGAACTGACTCATAAACTGTTGTAATTGAGAATGATTGGTCTGCCATTTTCTAAGCTCCATGCCAGCCTCCCTCATTATAGCTCTAGCCTCCCTGAATATCTGTTTAGCCATTTCTGTATTATCCACGGAACACAGCAAATCATCAACATAAAAATTTTTCCTTATGTGTTCAATAGTGTTAGGATAGACTTCAGAATATTTCTTAAAATGGTACTGCATAGTAGCTGCCAACAGAAATGGACTAGAGCTGAGGCTAAACAACACGGACTTCATTCTATATGCTTGAACCTTAGGTTCATTTTCCAACAAGTCTTTCGTATCCACCCACAGATACCTTACTGCATCTCTGTCCTCTGGTTTTAACTTTATCCGCAAAAAGGCTTGCTTCACATCTGCAGTCAATGCTACTCTACCAAACCTGAATCTCAGTAACAAGGAAAATAAATCTGCATTTAAATTTGGCCCAACATCCACAGTCATTCAAGGACATACCACCTTTGTCCTTGGCTGAGCCATCAAAAACTACCCTCAGTTTGGTGGTAGTTTTGTCTCGCCGTACTACTGCATGGTGTGGCAGATAATGTGCCTCCTGGCTCACCAGCTCACCTTGCACCCTTTCAGCATAGCCCTCCCTTACATAGCTTAGGATGGCCTCATTTTATTCAATTAACAACTCATTTTTTCTTAGCCTGTACAATGAAGTCTCCAACCTCCTATTAGCTAGCTGAAGGTTTGAACTGGGTTTGCAAGAATCCTTCCAAGGGAGGCCAACTTCATAGCAACCATCTCTAAACCCAATCTCTTTTTCAAATTGCTCTAAAACATCATTGTTCACTGTACTCGCCTGCTTCTCCTGTTTGTCCTTTATACCAATGGATTCAAGTTCCCAAAAGGCTTTCAAATGCCTTTCCAAACCATGGCTGTTCTCCTCAATCTTAACAAAAAGAGTTTTAACCTCCATTTCATTGCAACAGCTACCATGTAGCATCCAGCCTAGCTTACTTTCAATAGCTACCGGACCTCGAGATGTGCTGACAATATTACCAGTGATGAAGTCCCAATAATAGTCAGCTCCAATCAAAAGACTAATATCTTCTGTTCCTTCAAACTTATTATTGCCCAAATTAATTCCTTTAACTTGCAATTCTTGGACACATGCCATTTCTAAACAAGTAGTGACTGGAGCACAAAGTTCCTCAGTCTCTACAGCTTGGACCTTGATAGTGGGACTTTGTGGTAACAACCCCCTAACCAGAACTTCTACCTTCTTAACTTTGGTTCGGTTTTGAACGGAACCCCCAAATCCAGAAATTCTTAAATTTTCCCTCTTAAGTTCTTTAAACTTCAATTTTCTGGAAATTCTGGTCTTAATAAAGCTACACTGGCTACCGCTATCAAACAACACTCTTACAGTAGCTTCTCCATCATTCCCAATTAATAATGCTGCAGCTGTTTGCAATAATCCTCCTTTACTTTTACTCCCTTTCATAGCAGTGGCATGTGCCACTGATGTCTCCACTTCTGGGGTAGGCCTACTAGGAGTGTTTTCACACAATAATGGCTGATGCCGGCCATGGCATTTTTTGCACAAAATTTTAAACTTACAAAACCTTGCTCTGTGACCTTTCGAAAAGCATTTAAAACATGCTGTGGACTTAGTTACCCTGTCCTTTCTCTCCTCAACAGGTAAAGCCTCAGCCACCTCACATTTATATGACTTGTGGTTGCCTTCGCAAAATATGCATTCCTTGATTCCCTTTAATTTATTCTCAGAGGATGCATGTAGAGCTGACACTGTACCTGGGCTATTCCTTTTTGTAGAAACTTTGGTGCTGTGCCTGCCTTTGTCCTCTTGTTTAACATCCCACTGTGCAAACTCAATTCCCTCTCGTCTTGCTAATTCTGTGCCTAAAAGACTTAACATCTGCTGAAGGGGGATGTACACATGTTCTGTAGAGTGTCCTCTACTTAATTCAAGCAAAATTGAGCTAGGAAATTTAGACTCCAGTATAGTAACCAATATTATACCATACCTTTCCATTCCTATACCCAAGTTGTCCAGAGACCTAATTCTAACTTCAAATTCATCATATAACTGTCGTAACTCCTTGACACTATTGAAATTATTAACAGGAGGCAGTGGCGGATTTAGGGGGGGGCCGAGTAGGCCATGGCCTACGGCCCCGCGCCTGTGAGGGCCCCGCGCCGTCACATATAATTATAATGTTGGATTCCACTATAAATAATACAATTGATTAATGATTAGTGATAATTATGGTATCACTCTCTTTGCTGGCGGGAGTTTAGTTCTATTCAGGCCGCTGTGGAGTGCACATGTGAGTGTGTTTCGTGGTAAGTAATGGTAAAAGTCGTATCTCGAAAAAGTCGCCAGTCAATAAATGGGGATGGGGGAGTTTTAGTCAGCTTTATAATAACATAAATAAGTTGAAAAATGTTAAATTAATGTAATTAATTTTTTTATATGAAACGTACTTAGGCTAGGTTAGGTCAGTTTAGCTTAGATTTCATAATAAATACATTTTATACATATTTAAGGAAAAAGTCGCCACTGGTGGGGGCTGGCGACTTTTCCCATAAAGCGACTTTTTCACCCGAACAACTGTTTAGTGTCTGTATTTAATTAATTAATTAAACTGTATTAATTAATACTAACCGAGGGTCAAGTGTAAATAGTTTGTTTTTTATGCTTTTATGTTTCAGGATAAGGCAGTGAGGCTGCACTGAGGCACAATGGAGAAATCAACAAGTCGTGATCGTGATCAAGGGAGGAAGTATAAAGCTGGCTCTGTTAAACGACAAGAAAAGGCAGACGTAAACCAAAGAGTAAAAAAACTACCAAAAATAACTCAATGGTTGACATATCCAACAGTATCTGAATCTGCAAAATCACAAACTCAAACTGAATCCGGTCAAACTGAATCTGAATCAGTAGAGACACCAATTACGCCTGAAACAACTGGAGAAGCCACAACTAGTACTGAACCTACAGTAGTGTAGTTAGCGCAATTGAACCTGAACACAGTGACAGTGAGGAGACACAAGAGGAAGTGAAAGTTATGAATACCGGTACTGAACAAGGATTTGAAACGGATCTTGGATTATGGCCTAAAATAATTACTGAAAATGTGTGTGACTATTGGTTGAAAAAGGGAAGCGCAGAATGTCGACACTGTGATGGTGACTTCAAAGAGTCAGCTGTGAAAGAGCTAAACAGAACCCGTCATTGTACAAAGACATTATTCACTCGAACTCATTCATTATCTGGCCAAGAAATTAATCTTAAATGGCTCTGTTACTCTAAAACAACTGGTAAAGTGTATTGTTTTGCTTGCAAGCTTATGTCAAAGGTGGAAAGCTCATTCACAACTGGCTTCAATGGTTGGAAGAACGCTAGGTATGTCATAGAATCTCACAGTAGGTCAGATCAGCACAGGAAAAGTATGGTCGAAATGATATATCGAAAGACTGCGGGTGCCCGTATTGACTCTAATCTAGTACAACAATATGAAAGTGAATGCGAGTACTGGCAAGCAGTATTGAGGAGGTGTGTAGATGTTTTAAAGCTACTTTGCGAACGCGGGCTAGCCATTCGAGGTAAAGATGAAGTAATTGGATCAGTACACAATGGAAACTATCTTGGGATTCTAGAGCTGCTGAGCACATACGACAGTTTCTTGGCAGCACATATCAAGAAACACGCAAACAAAGGTAGTGGTCATACTTCCTACTTGTCCCATGTCATTTCTGAGGAAGTCATTGGAATAATGGCAGAAAAGGTTATGTCCTCAATAACAGATGAAGTAAAAACAGCAAAGTACTTCTCAATTTCTGTTGACTCCACACTAGGGTGGATCGATTTTACATTTTTTTTCGATTTCCATATTCTAATAGAGACAAAAACTTGCGCATGCATGAGAAAATAGCCTCTGCAAAATCTTAGCTTAATAGGTAATCATCTTCTGCCCCCGGCAGAGCGATGAAAATCATATTTTAGTAGTCAAAACTCAAAAACGTATTTTTAAACCCTAGCCTAGAGTCATAAAATTTTGCGTGTGTGTTATTTCATGCCTAAGCAACGATATAAATGCTATGGGAAATATATAAATGCATTATTTAAGACAAAGAGCCGATCTGAAAATATGTATATTATACATATTTTCAGATCGGCTCTTTGTCTTAAATAATGCATTTATATATTTCCCATAGCATTTATATCGTTGCTTAGGCATGAAATAACACACACGCAAAATTTTATGACTCTAGGCTAGGGTTTAAAAATACGTTTTTGACTACTAAAATATGATTTTCATCGCTCTGCCGGGGGCAGAAGATGATTACCTATTAAGCTAAGATTTTGCAGAGGCTATTTTCTCATGCATGCGCAAGTTTTTGTCTCTATTAGAATATGGAAATCGAAAAAAAATGTAAAATCGATCCACCCTACTCCACACCTGATATTTCACACATGGATGAACTTACTTTTACAATCCGCTATGTACTGCCTACTACAGGTCCAGTTGAAAGGTTTTTGCAGTTTATTCCCATGCTAAGCCACACTGGCAGAGATATTGCTACAACTGTTCTTGATTTTCTTAAAGAGAAGAACATTCCAGTTATCGACTGCCGAGGACAGTCCTATGACAATGCCAGCAACATGTCTGGTAAATATCTGGGGACCCAACAGATAATCAAGAATGAGTGTAGTGAAGCTGAGTACATACCATGTATGGCTCATTCCTTAAACTTGGTGGCTAAGTGTGCTGCAGAAAGCTGTCCTGCTGCAGTGTCATTGTTTGCTCTGGTACAAAATATGTACTCCTTTCTTGTTGCATCTACTTATCGTTGGAGGAGACACCGTGAGGTACTAGAGACTAATAAAGATAAGAAGTTGAAAGTTGATAAAATACTTTCAGACACTCGTTGGTCAGCACGAGCAGATGCTGTAGCTGCTCTCAGTAGAGCACACAAAGAAAACATCATTGTTCTGGAAGAGTTATTCTCAGATCAGAATCAGCCAGCTGAAACAAGAGCTGAAGCAAGTGGTCTTCTCAAAGGTTTGAAAAAACTTGAAACAGTGATTCTTCTTGAAGTTTGGGATACAGTATTGGAAAGGTTTCAGAGTAGCAGTATCCAGCTGCAAAAATCTGGGCTCTCCCTCAACACAGCTGTCACACTGCTAGAGTCTCTTTTACAATTTGCTAAAGACCTGAGATCCCAGTTCGATGACTTTGAAGCAAAAGCTATGGCTAAGTGTGATCCCTGTGATGTGACGAGTAATGATGCATACTACGCCGACACGCAGCGTATTAGGAAGCGCAAGCGTCACCACGATGAACTAGACTCCGCGGAGGATGTTATGCTGACAGGGAGAGACAAGTTTAGAGTGACTGCATTCTTGCCCATCATTGACAAGCTCTGTGCTGCCCTACAACAACGCATTGCTGCTTACAGCGACCTTCGAGAGAAATTTGGGTTTTTATCAGAAATCTCAAACAAAACGAACACTGAGCTTAAAGCATCTGCTGAAAAGCTTGTGTCTTCATATCCTAAGGACTTGGAGGCTGGATTGGAGTCGGAGCTTTTGCAGTTTGCACACCTTATGAAATCCATTCCAAGAGATTCACCTGAAAGTGCTCCTTCATCAGGTGGTGCAAAGGCTGCAAAAAGTCCTGAACTAGAAATGTATGAGATAATTCACAGACATGACATGGTAGAAACATTTGCTAATGTTGAAATTGTATTACGACTCTATCTCTGCATGTTTGTCACAAACTGCACTGGGGAGCGATCATTCTCCAAGATGAAACTAGTCAAGAATTATCTAAGAAACACCATGGGGCAGGACCGTTTGTCTTCACTCACCCTGTTGAGCATTGAGCATGAGAAATTAAGGGTGCTTGATTTTACTGATGTCATCAAACAGTTTGCAAGTAAGAAGGCTAGAAAAAAATCTTTTTTGACTGAGAAATAGTTAAGTGTACCGTACAAATTGCCTGCAATAAACAAAACCCACTCATTGCATCATTTGCATGTCAGTCAAGTGGTATTCTCTTTAGTTAATGGTATTATTATAGTTATTTTTTGTTAATGGTGTATTATTATAGTTATTTTTTATTGTTAAGCTTCAAAAAAACAAATGTGTAATGTTCAACTATGAAATGGTCATTTGGCTAATTAATTATCAATAAATTGAATATTGTTTAAAAAGTAAATTTATTTTAACGCTTCGCTCGCCCATTGATTTGAGGGCCCCGTAAGGTCACCACTGGGGGATGGGGGTGTAAATCTTCATTTCAGTTAATTAAGCTAGCTTTGCGTAGTTTGGGGCCCCGCACTCCAACCGGCCTAGGGCCCCGCGCACCTTAAATCCGCCACTGACAGGAGGTATAGTTAAAAGTTTGCGGAGGTGGCTTTTAATTAAGATCTCTGGTTTACCAAACCCTTTCTTTAATATATCCCAAGCCACATTATAATTAGCCTCTGTTAATGCTAATCCTGCTATTGTCTTTGCTACCTCCCCTTCCAAGAGGGACTGCAAATAATTAAACTTCTCCACCACACTTAACACTTGATTAGAATGAACTGCTGATTGGAAACTGTCTGCCCATCCTTGCCATTCCTGAATACTCCCAGAAAATGTTTTGAGTACAAGCCTCGGTAATTGAACTGCAGATCTGTTAACCTTAACTTCACAAACACCATTTGTTGAGGGTTGTGTCTCATTATTAGACCTGGTCTCTAGCTGTACTGAGCTGCTAAACTCTTTTGTTCTGTGGCATACTTTAATTATATCATCAATAATCTTTTCAAAGTAAATTATGTTATTTTCTATTTCATCCTCTCCTATAAGAGCCTCAATTTTAACATTTACTTCGCTTAGAGCAACCTTTCTGGTTTCTAATATGGAAAGCTGCGCAGTCACTAAGCTTAAATCCTCTTGCTCTATGGCAGAATCTATAGTGGCAATGACCTTTGTAATTAGACCTTTGTAGGCGCTTCTCCTTTTTTAAACTTTTTCAATTCAGCTGCACTCATCTTCAATGCAAACAACAATTGGGCTCAATACCAAATAAGCTAAATTGGCAAAAATACTTAACCAAACTGATCAAACTCAAATTTTGCTTTTTTCAAATAAACTGAATTGCTTGGTTGGGATACTGACCAACCGCCAGTATGGAATACCAAATTTTCCACCCAAGTAAGTGGCGCACTGGTCTGCAACCTTCGCCTACGAATAATAAACCAAATTAACCAAACCGGTAAAAATGTATGCCCAAAACAACGAGAGACTAGTGGCCAGGTTTCGCAATTGGGCGACCAAACTTTCTACCCTGGGACCTTAACTCAATTATGCTCAACCCGTCTAGGCCTAACTTGGGCTACAATTTGCACAATCAGAACTTTGCCGGAAAATAGTTACTGACTCAGTCTTGGGCTAGAATCCGGTTCGAAGGACCATGTTATTTTATTTTTTTTATTGGGTTCAGAATCCCAGCTGAGCCGTGAACGGCTAAGCTCTGAAGGGCCAGTTTAACCTACAGCCCAAGTTAAGCTAGACTAAAAACTTACGGACTTGGAGGTCCTATTAGGTTCTATCTCAGGGTTGCTGACTCGATGTGGGCCTACCTTAGGCCTCAGTTGCATAAAATTAAGATAAAAAACAAAAGGGGCACTATTTATGGTCTTCTTTCTAAACCTTGCAACAACAACACAACCTGCACCATTGCACGATGCAACAATCTTGTATCTAAACAACCAAACTGAATTGCAAGAGAGCTCTCTATAAGACCACGCCCTGTAAGTGCCGCATTCAACAAACGAGTAAGCAGGACGCGCCATGCCCTCAAAAAAATGATGCCACAAGAGTGCCAAACAATGATGCCACAAGAGCCCAAAAATGCTAGCTCTAAATTAAGTGAATTTTCACTAACCTTACAATTATGAGATGGACATATACACACCTTAACTATGGAAAAACTATACGCGCTCACAACATGGTATCATATGTGGTACATTTATTTCATAATTAAATATAAATTATTAATTAATTGAATTAAATATCTATACAAAATTGCCTCGGGATTGGCGACATAGCCTATTGGGAATGAAATAATTGAATTGCCATACGTACAAAGAACCTGTATGTATGAATCAGCCTCACATAGCAACAAGAAAACCCAATTTATTGTTTAGTCTACCAAAGGAGTAGCCCAAACAAAAATTTTGCTAGTTCGGCAAATAATACACCAGAACCAAGGAACGGCTCTCAGGGCTGTTTATGTTACAGCGAAGCTTTAAACTGGGAGGATGTCTTTGTCCCCCCTCTAGTCCTGAGTGAATTCCTTATAATTTAAAACCTAATGACTAAAAAAGGATAGGCCTATTCCTTCAGGGGTTTATATAGTGACTGCCTATATTAATTACCTTAAGTAAATTCGTCGCGAAACTCGATCGTGGCGGCCCTACACCGAAAATGATCGTAACGCCCTACATCGAAGCAAACAAAGACCCAACAAAAATAAGGTGAGGCAAATTATTTTCATTCTAGTATACTGTACGTCGCGCAAATCCCGACGCTAGAATTACCGTAATCACTTAAATATAAAAAGGTCTTTTGAACACCTACATATTCATAACTCTCTACGAAAAAGCATAGGGCTTTTGTCGGTAACCCTCCACTGAAGTCTGTTGGAAATTTCCAACGGATGAGGGCACAGGCAATCAACCCATAGCCCTATATAGTTTTTTTCAAATTAACTTAATATATACAAACAATGCTGAATCAATCAGCTTAGTCATCATATCGCCTTGGGATAACAATGGCTCTTCCTCTTCTAGATTTTCTAACACTTAAGTCTTTTACAGCCATCTCTACTTCTCTTTCCAATATGTCCGGTCCCATACAATCTACTTCCACCTCATCTGCTTCCTCCATTTCGATGTTATTAGGTTTGTTCTCTTTATCATACAGTTCTTCAGTATACTCAATCCATCTCTTCCTTATATCTTCTGGTCTTTTCAGTTTTTCTCCATTTCTCCCCTCTATTTCTCGCACTCCGAAGCTACTTCTTTTCCATCTATTTATGTCGTTAACTTTTTGGTACATTAAATCAGTTCTTCCTTTCCTTTCTAATTCCTCCATTTCCCTGCACTACTCTTCAAGCCACATCTCTCTTGCTTTATCGGTTTCGCTGGCTTTGACTCTAGATTCAACGCCCAGGAGTAGAGGTACAGGCTCACAATTGGAGGGAGGTATCAGAATATGGTGCTCAATTGAAAGGCGGCCAAAGTCAGCAACTGATACTTTCAGATGGCAGTCAGTTTCTCCATAAATAATTAATTTTCCTAATTTTTACACAAAAAAATTAATTTATTTCCTTTTTCATTTCAGACCATCATTCTGCTATAGTTGGTGAACAAGTTATAACAATGAAATACTCTTTGAAAGATGAAGCATTGATATTGAACCTGCGTAAGGAGAAACACGGGTGCAAAACGAATGAAGAAAGAATTTCCAAATAAACGATGGACGACACCTGGACTTCAATATCTCATAAAGAAAATCGATATCACAGGGTCGACCAAACGAAAAGAAGGCAGTGGAAGGCCAAAAACATCACGTACTGAGGAAAATGACATGGTTTCATCTATGATAAGCAGTCAAGAAGATCGGCCCAACACCCACAAGTCCGTTAGAGAAATTTCAAAAACTACTGGTATTTCTCGCTCTAGTGTTCGTCGTGTAGTAAAAGATGATCTGGGTCTTAAATGTCTTAAAAGAGTCGAAGTTCATAAACTCTCTGCATCAAATAAGCAAGCAAAAGTTGAAAAATGTTAGGGAAGTCAGAGATTGTTTTTTGTTGATCAAAATGCCAAAATCACTGCTGCTTATTACCAAGAAAAAATCCTTGATGCGGTACTGCCGTCGATAAGAGAGAATTCAAGGTTAGAAGCGTGCATTGATAATGGAGGAGGGCACATTCCGCATAATCTTGGACTCAATTAGGTAACTGTATAAAAACAAAGTTTTTCTACCCGTATCTGTATAACAGCGAATTACAAAATAATGGTTACAGTTAGCAAAAATCCAACTTCATCACGAGATAGACCATGAAATTCTATATAGGACACATATATTGATTGTACAAATAACATTTGATAAAGGTCAAATTATATTGTTCCAAATCAGGGTAATAGTTTTTTTGGCCCACCCGGTATATATATATATATATATATATATTATATATATATATATATATATATATATATATATATATATAGGAGAAATCCAATGACAAGGAGGAATGTAAATGCCATGAAAAGTCTTCTTTAATGCGCAACGTTTCGAGCAATACGCTCATCATCAGGCTAGATAATAACAATATGAAATTAGAATCAATAAATAAATGTCTTTAGGTAGCTTTTTCTCAGCGAAGGATCGAACTCCTGATTCGTTGCGTAGCGGTGTTGTATATTTATTTACCTGCCCAAGGTGTCTCCTTGGTACTTATATTGGCAGCACCGTGCGCTCCCTCAGGGCTAGATTTTATTCGCATATGGGAATAAGTTGCCGAACAGGTAAAATTTTAAATAAAAAAGAAGCCTCTAGTATTCGGGAACATAGTATTAAATGCAAAACTGATGTCACTTTAGATAATTTTAAAATTCTCGGTTGTAATTCTTGTCCTAACTCACTTAGAATTTTGGAATCTCTTTATATTAAAACATTGACCCCTTCTCTAAACGTGGATTCCTCAGCTGTCCCTCTAAATTTTTTATAATCCCCCCTCCCCCAACTCATAACTCTCCAACCGCCCAACCCATAGTTTGTTTCCTGTTTTGTTTTGTATTAAATTACTCGTGCCTCGGAACCAGCATTGAAAGGTTCGTAGTGTTAATTATTCCATTGTATTAGTGTTAATTATTCCAGTGTACTAATTTCAAATTTACTATATGTAATTTCAAATTAGCTTTTAAATTTCTTGTAATTTTATATGTAAATTTTTATAACTTTGAATTTAACCCTCTTCTTTTAGTCTTTGTAAAATTTGCTTTTAATGAATAGGATATATATATATATATTAGGGTGCATCAAATTTCCCATGATTTTTCAAAAAGTTTTATTCCAATCTGTCCCTATGATTACTCTGTTCCAATGCCTGAAATAGCACATATGGCCAAATTTCAAAGATTTATGTGGTCATCTAGGGGGTCCACATCATTGATGCAATATTTAGTATTGGAGTTAAATTGTCCAAAAATTAAATATTTTATATCCCAGTTTCCGTGTTTGCAAAAGTATCAGAACCAGTTAAAATGTATTAAATAACCAAAACAGGGATACATTACATTGATTTCTACATTACATTCTGGTTTATACATTACATTATTGATACTATACATTATTGGTGATACAAGCAAGTCAAAGTCAAAAGAACACTACTTTATTAAAAAATGTTCAAGAACTGTAAATGAACATGAACAATTAGTTTAGTCTCTAGTTTTCCTCTTTCGAAGATTAGGAAGCTTCTTTCTGTCGGATTCAACAACTTGTAGGACATTTTGGTAATGTTGTTCTGATCTGGCAGCCATGAGGAAATCAGAACTTAGCTTCACCCCACACTCAGCACAATCATTTACGACGTTAACTGCCGAGATGTGTTCTCTGGACATTTGAAAGGAAGCTAATTCTGGCCAATTTTCGATATTATGAGTCAGGAAAGAACTGTCAAGTTCCAGAACAGAGAAAATGTACCATGAATCTTCGTTGATTAAGTCACCAAGCTTTGTCGTGCTGGAAATGGAGTTTGGAAATTTGGGTTTCCCAAATCCCATGCCAAATCGATGTTGTGGTAAAGATGCCTGATCTTGTGCTGGCTTTACTGCTATAAGTCTCTCAGCCAGATAGTGGTGTTCAGCTTCAGGGACTGCATCATTAAAGAGCGCAAGAGGTACCATCTCAGCAGTCAGGAACCATAGGTGATGCTTGAGAGCTTTCATCGCACTAGATGATATGCTGGGGCTGAGTTTTTCATATCTGAGGATGTCTTGGTAAAGACAGAGGTCATTCCATGGAGTCTCGACCCTGCTCAAACAGGTGATCCACCACCTGTACAGCAAGCAAACAAAGTTCACAAACTCATGCAGTTTGGGTCATTGTGCTTCCGTGGTAATGGTTCCAGAGGGAAGAGAGCTGATCTGCTCTTCCAGCAGCACCATCTTAATGGAGTAGAGAAGCTTGGCCATCCACCTAGCCTTGTGTACAGCACCAGGATGTCGAAATGAAAACTCTCTACTTGTCCTAGCCAAGTAGAGCAAACAAAGATCAGAAAATTCTTTGTAGTCATCACGTTGATGCTTCACAACAGACTGCGCGCATGAAATCGCTCTGGCCCTATAGTCATGGATTATGGTTTGTACATCATCTGAATAAGAGGTACCATCCAAAAAATTAAGTGCCTGATTATTGTTGTGCGGAACTGTGTCAAAATGCTTTCGGAACCGACAGAATATGGTAACTTCTAGTGACAATGGTGGTTCTATTTTCAGATCATTGAAGACTTGTGTAAGGATTACCTCGCCAACGTGATGCCAACAAGCTGACCACAGTAAAGCTCGACCTATGTCCTGTTGCAGACTAACATATGCAGCACTCACATGACCAGTGTTACTAGCTGTTGTGTCAAAAGTCATGTTCACTACTGAGTCAACACAATTCCATGATCGGAGAAGCTCTATGGTGAGATTAGCAATGATTTGACCAGCTGGCTAATCTGTATTTGGCTTGTAGGAAGGCACACCAAGAAGTGTGATGTCATAGGAATTGCCAACTGCTACGGTGAGCCTCTCTTCAGCTTTAGTTTGGTATGACAGAGTTGACATCAGTTTAGAATCCCAGTGAAGAGACAGGAACTGTGGTGGAACCCAGGACTCTGACCGATGATGCAAGCTCTTCACCAACCTTACATCTTGCTCTGTCAGCAGTAGAATATGAGTGTGAAACTTTTTTGTGTCACCTCCTGATTCCTCAATGATGGCTTTGGTAAATGCTGCCTGTTGGCCAGTGTGATCTTCATGCATGTAGATGGAAACCATCCTATGGGATATGAGTATGTCATGACTTATAAAAGCAGTTGTTCCTGAGCGAGTTGCTTGGCGAGATTTTCGTGTTTTTGGTTTGTAATCCTCTATATCGCCCTCTTCATCCTCAACATCACTGTTGCTTTCCTCACTGTTCTCAATCTGAACTTTGCTTGTAGATGCTTGGGCTTCTTTATGAGCTTTAAGCTGTCATTCTGCTTGCATCATTTCCTTTTCCTGCTTTCTTTGGACTTTTGATGCGAGCTTCTTGTCATGGCTTCCAAATGATGCGACTCTGTCTGATTTCATTGACCGCAAGAACTCCAGATCTTCAGGATCTTTTATGAGTTGCGCAGCATTCCTTGGCCACAACTGAAATGTTTCTTGTAACTCCTTTTCGATCCTCTTAAGCTCACAACTGCACCAGGCGAAGAACGCCGATCCATTGGAAGTTCCCTAAGTTTTGCATTTTTTGCAGATAGTGCTATAATTTTTTCAACAGCTTTCCTCTCAGTAATCATGGCAATGTTGCCTTTCTGATAAAATGGAATAATTTTTTGCAGGACAAATTTAGCATTGTTCCATTTTGTATGGTTAAACGGTAAACCTTCTTGCTGATGAAACATGTACCATCGCAACACTTGCTCACATGTTGGCAGCCTAGATCCTGTTATCTCTGCATCTGAATCGCTGATTCTAGCACCAAGACCATAAATGGCAGCAGTTTGACGAGTTTTAACAGCATATTTATCATTTGTGCTATCTGAACTGGCCATAATGCACAACAGGTATAAAGAGAACACACAAAAATTCTGTAAAGAGAGAACACAAAAAAATTCTGTAAAGAGAGAACACAAAAAAATTCTGTAAAGAGAGAGCACAAAAAAATTCTATAAAGAGAGAACACAAAATTCATTAACATAAACACTTGCACATAAACATTTAACATAAACACACAAAAATCACATTTATCATAAATACTTGCATATCAGATTATACATTGCAGTTCCTTTTAGAATATTCTATAACTTTCCACCACTTCCTAGAGGTATCTATCACTTTATAGAAGTTTCTATCACTTTTTAGAAGTATATATGACCTTTAGAAATATCACTTACATGTTCTTGGGCTGATTTTTGTAGTGAACAGAATTTTTAAACTTCTACTATTTGGATCTCAAATCACAGAATGACTGTGGGGTTGGTGTGCATATAGGAAGTCTGTGTGGACCCCATAAATGGCATTCAAATCCAAAATAATTCACATAGTAGGTTTTCTTAACCATTGGAACATTTCTAACTTAGGGACAAAGTGAAACTATGTCATTGGTGATTTTGATGCACCCTAATATATATATATATATATATATATATATATATATATATATAGTTTTTTTTCTGAAAAAAAAGTTCCAGAATTGTTATAAATTTCCTACAATTTTTGCCATTTGTTACCCCATCCTACCCGAAGACAATCCCAATCCCAACAAAAAGCCTCCTTCCTATTCCCAAAATTTTGTCATGTAAAAAAAAAAAAAAAAAAAAATAATATTAATAATAATAATAATAATAATAATAATAATAATGAGGCAAAATTTTAGGAAGTCGATATCAGCGTATGTCTTTATAAAGGATTTACATTTAATTTCCAATATTGTGAATAGTTTTTTATTTTCAGTACTGCGTTTCTTAATAATAATTCTAGATAAGAATTTGCAGTATGCTAACAATACTGTCTTCATTTTTTCTTCATATACTTTGAACATCTTCAGAGCTTTATACATAATTTTTAAAGTAAAATGGGTTATATATATATAACCTTTGGTTAGCTTCCGCCCGAATTGTTCATTCTGACGAAGGTCAAGTTTTTTACTCCACCTTAGACCTACAGTTTAACGTGGGATCCGAACCACGCTCCACCAGCAGCCCAGCGTCTTAATCACTAAGCCATCCACGGTACCCATTTATCTACCAACCACTTTCTTTGTGTGGAAGGATGAACAGCTGGGTTTTGCTGCGCGCCGGCTGCTGTCACCGGGTCTCGAACCCGGGGCCGAAAGTTCATTAAATTTTATATTAATTTTCGGTTTTTTCATTTTAATGTAAAAGGCTTCGGCAATTTTTAGTTTTTGTACGTAATGTGATGAGTCGAAGATTGGAAAGTTTTGCGAGATATTTTTCAAATTTAATATTTTATGATCTACTCTGTAATGTTCGTTAATTTTACTTGGACGATATTTATGTTGGTACGCTCTCTCTTTAATGTGGTTTGTGGTGCAACCAATGTAAGTCGACGTACAGTCTCAACTACAGGACACGTAAATTGGTACACCACACGATGTTGCTTATCAGAGTTTTTGTTACGTGTCGAAAAATGGCTTGATAACTTTTTGTTTTTATAGTATATGTTGACATTGATAGTTTTTTCTTTATCCATTGGTTTTATGTGCCTCTTTAATATATTGTTTAGACATTTTTCTTCATGTTTTAGTCTTGTTGGGTTCCTTGTTTCGAAGTAAAATTTTATACCCGTATTTTTATTTTTATTTTCATCCTCCTCCTTATTTTTGTTATATAAATTTGTTACAGTTCGGTTTATGATATCATCGATTAAAAATAGCGGAAAATCACTGTTTATTAGATTTTGCTTTATTCTCTCAATTTCTTGATTAAATAGTTGCCAACTTGAGCATATATTGAAAGCTCTGTGCACGAGTGTTTTAATTATTGATAGTTTATATTTTTCTGGTAAGTATGAATTATAATTTAAATACGTTCCTTTGTCTGTTGGTTTAACACGTACACCAGTCGTTAAACATCCATTTTGACCAATGAATATATTAATGCCGAGAAAAGAGAGTGTATTATTCAAGGAAGGTTCAAATGTGAATTTTAATTTACTTAGTTCATGAAGTCTTCGAATAAATAAAGGAATGTGGTTATTGTTTTTAAATACAGGGTGGGCCGTAAGTTTCCATACATAGGAAAAATTAAACGTTTGTTTTTATGTTTCAGATACCCTAAGAATATGCGTTTGACGTAAGATCTTGTTTACTGATGAAGCAGATTTTTACGTCAATGGAGAGGTTAATCGGCAAAACATACGTTATTGGAGTAATGCTAACCCTAACTGGCTGAGTCCGACGAAGATGCAAGGTGCCGGTAAAGTGATGGTGTGGGCCGGGATATGGGGTGACAGAATTATTGGACCAATTTTTGTCAGTGGAAATCTTAATGCCGAAAGGTATCTTAACATGTTGCAAGAAGAGATTTTCCCATCCCTGCTAAACGAGGAAGGTAACTTCCCAGTTTACTTCCAGCAAGATGAAGCCCCACCTCATTATGGTCTTCACGTGCGTCGGTATTTGGATCAGCAGTTTCCGGATGCTTGGATTGGTCGGCGTGGTCCTGTGGAGTGGCCTCCCAGATCCCAGATCTCACCCCCCTTGATTTCTATCTTTGGGGGCACTTGAAGGCCATGGTGTATCAGGAAAGATACGAGACATAAATCATCTAAAGGAACGTATCACCAACGCCATTACAAGCATAACGTCAACTGTGCTAATGCGTGTTCATCAACAGTGGGGAACACGTATTGAAATGTGTTTTCAAAACAATGACAACCATGTAGAGCATATTATATAAATAAAAATGGTTGTCCATAACAAAATGTTTATTTTTCCTATGTATGGAAACTTACGGCCCACCCTGTAGTATCAAGGTATCGTCGACATATCTCATATACAGTTTTGGGTTGTAGAAGTTGTTTTCTTTCATTATTTTATTTTTTCTAAGTTTGACATATAAAAGTCCGCGAAGGTAGGTCCTAATGGTGTGCCCATAGCAACACCATCTATCTGTATGTAGGTTTCATCACAGAATCTAAACGGAGTTTTTGTACAACACAAAATAAGTAATTGTTTCATATCTTCTTTTTTTAAAGTTGGTGCAATTAAATTTTGATTATTGTAAACATTGTCCAATGTAGTCCATAAAGATGATCATCATTATAACTTCCTGATCGTTTTAGTAATTTGGAGATGTTTACGTCATGTTTACGCCCTGTCATCATAATGAGCGGAA
This sequence comes from Bathynomus jamesi, assembly GCA_023014485.1. Classification (NCBI taxonomy): domain Eukaryota; kingdom Metazoa; phylum Arthropoda; class Malacostraca; order Isopoda; family Cirolanidae; genus Bathynomus; species Bathynomus jamesi. The sequence goes on from JAJOZX010001938.1 coordinate 83,989, forward strand.
CTGTCACGCATGATATCGCTCAATTTTTAAATAAGATAATAAGACCGTATCTTAACAAAAATTTTATTGTAAATTCTACAACTGAAACACTAGCTAAATTATCTAACTTAAAAATAGCCAACGCTGAACAACTTGTTTCTCTTGACGTGGAATCACTTTTTACAAATGTACCAGTCATGGAAACCATAGAAATAATTTTGGACAATATTTACAATAATCAAAATTTAATTGCACCAACTTTAAAAAAAGAAGATATGAAACAATTACTTATTTTGTGTTGTACAAAAACTCCGTTTAGATTCTGTGATGAAACCTACATACAGATAGATGGTGTTGCTATGGGCACACCATTAGGACCTACCTTCGCGGACTTTTATATGTCAAACTTAGAAAAAATAAAATAATGAAAGAAAACAACTTCTACAACCCAAAACTGTATATGAGATATGTCGACGATACCTTGATACTACAGGGTGGGCCGTAAGTTTCCATACATAGGAAAAATAAACATTTTGTTATGGACAACCATTTTTATTTATATAATATGCTCTACATGGTTGTCATTGTTTTGAAAACACATTTCAATACGTGTTCCCCACTGTTGATGAACACGCATTAGCACAGTTGACGTTATGCTTGTAATGGCGTTGGTGATACGTTCCTTTAGATGATTTATGTCTCGTATCTTTTCCTGATACACCATGGCCTTCAAGTGCCCCCAAAGATAGAAATCAAGGGGGGTGAGATCTGGGGATCTGGGAGGCCACTCCACAGGACCACGCCGACCAATCCAAGCATCCGGAAACTGCTGATCCAAATACCGACGCACGTGAAGACCATAATGAGGTGGGGCTTCATCTTGCTGGAAGTAAACTGGGAAGTTACCTTCCTCGTTTAGCAGGGATGGGAAAAATCTCTTCTTGCAACATGTTAAGATACCTTTCGGCATTAAGATTTCCACTGACAAAAATTGGTCCAATAATTCTGTCACCCCATATCCCGGCCCACACCATCACTTTACCGGCACCTTGCATCTTCGTCGGACTCAGCCAGTTAGGGTTAGCATTACTCCAATAACGTATGTTTTGCCGATTAACCTCTCCATTGACGTAAAAATCTGCTTCATCAGTAAACAAGATCTTACGTCAAACGCATATTCTTAGGGTATCTGAAACATAAAAACAAACGTTTAATTTTCCTATGTATGGAAACTTACGGCCCACCCTGTATTTAAAAACATAACCACATTCCTTTATTTATTCGAAGACTTCATGAACTAAGTAAATTAAAATTCACATTTGAACCTTCCTTGAATAATACACTCTCTTTTCTCGGCATTAATATATTCATTGGTCAAAATGGATGTTTAACGACTGGTGTACGTGTTAAACCAACAGACAAAGGAACGTATTTAAATTATACATACTTACCAGAAAAATATAAACTATCAATAATTAAAACACTCGTGCACAGAGCTTTCAATATATGCTCAAGTTGGCAACTATTTAATCAAGAAATTGAGAGAATAAAGCAAAATCTAATAAACAGTGATTTTCCGCTATTTTTAATCGATGATGATATAAACCGAACTGTAACAAATTTATATAACAAAAATAAGGAGGAGGATGAAAATAAAAATAAAAATACGGGTATAAAATTTTACTTCGAAACAAGGAACCCAACAAGACTAAAACATGAAGAAAAATGTCTAAACAATATATTAAAGAGGCACATAAAACCAATGGATAAAGAAAAAACTATCAATGTCAACATATACTATAAAAACAAAAAGTTATCAAGCCATTTTTCGACACGTAACAAAAACCCTGATAAGCAACATCGTGTGGTGTACCAATTTACGTGTCCTGTAGTTGAGACTGTACGTCGACTTACATTGGTTGCACCACAAACCACATTAAAGAGAGAGCGTACCAACATAAATATCGTCCAAGTAAAATTAACGAACATTACAGAGTAGATCATAAAATATTAAATTTGAAAAATATCTCGCAAAACTTTCCAATCTTCGACTCATCACATTACGTACAAAAACTAAAATTGCCGAAGCCTTTTACATTAAAATGAAAAAACCGAAAATTAATATAAAATTTAATGAACTTTCGAATATTCTTAAATTAATTTGAAATTGTATCAAATTTACAATAAAAAAAAAAATATATATATATATAAGCTTATTAATAAGGTCACGTGTTATTTTGTGATTCTAGTGCAATATATAATATATATAATATATATATATATAATATATATATATATATCGGGTGGCCACAAAAAAACTTTACTTAATTGAAAGTTTAATAACTGCAACAATTCAAAACTTATGCGATTGAGATTTTGCACACATTAACAGATGCATATAATCTATAATTGCTGGAATTTTCATATATGTAGGTTCTATAGTTTTGTTACAGTGAACAATTTAAAAGCATATGTCTAAAAATAGCATGCCTGGGTTGCCTGGTGTGCATCTGACACGTACGTGCGCTAGTGTAGGCTAAACCTAATGTAGCGTAGTATGACACGCGCGCTGGCGTAGGCTAAACCTAATGTGAATTTGCTTTCTTTTATTTTTCCGCTAAAACCCCGCCAGCATGACGTTAAGTAAAAGTGATAAAGCCATCATAGAAGCATGTGTCAAGGAAAAAGGTTGGAATGGAAATAGGATTGTCCGAGAATTCCCCGCAAAGAACTGGACTCGTCAAAGTGTTTATAACTTAATAAGAAAGATAAAGGATACTGGATCAACAGCTAGAAAACCGGCAGCGGCAGGCCCAAAAGTGTTTCAACAGAAGAAAATAAGGCTGCCGTGGAGGAACTGATTCAATCCCAGGAGAATACACCAGGAACTCATCGCTCCCAGAGACAGATTGCATACGACCTTGGGATTTCTCGCTCCTCTGTACAAGGGATTGTAAAACGTTTGAAATTGAAGGCCTACAAGAGAATTCGAGTTTCTCGGCGTGATCAGAATGTAAGACAGCGTAGAAAGACCCGCTGTAAATCCCTATATGAACGCTACTCAGCTGAAGACGTGCAAAAAGTTGTGTTTACAGACGAAAAGGATTTCACGTTGGAGGTGGCCAAAAACAGGCAAATGACAGGGTTTATGGTTCAAGGAAAAAGGACATTCCTCCCTCCAGGCTTTATCATGAAACCTCACGATTCAGCAGAAAAGTAATGGTATCGGCGGGAATTTCATGGAAGGGGAAAACACGAATTCATTTTATTGCCACAAACGAAACTAAAGTTAACTCTGAGCACTACATCAACCTGTTAGATAATGGGTTACTTCCTGATTGTCGTCAGCTGTATCCTGATGAGGCCTACATTTTCCAGCAAGATGGGGCACCCGCCCATATAAGCCGAGCGACCCAAAATCATCTAGAGCAAGAGACCCCTAATTTCATCAAAAAGGATGAATGGCCGCCTCAGTCTCCCGACTGTAATCCGATGGACTATTCAGTATGGGATTCCCTCATGGTGAAGGTTTACGGCAGCCAAAAAGACAAATTCACCGAAGATGAACTTGAGAAAATCAGTAGAGCATGGGAGGATATCACCTTAGATGAGGTTCGAAAGTGCATCTCCTCGTGGAAGAAGCGATTGAGGGCAGTTTACCAACAGGGAGGTGGTCACATTGACCATTTGTTTAAGTAAATTTTGTTAAGTTCAAATTCATTTTCTTCGGCATGCTATTTTTAGACATATGCTTTTAAATTGTTCACTGTAACAAAACTATAGAACCTACATATTTGAAAATTCCAGCAATTATAGATTATAACCATCTGTTAATGTGTGCCAAAGCTCAATCGCATAAGTTTTGAATTGTTGCAGTTATTAAACTTTGAATTAAGTAAAGTTTTTTTGTGGCCACCCATATATTATATATATATATATATATTATATATATATATATATATATATATATATATATATATATATAGTCATGCGGTTTGCTTCTACAAAGCTTCAATTTAATATTTAGGAGAAATCCAATGACAAGGAGGAATGTAAATGCCATGAAAAGTCTTCTTTAATGCGCAACGTTTCGAGCAATACGCTCATCATCAGGCTAGATAATAACAATATGAAATTAGAATTAAATAAATGTGAACAAGACAAAATAATTTCCATAAAACCTATTCAGTAAAAGCAAATTTTAAAAAGACTAAAAGAAGAGGGTTAAATTCCAAGTTATAAAAATTTACATATAAAATTAACCAGAAATTTAAAAAGCTATTTTTAAATTACATATAGTAAATTTGAAATTAGTACACTGAATAATTAACACTAATACAATGGAATAATTAACACTACGAACCTTTCAATGCTGGTTCCGAGGCACGAGTAATTTAAAACAAAACAAAACAGGAAACAAGCTATGGGTTGGGCGGTTGGAGTTATAAGTTAGGGGAGGGGGATTATAAAAAATTGGGGAGGGGGGAGGGGAGTCGGGGAGGGGGGTTTATAAAAAATTTAGAGGGACAGCTGAGGAATCCACGTTTAGAGAAGGGTCAATGTTTTAATATAAAGATTCCAAATTCTAAGTGAGTTAGGACAAGAATTACAAGATCATTTTAAAATTCTCGGTTGTAATTCTTGTCCTAACTCACTTAGAATTTTGGAATCTCTTTATATTAAAACATTGACCCCTTCTCTAAACGTGGATTCCTCAGCTGTCCCTCTAAATTTTTTATAAACCCCCCTCCCGACTCCCCTCCCCCCTCCCCAATTTTTTATAATCCCCCCTCCCCTAACTTATAACTCCAACCGCCCAACCCATAGCTTGTTTCCTGTTTTGTTTTGTTTTAAATTACTCGTGCCTCGGAACCAGCATTGAAAGGTTCGTAGTGTTAATTATTCCATTGTATTAGTGTTAATTATTCCAGTGTACTAATTTCAAATTTACTATATGTAATTTAAAAATAGCTTTTTAAATTTCTGGTTAATTTTATATGTAAATTTTTATAACTTGGAATTTAACCCTCTTCATTTAGTCTTTTTAAAATTTGCTTTTACTGAATAGGTTTTATGGAAATTATTTTGTCTTGTTCACATTTATTTATTGATTCTAATTTCATATTGTTATTATCTAGCCTGATGATGAGCGTATTGCTCGAAACGTTGCGCATTAAAGAAGACTTTTCATGGCATTTACATTCCTCCTTGTCATTGGATTTCTCCTAAATATTATATATATATATATATATATATATATATATATATATAACTCATTTTACTTTAAAATTATGTATAAAGCTCTGAAGATGTTCAAAGTATATGAACGAAACTCGTCAGCGGAAGAAAAAATGAAGACAGTATTGTTAGCATACTGCAAATTCTTATCTAGAATTATTATTAAGAAACTCAATACTGAAAATAAAAAACTATTCACAATATTGGAAATTAAATGTAAATCCTTAATAATAACAATAATGATAAAATCGGAATAAAAATAAAAACTATTTTTTTTCTGTCTGTTGAAAATGAAAGATACCGGAACGCCGTTCCCGCGTGTTCCACCAGAAAAAAGGCCATATATGCAAAATTTTCCCCCCACCACGTTTCGAACCTATTATCTCTTGATTAGAACGTGAGGACGCTAGCTACTGAACTACAACGTAGTGTAGTGGCTATATATTGTTGCGATATTGACAAATGGGTCTTTGGAAGACAAAAATCAGATGACGGTTTAGGGATGTCTTTGAACTCTGGCTCAAGACAAATCCGCAGTACATTTATTTCGATATAAATTTATAGGTTTTGTTTGAATCACGAAATCTTAAACTCGCTAAATTGCCGTTTTATTTCAGGATAAAAAATGTATAACTTACTTTTAAATCGAAGTTACAGACATCATTCGAATATGATCAATCCATGACTTTTCAAAAATCCTTAGTAACTTTACAAGTTTACAATATCGTAGTCTAATGCTCTTATGCAACATTTAACCAAAGATTATTTATAACAAGATCCAAACTCCGCCCACTTTTGTGTTTGTTTTCTCTCTTTTCTCTACGTTAATCCTAGATTTTTATTAGTATGCCATTATTAATCGGGATTTCAACTTGGTTTTAAACGAATTTACATTCACAATATTTTTTATATCAGCATTTAAATCATTCCATAGTTTCAGTCAAATGAAAATGAATAGTTTTTGAGATGGAGACAATCTAAATTGAGGTATAACGTGCTTTGATCTATTTCTGGTCTGATAAGAATGGATTTCTTGATGTTACAAAATATCTATTTACCCATTGTAAATTAATGGTTTTGCTCTTACACTCGTAAATAAAAATAAAATGTGCCAGTTTGGTTACATCATTGAGCTTTAGTAGTTCTTTAGCTCTTTAATAATGCACTAGAGTGACCAAGGAAATCAGCATCAGATAATAACCTTATTGCTCTTTTTGGGATGACAAAGATACCGTTTAAAGCGTCGTTAGTAGAGATTCCCCAAGAGTATGATAAAGAGATAATAAAACCTGTTTAGGGACTACATTTTCAAGTTTAAATATTATAGCAACCTCCTCGAAATCTTTTTTGCGATATAATTTATATGATCACTCTATTGCAAATTCTTATTTAGCATTACACCATGAAATTGTGTTTCAGTACACTCCTTTACAGCGATTTAATCAACATTAAGTTCAAGACATATATTTCTTTTATTCGTAAAAATCATGAAATTTGTTTCACTGGTATTTAGGATTACTTACTTTTTAAAACTTTTTAAAACTTAGTTTTTAAAACCAAAAATTTAATATAATGTTCTGCTTGGCAATATTATAGGCTTATAGTTTATGTAGGCTTTATGCGGCCTGAGTTACATAGCCTACTTCTTAGACCTTAGTAATAAAGCCTTCCAATAATTAGACCTATTCTAATCCGCCGTATGTAAAATTACAATGTAGCCAAAATTACCCACGAAACATTTTATTACTTATATTTTTTCAAAAGCAAATATATTATGAGTAATAAAATTAATCTTACCGTAACAGGTGAACTAGCCTTGCTAATTATTTTCGACTTCAAAATTTATCTTAAAAATTTAATAACCTGAAACTCACTCACATTGTAGTTATAACTGGTCTTATTCTTACGGCTGCGTCGTGGCCAGTGTCGTAACACCACTTCCTGTTGATCAACGAAGCATAGTCAAAACAATATATAGCCTATAATCCTACAAATCATGCATTTTTGGCTTGCCTCCCAGCCAGTCTCGCTGATTCTTTGAAAAAAAACAACTAATTTTCAATGCCAAATTATACCCCCCCCCCCCCCCCCCCCCCCCATTCGTCCCCCAAGTTTTGCGGCTGAGATGCCAGTTACGAATTTTTCTTTACTTTTACGTACCTATTATTACAAAGTTTGGCAAAACAAAACTTCATTATTTACAGTGTTTTAACAATACATTACTAATTAAACAATCATGACTTTCAATTCAACATACTGTATATCAAGGCGTGACTACTGACTTCAGTGACTCGTAAACAAACCCGAAATCGCTTTGATTGGTCAATCCTCAAGTATTGCCTTATGAATGTAGCCTACATCTTATAACAGGGGTGGCCAGACTTTACTGAGATGGGATCTACTTTTTCCAAAGTTCTCCCTATACGATCCACCAGCCCAGTTTTATATACACACACACACACACTGATGGAGAGAGAATAACCAAGAATAAAATGAAGTGAATATAAAATATATTGCCAAATGCACACAGATATATTTTTCATTAAATTTTAACCCCCAAACTTATTAGAAATTAGGTATACTAGAATAGGAAGAGCTTACTTTACTGATGTGATGATTTGCACTGCATGGCATCAGCAAGCCGTGTGTAGTCCGGATTGTAGCTGCTGATTGCTAGCCTCAAACAACCATCTAGGTGATCATCTGTCAGAGTGGCTCGGTATTTTGATTTGATGATATTCATGTGTGAGAACGTTGACTCACAAAGGTAGGTTGATCCAAAAAATGCTGTCAAGTACATGGCACTTTTTCTGACATTCGGATACTTTTCTTCAAGAAGTAGGTGCCAAAAGTTTCCTTCTGAAAACCTGGATTTGATTTGAATGTCGTTTCGCAGAGTCAAAATTTCATTCTCGATTGCAAATATGTCCATATTAAACAATAAGGTCATCTTTGATGCAATATCATCAATGTCAAAGTTTGTACCAAATGGGAAGCACATGAATGTTGCTACAGGTTCTAGTGTTGCTAAGTCTTGGAACCGTCTGTTGAAGTTTGTAATAACATTCTGCAACTGTTCAACGTATCGAACACTGTCAAAATGGTCGCATTCTTTCCCCTGACTTTCCAGCTCTGACATCGTGTTTTTGAAGTTCCGCAGTTGGTGTCGCTGCAGCTGTGAGGATACCAGTTCTAGTTTTTGTTTAAAAGCATTCGCTGAGGTAATCATTTCAACAATAGTTTCGTTTTTATTTTGCAACTCTAAGTTTAGCTGATTTAGAAAAGCAGTGGTGTCAGTCAAAACAGGTAAATCTAACATAAATGCAAAAAACTTCACTTTTTTCTACGTGAAGGTCAAAATATGATAATAAAAATCCACTCTAATAGACAGAGTTTATTTCCACAACAGTTTCGATGCCCACTGGCATCCTCTTCGTTTTTGTGTATCCACCCGAAGAGGATGCCAGTGGGCATCGAAACTGTTGTGGAAATAAACTCTGTCTATTAGAGTGAGTTTTTATTATCATAAATCTAACAGCCACACTTCGTCTTCCAACTCTTTGTAATATGTTTCTTTTAACTTTAGAAAGTCTTTAATTTCAGGTAAGAGATTCCTAAACCTCTGCAGGAATTCACCTCTACTTAGCCACCTGACATCAGTGTGCAACAAAAGGTCAGTGTGTTCTGCTTTATTTTCTTCTAGCTGAGACCGGAAGAGATGCCTTCGTAGACTTCTCGCCCGAATAGAACACACAATCTTATGGGAAATATCCATAATTTCTTCAATATTCAACATTTTACCACACAGTGCTTGTTGATGAATTATGCAGTGATAATTAAAGAAGTTGGAAACCTTTGGTTACTTTTGCACAGGGCGATGAACCCATTGGAGCGGCCAGTCATAGCAGGTGATCCGTCAGTTGTTATGCTCACAAGCTTGTGAAGTGGGAATTGTGTGTCGTTAACAAACTCACTGAATGCATGAAAAATGTCCTCACCTCGAGTTTTCCCTCTTAAAGGTAGGATTTTAAGCAGTTCTTCTTTGGCAGTCATATCTTTAAACACGATTCTAATAAAAATGCATAACTGTGATGTGTCGATCACATCTGTCGAGTCATCAAACTGAAATGAAAGGAACACGCAGTCATGTATGTCTTTCTTCAGTTGTTCCACCAAATTCTCATCCATTACTTCACAACGCCGCATCACAGTGTTCCTGGATAGCTGAAGCTGGTTAATAGCAGACAATATTTCCTATTTATTACTGAAATTCTGAAACAACGACTCTGCTGCTTCTGTAAATGCTTCTTTGAATATTTCTCCATCCTGGAAAGGTTTCTTGTGTTTCGTAAGTACACGGCTTAACCGAAATGACGCAATCGTTGCTGCTTTCGATTTTGTGCTAGGCCCTGTAAAGACAGACTGCTGAACACTAAGTTGAGACTTAAGTTCATTGACTTTTCTCTTACGTAGTTCACTTTCAGCTGGGAAATCACTCATACCGCTTGTAAATAGTTTTAAAATGCCTCTCTAAATTCCCCTTTTTGACGAAAGCGACATATGCATGGCAAATTAAACACACACATTTGGAATTTTTCATCGTAAAAAAATATGCCGTCTCTCATTCATTGTGAAAGTTGTAAGTTTTTTGTTTCTTGGCACTTGGTCCAGCACTCGTTTTAACGGTGTTAATGCAATTGGACTGGAGACTGACCTTCACCACCGAATCAGGCACCGATTATTTCAAATGACTGACCCATTAGGGCATATCATACTCTGGGTTCAGGGTTGAAATTTTGGAAAAACAAAGTGGCTAATGTGTAATCCTATGTAAAAATTAATTCTAAGATGGGTTTATTATTTGCAACTTTTCCGAAAAATCTCATTTTCATGGTCAAAATCGCGATTTTCTGATTTGAAGGCTGCCTAACGCAGCCTCAGGGCACCCAAACCAAAGCGCGCAGCTGTTCTGCATATGATTTAGTCTAAAAGCTGCTTTTCTGACCTCATCCTTGCTTTCTTGCGTGTTTCAACACCTCTGAGTACTGAAAAAATGTTTAGATTTCAAGTAAAACTTGAGAATTTTAAGTTTTTCTTCAAAGAATAGGCGCGGCTCACCAGCTCTACTCTGATCGAGTAGCTGGAGACTTGCCACCTCCACGTGTAGGTTTACACGCCTGTTCTTCCTGGATCCCTGAAAAGCGTGGCCTCATAAGATCTTATATTATGATCTTATGAGGACTTTCAGCTCTTATGAGCATTAACGCTGGCTTCAGCCTCTTCATCAGCCACTCGAACCTGTAAAGCTCTTAAGCAGGTCCGGCGCCAGCCTATTTGGCGCCCTTAGCAGGACTGCAGCTGGCGCCCCCACCCGCCTCCCACTTCACGATTGGGTTTGCCCACAAAGTAATCAAGGTACCATATTGAAGAAACTATTTGCCTTACACTGATCTATTTTAATTTGCTAATACATACATTTATTATAAAATTATAAAATCATTTCACAGTTCAAGAAAGTGTCATGACCAATCAAAACAGCGAGTAAAGCGAGGCATATGTAGTAACAAATCAGAACGCTCAAAAGTGCTAAAATATGTGTGCAAAAAGGACATATCTACTGTTTTTTCCAAGCAAGAAGGGCATATGTCACATAAAAACAGTTATTCGCTTATTGACGACTCCCGGAACTCATATTAAGCCGTAAATAAGCCGAGTCGCTTATTGACGACTCCCGTCTGTGCGCGCAACATTTTTAAATCGCTTATTTACGACTCCCGTCCCTAAAGGGTTAAAGGTCGTGATAGTGAAAGTTCTATAATGACCCAATAAGATGAATAAGTTAATTATGTAAATATCAGTCAAGCTAAACTGGTGTACATACGTCGTACAACCTTTCATCATTTGTCTATGCTTCTCATTCCTTCATTATTTTTTTCATGTTGTTCTTTATAATACTATCAGACGTGCACAGGGTGGGAGGCGCTGGCGCCCCCCAGATCTTTGGCGCCCTTAGCATTTACTAACCTCGCCTAATGGAAGCGGCGGCCCTGCTCTTAAGTATGTCCTGCTTCGATCTGAACACTGGGAGCATTTCTCGATGGTCTATCCTGGCCCTCACCCACCCATCTCTCCTCTCGTGACCGTACACAGCTTGGGAAGCAGTTGAGACTTCCTGTACAGCTCTCTCGCAGGACTGAGTATGACCAGAGAAAGCGTTCACTTTGAGTGGAGTTTTCCTGAGATCCTCGAGCTCAGTCAAGGTCATCTTGCAGGTGAAAATAGGCTCGTAAATATTCTCTGATTCCCAGTTCATGAGATCCTTAGGTGAAGTGGCTTGCAGATTGACTTTGGGATTTTTATGGGGCCTCACTGTCGTATCACCAAAGTCTCTTCCTTCTCTGATCTTCTCTATCTGGCTCACAGCAAAAGCTCTCTGATGCTCATCCTCACTGCACAGGAATGAAGCCAGGATGTTCTCAGGATGTGCGTGGTAAGCTTCTCTTATCACTGCAGCAGAGATGATGTTCCTGACCTCGGTAGTCTAGTTCCTCAGCAGCCTCAGGCTTGAAAAAACGTGTGCAGGGCCAAATTTGAGGTGGTGCACTTCACTTTGATGTCATAGTACATTTTGAAGTAGAAGTTAAGGCAGAACTTCACCAGGACCTCGAGCTTCCTCAACACCTCCCCCTTCAGTCCGTGCTCCCTCATCCACAACAGCAAGATGGCCTGTGCAGTAGTGAGCCACCTGGATTGGTTCAGAGGTCCGCACTTGAGACCAGCCAACTGTGGACTGAGACTTCCAGACTTGATGGCTTTGATCAGAAGAGAGTAGTTGTGCTGGTCTGTGGAGAGAGATTTGACTATCTCTACTGGCAGCCAGTGGCGGTCCTAGCTTACATGACGCCCTGGGCGAACCTCACCTTCAGCGCCCCCCCCCCTGTTCGCCAACACACACACATTCGAATCCCCCAAAATAAAGGACAGACATAACTCTTTCACAAAATAACTTTTTATTGGACTAATTGTTGGAACTTCAGAACCAAAACAAAGACTCAAATTTCTGAATTTTACAAATCCTTCATCACGTAAATAGAATAACTCACTTAAGAGAATGTAATTATGATACTATGAACAGGAAAAATACAAATTAAATTGCACAACTGCCATAAATAAACTAGAGAATCAAATTTCTAAATTGTACAAATGCTCTATCACATAAATAGAATAAGACACTTAAGAGAGGGTAATTATTATGCTACACTTTGAACAAGAAACAAAATAAATTGCACCACAGCACAACTGCCATCTAAAGCCTGACTCTTCTTACCTTCCTTGATGCAAAGTCATGAATTAAATCATCATATGAAATCTGCTCAGCAATTGTATGATTTATACTGATGATGGCCAGACCGGTAAGGCGTTCCTGTGACATAGTTGACCTCAGGTAGGATTTGATGAGCTTCAGCTTTGAAAAGCTCCTCTCTGCTTCAGCAACAGTGACTGGAAGAGTAAGACCAATTCTGAGAGCAGTCCACAAATTTGGATATATTTCAGAGAGCTCCCTTTCATGGATAAATGTCAGCAGTTCAAGCAAGGATATGGTCTTTGATGGCAAGTCAGGCAAGTTCTTCAGCTCCTGTGCAAGCTCTCTGCCATCCAAGTCAGATTGTCCCTTAAAGTGTAGTGTAGTACTAAGGTTCACACATTGTTCTGTCAGCTCCTCAAATGTGAGATTTTGGAAATGTGTCAGCACTCCAAACTTCTCTCCCACAATTTCCAACGTGGAAAATCTTTCCTGAATGGCTGATGTTGCAGCATCAACCACTGCATTGAAAAATGTCACCTCCAGCTTCTTCAAAGCATCAATCAAGGGCTCATCAGATGCTTCATAGGAGAAGTGCCGCTTTGTGGACCTCAGCCGTTTTTGTTTTAACACAGCCTCCACATTCATTTGTTCACAGATATCTGTGGCTGCCATTTGTGCAGCCACAAAACCTGTTGCCCTGTAATTGCGGAGACCTCTCTCTGTTTTTTTTAGGAGATTTACTGCAACATCAACGTGCATGCTAGGAGACTGCATCTGCTTGCTCACATGCTGAATTTGGCACAACAGGTCATGCCACACCACTGAACAAATGGCGAAGCGGTATGACCCAACCTCCTCTGACAGAGATTGAGCCTCGACCTTTATTACAGAGTCTTTGGTGTGGTCCCTCACCTCGATCAGTGCATCTCTCACTGCAGCTGCCTGATATCTCAGGGGCTCCACACTCTTGATCTTGCTTTCCCACCTTGTATCAGACCACATCTTCAATGTGATGTTCACATGTTTTTTCAAAATGGCCCATCGTTGTGTGGAGGCTGAAAACAAGTTGTAAAGCTTCTGCAAGATGCCAAAGTAACTTGTGGCATCAATAGATCCCTTAGCAGCATCGGCCACAAGCAAATTCAGAGAATGAGCCCCACATGGAACAAACAGAGCTCTGGGATTAATTTCTAGGAGCCTGGATTGAACACCCTTGTTTTTTCCCCTCATGTTGGCCCCGTTGTCGTATGATTGTCCTCTACAGTCCATGAAAGGAACTTTTAGCTCCTCCAGTCTCTTCAGAATCAGAGATGCCAAATGTTGACCAGTGGACTCCTCTGCCTCCAAAAACCCCATGAAATGTTCCTTTATATGGGGCTTCCCCTCCAGTGACACAACCCGAATCACAACTGACAACTGTTCAGTGTGGCTGATATCTGGAGTGCAATCTAGAATTATTGAAAAAAACTTTGATTGTTTGATGTCGCTCACCATTGCTGAAATGGTCTTGCTGCTCGACAAATCAATGAGTTCGTTTTGTATGTGGTGGCCGAGGTAGCTGGTGTGACTGGAGGTCCCTTTTTGGACACGGTTAATGTGCTCTTGCATTATAGGATCAAATTGTGCCATCAGTTCAACTTCTTTCAGAAAATTGCCATTTGATGGTGAGAACAATTTTTCTGTATGTCCCCTTAGTGCCAAATTCCTAACTGCCAGAGAATGCACAATAGCAGTGAGACGTGTCAGCACCGCTCTCCATCTCAACTTCTCAGCCTCCAGAAGTGCCATCTCCTGCTTGTCAATGGTCTCCCCCTTTCTCATCCTCACTGCCAGTTCTTTCCAGATTTTCATAGAATTTAGGTGTTCTGAACTGTTGTCATGTGATGTGAGCAATGAGCTTGCATGCTTCCAGTCCGAGAGTCCCAAACTTGTTAAATTTATTTTCCTCTTGGAAAATAATGTACAACAGAAACAGAAAAGGCTGTTGTTTTTTAAGGAATAGACCAACCAACTTCTGGTTATATTTTCCCCACTAACCAATGACTTCCTGAAGTATTGATGGTGGAAACTTCTTCCGTCACTGTCGTTTCTAGGGAATACAAAGTCAGATGGTACTTGACTTGGTCCCCTGGAAACCAGTTGTGTCCGAATTCTCTCAGTCAGAACTGAAGGCCAGTTAGCAGGGTCGGTGGACAGAGACTCATCCTCAGGAGGCGATTCTGCTCCAGGCCTTTCTAATAGAAAGAACAAGAGCATTACTCATTAGTATACACACCTAAGTTAGATAACACATTATTCACAGCACTTTGTTATGGTGGTGGTGTTATGGAATTATGGTGGTGAAACACCACACATACCCAGTAACCCAGACCCAGTGATAATAACATTATAATTTATAACTGTTTGCAAAATGCTTTGCAGGGATGCACACACATACACATACACACACACGCACACACTCACAGACATATGTGCACACAAACTCACCTGAAGAGTCCTGCCGGGGAGAAGTAGAAGCAAATGGGTCTTCATCCTCAGGATCAGACTGCATTTGTGGAGACATATGTGAGGCTGAGGAGGTAGATGGCTCCTCAGCCTCAATAATGGCAGAAGTAGACGGCTTCTCATCCTGGCTAGTGGCAGAGGGTGTTCCAAAATATTTCAAAAGTGCCCCTGCAAATAGTAAAATAGAACATAACAGACCAATGCATGAATAGGCTAGTACAATTAATTTAACATGTTATTAAGCACAATTTATTAAACTTTTAGAATAGGAAACAAATGAATAATACAACCTCCTTGGTTAATGGCTAATTATATACATAATAGTACACTTCAAATGACTCAGAAAGCTATATCACAAAATAGCAGTGCAATATAGCAGTGAAGAGTAGATGACATAGCTCTATACCTTTATCTTTTGCTCGTTTCTCCTCTTCTTCTTTCCTCTTTTTTCTAAACTGAGCACCTGATAGCTTTGACCTCTTCTTATCCATTTGCGGTTATTTGACAGACCTTAGTGGCTTAGTGTGAAGATTCGTTCTGTAATAAATAATATACATTTCACTATTTAACCAAACCCAGAAAAATAACATTACATATGTTAAAGTATGGGCCTTTATTCCCAATAATATTAATCTGGAAGCATTTTGCATTGTTTAGGTCTTTTATGGGAAGGTTTATGGAAAATGCAATAGATGGTTTTTTATTAATAAAAATATATTTATTGATCTTTTATTATTTATTTTATTTTTTATTTTTATTTATTTATTTATTTATTTATTCTTATTTTTATTTTTATTTTTTTTGCAGGCGCTCATGCCGCCCCTCCACAAATGCCGCCCTGTGCGGCTGCCCATATTGCCCATATGAGGAACCGCCACTGCTGGCAGCTCTATGATATCTTCAGTTCCTTCCACTGGTTTGAAGTTGAAGTTGACCTCAAGTTCATTTACTTTCTCAAGAAGTTTTCCAATAGGCCCACTGAAGCCTGACCGGGGAGTTACAGGGCCGTCCAGCTTGATGATTAAGTGCCTCAGGGGGAGCTCGTTCACATGGAGCTGACAGATCATCCAGTGGCACTTGCGACTCAGCATCTTCTCCAATAGGGCTATGGCCCCTCCAGACCACCTCGTGTTGGTGTTGGTAGAGTCTCCTCCAATCATTACAAGGCTCTCGTCAGCTCCGTGATCCAGAAGCCACTCATGCAGGCCCTGAGCGATCTTATGAACAGGCTTTTCTCCTTCCTCAGGTTCCTCGGGAGTGAAATGAATGGAAGAGGTACTTTCCTTGAGGCTCCCACGTGATAGTGTAATGCTCCTCGATCACTTTGCCAGGATGAAATCTCCCTGTCACTTCGTCATATTTCAACACCTTTGTGTTCCTATTCTGCTTGCCATCAAAGAATATCCCAGAGATCTTCTCCTCCTCTGACCTCTGCGTGAGAGCTTCAACTGATGAGGCCATTACTTCCTCCTTGGCCCTCCAGACTTTCATGCCATTTATGGCCAAGTAAGCCTTGTCTTTGGAAAGATGACCGGCCTTGATGAGGTCGTTCAGGAAGCCAGTGGCAACTGCAGCTGCCGGAACATTTGCCACCCTGTACCTCAAAGCTGCTGAAGCTGTCCCTTGGATCTTTATGTAGTTTCGTGTAGCAGAAGTTGGAGTTTGGGCAGGTCCTTCAGCGGGAACGTCCATAGGAGCTTCAGTAGCCTCAGCATTGCCAGAGGCTTCTTTTGCAGCTTCTTCCATGTTTGGCTCTTCGTCCTCCTCAAAGTCTTTCAAGAGAAGCTCCTCATTAGTAGCCTCCTCTTTCTTCTTCCTCTTCACAGCAGAAGCTTCTTCAGCCTCCTTCCTCTTCGTTGCTTTGATCTGTCTCCTGCTGTCTTTGAAGTCTACAGAAGACATCTGGATTCCTGAAGCTTCGGAAGTCTTCACTCTCTGGTAGTACAGCCACTGAAGGTCCAGTTTAGGAATCTTCACCTCCAAAGGACAGTTACAGTTCACATGGGCCTTGAGGGAGCATCCTGAGCATCCATTCCCCTCTGAGCCGCACAAGAAGATCTGATGCTTGCAAACGCAGACTTCACAGAGTTTATCCAGATCAGCCATCCTCTTCTCCTGGGTAGCAGACTTAATTCTCCCGTTCACAACGTCTGTCATCTCCTTCCATTTCAACAAGATCTTATATGAGAGCGATTTTTCCATGATTGTCACAGGCGGGGAGAACTTTACATTCGACTTCCTCCACTGAGTCATCACGAGTGAAGCCAGCTCGTCAGTCATCTCTCGGATAGGGTATTTAGACCTTTGGATGTCATGAGTGAGGAACTTTTCCTCCTGCAGACGAATCCCTCTCCGAAGAACGGCTCTCCAAGTCAGCACCTCGTTGGGAATGAACTCCTTCCCCGGGCCCAAAACATCCGAGAGCTTTGAACCTGACATTTTCCTGGTTTTGGGGGCAGATTCGGCCATCACGTCTAGTCGGTGCTTATTCTCGCTCTTGTCCAATCTGTAACAAGTTCATATCAGTATGTTTAGTGTTCTTTCGCCATAAATATAGACAAGGAATATAATTTTTAGTTATAATCAGGGTTGCCAACCGGCATTGCAAATTTAATTTAAAATTCGTAACAATGGTGTAACATAAGCTTAACCCTTTGTCATTCAGTACCACTTAATTTTAGCGTAGATTCATTTTTTTACTTGAAATATGCATAAGAGGTACAGTATATATAAGCATTTTTAGCAATCTTTTTTTTGTAAGAACATTTCTAAATGAAATAATTTATGTGTCCATTAGTCAACAAAGGTCTAATAAGGTAATTAGTGGGTGGTAGTTAGTACTCTCTCTCTCTCTCTCTCTCTCTCTCTCTCTTTTTTTAATGCTAGGTCGATTAGGAACAAGTTTTGCGAGCTACGGGCGCTCTTAGCATCAGAATACCAGGATATCGTTGCTATCACAGAGTCCTGGATTCATACTGATCGTAGGGACTACGTTGGGGAGTTCGAAATTCCCGGGTATAGAATGTTTCGCAAAAACCGCACCCGTGGGGAGGGGGGGGGGGTACTAATATACGTCAGACACGTTGAGTCCGGTTGACTGCCAGTTCCGGTCGGAACGGGAGCTGCTTGGCGTCGATCTGAATGTGGGGGGACGAACTATAGGTTAATCTTGGTGTACAGACCTCCGCATCTCCTCCTCGAGGAGGATACAGCCCTGTACACCGAACTTCGTAGCCTGCTAGGGGATAGGGTGTGTGTAGTTTTAGGAGACTTCAACTGTCGTGGCATAAAGTGGGAAGACGGGACTGCTGATGCTGAAGGGAGAAGGCTAGTTGACTTTGCTGATGAGAACTTCCTCACTCAGTGGTCAATGAGCCTACACGAGGCGAAAGCGTTCTAGACTTAGTATTCACGACCGAAGACAACCTCGTCACTGGCCTCACCGTTGACGAATCGTTGGGGGGGAGTGATCACGGTCTGATTAGGTTCCGTGTTTGCGTCCCTCGGGTGAACCGTAGTAACTCGAGAGGCAGTAAGCTCGATCTCCGGCGGGGTTAGAGGGGGTTAGATGGGGTTAGAGGTCGGCGGCGATGTTGAGGGAGTGTGAAGTGCATTCCGGGACGAGTTTATGGTGCTGCAGTCTGCTGCCATACCCTCAAAACCGGTCACCCCTGCTTCAACGCAGCCTAAGTGGTTCAATCGTGACATCGCTTCGGCTATCCGAAATAGGAAAGTAGCGTATAGGAGGGCGAAGGTCAATCGTTCCCATGAGAACACTGAAGCGTATGTCCGCCTGTGTAGAGAAGTGAAGGCAAAGGTTAGGCTAGCGAAAAGTAACGAAGAACTACGGGTGGCAAGCCTCTGCAAGGGGAACCCTAAGGAGTTCTTCAGTTATGTTAATAGTAGAAAGCCCATTAGAAGCATGATAGGTCCGTTAAAGGACCGAAGCAGCGGCGTTCTGCGGACCTCCGACGCGGACATCGCTAATGTGCTTAATTAATGAGTACTTTGCGGGAGTGTTCACCAAGGAGGACACCCGTGTAGTGCCTTGCACCACAGGATTATCTTTTATTAGTGAAAATTGCCACAAGTTGGCACGAGTGAAATATTTTAAATCTAAATAAATAAATACAAATTAAATGTCCAGTGATTAATTTTAATTCTTAAGCATTCAGTGAATAGTAATTTAATTAAAAATTAAAGTGCAATTATTAAAGAAGTTCAAAGCAAATATAAAAATATATTTTGTGCCTTTTAAACAATGTAAATTTTGGGGGCATGGTGTGACTAGACTTGAGTTTGCTTTTTGGGATTATTTTGGCTTGTTGTTAAAATTGTGAAGTAAAAACAAACTTATTTGCAACGACAACACAAGGGACGCCAAGTTTCCACATTTTATATAGAATCTAAAAAGCACGGCGCCAGCAAGCAAAATTTCTTTGTGGTATGTTTCTTGTTTATAATGTTTATTTTTTTACTATTGCATATCTGTATGCAATACCACATACTGTGGACATTAACAAGCCTTATACTGTTTGTGATTAGTACTGAAAGATTCATACTATAAATAGTCCTGAAAGATTCATACTATAAATTAGCTTAGACTAAGTTAGGCCTGTCTATGCAAAAGCCAAATTGTAAATTACTCTAGCCTAGCTGAGGCCTACCGTAGCCTTTGTTTTAGATAATTAACCTCAGCCTACTATATTGAAGAGGCATAGGCCTGCCCATTAATTTTCTTAGTGTACTTTACTTTATAATCCTATTATGTTTCATGTTATTTTCTTAGCAGATGGCCTACTAGTCATTTGTGGCCTACATACTTTCTTAGATAGTTTTTCTGTTCAACTTAACACAATCCCATAATGAGGGTTAACTAATTTATCATCCACAGGTTACTGGGCCTATATAGCATATATATTTTAATTAGCAATTTTTACCATTTTTATGTATCATTTTTTGTCTGGAATATCACTTACAGTATTCTTGTCTGTCTCTTTGCAGACAAGGTTGTCATTGTGGCTATTAGTATTTGTTGCATATCAGTTACGTATTAGTTACGTGTTACATATTAGTATTTGTTGCATATTAGTTTGGTACCTGTTGCATATTTGTATTAGTTACATATTAGTATTTGTTGCATATTAGTTGTATATTGGTATTAGTTGCATATTAGTTACGTGTTACATATTGGTTTAGTACGTTACATATTATTATTAGTTGCATATTAGTTACGCGTTGCATATTAGTTTAGTATCTGTCACATATTATTATTAGTATTAGTTACAGCTATTAGTATCAGTATTAGTTGCAGATTGTTATGTAGTAGCTAAACGGTGCCATTAATTAATTCAGCATTTATATATCAAACTTGTTACGGGTAAAAATCCTCTTTGCATTTACAAATAATTGTTGCACATAGTTTATTAATTGTTGTCAATAAAATACAAAATTCATGTTGAAGATTTTTATAATCAATCCTCCCTTTTTTTGTTAAAATTATTTTTGCGCCGCAGTGCCAGATGCCAATCCAGTATTTGGGCGCTGGTGACCCTGGCATTTAATTATCTACGTAAAGGTCTATAATAAATCAGACCCTTACACCCGCGTCATCCCCGAGCCAGGCGTGAGGCACGAAGGTGCTGGCCTGGATAGTGTTCGGTGTACCGCGACAGTCGTTGCCGATAGAATAGACAAACTGAGCGCGTTTAAGGCTCCTGGGCCAGACCAGTTTCTCCCCAGAGTGTTGCGGGAGGTGCGCGACCAGGTGGCTCCCCACCTGGCTACAGTCTTAAGCAAATCGTTGGAGAAGGGCCAGGTGCCTGGTGACTGGAAGGAAGCCAACGTGACCCCTATCTTTAAGAAAGGAGATCACGAAAGTTCAGGGGAACTATCGTCCCATTAGTCTCACTTCAGTTGTAGGTAAATTATTAGAGGGGATAATAGTGGATAGGATCGTTGACCATTTGGATTCCTACAAGCTGCTTGGGGACTCCCAACATGGGTTTAGACGGCATAGGTCGTGTCTCACCAACTTGCTCGAGTTTTTCCACGTCATGTTGAGTCAGTATGATAAGAGTAGGGCGATTGATATACTTTATCTCGACTTTGAGAAAGCCTTTGATAAGGTACCTCACCGCCGGCTAATGGCGAAAGTGCGCGCGCTGGGTATCGGTGGGGAAGTAGGTAGGTGGATTGAAAACTGGCTGAAGAATAGGCGGCAGAGGGTTGTAATTAAAGGGGCTAGTTCGGGTTGGGCCTCGGTCATTAGCGGGGTTCCTCAGGGTTCCGTTTTGGGGCCGCTGTTGTTTATCATTTACATAAATGATATAGACGGTGGCATCGTCAGTCGGATCGCCAAATTCGCTGATGACACCAAGCTTGGGGCCAATGTTGGGACGCCGGAGGCGATCGAGAAACTGCGTGCGGACCTAGGTAGGATAGGAGAGTGGTCCGAAAAATGGCAAATGCCGTTTAACTTGGGTAAATGCAAGGTGATGCACATTGGCTACGCCAATCCCAAGTCGGACTACTCGATGTTGGGGAGTAATATCGAGGCGACTGATTTGGAAAAGGACTTGGGTGTGCTAATTAGCATCAACCTTAAGTTTACCAAACAGTGCGTAGAGGTGGAAAAGAAAGCCCAGAAGCTGTTGGGTTATATCAGGAGGCAATTTCAGTTTCGGAACAAGGAGATTGTGCTCTCTGTATAATTCCCTGGTTCGGCCGCACCTGGAGTATGCTGTGCAGTTCTGGTCGCCCACCCTCAGGAAAGATATTGAGAGGCTGGAGCGAGCGCAGGCGAGGGCCACAAAGTTAATCCCTTCCGTTAGGCATATTGGCTACAATCGACGGTTACGCGCCCTGAACTTGTTTTCGCTGGAAACTCGGAGGCTGCGCGGTCAACTGATTGAGGTTTTCAAGCTCTTACGTGTGTTCAACGATGTCGATTTTAGAAGCATGTTTAGTTTAAATGATAACCCAACTCGCAACAATGGTTGGAAGTTGGATTTGAAACGGTTTAGCACTAGTGTGTGTGGGAATTACTTTACGTATAAGATCTGTGACACGTGGAACAGGTTACCTTCAGAAGTTGTGAACAGTTCCTTTGTGGATCACTTCAAGAAAAGGTTAGACCAAATCTTGCACACTATTTGAGTGTTTAGAAAATTTTCCCTAACACCCGTTGCCATTGGTACCTCCTCAGTATGGGCCACAAGGCCTTTTGAGGTACTTCTTTTCCTTCTAACTCCTTGTAACTCTCTCTCTCTCTCTCTCTCTATATATATATATGTATATAATATATATATATATATGTATATATATATATATGTATATATATATATATATGTATATATATATGTATATATATATGTGTATATATACGTACATATATATGTATATATATATAATATAATAAATATATAATAAATATATATATATATATATATTATATATATATATATATATATATATATATATATATAAAACAGTACATAAAAACAATCGTAATGAAAAATTCGTTTCATGTATCCAATTGGACACACGTGTTATCATAGACAGAAATTTACCCAATGAAAACTTTGTGTCTATTTCGAAACGAACTTTGAATAAAGTCTTTTCTTCACAGTTATTAAAATTATTACTTAAACAAAGTAAACAGGGAGCTTCCTTAATACTTTTAGAATGAAATTATAGTCAAAACAAATATAATAATGGTGATTAAACTTAGGAAAATTACAAAAAACACTTACCGAAAAAAATGGCGTCCACTCACTTCTACTTCACAATTATAACTGGCGTAATTGCTCAGAGCCATCTATTGAGAGAATGTTGAACTTCGCCTTCTGCGTCCAAATGGTTACAAAGATTCAAATGGAGTAGATTTTTTTCTTATGTATGTATGTATTAAACCTGTGTAAGCGTTAAGCAAAGTTAATGTGTCTAAATGGCAACAAATTACGACAAAGGGTTAAAAATATGAGGTTGTGTTCAATTGAATATTCGGTATTTCAACATAGAACAGAAAACCGCAATTTTGAACATGATAACGCGATTTTTGGGAAAAGTTGCAGGAAAGAAACCCCTCTTAGAATTAAATTTTACATAAAAATATATATTAGCCAGAGTGAAATTCGGACTCGGAAAAGTATGATATGCCCTACTGACCTATCACTTAAGTGACACATGCTCATAACAGCTCAGCTTACCGCGGTATGAAATTCTGGCAGAAATTCAAGTTAGTGGTATCATTTTCTGTGACATTAATTAAATATCTCTCAGAATTATTGAAGTTAAACTTTGTTATTTTTTGTTAAATGACTGGTAAACACAAAGATAAAACAAATAAATGTTGCTACCGATAATGGAACGCTAATTTTTGGTAGTAGCGGTCGGGTCGTGTGCTCGTTAGTATTGTGAAATGTAAGGTCTCTCTTGCTAGGCTAAGCTACTGGTCATTCTGCGATCTACTAAAAATTGCTGTGCGATCTACTGGTAGATCGCGATCGACGTTTTGGCCACCCCTGTCTTACAACATCAAAACTATTAAAGCGCCTCGGTGGTGTAGTGGTTAGCGTCGCTGACTACGAATCCATCGGCCCCGGTTCGAGACCCGACGGCAGCTGGCGCGCAGCAAAACCCAGCTGTTCATCCTTCCACACAATAAAGAAAGTGGTTGGTAGATAAATGGGTACCCTAGGTGGCCTAGTGGTTAAGACGCTGGGCTGCTGATGGGGCGTGGTTCGGATTCCACGTTAAACTGTAGGTCTAAGGTGGAGTGAAAAGCTTGACCTTCGTCAGAATGAACAATTCGGGGGGAAGCTAACCAAAGGTTACCAAAGGTATTATTTTCTATTAGCTTTTCATGATTGAAAATTACTTCATAAAAACATGAAAAATCTTATTACTGAAAACTACCTACTAAGGCTGTGGGATAACGCACTCTACAAAAAATAAAAGTAACTTGTCACTGAGGTTGTCAGCCATCTTATACACAGGTCATAAGTCTTGGCCAAATTTGGCGCATTGAATTTTTCATATTATGTGTTAGACTATATATACTATCTTGACACTTTTGTTTACAAACATCAGCGATGACGTTTTTTTTTTTCAGTTTTTGCGATCAGAAACTGAACATTCTTTTCAGAATGACTGTTTTGATACCTCAATCATGATAACTTTGATACGATATCATTGAATTCGTTCAAGGGGGGATCGGCGACGTTCGGACCCCCCTCAATTTCTTGCAAGTGCCCTATTTGAATGATGTGTATGCCTACGAAAACAAATTTTGTTTTTGTAAATAGATCATGGTTATTTTATTTTATTCAAGTTCTATTTTGAGTCTTTATCTGTATACATTGTACTTCCAAATTTGTACAGTTGGCAGCCATATCACTATTTTTATCTTCATCTTATTCTGATAGCAGGCCCGTAGCCAAGAGGGTGGGGGTCGAACGACCCCTACTTTACAGGAAAGGTCCACTTTTGTAACCATAGTTATAATTTATGATGTGATATTATAATATATAACATCATTTAGTAAATAAACACTCGCATTTTTTTGCATTTTCTTTTGAAACTTTACAAACTTCTCTACACTACTCTAAACCCCTTCCGAAGTGACTAGGTCGTTGCACCGGAAATCAATTTTACATTTGGGTAGCCTACTTACTTTGTGGGTGGAACCTAATCTGCAGAAGGTGGAATCAACGGAATGGTCTCTCCAACATTTAAGTGGTGGTTCAGAACAACACAAAATCTCTGTCCGAAGCCTACAGATATTTAAGAATGAGTGATTACTTTTGGAACTGGTTTTTTGAAAACCACAGGTAAATATATACATTTTCGTATGGTGATCATATGAAGTGTGAAAATATATCATGTAAGAAGTTTTATTGGTACTTTTCCGTTATACCCCGCCAAATGGTAAGATTTTACTATAGGAATACAATGCTTATTCATATATTTTTAGAAATTTATTATAGACATTTATTATATTAATAAAATGCTTATTTATATATTTTCGATTGGTTAGGTTTAGTTGTGATATTTTTGTTTAGTCGTGATACTACGACTTAACCGAACCAAGTCATTGTAGTAATAAGAAAGAGATAAATATAGAGGGTTTCAACTTACTAAGCGCTGATAAAACAGCGAGTCGTAAAGGTGGCTGTGCTATATATGCACAGTTGCGTTCATTATTCGTAGGACACTCTTGAGAACAGATAGCGACACCTGGCACACATTTGTTGTGTACTACAAACGGTTGTAACATTTTATGAATGAATCTGGCGTTTAGTGAGTGAGCGCTGATTGGTTGGTGGATTCATTGCCAAGTATTTTTAGAACATAATTTTCCATTCATCACTCTGGTTTACATATTACTAAGGAAGCATAAATGAATAAGTAAATATAAATTCAAGAAGGGGATACACGAAGTGTGCTCAAAAAGTTTCTGAACTGGTTATGCTGCGCGCGCATCACATGACGCGCATGCGCGTCATGTGATGCACGTTGTAGTGTGACTCAGTCCGTGTCCAAAGACGGTTATCGATTGTTGATATCGTATTTTGTTCTCGCGATATCTGATGGGTATCTGTACGTTTCATACGTCACTGCTTAGAATATTTCCCAATTGGCAAATGGACGACAGCTAAATGGATACTACTGGTATGGCATTGTTATATCTGGAGCAAACGCTATTTCTAGATCAGCAACACTGATATAGTAATAAATAGTCACCGAGAGAAATATTATTTAGAAACGAACAATGCTTCGTATTGAGGCAGCATCATAAATGCATATAATTGTTTTGTATTAATAAGTTCCATGTTACAACTTAAGTGTTGAACCACTGCAGCTGTGACTCTTGGTGGTCTCTCACCTCAAAGGAGAGAATTACAGAAAATAAAACTATTGCGGTGATTCATATTAATAAATGGGATTCATATCGCAACCCTTACTTGGCCAATCCAGAAGATCGATATTTCTTTGCTCAGAGAACCAGCGTGTGACGATCCGTGCTTTGTGAATTGGGGAACTGTCTTGCATAAAAATGATTCGCTCAGGAAATGGCAGAACATATGCATGCACAGAAGGAAGCATAACCTCTTCGAAAATTTCTATATAGTGGTCTACAGTCAGTGATGGGCATCGATACATGAAAATCGCTAAAGCGATACCGATACATCGATACATGAAGAACGTCTTAGGCGATACCGATACGCCGATACTTTCTAGATGTCTTAAGCGATACCGATACCGATACATGCATCGCCGATACATGTATCGCCGGTACATTTTTATAATTATTCATTTAATATGTAGGTATTAGATATTATTGTTTATACTAGTAATTTGTCCGCACTGTAAGTAAAATCAACGACATTTTAATGGGTTTTATAGATGTAGATAAAAACAATTGCTTTATTTAATGAAAGTATGTTTTAATTTTGTAGGATACATGAATGACTGAAAATATTACACTAACAATTAAAAGTAATTAGTAATTACTATTACCCTTCAAAAATACCAGCTGGCTAAACATCTGGTCAGACAGTCTATTCCTTTTTGGAGCGTGAATGTGACCAAAAAAACTAAACAACCGTTCTACAGGAGCAGAGGATGGTAGTGGTGTGTTATACTTCAGGAAGACCCGTAGAATTCCTAGGTACTGCCTCAGAGATTGGAGAGAATGACTTCCGTCACCCAGATACTGTAAAACTTCCATCTCAGTGGAATCTTGGGTTGCAGAGACATTAGTGGAAGCAGACTCATAACAGAAGAAATCATCTGCACTTCCGTCAGATGCAGCATTACTTAGTTGTTGCTGGGGGGTCTGCTCGCTGAGGCTCTTAACAGCATTAACCAACATTTCTTGAACCCTCTTTTTGACAATGTTAGTATTAAATTTGCCTTTTATTGTCATCCACTTTAACTTGAACAGAGGATTTGAAGACGATGCCAGTATTGCTGCTTTACACTCATGCGACGCATCAAGGCACAGAAACTTTTCAAACCGCTTAGTGAACCCTACTGTGACTGCATTGAGAAGTGGCTGACAATGACGCAATGCCTCCGAATTCAAACGCTCTAGCTTCTTCTCTACAGCTAACAATGTCGGAAGCAGGCAACCGTAAAAACATTCTTTGTCGGACTTCAACCTATCAAGTGCTGTTGCAATGGGTTGTAGTACAGTTAGGTATTCCTGGAGAAAATCAAGCTAATTTTCACGAAATGTTGGCAGTCCTAGTTGTTTCATTGTTTCATTTAGGACACTTTTATGCTTCAACAGAACTGATAAGCTGTCGAACAAGGAGTTCCATCTTGTGGCGCATGGTAATGTCAACTGACATTTTAGAGTTTCCTGGATTATTTCGGCTAATTTCGGTTAATTAATCTCAATAACACAAGTACAAACGTGTTTAAACGTTGCGCCGTACTGTGTGACGTGACCAGTAGAGTAGTACTGTCATTAAATAAATATTTAATAATATTATTATTTATGTATATTCATAAATATAACTCAGTAGTGTCATATTATAACATCTATTTAAATATTTAAAAATTCTTATTAATGTATCGATGTATCGAAGTATCGATTTTTTTCGATACATTTAAAAAAATTGACCTTAGCGATACCGATAAATCGATACTTTTGTCAAGTAGCTAACGCGATACCGATACCGATACAAAAGTATCGATCGATATGTATCGGCGATACATGTATCTAGATACTGCCCAGCACTGTCTACAGTAAACCTCCCTTCTATTTTGGTGAGCTCTCCTACACCATACAGATAAATCCATCCCCACATATTACAGGTGCCACGACCGCTACGTGCTTCCTCATAGATGTGCTCTTGAGTATATCGAGTATTATTCCTCCTCCAACAATGAAGACGGTCATGGGATGTGGAGGAAAAGGTCTTTTCATCGGTAAATATCACTCAGCTCCAAAAGTCAAGTCCTTTGTCAACATGTTGTTGAGCAAATCGAAGTCTATTTTCTCGATGTTGCTGATTCTTGATAGTTAGGGTCCGATAGTGTAACCCAGTTTCAGTTTCAGCGCATGCTGAAACATCAAGCTGCAATTGTTCCCTTATGGCAACAGCATTGGTAAAGGGATGGGCTTCGGCAACATCGCAGATCCTCCGATCATTCCCAGCAGTTGTCAGTCGAGGTTTCCCCGTTCTGCGGTGATCTCGTAGATTTCCTTTCTCTTGCCGCCTCTTCAACCATATATGAACATTGAACAGTGTTCCTAGAAATTCCAAGTTCTCTTGCAATTTGAGTTGGAGACAGCCCGCTCTCCTTCATGCCGATGATTCTTCCCCTTTCAGCAATATTCTGGTGATGATAATCCATTCTGCAGAGTATTCTTTCGATGAGATTCAGGAATAGCGTGAGCTTATTCTCAGTCACCATACCTATTAACACCTCTGTCATGACGTCATGTGGTGTCACGTGATATGTTAAAAGTCAGGTGGAATTGTTGGAATGCGGAAACAGTTTGGAAAATGGTAATTAAGCTACTACGCCAGCGGTACCCAAACTTTTTTTGTGATTACCCCTTTTGGTTAATCGCCAAATGGAAAGTACCCCCTGCAAAAAGCACAGGAAACTTCATATTACTAAGCATAAGAATAATTAATTATTCAAATTTTATAAACATAATACTCGGATATTTCTATATCTACAGTGCCTTATGTATAAGTTAAACACATATCATATTGGTCAAAGAATGGCTACAACATTACATAGAAGCAAGTAAAACGCGTCAAGCAAAACGCGTCCCTCGCACTTGTCTAGTGTGAGGGGTGCAACTGTTTCTGCTGAACTATTCCCGCTATTCTGTAAATCGCCTTCAATGCGCAGCCAATTTCGCAGTTTGTTTTTTATGACCATCATTGCTGAAAAGCCTGCCTCACAACTATAACTTGTCGCAAAAGGCATCAGCACTTTCTTTGCCTCTCGGATGCCATTGCTCAAGGGCGGAATCTAGGCATTTCAGTAAGGTGGGGGGTCAAAAGAAAAAAGGGCACCCCTTAAAATAGGAAGGACAGTACTAAAAATTGTCCCTTAAAGTAGACCATCAATGAGCGAGTGTAAAATCAATTGTATTGTTTTATTAGATCATTCTCATTCAAATATGATACAAAATAAAAATCTAATTTGGGTACAACAATTATCACAGAAAATTTTTCAAACAATCACAAACGTCTTGCCAATTAAAAGAACTAGCCAGTCTCGTAGCCAGGACTTCCCAAGGGGGGGTCGAAATTGTAGAAAAGTGGACCTTTTTGGTGCAACGACCTAGTCACTGCGGAGGGGGTTTAGAGTAGTTTAGAGAAGTTTGTGAAGTTTCAAAAGAAAATGCAAAAAAAAAAAAATTTAAGTGTTTATTAACTAAATGATGTTATATATTATAATATCACATCATAAGTTATAATTATGGTTACAAAAGTGGACCTTTCCTGTGAAGTGGAGGTCGTTCGACCCCCACCCCGCTGCTACGGGCCTGCTATCAGAATAAGATGAAGATAAAAATAGTGATATGGCTGTACCAGTCCTAAGGGCATCTATGAAAACCACTGCAACTACAAATTTGGAAGTATAATGTATACATATAAAGACTCAAAATGGAATTGGAATAAAATAAAATAACCATGATCTATTTACAAAAACAAAATTTGTTTTCAAAGGCATACACATTATTCAAATAGGGCACTTGCACTTGAAAGAAGGGCACTTGCAAGAAATTGAGGGGGTCTGGACGTCGCCGACGCCCCCATCCCCTAGATCCGCCCTTGAGTGTTGACCTTAGAAACCTAATAAAACCCATAAAACCTCCATCCCTCAATATAATGCTCTGCGGAGACTTTAATTTCCCATTTATAAAATACCAAAAGGTAGATAGGAATATGTATATACACACCAGGACAAGGGGGGGGGGGCACAAGAGAAAACCAGAAGCAAGCAAAAATGTTGATGGCTCTCACAAACGAGTTTATGCTGACACAGGAGATAACAGAAAATACCAGAAAAAAATAACTGCCTAGATCTGATATTTATGAATATTACAAACTTGATTGCTGATATAAAAATAATCGCAACTAGTATCTCAGACCACAACTTCATCGAGATATCAACAAATATGGCGACAACATTAGAAGACAATACACATATTGAAGAAAGAAGCAAATTTGGGGCCTTTAACTTAAACTCCAAGACTATAAATTCAGAAGCAATCAGATCACACATGACCCAAATAGAGTGGAGAACAGTTTTAGAGAATAAAACAACTGAAGAAATGTTAACAACCTTGGAAGTAAAGATGCTGAGAATTTTAGAAAAATATGCTCCGAAATCACAGCCAAAAGGAAAGAGAAACTAGCTAGAGAGGCAAAACAGAAGAATATTCCGCAAAAGAAAGAGAGTGGAGGCGAAGTTAGCCAACTGTTATATTTTATTTTATTTGGTTCAGAATCCCAGCTGGTCGGCCAAGCTCTGAAGGGCCAGTTTAACCTACAGTCCAAGTTAAGCGAGACTAAAACTTACGGATTGGAGGTCCTACTAGGTCCTACCTCAGGGTTGCTGACTCGATGTGGGCCTACTTTAGGCCTCAGTTGCATAAAATGAAGATAAAAAACAAAAGGGGGCACTATTTATGGTCTTCTTTCTAAACCTTGCAACAACAACACAACCTGCACCATTGCACGATGCAACAATCTTGTATCTAAACAACCAAACTGAATTGCAAGAGAGATTTCTATAAGACTACGCCCTGTAAGTGCCGCATTCAACAAACGAGTAGGAAGGACGCGCAGTGCCCAAAAAAAATGATGCCACAAGAGGCCAAAAATGCTAGCTCTAAATTAAGTGAATTTTTCACTAACCTTACAATTATGAGATGGATATATATATATATACACATTATACACCTTAACTTAATATATACAAGCAATGCTGCATCAATCAGCTTAGTCATCATATCGCCTTGGGACAACAATGGCTCTTCCTCTTCTAGATTTTCTAACACTCCCCACCGAAGAGGCATTGTTGTTATTACCTTCTGCAAGTTTAGCCAAGCCTTCTCCATGAGGCTGTAACTCAAATGTTTCATCTTGACTATTCGTGTTTTTGCTGATTTCTAAAGCATAGAATTTTTGTATAGGTCTCTTTAATTTTCCTCCTGAAGTCTTTACCAGTGCAGACCTAACTAAATTGTCTTTGCCAACAAACAACTCTTCAATTATGCCAAGCTTCCAGCATTGCCTTGGTCTTTCATCCCCAATCATTACCACTCCTCCCACCTTGATACAATTTGCATTGGAGCCCTTTACATTGCCTGATGGGTAATAATTGAGTTCTGGCAACTATTCCATCTGCCACCTCTTCCATACCTGATCTTGTAGCTCTTCAAGGTATTTGAACCTTCTGGTTAACTCTTCTTGAGTGCTCTGGATAAGCTGTAAGTCATCTGGCAAACTGGGGCTTGATGTTAATCGTTTACCACAAAGAAAATGATTTGGTGTCAATGGCTCTGCATCCTGCATACTGTTATAAACAAAGGTGATAGGCCTACTGTTCACCATTACTTCTACTTCACACAAAACCGTGCAGAATTCTTCTTTGCTCAAATGAGCATTAGCTAAAAGTTTCTTTAATGGACACTGTACACTTCTCACTAGCCTTTCCCAAAATCCTCTACACCAAGGTGCTCTCTCAACAATAAACTCCCACTGTACCCCTTGGTGTGAAAAGTAGGATTGGAATTCCTCCTCTTTTAGCAAGAACCAAACTTCTTGGAGTTCCTTTGCAGCCCTTTTGAAGGTTTTTGATTATCCGATATGATTTTATTTGGGAAACCCCTTCTGTTCACAAACCTTTTAAAGGCCAAAAGAAATACATCACTACTTAAGTTGCTTACCAACTCCAAATGGATTTCTCTGGTGGTAGCGCATGTGAAAAGACATATATAACCTTTGTTAGATTCCCCTTACTCATACACATAGACTGGACCTGCGAAGTCTACTCCCACTACATCAAATGGGGCAGTATAGACACACCGTTCTCTTGGAAGTGGAGTCACCTTTTCATAATAAGGCTTTCCACTCCAACGCTTGCAATCACATATTTATGCAAGACCTTTTTTACTACTTGTCTAATTTTGGGAATCCAAAACTCTTGTCTGATCTCTATTATCACTTCTCTAACTCCAGTATGTAACAACTTATGATGAGTATCCAGGATCAAAAATTCCACAAAGTGCCCCCAAGAAGGTAGCAAAATTGGATGTCTTTTCTCCTCTGGAAGCCCATAAAACTGTAGTCTACCTCCTATTCTCAATAAATCCTGATCCAAAAACACATCCAAACCCTTGAGAGCAGAATGTGTTGGTAGAACCTGTAATGGACTACTGGTGAGCAATTCCCTCTCTTCACCAAATTTTTCCTTCTGCACATACACCACTCAGTATTGCCTGGCTTGCTGAATCTCCTTACTGTTCAGAATTCCTTCCCTTCTTGTTTCTCCCTTAATGTTGTCTGTAAATCTATATACCCATGCTGTCACTCTTAACAACCTTTTCAGACTGCTAATGTCCTCAAGCCTCAATATGGGGTCCTGCTGTATAACTTGACAACTGTTCACAGTGCATTTTCTCATCTCACTCACCCATTCTTCTTCAGCCTGGCATTCTCCTACAATAGGCTGATTAGAAGGCCAGTTTTCACTTCCAAGTTTTAGCCACTCTGGCCCATTCCACCACAAACTTGACTGTGCAAGATCTTTCACTGAAATTCCTCATGTTGGTAAATCAGCTGGGTTTTGGGTGCCTGGACAATGCTTCCATTGCTTGAGATCTGTGTGTGCTTGAATTTCCTCCACCATATTGGCAACAAATGGTTTCCATTTCCTTGCCTGGCTTCTTAACCAGTGCCAAGCTATAGTGGAGTGTCTCTAATAATAGCTTGGAATTTCATAAAGGGCCAAAGATTTTTGCACTGTAACTGCAAGCAAGGCCGCATTTAGCGGGTGGCGCACCGGGCAAATGTCCAAGGCCCCGCGCCCGATGGGTCCCGCAAATTTCAATTGAAAAAAATTAAATGTCATGTATTTGCTATCTGCGACGAGTTTTACTTTTTCCGGCAGGCGGCATGGCATCAGACA
Source organism: Bathynomus jamesi (assembly GCA_023014485.1). Lineage (NCBI taxonomy): Eukaryota > Metazoa > Arthropoda > Malacostraca > Isopoda > Cirolanidae > Bathynomus > Bathynomus jamesi. Next base: position 117,194 of record JAJOZX010001938.1, read on the forward strand.
TTCTAATATCCGCTTTGATGGTGTTTAATTTGTTGTTCTTGTTAGTGTTACTCATTTCTAATGTTGTTACTAACTTACTTCTTGTTGTTTCTGTTGCAGATTCATGATTTATGTTCTTCTTGTTGGCATTGTAATACGTACAACATGGAAACGAGTCGTGACCGGGATCGAAGGAGGAAATATAAACTCGGTAGTGAAAAGCGTAAGGATAAGAAGCGCAGAGAAGAGTTTCTTACGACGGTGCCGAAACTGACTAATTGGATTAAATCATCAGCAACTAAGTCAGACCCTTCAGCAGGCCCACCAGCTGCCTCCGCTACTTCAGCAGTTGCGTTTTCAGAAGACGCGTCTACGTCAGTGCGTTCAGCAAGCCCACCAGCTTCAGGACATGCAATTAATGACATTGGTTTGTGGCCACAAGTGCTGACCGATGACTTTAGAGAGTTCTGGATAGAATGGGGAACATCAGATTGCCGAAATTATGACAGCGACTTTAGTAACTCTTCAACTCCTGAAAGTGCTACAACACGCCGATGTACGAAGACATTATTTGTTAAGAAACATAGCCTGACGAATGAGAGGACTGAGGTGTCATGACTGTGCTATTCTGAGTCCACAGGCTGTGTTTACTGATTTGTCTGTAAATTAATGTCGAGGGCGGACAGCAAGTTCACAATCGGGTTCAACGACTGGAAGCATGGTAGACAATCGGTCGAAGCACACGGAAAATGTGAGCAACATATGGAGTCGATGAGATATTTGTTGGTTAGAAAGTCTGTCTCCGGCAGTGTTGATTCAAAACTGGTGAACCAGTTTGAAAAGGAGTGCAACTACTGGCAGGAAGTTTTGCGGCGCTATGTCAACGTTATCAAGTATATCACGTCACGAGGACTAGCAATTCGTGGACATGACTCCCGTTTCGGTTCACCAAACAACGGCAACTATTACGGAATTTTGGAACTTTTAAGTAAGTATGACAGTTTTCTAGCTGCGCAAATAAGCGAGCATGCCAACAAAGGTAGCGGACACACCTCGTATCTCTCTCATTTCATTTGCGAGGAACACATACTGTTGATGGCCGATAAAGTACTTCAGACGATTATCCGAGAAATCCAGCAGTCAAAATACTACTCTCTATCCGTCGACTCTACGCCTGATGTTTCCCACACCGATGAACTGTGCTTCACCGTCCGATATGTGATTGAGTCTGGGTCCGTCGAGTGATTTCTACAGTTCATACCTATGAACACACATACAGGGAAAGGAATCGCCGACATGATCCTCAACTTTCTGGAGACGCATGGCATTCGAATTGGAAACTGCAGAGGACAGTCTTATGATAACGCAAACAATATGGCAGGGAAATACAACGGCGTAAAGAGCCACATCAAGTCAAAATCTCTGTATGCTGAGTTTGTGCCATGCATGTGCCACTCACTAAACCTTGTGGGTAAATCAGCAGTGGACAGTTGCACAGCAGCCGTTGAATTGTTTATGTTCATTCAGAATGTCTACACGTTTCTCGTCTCCTCGACATACCGATGGCGTCGACACGTAGAGGTTCTCGATAGTAGTTCCCGTAGTGAGAAACTAAAGGTCGACAAAAGTCTCTCCGATACCCGCTGGTCAGCCAGATCAGATGCCGTCCAATCTTTAACCGAAGGCTACGCCGAGAATATCGTGGTACTGGATGAGCTAGCAACAGATACCAGCCAAACTGCGGAAGCCAGGATCGAAGCCAGGGGATTGTCTAAACAGCTTCAACAACTCGAAACAGCCATTTTATTGGTTTTATGGAACACTATTCTCGAACGATTTAAAAAAACGAATGCATCTCTTCAAAAACAAGGAATGTCGTTAGACTCAGCCACCCTCTTGCTGAAATCACTGCTGCAATTTGTTGACGATCTCAGATCAAGATTTGACGAATTCGAGGACCAGGGCATCGGAAAGTGTGGTCATCGAGTATACAAGGAATCGACTCAACGCACAAAGAAGAGAAAGCGCCATCATGACGAAATTGGAACTGCCGAAGATACGAACCTGACACCAAGAGATTCATTTCGGACCACTGCATTTCTACCGATAATTATAATTGATAAACTGTTTACCACTCTGAACACTCGTCTAGAAGCGTACGCTGTCCTGCAGAAAAGATTTGGATTTTTGTATTTCCTTCTAGTCCTGGACATCGACAGTCTTCGACGGTCAGCTGAACATCTAGTAGAATGTTATCCGGCTGATCTGGAGAAAGAGCCGGTAACAGAAGTTGTTCAGTTCGCTGCCCTAATGAAACTCACCGAAAGTGAAACAGAATCCCAGACGGAACGTGAAGACGTGCAACAGATTTTATCGGCATATGAACACAAACGAACTGAAAGGAACATTCCCAAACATGGAAATAGCAATGAGAATTTACCTGTGTGTGTTTGTCACGAACTGTTCTGGTGAACGTTCATTCTCGAAACTCAAACTGATCAAAAATTACCTTCGCTCCACAATGGGCCAGGAGCGCCTTTCGTCCCTGGCGCTGTTGAGTATGGAGCATGAGGTGTTGCAGTCGGTGAGTTTCGAGGACACAATCACGCAGTTTTCGAAACAAAAAGCCAGGAAGCGTCCTATGTAATATTCATTACACATCTACTCTCTATCTACAGTACAGTAAGCTGTACAGTTTAGATGTTTATTAAGTGCATTACAACTGTGTAGCTGTTTATTAAGTGCATTACAATAACTGTGTAGATGTTTATTAAGTGCATTACAACTGTGTAGCCTACTAGTGTAGCTGTATACACTGTATGTGTACATAGTTAAGTTATAGTCTTTAATATCACATTAATAAGCCGAATGGCTTCCGCATGTGCGTTTTGTGTATGTTAAAAAAAATATATCTGTTATGTACATTACAAAATATTGTCATTCATTAACACATGCACCCATGAATTCCAACCTCGGAATAGAAAGCCTTTTCAAAGGTGCTACTCTGCTCTTTGTAGCAACCAACCTGCAACTTACTTCCTCTTTGAATGTGCCTCTTATATAAATACAAGTTGCATAGGCTTCTTCACTTGCATCACAAAAGATGTGCAGCTCCAAATTGTCTGGACTATTGTTCAACTCTCCAAAGTACCATCTTGGGATTTCAATGTCTCCAAGATGTGCCAATTCTTTGAACCAATATTTCCACCTTACCACCATGTGATCAGGTAACTCTTGGTCCCAACCAAGTCCAATTTCCTAGAGGCTCTGAAACCAAATTTTTTACTTTATCACAAATGGAGCCAGGAATCCAAGAGGATCAAAGACCTTTGAAGCCAAACTAAGAGCTGTACGTTTTGTCCACCTTGTCTCATTCTCAGCCAGCTCTACTAAAGATTTCCCATTGAAGGTAAACACATCTTCTCCTTGCTGCCAAACAATGCCTAGCACTTTTGTGTCTATTGCCCACAACTCCTTAATACCAGAATCCTCAATACTTTCTGCTGCATCAGGTACTACACAGAACTGACTCATAAACTGTTGTAATTGAGAATGATTGGTCTGCCATTTTCTAAGCTCCATGCCAGCCTCCCTCATTATAGCTCTAGCCTCCCTGAATATCTGTTTAGCCATTTCTGTATTATCCACTGAACACAGCAAATCATCAACATAAAATTTTTTCCTTATGTGTTCAATAGTGTTAGGATAGACTTCAGAATATTTCTTAAAATGGTACTGCATAGTAGCTGCCAACAGAAATGGACTAGAACTGAGGCGAAAGAACACGGACTTCATTCTATATGCTTGAACCTTAGGTTCATTTTCCAACAAGTCTTTCGTATCCACCCACAGATACCTTACTGCATCTCCGTCCTCTGGTTTTAACTTTATCCGCAAAAAGGCTTGCTTCACATCTGCAGTCAATGCTACTCTACCAAACCTGAATCTCAGTAACAAGGAAAATAAATCTGCATTTAAATTTGGCCCAGCATCCAAACAGTCATTCAAGGACACACCACCTTTGTGTTTGGCTGAGCCATCAAAAACTACCTTCAGTTTGGTGGTAGTTTTGTCTCGTCGTACTACTGCATGGTGTGGCAGATAATGTGCCTCCTGGCTCACCAGCTCATCTTGCACCTTTCAGCACAGCCCTCCTTTACATAGCTTAGGATGGCCTCATTGTATTCATTTAACAACAACTCATTTTTTTCTTAGCCTGTGCAATGAAGTCTCCAACCTCCTATTAGCTAGCTGAAGGTTTGAACTAGGTTTGCAAGAATCTTTCCAAGGTAGGGCAACTTCATAGCAACCATCTTTAAACCCAATCCCTTTTCAAATTGCTCTAAAACATCACTGTTCACTGTACTTGTCTGCTTCTCCTGTTTGTCCTTTATGTTAGAAAATCTAGAAGAGGAAGAACCATTGTTGTCCCAAGGCGATACGATGACTAAGCTGATTGATGCAGCATTGCTTGTATATATATTAAGTTAAGGTGTGTATATATATCCATCTCATAATTGTAAGGTTAGTGAAAAAAATTAATTTAGAGCTAGCATTTTTGAGCTCTTGTGGCATCATTGTTTGGTCACACTGTTGGCATCATTTTGAGACGCTGCGCGTCTTTTCTACTCGTTTGTGGAAGGTCGTACGTAAAGGTGTGGTTTGATAGAGAGCTCTCTTGCAATTCAGTTTGGTTGTTTAGATACATGATTGTTGCATCGTGCAATAGTCCAGGTTGCGTTGTTGTTGCAAGGTTCATAAAGAAGACCACAAATAGTACCCTTTTGTTTACCTTTTAAGTTCATGTAATTTAAGGTCTAAGGTAGGCCCGCATCGAGTCAGCAACCCTGAGGTTACCCTGAGGTAGGACCTAATAGGATCTCAAATCCGTAAGTTTTAATTTAGCTTAACTTGGGCTTTAGGTAGAACTTGCCCTTTAGAATTTGGCCGTTCACGGCTCAGCTGGGATTTCGAACCCGACAAATAAATAAAATAACATGGTCCTTCAGAACCGGATTTCTACCCCAAGACTGAGTCAGTGACCATTTTTCGGCAAAGTTCTGATTGTGCAAATTGTATCCCAAGTTAGGCCTAGACGGGTTGAGTATTATTGAGTTTAAGGTCCCAGGGTAAAAAGTTTGGTCGCCCAATTGCGAAACTTGGCCAGTCGTCTGTCGTTTTTTGGCCTACTTTTTTCCGGTTTGGTTAATTTTGGGTTATTATTGAATTAAGGTCCCAGGGTAAAGTTTGGTCGCCCAATTGCGAAACTTGGCCAGTCGTCGGTCGTTTTTTGGCCTATATTTTTTCCGGTTTGGTTAATTTTGGGTCATTATTGAATTAAGGTCCTGGGGTGGAAAATTTGGTATTCCATACTGGTGTTTGGTTAGTACCCACTCAGCAATTCAGTTTATTTGAAAGTAAAATTTGCGTTTGATCAGTTTGGTTAAGTATTTCTGCCAATTCAGCTCATTTGGTATTGAGCCCAAGGGTTGTTTACATTGAAGATGAGTGCATCTGAATTGAACAAATTTATAAAAAGGAGAAGTGCCTACAAAGGTCTAATTACAAAGGTCATTGCCACTATAGATTCTGCCATAGAGCAAGAGGATTTACGCTTAGTGACTGCGAAGCTTGCCATATTAGAAACTAAAAAGGTTGCTCTAAGTGAGGTAAATGTTAAAATTGAGGCTCTTATAGAAGAGGATGAAATAGAAAATAACATAATTTACTTTGAAGAGATTATTGATGATATGACTAACGTAGGCCTCCGAGCAAAAGAGTTTAGCAGCTCAGTACAGTTAGAGACCAGGTCTAATAATGAAACACAACACTCAACAAATGATGCTTGTGAAGTTAAGGTTAACAGATCTGTAGTTCAATTACCGAGGCTTGTACTCAAAACATTTTCTGGGAGTATTCAGGAATGGCAAGGATGGGCAGACAGTTTTCAATCAGCAGTTCATTCTAGTCAAGTGTTAAGTGCCGTGGAGAAGTTTAATTATTTGCGGTCCCTCTTGGAAGGGGAGGCAGCAAAGACTATAGCAGGATTAGCATTAACAGAGGCTAATTATAATGTGGCTTGGGATATATTAAAGAAACGGTTTGGTAAGCCAGAGATCTTAATTAAAAGCCACCTCCGTGCACTTTTAACTATACCTCCTGTTAATAATCCTAATAGTGTCAAGGAGTTACGGCAGTTATATGATGAATTTGAAATTAGAACTAGGTCTCTGGACAACTTGGGTGTAGGAATGGAAAAGTATGGTATAATGTTGGTTCCTACACTGGAGTCTAAATTGCCTAGCTCAATTTTGCTTGAATTAAGTAGGGGACACTCTGCAGAACATGTGTACATCCCCCTTCAGCAGATGTTAAGTCTTTTAGGCACAGAATTAGCAAGACGAGAGGGAGTTGAGTTTGCACAGTGGGATGGTAAACAAGAGGACAAAGGCAGGCACAGCACCAAAGTTTCCACAAAAAGGAATAGCCCAGGTACAGTGTCAGCTCTACATGCCTCCTCTGAGAATAAATTAAAGGGAATCAAGGAATGTATATTTTGCGAAGGCAACCACAAGTCATATAAATGTGAGGTGGCTGAGGCCTTACCCTTTGAGGAGAGAAAGGACAGGGTAACTAAGTCCACAGCATGTTTTAAATGTTTTTTGAAAGGTCATAGAGCAAGGTTTTGTAAGTTTAAAATTTTGTGCAAAAAATGTCATGGTAGGCATCAGCCATTATTGTGTGAAAACACTCTTAGTAGGCCTACCCCAGAAGTAGAGACATCAGTGGCACATGCCACTGCTATGCAAGGGAGTAAAAGTAAACGGGGATTATTGCAAACAACTGCAGCCTTATTAATTGGGAATGAGGGAGAAGCTACTGTAAGAGTGTTGTTTGATAGTGGTAGCCAGTGTAGTTTTATTAAGACCAGAATTTCCAGAAAATTGAAGTTTAAAGAACTTAAGAGGGAAAATTTAAGAATTTCTGGGTTTGGGGGTTCCGTTCAAAACTGAACCAAATTTAAGAAGGTAGAAGTTCTGGTTAAAGGGTTGTTACCGCAAAGTCCCACTATCAAGGTCCAAGCTGTAGAGATTGAGGAACTTTGTGCTCCAGTCACTACTTGTTTAGATATGGCATGTGTCCAAGAATTGCAAGTTAAAGGAATTAATTTGGGCAATAATAAGTTTGAGGGAACAGAAGATATTAGTCTTTTGATTGGAGCTGACTATTATTGGGACTTCATCACTGGTAATATTGTCCGTACATCTCAAGGCCCAGTAGCTATTGAAAGTAAGCTAGGCTGGATGCTACATGGTAGTTATTGCAATGAAATGGAAGTTAAGGCTCTCTTTGTTAAGATTGAGGAGAACAGCCATGGTCTGGAAAGGCATTTGAAAGCGTTTTGGAACTTGAATCTATTGGTATAAAGGACAACCAGGCAAGTACAGTGAACAATGATGTTTTAGAGCACTTTGAAAAAGGGATTGGGTTTAGAGATGGTTGCTATGAAGTTGGCCTACCATGGAAGGATTCTTGCAAACCCGGTTCAAACCTTCAGCTAGCTAATCGGAGGTTGGAGACTTCATTGTACAGGCTAAGAAAAAATGAGGAGTTGTTAATTGAATACGATGAGGCCATCCTAAGTTATGTAAGGGAGGGCTATGCTGAAAGGGTGCAAGGTGAGCTGGTGAGCCAGGAGGCACATTATCTACCACACCATGCAGTGGTACGGCGAGACAAAACTACCACCAAACTGAGGGTAGTTTTTGATGGCTCAGCCAAGGACAAAGGTGGTGTGTCCTTGAATGACTGTTTGGATGCTGGGCCAAATTTAAATGCAGATTTATTTTCCTTGTTACTGAGATTCAGGTTTGGTAGAGTAGCATTGACTGCAGATGTGAAGCAAGCCTTTTTGCGGATAAAGTTAAAACCAGAGGACAGAGATGCAGTAAGGTATCTGTGGGTGGATACGAAAGACTTGTTGGAAAATGAACCTAAGGTTCAAGCATATAGAATGAAGTCAGTGTTGTTTGGCCTCAGCTCTAGTCCATTTCTGTTGGCAGCTACTATGCAGTACCATTTTAAGAAATATTCTGAAGTCTATCCTAACACTATTGAACACATAAGGAAAAATTTTTATGTTGATGATTTGCTATGTTCCGTGGATAATACAGAAATGGCTAAACAGATATTCATGGAGGCTAGAGCTATAATGAGGGAGGCTGGCATGGAGCTCAGAAAATGGCAGACCAATCATTCGCAATTACAAGAGTTTAGGAGTCATTCCTCTGTAGTACCTGATGCAGCAGAAAGTATTGAGGATTCTGGTATTAAGGAGTTGTGGGCAATAGACGCAAAGGTGCTAGGCATCGTTTGGCAGCAAGATGATGATTTGTTTACCTTCAATGGGAAATCTTTAGTAAAGCTGGCTGAGAATGAGACAAGGTGGACAAAACGGACAGCTCTTAGTTTGGCTTCGAAGGTCTTTGATCCTCTTGGATTCCTGGCTCCATTTGTGATAAAGTCAAAAATTTGGTTTCAGAGCCTCTGGGAAATTGGACTTGGTTGGGACCAAGAGTTACCTGATCATATGGTGGTAAGGTGGAAATATTGGTTCAAAGAATTGGCACATCTTGGAGACATTGAAATCCCAAGATGGTACTTTGGAGAGTTGAACAATAGTCCAGACAATTTGGAGCTGCACATCTTTTGTGATGCAAGTGAGGAAGCCTATGCAACTTGTATTTACATAAGAGGCGCATTGCAAGAAGAAGTAAGTTGCAGGCTGGTTGCTGCAAAGAGTAGAGTAGCACCTTTGAAAAGGCTTTCTGTTCCAAGGTTGGAATTGATGGGTGCCGTTATTGCTAGTCGGCTTGCAATTACAGTGCGAAAGTCTTTGGCCCTCTATGAAATTCCAAGCTATTATTGGACAGACTCCACTATAGTTTGGCACTGGTTAAGAAGTCAGGCAAGGAAATGGAAACCATTTGTTGCCAATAGGGTGGAGGAAATTCAAGCGCACACAGATCCCAAGCAATGGAAGCATTGTCCAGGCATCCAAAACCCCGCTGATTTACCAACACGAGGAATTTCGGTGAAAGATCTTTCGCAATCAAGTTTGTGGTGGAATGGGCCAGAGTGGCTAAAACTTGGAAGTGAAAACTGGCCTTCTAATCAGCCTATTGTAGGAGAATGCCAGGCTGAAGAAGCATGGGTGAGTGAGGTGAGAAAATGCGCTGTGAACAGTTGTCAAGTTATGCAGCAGGACCCCATATTGAGGCTTGAGGACATTAGCAGTCTGAAAAGATTGTTAAGAGTGACAGCATGGATATATAGATTTACCAACAACATTAAGGGAGAAACAAGAAGGGAAGGAATTCTGAACAGTAATGAGATTCGGCAAGCCAGGAAATACTGGGTGGTATATGCGCAGAAGGAAAAATTTGGTGAAGAGCGGGAATTGCTCACCAGCCATCCATTACAGGTTCTACCAACACATTCTGCGCTCAAGGGTTTGGATGTGTTTTTGGATCAGGATTTATTGAGAGTAGGAGGTAGACTACAGTTTTCTGGGCTTCCAGAGGAGAAAAGACATCCAATTTTGCTACCTTCTGGGGGGCACTTTGTGGACCTTTTGATCCTGGATACTCATCATAAGCTGTTACATGCTGGAGTTAGAGAAGTGATAATAGAGATTAGACAACAATTTTGGATTCTCAAAATTAGACAAGTAGTGAAAAAGGTCTTGCATAAATGTGTGGTTTGCAAGCGTTGGAGTGCAAAGCCTTATTATGAAAAGGTGGCTCCACTTCCAAGAGAACGGTGTGTCTATACTGCCCCATTTGATGTAGTGGGAGTAGACTTTGCAGGGCCAGTCTATGTGTATGAGCGAGGGGAGTCTAACAAAGGTTATATATGTCTTTTCACCTGTGCTACCACCAGAGCAATCCATTTGGAGTTGGTAAGCAACTTAAGTAGTGATGTATTTCTTTTGGCCTTTAAAAGGTTTGTGAACAGAAGGGGTTTCCCAAATAAAATCATATCGGATAATGCAAAAACCTTCAAAAAGGCTGCAAAGGAACTCCAAGAAATTTGGTCCTTGCTAAAAGAGGAAGGATTCCAATCCTACTTTTCACACCAAGGGGTACAGTGGGAGTTTATTGTTGAGAGAGCACCATGGTGGGGAGGATTTTGGGAAAGGCTAGTGAGAAGTGTAAAGTGTCCATTAAAGAAACTTTTAGCTAATGCTCATTTGAGCAAAGAAGAATTCTCTACTGTTTTATGTGAAGTAGAAGCAATGGTGAACAGTAGGCCTATCACTTTTGTTTACAACAGTAGGCAGGATGCAGAGCCATTGACACCAAATCATTTTCTTTGTGGTAAACGATTAACATCAAACCCCAGTGTGCCAGAAGACTTGCAGCCCATCCAGAGCACTCAAGGAGAGTTAACCAGACGGTTCAGGTACCTTGAAGAGCTACAAGATCAGTTATGGAAGAGGTGGCAGATGGAATACTTGCCAGAACTCAATTATTACCCATCAGGCAAGGTAAAGGGCTCCAATGCAAATTGTATCAAGGTGGGAGAAGTGGTAATGATTGGGGATGAAAGACCAAGGCAATGCTGGAAGCTTGGCATAATTGAAGAGTTGTTTGTTGGCAAAGACAATTTAGTTAGGTCTGCACTGGTAAAGACTTCAGGAGGAAAGTTAAAGAGACCTATACAAAAACTCTATGCTTTAGAAATCAGCAAAAACACAGATAGTCAAGATGAAACATTTGAGTTACAGCCTCATGAAGAAGGCTTGGCTAACCTTGCAGAAGGTAATGACAACAATGCCTCTTCGGTGGGGAGTGTTAGAAAATCTAGAAGAGGAAGAACCATTGTTGTCCCAAGGCGATACGATGACTAAGCTGATTGATGCAGCATTGCTTGTATATATATTAAGTTAAGGTGTGTATATATATCCATCTCATAATTGTAAGGTTAGTGAAAAATTAAATTAATTTAGAGCTAGCATTTTTGAGCTCTTGTGGCATCATTGTTTGGTCACACTGTTGGCATCATTTTGAGACGCTGCGCGTCTTTTCTACTCGTTTGTGGAAGGTCGTACGTAAAGGTGTGGTTTGATAGAGAGCTCTCTTGCAATTCAGTTTGGTTGTTTAGATACATGATTGTTGCATCGTGCAATAGTCCAGGTTGCGTTGTTGTTGCAAGGTTCATAAAGAAGACCACAAATAGTACCCTTTTGTTTACCTTTTAAGTTCATGTAATTTAAGGTCTAAGGTAGGCCCGCATCGAGTCAGCAACCCTGAGGTTACCCTGAGGTAGGACCTAATAGGATCTCAAATCCGTAAGTTTTAATTTAGCTTAACTTGGGCTTTAGGTAGAACTTGCCCTTTAGAATTTGGCCGTTCACGGCTCAGCTGGGATTTCGAACCCGACAAATAAATAAAATAACATGGTCCTTCAGAACCGGATTTCTACCCCAAGACTGAGTCAGTGACCATTTTTCGGCAAAGTTCTGATTGTGCAAATTGTATCCCAAGTTAGGCCTAGACGGGTTGAGTATTATTGAGTTAAGGTCCCAGGGTAAAAAGTTTGGTCGCCCAATTGCGAAACTTGGCCAGTCGTCTGTCGTTTTTGGCCTACTTTTTTCCGGTTTGGTTAATTTTGGGTTATTATTGAATTAAGGTCCCAGGGTAAAGTTTGGTCGCCCAATTGCGAAACTTGGCCAGTCGTCGGTCGTTTTTTGGCCTATATTTTTCCGGTTTGGTTAATTTTGGGTCATTATTGAATTAAGGTCCTGGGGTGGAAAATTTGGTATTCCATACTGGTGTTTGGTTAGTACCCCACTCAGCAATTCAGTTTATTTGAAAGTAAAATTTGCGTTTGATCAGTTTGGTTAAGTATTTCTGCCAATTCAGCTCATTTGGTATTGAGCCCAAGGGTTGTTTACATTGAAGATGAGTGCATCTGAATTGAACAAATTTATAAAAAGGAGAAGTGCCTACAAAGGTCTAATTACAAAGGTCATTGCCACTATAGATTCTGCCATAGAGCAAGAGGATTTACGCTTAGTGACTGCGAAGCTTGCCATATTAGAAACTAAAAAGGTTGCTCTAAGTGAGGTAAATGTTAAAATTGAGGCTCTTATAGAAGAGGATGAAATAGAAAATAACATAATTTACTTTGAAGAGATTATTGATGATATGACTAACGTAGGCCTCCGAGCAAAAGAGTTTAGCAGCTCAGTACAGTTAGAGACCAGGTCTAATAATGAAACACAACACTCAACAAATGATGCTTGTGAAGTTAAGGTTAACAGATCTGTAGTTCAATTACCGAGGCTTGTACTCAAAACATTTTCTGGGAGTATTCAGGAATGGCAAGGATGGGCAGACAGTTTTCAATCAGCAGTTCATTCTAGTCAAGTGTTAAGTGCCGTGGAGAAGTTTAATTATTTGCGGTCCCTCTTGGAAGGGGAGGCAGCAAAGACTATAGCAGGATTAGCATTAACAGAGGCTAATTATAATGTGGCTTGGGATATATTAAAGAAACGGTTTGGTAAGCCAGAGATCTTAATTAAAAGCCACCTCCGTGCACTTTTAACTATACCTCCTGTTAATAATCCTAATAGTGTCAAGGAGTTACGGCAGTTATATGATGAATTTGAAATTAGAACTAGGTCTCTGGACAACTTGGGTGTAGGAATGGAAAAGTATGGTATAATGTTGGTTCCTACACTGGAGTCTAAATTGCCTAGCTCAATTTTGCTTGAATTAAGTAGGGACACTCTGCAGAACATGTGTACATCCCCCTTCAGCAGATGTTAAGTCTTTTAGGCACAGAATTAGCAAGACGAGAGGGAGTTGAGTTTGCACAGTGGGATGGTAAACAAGAGGACAAAGGCAGGCACAGCACCAAAGTTTCCACAAAAAGGAATAGCCCAGGTACAGTGTCAGCTCTACATGCCTCCTCTGAGAATAAATTAAAGGGAATCAAGGAATGTATATTTTGCGAAGGCAACCACAAGTCATTAAATGTGAGGTGGCTGAGGCCTTACCCTTTGAGGAGAGAAAGGACAGGGTAACTAAGTCCACAGCATGTTTTAAATGTTTTTTGAAAGGTCATAGAGCAAGGTTTTGTAAGTTTAAAATTTTGTGCAAAAAATGTCATGGTAGGCATCAGCCATTATTGTGTGAAAACACTCTTAGTAGGCCTACCCCAGAAGTAGAGACATCAGTGGCACATGCCACTGCTATGCAAGGGAGTAAAAGTAAACGGGGATTATTGCAAACAACTGCAGCCTTATTAATTGGGAATGAGGGAGAAGCTACTGTAAGAGTGTTGTTTGATAGTGGTAGCCAGTGTAGTTTTATTAAGACCAGAATTTCCAGAAAATTGAAGTTTAAAGAACTTAAGAGGGAAAATTTAAGAATTTCTGGGTTTGGGGGTTCCGTTCAAAACTGAACCAAATTTAAGAAGGTAGAAGTTCTGGTTAAAGGGTTGTTACCGCAAAGTCCCACTATCAAGGTCCAAGCTGTAGAGATTGAGGAACTTTGTGCTCCAGTCACTACTTGTTTAGATATGGCATGTGTCCAAGAATTGCAAGTTAAAGGAATTAATTTGGGCAATAATAAGTTTGAGGGAACAGAAGATATTAGTCTTTTGATTGGAGCTGACTATTATTGGGACTTCATCACTGGTAATATTGTCCGTACATCTCAAGGCCCAGTAGCTATTGAAAGTAAGCTAGGCTGGATGCTACATGGTAGTTATTGCAATGAAATGGAAGTTAAGGCTCTCTTTGTTAAGATTGAGGAGAACAGCCATGGTCTGGAAAGGCATTTGAAAGCGTTTTGGGAACTTGAATCTATTGGTATAAAGGACAACCAGGCAAGTACAGTGAACAATGATGTTTTAGAGCACTTTGAAAAAGGGATTGGGTTTAGAGATGGTTGCTATGAAGTTGGCCTACCATGGAAGGATTCTTGCAAACCCGGTTCAAACCTTCAGCTAGCTAATCGGAGGTTGGAGACTTCATTGTACAGGCTAAGAAAAAATGAGGAGTTGTTAATTGAATACGATGAGGCCATCCTAAGTTATGTAAGGGAGGGCTATGCTGAAAGGGTGCAAGGTGAGCTGGTGAGCCAGGAGGCACATTATCTACCACACCATGCAGTGGTACGGCGAGACAAAACTACCACCAAACTGAGGGTAGTTTTTGATGGCTCAGCCAAGGACAAAGGTGGTGTGTCCTTGAATGACTGTTTGGATGCTGGGCCAAATTTAAATGCAGATTTATTTTCCTTGTTACTGAGATTCAGGTTTGGTAGAGTAGCATTGACTGCAGATGTGAAGCAAGCCTTTTTGCGGATAAAGTTAAAACCAGAGGACAGAGATGCAGTAAGGTATCTGTGGGTGGATACGAAAGACTTGTTGGAAAATGAACCTAAGGTTCAAGCATATAGAATGAAGTCAGGTTGTTTGGCCTCAGCTCTAGTCCATTTCTGTTGGCAGCTACTATGCAGTACCATTTTAAGAAATATTCTGAAGTCTATCCTAACACTATTGAACACATAAGGAAAAATTTTTATGTTGATGATTTGCTATGTTCCGTGGATAATACAGAAATGGCTAAACAGATATTCATGGAGGCTAGAGCTATAATGAGGGAGGCTGGCATGGAGCTCAGAAAATGGCAGACCAATCATTCGCAATTACAAGAGTTTAGGAGTCATTCCTCTGTAGTACCTGATGCAGCAGAAAGTATTGAGGATTCTGGTATTAAGGAGTTGTGGGCAATAGACGCAAAGGTGCTAGGCATCGTTTGGCAGCAAGATGATGATTTGTTTACCTTCAATGGGAAATCTTTAGTAAAGCTGGCTGAGAATGAGACAAGGTGGACAAAACGGACAGCTCTTAGTTTGGCTTCGAAGGTCTTTGATCCTCTTGGATTCCTGGCTCCATTTGTGATAAAGTCAAAAATTTGGTTTCAGAGCCTCTGGAAATTGGACTTGGTTGGGACCAAGAGTTACCTGATCATATGGTGGTAAGGTGGAAATATTGGTTCAAAGAATTGGCACATCTTGGAGACATTGAAATCCCAAGATGGTACTTTGGAGAGTTGAACAATAGTCCAGACAATTTGGAGCTGCACATCTTTTGTGATGCAAGTGAGGAAGCCTATGCAACTTGTTTACATAAGAGGCGCATTGCAAGAAGAAGTAAGTTGCAGGCTGGTTGCTGCAAAGAGTAGAGTAGCACCTTTGAAAAGGCTTTCTGTTCCAAGGTTGGAATTGATGGGTGCCGTTATTGCTAGTCGGCTTGCAATTACAGTGCGAAAGTCTTTGGCCCTCTATGAAATTCCAAGCTATTATTGGACAGACTCCACTATAGTTTGGCACTGGTTAAGAAGTCAGGCAAGGAAATGGAAACCATTTGTTGCCAATAGGGTGGAGGAAATTCAAGCGCACACAGATCCCAAGCAATGGAAGCATTGTCCAGGCATCCAAAACCCCGCTGATTTACCAACACGAGGAATTTCGGTGAAAGATCTTTCGCAATCAAGTTTGTGGTGGAATGGGCCAGAGTGGCTAAAACTTGGAAGTGAAAACTGGCCTTCTAATCAGCCTATTGTAGGAGAATGCCAGGCTGAAGAAGCATGGGTGAGTGAGGTGAGAAAATGCGCTGTGAACAGTTGTCAAGTTATGCAGCAGGACCCCATATTGAGGCTTGAGGACATTAGCAGTCTGAAAAGATTGTTAAGAGTGACAGCATGGATATATAGATTTACCAACAACATTAAGGGAGAAACAAGAAGGGAAGGAATTCTGAGCAGTAATGAGATTCGGCAAGCCAGGAAATACTGGGTGGTATATGCGCAGAAGGAAAAATTTGGTGAAGAGCGGGAATTGCTCACCAGCCATCCATTACAGGTTCTACCAACACATTCTGCGCTCAAGGGTTTGGATGTGTTTTTGGATCAGGATTTATTGAGAGTAGGAGGTAGACTACAGTTTTCTGGGCTTCCAGAGGAGAAAAGACATCCAATTTTGCTACCTTCTGGGGGGCACTTTGTGGACCTTTTGATCCTGGATACTCATCATAAGCTGTTACATGCTGGAGTTAGAGAAGTGATAATAGAGATTAGACAACAATTTTGGATTCTCAAAATTAGACAAGTAGTGAAAAAGGTCTTGCATAAATGTGTGGTTTGCAAGCGTTGGAGTGCAAAGCCTTATTATGAAAAGGTGGCTCCACTTCCAAGAGAACGGTGTGTCTATACTGCCCCATTTGATGTAGTGGGAGTAGACTTTGCAGGGCCAGTCTATGTGTATGAGCGAGGGGAGTCTAACAAAGGTTATATATGTCTTTTCACCTGTGCTACCACCAGAGCAATCCATTTGGAGTTGGTAAGCAACTTAAGTAGTGATGTATTTCTTTTGGCCTTTAAAAGGTTTGTGAACAGAAGGGGTTTCCCAAATAAAATCATATCGGATAATGCAAAAACCTTCAAAAAGGCTGCAAAGGAACTCCAAGAAATTTGGTCCTTGCTAAAAGAGGAAGGATTCCAATCCTACTTTTCACACCAAGGGGTACAGTGGGAGTTTATTGTTGAGAGAGCACCATGGTGGGGAGGATTTTGGGAAAGGCTAGTGAGAAGTGTAAAGTGTCCATTAAAGAAACTTTTAGCTAATGCTCATTTGAGCAAAGAAGAATTCTCTACTGTTTTATGTGAAGTAGAAGCAATGGTGAACAGTAGGCCTATCACTTTTGTTTACAACAGTAGGCAGGATGCAGAGCCATTGACACCAAATCATTTTCTTTGTGGTAAACGATTAACATCAAACCCCAGTGTGCCAGAAGACTTGCAGCCCATCCAGAGCACTCAAGGAGAGTTAACCAGACGGTTCAGGTACCTTGAAGAGCTACAAGATCAGTTATGGAAGAGGTGGCAGATGGAATACTTGCCAGAACTCAATTACAGTATTACCCATCAGGCAAGGTAAAGGGCTCCAATGCAAATTGTATCAAGGTGGGAGAAGTGGTAATGATTGGGGATGAAAGACCAAGGCAATGCTGGAAGCTTGGCATAATTGAAGAGTTGTTTGTTGGCAAAGACAATTTAGTTAGGTCTGCACTGGTAAAGACTTCAGGAGGAAAGTTAAAGAGACCTATACAAAAACTCTATGCTTTAGAAATCAGCAAAAACACAGATAGTCAAGATGAAACATTTGAGTTACAGCCTCATGAAGAAGGCTTGGCTAACCTTGCAGAAGGTAATGACAACAATGCCTCTTCGGTGGGGAGTGTTAGAAAATCTAGAAGAGGAAGAACCATTGTTGTCCCAAGGCGATACGATGACTAAGCTGATTGATGCAGCATTGCTTGTATATATATTAAGTTAAGGTGTGTATATATATCCATCTCATAATTGTAAGGTTAGTGAAAAATTAAATTAATTTAGAGCTAGCATTTTTGAGCTCTTGTGGCATCATTGTTTGGTCACACTGTTGGCATCATTTTGAGACGCTGCGCGTCTTTTCTACTCGTTTGTGGAAGGTCGTACGTAAAGGTGTGGTTTGATAGAGAGCTCTCTTGCAATTCAGTTTGGTTGTTTAGATACATGATTGTTGCATCGTGCAATAGTCCAGGTTGCGTTGTTGTTGCAAGGTTCATAAAGAAGACCACAAATAGTACCCTTTTGTTTACCTTTTAAGTTCATGTAATTTAAGGTCTAAGGTAGGCCCGCATCGAGTCAGCAACCCTGAGGTTACCCTGAGGTAGGACCTAATAGGATCTCAAATCCGTAAGTTTTAATTTAGCTTAACTTGGGCTTTAGGTAGAACTTGCCCTTTAGAATTTGGCCGTTCACGGCTCAGCTGGGATTTCGAACCCGACAAATAAATAAAATAACACTTTATGCCAATGGATTCAAGTTCCCAAAAGGCTTTCAAATGCCTTTCCAAACCATGGCTGTTCTCCTCAATCTTAACAAAAAGAGCTTTAACCTACATTCATTGCAATAGCTCCCATGTAGCATCCAGCCTAGCTTACTTTCAATAGCTACTGGACCTCGAGATGTGCGGACAATATTACCAGTGATGAAGTCCCAATAATAGTCAGCTCCAATCAAAAGACTAATATCTTCTGTTCCTTCAAACTTATTATTGCCCAAATTAATTCCTTTAACTTGCAATTCTTGGACACATGCCATATCTAAGCAAGTAGTGACTGGAGCACAAAGTTCCTCAATCTCTACAGCTTGGACCTTGATAGCGGGACTTTGTGGTAACAACCCCTTAACCAGAACTTTTACCTTCTTAACTTTGGTTCGGTTTTGAACAGAACCCCCAAACCCAGAAATTCTTAAATTTTCCCTCTTAAGTTCTTTAAACTTCAATTTTCTGGAAATTCTGGTCTTAATAAAGCTACACTGGCTACCGCTATCAAACAACACTCTTACAGTAGCTTCTCCATCATTCCTAATTAATAATGCTGCAGCTGTTTGCAATAATCCCCCTTCACTTTTACTCCTTTTCATAGCAGTGGCATGTGCCACTGATGTCTCTACTTCTGGGGTAGGCCTACTAGGAGTGTTTTCACACAATAATGGCTGATGCCGGCCATGGCATTTTTTGTACAAAATTTTAAACTTACAAAACCTTGCTCTGTGACCTTTCAAAAAACATTTAAAACATGCTGTGGACTTAGTTACCCTATCCTTTCACTCCTCAACAGGTAAAGCCTCAGCCACCTCACATTTATATGGCTTGTGGTTGCCTTCGCAAAATATGCATTCATTGATTCCCCTTAATTTATTCTCAGAGGATGCATGTAGAGCTGACACTGTACCTGGGCTATTCCTTTTTGTAGAAACTTTGGTGCTGTGCCTGCCTTTGTCCTCTTATTTAACATCCCACTGTGCAAACTCAATTCCTTCTCGTCTTGCTAATTCTGTGCCTAAAAGACTTAACATCTGCTGAAGGGGGGATGTATACATGTTCTGTAGAGTGTCCCCTACTTAATTCAAGCAAAATTGAGCTAGGCAATTTAGACTCCAGTATAGTGACCAACATTATACCATACCTTTCCATTCCTATACCCAAGTTGTCCAGGGACCTAGTTCTAACTTCAAATTCATCATATCACTGCCGTAATTCCTTGACACTATTGGGATTATTAACAGGAGGTATAGCCTTTGCAGCCTTCCCTTTCAAGAGGGACTGCAAATAATTAAACTTCTCCACCGCACTTAACACTTGACTAGAATGAACTGCTGATTGAAAACTGTCTGCCCATCCTTGCCATTCCTGAATACTCCCAGAAAATGTTTTGAGTTCAAGCCTCGGTAATTGAACTGCAGATCTGTTAACCTTAACCTCACAAACACCATTTGTTGAGGGTTGTGTTTCATTATTAGACCTGGTCTCTAGCTGTACTGAGCTGCTAAACTCTTTTGCTCTGTGGCATACTTTAATTATGTCATCAATAATCTTTTCAAAGTAAATTATGTTATTTTCTACTTCATCCTCTTCTATAAGAGCCTCAATTTTAACATTTACTTCGCTTAGAGCAACCTTTTTAGTTTCTTATATGGAAAGCTGCGCAGTCACTAAACTTAAATCTTCTTGCTCTATGGCAGAATCTATAGTGGCAATGACCTTTGTAATTAGACCTTTTGTAGGCGCTTCTCCTTTTTCTAAATTTGTTCAATTCAGCTGCACTCATCTTCAGTGCAAACGACAATTGGGCTCAATGCCAAATAAGCTGAATTGGCAAAAATACTTAACCAAACTGATCAAACTCAAATTTTGTTTTTTTCAAATAAACTGAATTGCTTGGTTGGGGTACTGACCAACCACCAGTATTGAATACCAAATTTTCCACCCAAGTAGCTGACGCACTGAAGTCTGCAACCTTCGCCTCCGAACAATAAACCAAAATTAACCAAACCGTTAAAAATGTAGGCTCAAAACAACGACAGACTAGCGGCCAAGTTTCGCAATTGGGCGACCAAACTTTCTACCCTGGGACCTTATCTCAATTATGCTCAACCCTTCCAGGCCTAACTTGGGCTACAATTTGCACAATCAGAACCTTGCTGAAAAATAGTCACTGGCTCAGTCTTGGGCTAGAATCTGGTTCGAAGGACCATGTTATATTTTATTTTATTGGGTTCAGAATCCCAGCTGAGCCCTGAACGGCCAAGCTCTGAAGGGCCAGTTTAACCTACAGCCCAAGTTAAGCTAGACTAAAAACTTACGGACTTGGAGGTCCTATTAGGTCCTACTTTAGGGTTGCTGACTCGATGTGGGTCTATCTTAGGCCTCAGTTGCATAAAATTAAGATAAAAAACAAAAGGGGCACTATTTATGGTCTTCTTTCTAAACCTTGCAACAACAACAACACAACCTGCTCCATTGCACGGTGCAACAATCTTGTATCTAAACAATCAAACTGAATTGCAAGAGAGCTCTCTATAAGACTACGCCCTGTAAGTGCCGCATTCAACAAACGAGTAGGAAGGACGCGCAGTGCCCCAAAAAAATGATGCCACAAGAGGCCAAAAATGCTAGCTCTAAATTAAGTGAATTTTTCATTAAACTTACAATTATGAGATGGATATATATACATTATACACCTTAACTTAATATATACAAGCAATGCTGCATCAATCAGCTTAGCCATCACATCGCCTTGGGACAACAATGGCTCTTCCTCTTCGAGATTTTCTAACTCCAACTGCAGATATAACAATGCCAGGAAAGTAATACAAGAAAAACTGGAGAGTATCCATTGGGAAATACAAAAACTGATTAAGGGCCATAGAGAGAGGAAAGTGGGGAAGGCGGTAGAAGTAATAAAGGAAAATCCAAAATACTTCTATAGCTATGCGAAAAAAAAAACGCGCGCCACTATCGGACCCTTAAGGAAAGGAAATAATTAACTAACCAACGATCTAAAAGAAATATCTGAAACATTGAGAGCCCAGTATGAATCAGTCTTCAGTACCCCAAAAAGTGACAAAGCGATACTGGACATAGATGCATTCTTTGAAGAGAAATTGCAAGGAGAGTGAAAACAGACTGATTTTACCTCAGAAGATGTAGCGAGAGCTATAAGACAAATGAAACCACATTCAGCTGCAGTACAGGCAATTGGAATGCATTATTTATTAAAAACTGTAAAATGAAATCGCTACACCCTTATACTGAATATGGAGAAGATCCCTGGGCTCTGGGGAAATACCGAGTATCTTGAAAAGAGCAAACCTTGTCCTTATATATAAAGGAGGGAATAGATCTCAAGCAAAGAACTATAGACCAGTGTCATTGACGTTCCACCTCACCAAAGTATTTGAAAGAATTCTTAGAGAAAATCTGTGATTTCTTGGAGACACTGGAAAGATTCAACGAAAATCAGCACGGATTCCGATCAGGAAGATCATGCCTATCACAACTTATCGGGCACTATAACAATATCCTAGATGCACTGGAAGGCAATGACAACTACAATATCATATACACGGATTTTGCTAAAGCTTTCGACAAATGTGATCATGGTATAATAGCACATAAAATGAAATATATGGAAATAACAGGCAAAGTGGGAAAATGGATCTTCAACTTCCTCGGAGAATGTGTACAGGTCGTCAAAATTCAAGGTATATCTTCATCAGAATCGGAAGTACGCAGCTCAGTACCACAAGGTACAGTACTGGCCCCACTCCTGTTCATTATCATGCTAACAGACATAGACAGTAGAGTAAACAGCATCAGTATAATAACATCCTTTGGAGACGATACAAAGATCAGCTGAAAAATCAGAAGACAACAACATGACATTTAAAACACCAAGAAATTTCAGCTCTTGAGATACGGTAGAAATTAGGAACTTAAACAGACTGCATATTATGCTGCAGATTGACAGGAAATTCAGAGAATCAAGAAAGCAATCGATTTGGGGGTAATAATGACCGATGATGCGAAACTCGAAACACAAAATCAGATAGCGATAAACAAAGCAAAAAGAGTCGCGGGACAGGTACGAAGAAGGTTCAAAAGAAGGGACAGGACAGTAGTGAGTTCCCTGTTAAAATCACTGATCGTACCAAATTTGAATACTGTTCAGTCTTGACGTCCTCATATAAAAAGGAAAAAACTAATAAATTAGAAGAAACTCGGAGACATTTCACTCCCTGAAAAGAAGAGAGAGGTATACCCAGTGGCGTACTAAAGGGGGTGCGAGGGGGACGGTCCGCCCTGGGTGACAGCCAGGAGGGGGGTGCCATCGGGAGAGTTGAAATACCAGTACAAGTTTTCAAACCAAATGAAAAATTCGCCAAAGTAAGAAATTTTTTTTTAAAATGTTCAAACTATTCATAACTTAACCCTACAAAAAATTCAGGGCTTAAAGGGTTAAGTGTTTATAAATGCATCGTCGTGATGTTATAATACCCGGTAAATGCGTTGTGGAGAGGGCCATTCATTATGCAACTACAAAGTGTGAGGAAATGGACATTTCTATGGAGAGAAGAGGGAGAGTAAAGCTCCGAAAAGGATGCCAGGAGAGATGGCAAAGGATGCTGGTCTCACATTGCCAGAGGAAGTAAAAAGGGCTATGTTTGAATGTCTTGATCGCTTTCATCAAGAATTGGAGATTCGTTCTAAGGCAATGGATCAAATTCTGTCAATCTTCGCTGTTATTCAGCCAAACACTTTGGTTGTTGCAACAGAAGAAGAACTTCGGAAGTATATTCCAAATTTGACTCAGATTTTCGATGAATTCTCTGATGAAAATATCAGTGTGGAAATTGGACGACTTCGGAGCATTTAGAAGCTGCCAAAATCAGCGTTGAAGAGGCAAAGAAATGGACATCATTGCAGTTTCTAGAGTTTATTGTGAAATGGGATTTTTGTGAATCATTGCCAAGCTTGTCACTGTGTTTGAGATTGTTTTTGACTGTCTGTGTGTCTATTGCTTCATGTGAAAGAAGTTTTTCCAAATTGAAATTGATAAAAAATTTCTTTCGCTCGACCATGAGTCAGATAAGATTGACAAATCTGGCTTTACTTTCAAGTGAACATGAATTTGCAAAGAAGGTGAATTTTGATGAGGTCATTGATCAATTTGCAGAAATTAAGGCTCGAAAGCAGAGACTGTGAATCCTCTCTCTTTACCTTTGAAGAATAGGCTGAGCGTTGAGACTGGATTTCCTGTGTTTTTTGCATAAAATAAAATGCAGTATTACCTGTTCACTGAATTTTTAATGTCCTGCATTTTTCTTATTTCCAATTTGCTTACGAGAGTACTGTAGTGTTTAAAAATCTACTTGCAAACACAATATATTTTTCTTTGTGTTTAAATTTTAAAATTATTTATGGGGGTGCCAAAGGAAGGATCCGCCCCGGGTGCCAAATACTTTAGGTACGCCCCTGGGTACACCATAATCTACATATGGAAAATGATCGAAAAACTGGAACCAAACCTCAAACTAAACCCAATTACCATCCAAACAACGCTGGAAAATAGGAAAGGCAGAATGTGTAGTGTTCCTAAATTAAAGCCCCGACAAGGGACCCCTTCAACACTGAAGGAAAATAGTTTGGTTGTCAGGGGCCAAGACTTTTTAACCAGCTTCCAAAGGACCTCAGAAACGTTACAGAAGTCAAAGTAGAAGTTTTCAAGAGATTACTAGACGCCTGGCTCAGGACAGTACCAGATGAGCCAGATATACCTGGCTATGTGTGGTGGAGAGCGCAAGAAAGCAACTCGCTCCTCCACCAAGCCAGGTCTAGAGGCGAGGCTACCAGCTTGACCTTCGTGTGAAGAAAGACCAACACACGGAACATCAACGAGGTTAACGAGGAGGTATATATATATATATATATATTTTTTTTTTTTTTTAAGTTCGGGAAGAACCGATTCGCCTCTATTTAGAAAGGCATATCTCGGCGGAAAAACAAAGAAAAAGTGAGAGGAAAGACAAGAAAAAGAAAGGGTGGAGGGGACAGTCGAAGTGGAAAAAGACCAAGGATGACAAGGACTGCAGGGTCGAGCCCCATCATCCTTGGGTGCTAGGGCCGGGAGGGCGCACGTGAAACCTCCAGGAACAAGCACGTACAAACGAGCACAAAGAGCACTCAAGAGCACGAGCTTAGAACCCCCTTGTGGGGATATATATATATATATATATATATATATATATATATATTTGTAACTATGCTGCTCCAATCAACTAGAATTGTGATCTCATAGAGCTCATGTGACTTCTCAATGCTACCCACCAGGCTAATAATATCCAAACAGAAAAATAAATTTGGACAGGGTGAGTCACGACGAAATGTCAACTTCGGGCGCTTATAGCTGAGGTCATTCCCAGTCAAAAACTCCATATGAACACACGTCCAATTCTTAACGGTTATGGAGCTATGGATGTTTGACTTTCAAGCATGCGCATATGGAAATACTACTGCTCCTGTCGCTGAATACCAGCGACGTTTTCCAAATCGAAGAATTCCGAATCGACGAGTGTTTAGCAACGTTTTCCGAAGATTGCGAGAGAGCGGTTAATTTTCTGGCGTTGCTGTTTTATCTGAGCAAGAAAACATTATTCAGATGGTACAGCGGAGTCCTCATGTTAGTACGTGAAGGATTTCCACACGTCTTAGGGTTCCTCAAACGAGAGTATGTAGAGCATTACAAGAAAGCATGTATCCATACCACGTACAGCGCGTTCAGTACCTCCAACCTGGGGGCGCATGAAAGAGCTGGTGCACCAGGGAAAAGTGGGAACACGAGATGCATTGCTCCGTCGCATTTTGGATGAATTAATGCGAGCTACACGCGCGATTCGCAGACCAGCCGCGATGTGTATTGAGGCCGAAGGTAGTCATTTTGAACAGTTATTGTAAATTCGCTTATTTTTATTTTTAAACATTCAAACATCCATAGCTCCATAACCGTTAAGAATCGGACCTATGTTCATATGAAGTTTTTGACTGGGAATGACCTCAGCTATAAGCTCCCGAAGATATGACATTTCGTTGTGACTCACCCTGTATAACAGAACACCATAATACTAACAAGACAATATTACATGAGCTTGCCAATCTTTTAATTTTACTTTGCGAATGATTTTCTTTTGATACGATTACAGTCCCACATTCAAATTTAACTCAGTTAGTTAGCAAAAAATGACCCAATCTGTTACAGTGGAAAATCTTAATAATGATTAGCATCTACAACTTAGCAATTAGAACTCAATACCTAATTTAACTTACTTAACAATATTTCTGCAATTTTACCCGCATTAGATGTGTACACAATTTTTTAAATTTACCCAGACCAATGAAATAAATTTTGAGAACTAAAATTGATTAACCTTCTACATTAAACAACAATACTCCATATAACTTGTGCTCATGACCATAATCTAAAAACACACTACTGGGCTTTCATCATCATGCAGGCCATACCACTGTTACCACTAGTTGTAAGTATTGTCCATTCACGCTCTAACACTTTATGTACCAGAAACTCTCTTAGAATGCCACACTGAATGAATAAACCTTATTTCTGCACATCAAGCCCTTGTGCTTATCTTCTAGATAAATTAGTTTTCTTTCATTGGGCAAACAACAATTGAAACGAATTGTTCTACTTGCGGATACTCCAGAGAAGCCTCCAATGCTCTTGACTCTGAAACTTTGTACTTGTGACAGCTTGCAAATTTTCCCAGTACCCACTAGGACTTCCTCTTGTCTGGCTATTTCTCACTTTCCATGGGTGGGCCCTTCTGTCCTCTACACCCATTCAAGCTGGAGTTACTGGCAAACCGACAAGCTGTTAAGTGCCTCCACTGATTCTTTATTATGACATACCCAAACAGCATTTCCAACTGAGCGGCACAACATTCAATTCCATGGCAGAATTAAGGATTTTTTTTGTTTATTTTGTGTCATGCCTCAAATCCGTTTTGCCGTACACCAGATTTCGTGCTACAATTCACCATATCCACTTCCTTACACACGGCACCTATTTTGACATGCTATAATACAGTGTGTCCGTAAAGTCATGGTGGGATTTTAAATAGCTATATTATTGCAACGAAACATGATAATGAGATGAAACAATGCCAAATTGAAGAACAACTCTCAAAGTTGTATCTTGTAGTTAGTCTAGGCTAAGCTTAACCTTTATCTCGTAGTTAGTCTAGGCTGTCCACATGCCTATGTTGAACATGAGCGTAATAGCCCGAAAGTTAATGTGTGGTGTGCTCTTGCACGAGATCGAGTGATTGGCCCATTTTTCTTCGCGGAACCCACTGTGACGTCACACAACTACCTCGCTATGTTGGAACACTTTGCAGTACCCCAATTTATTGACAACAATGTCATCTTTCAGCAAGATGGTGCTCCTCCGCACTATGCCAACGTTGTTCGAGAATTCCTTAATGAAAAATTTCCACAGAGATGGATAGGAAGAGGAGGATGGAAGCCATGGCCTCCACGCTCTCCGGACCTAACACCTTTGGACTTTTATTTGTGGGGTTACGTCAAGCAAAGCGTGTACAGTGTACCCATTAGGGATATTCATCACTTGCACGAGCGAATCACGGAAGCTATCGCATCCGTCACTCCTGATGTTCTTGGGCGTGTGTGGCTGGAATTGAATCACCGCCTAGATGTCTGCAGGGCTACCAGAGGAGCCCATATCGAACTACGTTAAATAAAGTTATTCTTTTAGAGTTGTTCTTCAATTTGCCCTTTTTTCATCTCATTATCATGTTTCGTTGCAATAATATAGCTATTTAAAATCCCACCATGACTTTACGGACACACTGTATATATGTATATATATATATATATATATATATATATACACACACACACACACAGGGTGTCCCATAAGTCCGGCATCATAGGAGAAATTCATATTTTCTATTTCTACAAACCATAATTCATATTTTTCTCTTTCTACAGGCCATAATGTCTGTGAGCAAGGAAGAACGAATCCAGATAATTCTACTCATAGGAAATCGGAGTCAAAGAGAGGCCGCTGGTGAATTTAACAGACTGCATCCAGATTGCGAGCCAATAACACAGAGTTGTGTTAGCAGACTTGTTGCAAAGTTTAAGGAAACAGGATCCATAGAAGATAAACCACGCAGTGGACCTTCAAGGAGGTCCACTGACGATGATACAGTAGGGCGGGTCGTACTCAGGTGACAACATGAATCTGAAGGAAATCCTACCATCAGGGGTGTCTAAATTATGTGTTTTTACATGGGGAATTCAAATATGAGCTGCTTTTTTGGATAGGATAACTCTAACCTACATCATTTTGTATTTCTAAATTGCCAATTTTACCCTTTTGAACCCCTTTATAATATATTAAAAGATATAAGGTAAATCATTTATATTGACAAGGCCAAATCAACTTTACATATATTTATTAATAGGTGAACTGCATGTATATCACTGGATATAATTACAAAGATCATTCTCCTGACATCTTGAACTTTGCCAGGTTGCACAAATCCTGCTTTGACTCAGACTTGGACATCAGCTTCCTGCTGGTCTCCTGAGCCCTGATCCCTCCATCCCTCTTTTCCTGTGAGAAGTACTTAGCAGAAGCCTCAGTCACCATTTTAACAACCCTCTCAATGCTTTGTGTGTGGCAAGGCAAGTTACGCACCTCCATGAGGGTGTTGATGAAGTTTTTCACCTCTGAGGTGCTTAGAGAACAGGTGAGAGGTGGCTCTGACACACCTTCTGACCAGCTGATCAAGTCACCGATGCTGGAAGCATCACAATTGATGTCAGGTGTCCTTCTGCTCCTAACAGAGGAGTCCCCCAGCTGAGTGTCCGGGTCCCCCTCTCCCCTGATGGCCAGGATTCTCTCCACCCCTTCAATCCTCTCCTTCTGATCCTCAGAGCAGAGTAGTGTTTGGAGGATGACTTCACTGTGGGCATACCAAGCAGATCTTCTCACAGTTGGCATCACAATATCCAGCACCTCCTTTCTCTGGGACTTGAGGCAGTCCAGCTGAAAGAGGATGTGCCTAGGCCCTTCGATCCAGGAGTGCTTGACCTTCACGTTGAACCAACATGGGTAATACACTCCAGTGATGAATTCCACAATGAATTGCAGAATCTTCAGGTTCTTTCCTTTAAGTCCGTGCTTTGACACCCAGAGCCTGAGAAGTCTGTTCGCTGTGGTGAGCCAGCGGCTGTGGTTTACTGGTCCTATCTCTAACAGAGCAGCCCTGCAGGAAGTACTCCATCCCTGACTGCACAGACAATTAAATAGCCATAGTATTGATCAGTTGAGAGATCTTGAATGACCTTGTCAGGAAGCTTGATCAGTGGAGGGCTAACAGAGATTCGGGTGAAGTTTGGATTGATATCAAAGTCTGTAGCAGAATCAAGGAGCTTTCCTATTGGCCCGGATAATTTTTTGTCTGACAGAGTAGGGCCATCAAGGTCAACAATGAAATGGCGCAGGGGAAGTTCAACAGTGTGCAGGTTGCACACCAACCAGACCAGCTTTCTCCCCAGGTGCAGCTCCAGCTTCCGCATTACTCCAGCTTTCACACCAGTGTTGACATTTGTTGAGTCTCCTCCAATGGCCAACAAGGTCTTATCATAACCCCTCTCTTTCAGCCAGGCAAACAGGACCTTAGCAATCTTCTCCGCATGTGACTCCTCTTTAGTTGCTTTCTCTGGGGTAAAGTGGAACAGATAGTAGCTGCCAGGCTCACTAACAACACTATAGTGTTCTTCCTTGATCTTTGCGGGAAAAGATTGGTCACTGCCCTCAGCTTCCATCATCACATTGGTCAGGCCAATCCGCCCATCAAAGAGGATGCAAGAGATCCCCCCCTCCTCCCTGCACTTCTTCTCGAACTGTTCCCCCAGCTCTCTCATCAACTTCTCCTGTGCTCTCTTGACCTTGCTCTTATCAATCACTTTACTTGTATTGTCTTCTGTGATGATTCCTGCGTCAATCAGAGCTGCTGTTGCTATCGCTGCAGTTGGCCTCAGCCCTATGCCATACCTTACACTAGCAAGGGCAATGTTTTGAATCTCATCATAGTTTTTCTGTACCTTTGCCGAAGCTGCTGGCTCAGGGTCAGTTTGAGGGAAGAGTTCAACTTCAGGAACAAACTCATCTTCATCACCACTTCTCTCCAATTCCAGATCCTCATCACCATCTGCCAAACATCTGTTAACATCCTTCCTGGCTGCCTTCTCTGCTACTGCAGCACTTTCCTCCTTGCTCCTTCTCCTTTTCTCTGCCTTCCTTTCCATCCACTGCCTTTTCAATGTCCTCACCTGTCTCTTGTGCTCTGGTAGATCAGGACCCCCTATTTGGTGGGGTCCCTTACTTCCAACCTTCTCTTTCTGTCCCTTGATGTAGGCAAGATCTTTCACAGGAATCTTTTTCTCTCTGCTGCAGGAACAGTTAATGTGGGCTTGGATAACACAGCCCTCACAGCCTCCCCCCTCACAACTGGTAATCTGACACTTGCAAGTCAAAATATCAAAGAACTTGTCTAACTTGACAATGAACTCTCTTTGGCATCAAGTTTGCCCTTCCCAAGAGAAAACTTCACTGCCTGATTCCAGACCTCCTTGAGCTTGGACATGATGGTCACTTTTTCATTGATAACAGGTGGCTTGAAAAGAGCATTAGCTTTGCTCCACTGACAAATCAGACCAGGGTAGATGTCACTCAGCAGCTTGTCCACTGGGTAGTTCCTCCTGTTATCTTCACTTTGCTTCCTCAAGTAGATGCCATACCTCAGGATATCCCTCACAGTTGGCAGTTCAGAACCAACAGCTCCCGGCCAGTGCCAACAAGATTACTCAGATGAGAACTTGATTTCGTCCTTGTTCTGACTTGAGCCATTTTCTTAATGAGTTCACACTGAAATAAAAACAATAATACAACAGTTAAGTATCCACTACAGACAGGTATTAACTCTTTTCAGCGCAAAATTCTTGGTTAAAAAAAGAGCTGAAATGGGCAAGAACAAATTTATCTGCAAATGCTAAACACATTATGCTATTTTGGTTTCAAAATGTTATAAAATGCTAATTTATGTTGTCTGTAATGCAAATAATTTGTTCATGTACTCTAAAAAAACTAAAGAAACACATCCTAAAAATATTCTTTAGAACATTGAAATAGGCCTCATACTGCTCAGTTGTACTAAAAATGAACCACCTAATTTTAGCTCAAATCAAAGTTGTTAATTAAATTTTGCTCAATGTATCACTATAATATGCGTAGAAATAGCTTTTTCTAAAATATAACAGAATAATACTCACATGTGAACAGTAACAAAAAAAATATCAGTAGATAATCACTAAATCTATCCCCTCACTGCAAGCCGAGGTGGTAAAATAGCTTCATAGATCATGAGTCACTTCAAATATTTCACAAAACGTTTTAGAATGTTCTGAAACGTTACATTCTAGCCTCTGAGAAAGGTGGCTCAGAAAATGGCCTTATGCGTGCCAGAAAACCGTCAAAATATTTCATATACCAAACTATGATAATTACAATTAAGTGGAATGGCACACCTTTTTATTTGAGTATTTAAATAATATTATTATCATATGAATTACATTATATGTGTTTATATGAATTAGTTAGAACAATGCTCTATGAGAGATAACGTGAGCAGCCATGATAGAAAACGTGAGAAGACATATTCTGGGGTAACTACAATAGTAAAATAATCAACAATTTAATAATAATCAACTGCAAAATGATGTAGGTTAGGGTTATCAGAATTAAATATTTTCTTCAGAATTGTGTTCTATACACCAAAATATGTCATTTGAACACCCCTCTCCATTGATTTAAAAAAAATGCATAGTATGACCCGCCCTAATGATACAGCGACTGCTATCCTGGCTCATTTTAACAGAAGTCCCAATAAGTCTCTTCGGCGATTGTCCGCCGAGACAGGAGTGTCGAAAAGTAGCATCCATCGCATTCTTCAGGCTCACAAATGGCATCCATATAAACTTCAGATCCTACAGAAATTAAGCGAAGATGATCCCGACCGGCGGATGGAATTTTGTGAATGGGCTACGGAACAATATGCTCGGGATGCCAATTTCCCGTCCACCATTCTGTTCAGTGACAAGGCTGTTTTTTATGGAAATGGTGAGGTAAATCGAGAGAACACCCGCTACTGGTCTCAAAACAACCCTTACTGGTATACCTCTTTAAAGGAACAAGGGGCATCTCGGGTGATGGTATGGTGTGACATTTGGAAGGATCGCATCATCGGCCCCCTCTTTTTCGATGAACATGTCACTGGAGGCACCTACCTACGTATGTTCAAGGAAGAAGCATTTCCCAGTGTCTTGAACGAAGAAGGAAATTTCCCAACATGATTCCAGCAAGACGGAGCTCCTGCACATTACAGCACCCAAGTAAGGGAATACCTGTACCAACAATTCCCTGGTCATTGGATAGGACGTCGAGGGCCTGTGGAATGGCCAGCTAGAAGCCCGGATCTCACGCCACTAGATTTTTATCTCTGGGGCCACTTGAAAGCGCTGGTATACGCAGAGAAAATTAGGAGTGTTGAACATTTGCGGCAGCGCATTATTGGGGCATGTAACACTATTATTCCTGACATCATTCACCGTGTGCTTGCTGACTGGGTATCACGTCTGAATTTGTGCATTGAAAACAATGGTGGACATATTGAGCACGTTCTCTAAATAAAAGCTTTTGTTTTGCCTTTTTTTATTATTTATCCTATGATGCCGGACTTATGGGACACCCTGTATATATGTTTGGTTGAACAATCGACCGTAGTTTTTATTTATTAATTTATTATTAGTTTTCACAATTTTCCGTATACAATTTTTCAATAATGCTGGTAAATTATAAACAATATTTCCAAAATTTTCCGACGTTTCGCTCTGTCCTCGAGCATCTTCAGGGAATTCGTTTGGAACCATCTTCGTAGGTGTTCTGCGTAGAATGAAAATTTCTTGTTAGGGCGCTCTTTTTTATAGCTCATTTTCGGAGGTTTTCCCGCAGTTTCGCGTACGTGTACTGACGGGATTGGTCAGTTTCGTACGCGTAACTTGAGATTCGTTCTTGCCCGGTTCGCTGATTCAGGGATTGGCCGGTTAAGGGATCATAGAAAATTAAATACCCTATACAGGGGAAAAATGAAGCTGCCAGAGAGCGAAGACTCATTTATAAATTTATCGCAGTTCAGTTTAACGCAAGACCAAAAAGAACTGCTTAACCTTGGACTGAACTGCCACTTCCAACCCAAATTCGATAAAATAAAAAAACAGACAGAACTAGAACTCTTATACCAGTCTATAATTAGATTAAAAGAAAGGAACATCGTAGAAGTGTCTCAAAATTTACATCCTTTACTCTTAGCAGAAAGCACCAAAAACAGAAGCTTTTCATCTTCCAAAATACTATCACCAGCCTTGAAACAAGCGGCAAAGGAGTTAAGAAACGAGAAAGAAATTATCATTAGGAAGGCTGACAAGTCCAATATCTTCGTCATCCTTGATAGAAACGACTACAAGAGCAAGATTGACACAATATTAAATGACGCATCAAAATACAAAAAAATAATGAGAGACCCAACGTAGCAAGTGAAAAACAAAATTAATACACTTATTTTAGCATCTAACGCCACTCAAGGGGACCAACTAACCCTGCTCCGAGGAAACTTTATACCTGGATATATTTATGGTAATGTTAAAACACAATACTGAAGCTGGTGCTTTAGTTTAGTTTGTAACTTGATAGTGAAGGTTGCATAATTTCTAATAAAAAAATTGAGTGTTTTTTATCTTTTTTTATGAAGCGTAATTATACATGATCATTGCTTTATTAAATATAATTAAAATAATGCTTTTCTAGCCACCTAGCGTTGATAAATGTAAGTTATTACATAATGCATCTATCCATCCAGTCCATGTAGCAATTTTAGACATGTCGCAATTAGGGCGTAGCAAACTTTTACTTTTTTGCACCGTCGAGTGAAGACACGAGGCATGACAGGAACAGCATTTGGCGACATTTACAGCATTTATAGCCATTACACTAGCATTTATAGAATTTGAATGCCCTAGTAAGAAGAGATCCTCAAACAACCGCACTGATAAATGCTGTTGGTTGCGGTTGCGGAGCTGAGAATATGTGTGGTTGCGGACAACCGCTACATCACTAACATTATATATATATATATATATATATATATATATATATATAATTTATTCACAAACAACAGTAATCTAATTGATAATGTAGAAATATCCCCAACTATGATATCAGACCACAATATCATTGAAATAAAAAATAATATAAAGGCAACAGGAAAGGAAAGAACACGCACAACAGAAAGAAGCAAATTCGAAATTTTTAATTTTCACTCCAAAGCTATAAACTGGGAAGATGTGACATCCAGCATGGAAGTAATAGATTGGAAAACCATTTTCGAGGCCAAGACAACGGAAGAGATGCTAATGACGTTAGAGGAGAAGACGCTAGAAATTGTGGAAAAACATGTCCCAAAGATACAACAAAGAGGAAAGAGAAGCAGGTTCGAAAGACAAAAGAGGGCATTGTTCCGAAAGAGAAAAAGAGTGACTGCAAAATTAAGTAACTGTAAAGATAACAACATCAGAAAAATATTAAATGATAAACTACAAAGTATCGATGTCGTCATACAGGAACTAATCGAGAAGCATACAGAAAAAGAAGATGATGACGCTATAGAAGCGATAAAGGCTAACTCAAAGTACTTCTATAATTTCGCAAAAAGAAAGTCGAAAAACCAAGCGACTATCGGACCTTTAAAAAATGAGAAAAGGGATTTATCTGATGATCTAACAGAAGTATCTGAAATATTAAAAGCTCAGTATGAATCATCTTTCAGTATCCCCAAAACTGACAAATTGATATGCGATAGAAACGCGTTCTTTGAAGAAGAACCACAAGGGGAAAGTATAACGGATTTCGACTTTACGACGGATGATATTACACAAGCCATAGGGAAACTAAAAACACACTCAGCGGCAGGACCGGATAAATGGAATGCCACACTGATCAAAAACTGCAAGAATGCAATCGCTGAGCCCCTATACTGGATATGGAGACGATCATTAGACACGGGAGAAATACCGGGCATCCTGAAGAGCGCGAACATAGTCCCAATATATGAAGGAGGAGATCGATCCGAGGCCAAAAACTATAGGCCAGTGTCGCTTACATCTCATCTCACTAAAATATTTGAAAGAATAGTTAGACAGAAAATCTATGACTTTTTG
The DNA here is from genome assembly GCA_023014485.1 of Bathynomus jamesi. Lineage (NCBI taxonomy): Eukaryota > Metazoa > Arthropoda > Malacostraca > Isopoda > Cirolanidae > Bathynomus > Bathynomus jamesi. The sequence goes on from JAJOZX010001938.1 coordinate 151,519, forward strand.
GAAACTCAGAAAAAATTCAATGATAACCAACACGGGTTTCGATCAGGCAGATCATGCCTGTGAAAAAACTATATAGGGCTATGGGTTGATTGCCTGATACCCTCATCCGTTGGAAATTTCTAGCAGATTTCAGTGGAGAGTTAAACGACAAAAGCCCTATGTTTTTTCGTTAGAGAGTTATGAATATGTAGGTCTTTATAGGACCTTTTTACATTTAATTGATTACGGTAATTTTAGCATCGGGATTTTAGATGCCTATTAGTTAATGAAAAGAAAGTGTCCCACCTTAATTTTGCTGGGTCCTTGGTTTGCTTCGATGTAGGGCCGCCACGATGGAGTTACGCAACGAATTAACTTGATGTAATTAATATAGGCAGTCACAATATAAACACTTTTAGGCATAGGCCTAGCCTTTTATGAGTATTAAGTTTATTATAAGGAATTCACTCAGAACTTTAGGGAAGACAAAAGCACATCTTCCCTGTTTAAAGCGTTCGCTGCACATAAACAACCCAGGCCACTCCTTTAATATATCTTCATATTTTAGTATAAATTGCTGATTTGGCAAAGGTTGTTGACTCTTTCTCTCTTGTATTTTACATGAGTTAGAAAATGGAAAATTTTGTTCACGTGAAATAAATGTTTCTCGTGGTTATGCAGACCCGACGCCTACATACGAGTTCTATGTATGTATGGCAATCATCTCATTCCCATTAGGCTATGTCGCCAATCCCGAGCCAATTTTGTATAGATATTTAATTCAATTAATTAATAATTTATATTTAATTATGAAATAAAGGTATCACATACGATACCATGTTGTAAGCGCGTATAGTTTTTCCATATACTGGGGGGGGGGGGGGGCCGGAGAAAAATTTGTATGTTATAGATCAAATTTTTTGACAAACTGTGTAAAACACGTAAAAAATGGATCAAAAGAATGAAGTAGAAATTTAGGAAGAGAGAGGTTACTCAAGACCTATTTAAATATGAAAGTTCAAGAGGCCAACTTCTCAAGTTTAGTTAAAGTTATGTCAATCAGTTTGACTCCCTTTAGGTATAGGAAATTTATGGAATTAAAGTAAAGTTATTAAATATTTTAACTTTGCTCAATTTGTGTAAGGTTTATAAGTCACCAGTCTTAATTTTTTCTTGTAAAAGTTTTCTGGCTTTCAAAGCAGTCTTTCTTTGAGGCCTGTCTGGTTTAATCTGAGTTACATCAGGTACATTGAGAGATTCCTCTCCAATAGTATCCTGATCCATCCTCTGGGGTAATGGTTCTAATTTAGCCCCACACTCCAAAGGATATAGTAATGTGATATCTCTGGTGGTTTCACCAGTTGCTGTTTTCAGTTTTACAACCCTGGTAACTTCGTCTTCACCAGTTTTGAGTTCCAAGACCTTTCCCATTGACCATTGTTGTCTTGGTGTCTTGTCATGTATCAACACAATGTCTCCAATTTTGACTGAATCATTCCAATTTTGTTTTGTTAATTGTTTATGTCTTTCTCTAAGACTTGTTAAGTATTCTTCTCTCCATTTTGTTATAAATTGAGTTTTGATTTGTGTCAAATGTTGGTATTTTGTGTTGAGTTCTTTGTGTCCTATTTCCCAAACTGGATCCTCTGTACTGGTATGTTCAGATTCTGGTAACATGTTTACCGTTTCTCCCTTAATTAGGTGGTTAGGTGTGAGAGGTTCTGGCCCATTAATACCATCTCCCACATAAGTTAATGGTCTGCTGTTGACAACATTTTCAATTTCTGACAGAATAGTCATGAGTTCAAAAAGTTGTAGATGTTTGGTCCCAATAGTCTTTTTAAGGCAGTTCTTTACAGTCTGTATGTTTCTTTCCCAAATGGAACCATACCATGGTGTATTAACAGGAATGTACTTCCAGGTTATATTGTGTTTGATTAAATGAGTTTGTACTGTTTCACTGTCACAAATCTGATGAATAATTCTTTCACCAGATTTGAAGTATGTGGCATTGTCTGACCATATAGTTTTGGGTACAGAATTGTGTGCACAAAATCGTCTGAAAGCAGCAATAAAAGCTTCTGCTGTCAGATCTTCTACTATATCTAGACATATGGCACGTGTGGCAGCACAGGTGAAGAGTACAATGTACACTTTGTATTCCTTTGAATCCATTTTATCTCCAAAACTCACATTTACCGCTCCAGTGTAGTCAATACCCGTGGTTTCAAATGGCCGAGTAAATGTTACTCGTTCCACGGGTAGGTCTGGAGGGCTTGGGGTCTTAAAGGGTCGTGAATGGATACGTTTTACAAGGAATGCATGTGTTTAAAATTTTCTTTGTTTCAGTTCTACCCTTTGGTAGCCAGTAAGTTTTTCTCAGCTCCGTCAGGGTTTGTGGGACCCCCATGTGGTGTATTTTGTTGTGGGTATCCCTGATGATGAGATTTGTGAAGTGATTTCTCCTTGGAAGAAGAATTGGGTGCTTAGAGTTTAAGTCAAAGTTGACTTGTTAAGCCTTCCTTTACACCTTATCAGACCCTCTGTATCCAGGTACAGATTTAGATCCATGACAAGTGAAGGAATCCTTTGTTTAATGTGTTACTGGACCTAAGATACTTCAACTCCTTGTCAAATTCTGAAGCTTGTATCTGTTTGAGCCAGTTTTGTTGCAGTTTCTGTTAAGTTAGAAAAGGCTTCTGAGGACAGTGTTTGAGAAGGTAGCTATTGACAAACTTGCAGCAATAGACTGTAATTCTCAAGAGTTTGTTAGGTCTGAATAAAGGTGATAGTCAAATATAGGTTTGTCCTCAGTGATCTTTTCAGTTGTTGTAGAGTTGAGTGTGAGGTTAACTACTTTGGCTGGCCAAAGATCCTCACATGTTAGCCATTCGGGCCCTTCATACCAGATTTTATTTGTTTTCAACAGCTTGTAAGAGAGCCCTCTTGTCAAAAAGTCTGCAGGATTCTCTTGTTTTTATGTACCTAAATTTGATACCAAGGTTTGTGTTTGCAGTTTTGATTTCTGTTAGTCTGTTTTTCACAAATATTTTTGCAAGAAGTTGTATCTGTGTTGGTCACCCATGTTAGACAAATTTGACTGTCTGTCCATAAGTAAATGTTTGTTATGTCAACTTCTTTATACACTTGTGAAAGAAAGTCTGCTGTTTTAACTCCCAATGAGACAGCTAATAATTCAAGTTGTGGTACAGTTTTCTTTTGGTTTAAGGGTGCCACTTTTGACTTTGAATAAACCAAGTTACTTTCATTTTCACTTGTTAAATAGGCACAACACCCGTAAGCTTGTGTGCTGGCATCTGTAAAAATGTGTAGTGTTTGCGATTTCAATCTGTAGCCAGCACATCTTGGTACGTAGATGTGTTCAAGTCTGTGGCTAATTTTTTCCAATGAAGTTGGTCTTCCACTGAAAGTGGTTCATCCCAATCAATTTTCTTTTTCCATAAGTCTTGCAAAAGGATTTTGGATCTTATGGTTGCTGGTAAATATAATCCAATGGGGTCAAAAATTTTGGATGATTCTGAAAGCACTTGTTTTGTATTGGCATTTGGATTTAAGTTATAACTCTTTGTGCAAAGAGTGTCATCGTGTTCGGAATTCTGTTTTAAAAACCAAAGCATTCCAAGTGTTTTCGTGTAATTGTTTGGTTCAATGTTCCCATTGTTGTCTTTTGTTATTTGTTCATTTAATTTAGGAGAATTAGAAACCCACTCTCTCAATCCAAAATTTCCTTGCTTCATTATGGGTTGTGACATTTGGTAAATTTCAAGCAATTCCTCTTCAGTTACAGTGGAACCAATGAGGTTATCCACATAAAAGTTTTGTTTTAAAAACTGAACTGTTAAGTCCTCTTGAAATAAGTTTAGGTGGTTTTAATTGTTAAAGCAAGAATACTTGGAGAGCAATTTGCTCCAAAAATAATTACTTTAAATCTGTAGGTTTTGAAACCTTTGTTAAGGTCATGTGGATCATTCAACCACAAAAACCTGAGATGATTTTTATCATACTCAAGCTTCAAATTTATACAGAGGAATGCTTTTTCTATGTCACTTTGTACTGCATAATTGTCTAAACGGAAGCAAAGGAGAATTTTTACAAGATCTGAGACAAGGTTTGGGCCTTCCATGAGACAATCATTTAAACTAACAGAATTTGTGTCTTTTAAACTACAGTTGTATACTACTCTTAGTTTAGTTGTGGATGAGTCTTCTCTGTAAACTCCCCTGTGTGTTAAATAATGACAACCTCGTTTTTTAAAGGGTTCATCAGTAACTTCTTCAATGAAGCCCCTTTCTATTTGTTCCTTGAATATGTTGTTGTATTGTTCTAAAAGATTGTCATTTTTTAGTTTTCTGTAATTTTTATACAGATGTGCCTTAGCTACTTTCAAATTGTCCATTATTTCTGGACAAGGTGTTTTCCAAGGCAGCTCCACATAGTATTGATTGTCTCTGTGTTGTAATGTATCCTTAAATTGTTCTGTCATCAATTGGTCTTCATGTGTAATAGTACTGTCCTTTATGCCAACTGATTCTAATAGTCACAACTGCTGTAACCCTTCATCCAATGTGGAATCATTTTCATTCAAATGATGTGGGATTATGACAGTGTTTTTGTAGTTCGAGTTTGTCACATAGTCAGAAATTTGTGACTGTGGTGATTTTGTTTTGCGAATTTTGTTCATGTTCTGTGTTTTCTGTGTCAGTAGTAAGATGGTATTTAGTTATGTCACCCAAAGAGCAATACCTGTGGGAGTTTGTATGGCTATTCCATCTCCAATTTTAATGATGCCTCTATGGACCAGATGAAGATAGTCAGCCCCCATGAGCATATGTATATCATCAACTACATCTGCATTAAGGGTTTTATCAGCTATCGTGTATTTTATTTTGAAGTTGGAGCAAAGCTTGTTTTAACCCAGCTATTTGTATTTTTTCTTGTTCTACTTTGTCCACAACAACAACCTTAAGGGTTTCAAATGTTTCATCAAGAGTTAAAGTTATATTTGCAGTTTTAAAACTGGCTTGTACTGGGTTTTTATTGATAAATGATGAAATAGAGAGATCTTCATTCCTTGTTGGTTTTGAAGTCCCAATTTTTCTATCAGTTTTTAGTTACAAATGTTTGTTGTGAGCAGGTATCTAAAAGACACCTAACCTGTACTATTTGTCCCTTTTGTTTTGGATTTCCAAGTTGTGGTTGGTAAAAGAATTTTTGAATTGTGGTTAATGCTAGATGAACTGATATGTCCATTCATAGCATTTGGTTTGTTTCTGTTTGTTTTGGTTTGATTTGGGTGTTTGTTCATAATGTTTGTCAGTTTTTCCAATGTCTGTGTGTGTTTACACATAGGGGTAACATGGTCAAAACTGTTGCAAAACTTACAATTGTATTCAAATTTGATTTGCATTTGACTTTTGGTGCCCTGATCCAGTGCATTTTTTGCATAAGTTTAGTTGTTCACAACGTTTTGACCTTGCTGTAAAGTCTTTGTATTTGGGACAATTTGTAGAATAATGTTCACTGCTAAAACAAAATTTGCATGGTGTGGATTATACTCAAAAGTAGCTACATTAAAGTTTTGCAGAGTAGGAGTCTTTGAGTCTTTTTCTGTCACTTTATTTTCTGCAAATTGAGTTTTGCGGTTGTGTTTTGATGTAACTGGTAAGTGTTGAAATCTTTTGTTAGGTTTTTGGTTTTCTGCATTGTTGGTTTTTTCTTGTGCTGTGTTAAATTTTGGGAGTGTAACTTGATTTGTAAAGTGCAAGTACAGTTGGGAAATCTTCTCTTAGCTTATTAAGGCTAGGGTATATGTCAGTTGTCCTCTGATGAAATATCTCTTTGACTTTAGAAGGGAGCTTTTCAAAAACAACAGCTTGAATGATCCAAGCTGTTTCTGCAATGTTTAAATCATTGTTTTTAAGTTGTCCCATGAGACATTCAAACTCACAGTAAAAGTCAAAGAGGTCACCATAGTTGTCTTTTGGGGTTCGCATGTTCATTACTTTAACACAAAAATTACATTCCCCAAAATCCCCCCTCCAAGATATTTTAAGACAATGTATATTATTTCGTAGATTTTTCTTGCCTTAATGTGAGAGAATAAAATTTCAAATACTTAAATCAGTAAGTAGAAGTGTTTTATTTTGACGTGGAAATGGTTTTAATAGAATTTACTTAAATTTGTTATTTTTGGTTTTTGGCCGTTTTTAAACCCATTTGTGGCACTGTGCGACGCCCCTGCTTAGACGATTGTTGTAAAAAAACTATATAGGGTTATGGTTGATTGACAATCAACTTGGCCATCCGCTGGAAATTTCCAGATCTTGATGCTCAGTTGATGGTAAAAACCCTACCGTACGTCTTTTCCTTAAAAAGTTGTTTGAGGAGGTCTTCAAAAGACCTTGTTAAGTAGTGGTTTTGGTTAATGTTTAATTTATGTTTGGTTAGTTTAATTTATATGTTCATTGCAATTGTATGTTCATTATGCACAGTGATTCACTGGCCTACTTAGTCAGTGCTCCAGACAACTATCTCTTAATCTTCTATGGACCTCTTGTATAATGTTTGTACCTGTTGAGTCTGAAATAAAGTCATCACCCAATGATGGTAGTGAAGTTATTACTGTGGGCAGACAGAATGGGAAGGAAGGTGAAGTATAATGTGGCACTCACAGCTGGATAGGTTTATAGAGCCCATTAGTTATGAATATGAGTGGATTGTAGCCATAAAACTAACTATTGACAACAAAATACTGTATATATTCAATGTTTATATGCCTTATGAGCAGGGTTGTGGAGTCGGGGTCGGAGTCGTGGAGTCGATTATTTTTGGGTGGAGTCGGAGTTGGAGTCGGAGTCGGTACAAATCCCTCAACTCCGACTCCGATTTTCATGTCTTATATTTTTATAATTTTATTATTTTATAACTATTAAATAACTTCTTAGTTTTTATTTAATTTATTATTTTAGTTTTTATGGCATTTCGTGTCTTATATTTTTATTATTTTATAACTATTAAATAACTTTTTAGTTTTTATTATTGTACAAGGAAAGAATAATTAAAATCGAGATTTAAAAATTAAAACTATCAAAATTCACGGAGACTATTCATTTACCTACACCATACCTATACCATATAAGCAAAGGTGGGCACCCGGGCCTCAAAAAGGACCGACGGTCCCGGTCCTTGCCTCAAACTGGACCGACGGTCCCGGTCACGGTCCTTTCTGAAGATAGGACCTAGGAACGACTCGGTCCTCGGTCCTTATATATAATATAAGTGAAAAATTTGATTAAAATGAAAAATTGCCGGGATTGCCGGGTTCAGTTCTTCCGCTAGGAGCTCCAGTTGCTTGACTTGAAGTTGAAGCACTAACATCAGTAGATTCTTCGTCTCCTCCAGGTGTTGAAACAAGTTTCAGTTCAGTCTCAGTCTCTTTCTGAGTCTTCTGGAGGAAACGATCCATCTTCTTTAGAACTTCAAATAATCACTAAACACACTAAAATCACTAAAAAAGACCGTCCGGAATTGCTTAAAAATGGACCGTCGCTCCTCATTTCGGTCCTCACTGAGAAAAGGACTGACTTTCCCGTTCACGGTCCTTAAAAAGGACCGAGTTCCTGGAGTTCGGTCCTTTTGGAACTCGGTCCTGCCCACCTTTGCATATAAGTATATATGCCATACGGTTAGTATATACTACAGTCGGAATCGGAGTCGAACTTGTAAAATTTCTGGAGGCGGAGTCGGAAACTTTTTTCACCGATTCCATTATGAGTGTGTTGAAAATGAAGAGGTATTTTTAGATAGACTCTATAACAGTGGCGGCTCGTCGGTAGGCACTGCGGAACTGCAGTACCCCTAAATTTTTTATTTACAATTGAAATAATCAAGAACAATATAAGGATGAGCTCAATGAATAACTTTTTCAATAACTTTTGAAACTTTTATTCATTGCTCAATGCTCATCCTTTTATTTCAGTAATTATTTCAACCCATTCTTAGAGACAGCACCCCTAGAATTTTTAGTCACGAGCCGCCACTGCTCTATAAACTAAATATACTGCTAGAGGAGCTGGACTCTTCATGTGTTGTAGTGGTTGGTGATTTTAACAGCAATATCACTAAACCTGGTTCGAATTTTGCTAAGCTTCTTATCAGTTACTGTGAGGCATGCGACTACAACTTGCCAGTAAATTGCTACTCCTTAATGACTCATTTGCCTGGGGAACTCGTGGCTAGACCACTGTATAGCCTCCCACGATAGTTATAATATAATCAATAGCATGTCCACACTTTATGATGTATTTAAATCTGATCATACTCCATTTGTAGTAGGGCTTGATTGTATGGTAGCACCTGACTTAGACACTGACAGTGATATGGCTGATTACTATAAGGTTAATTGGTCAAATCTTAGTTACTCTGGGGTAGATTACTATACGATGCGCACTGATGCACTACTAAGCCCTGTGAGGATTCCTACAGACTTTGGCTTGTAGGAATGCCTCCTGTGATGATGTAAAACATATAGATCTCTTAAATAAGTATTACGGTGAGCTTGAACATGCCATGAAGGCTGCGACTGGAAGTAGCTTTAAGAATAAAAAATGGGGAAAAGTAAATGTCAATCCAGGGTGGGCAGAATACTGTGCTGATTTGTATGATGTAGCGAAAAATGTATTCGTGGAATGGGTTGCTATGGGGAAACCTAGGCAGGGGGAACTCTTCCAACTGAAAAATAGAACTCGTGCTAGGTTCAAGGATGCTCTTAGATTTATAAGGAAAAATGAAGAGAATCTCTAGCCAGAAAATTAGGCAATAGCAACACTTCCAGAAGAGAATTCTAGACGGAGGTTAATAAAATTAACAATAGTAATCTCACCTTGCCAAATATAATAGAGGGTATACATGGTCCAAAAAACATTGCAGAACTGTGGAAAAATCATTAGGAAACCCTAGTCAATTGTCTCAGTAGGGGGTAGACTAAATATATGCCTAAATGTAGAATGCTCTGAAGAGCTACTAATTAATGACTCAGAAATCATAAGAACATAAGAAATTTTTAAAGTGGGCACACTCGGGGCCACTTCGGCCCATCCAGGTGGCGCCACTATGTTAAAAATGCCTGTACATTGGCAACAACCAATTTTTACAAAACTAAATAATTATCAATTTAAAACTAATCCCTAATGGGATACGTTAAATAAAGTAATTACATGCTATCTATAAAGGTTTTACATCGATTGTTAAGTCAATTTCATAAAATTGAGGTGAGGGGGATGTTGTATACAATTACCATAACTTAACATAACCCTATACCGATCAATTTGTGATGCGTGATCTTTACGGGGGCTCCGCCCCCGTACCCTCGAGACCTAAATTATACAAATGATAATGTAATAACATGTTAAGTTATGCACTTTTTCAGTCTTCATCTAGGGCACATGACGAATCAAGTTCTCAAAGTCGAAACCACACGAATAGCACGTCATAATTCTATCACAAACACGACCAAACTGAATCCAATTAGAAAAAAAAAATAGCTAGAACAGAAACCAACCAAGTAATTACGTCGCAGAGTAGCAAAAAAATAGCCCAATCAGGAAAAATATTTTATGAAAAAATCGTCGCATTTGACGTGACGTCACGTCAAATGGATATCGTTAATTAAAATTTCAGAAACAAATATCTACATAAATATGATCAACCGAAATTTTTTTTACTTAAAGGAAAGGTTTTGTTTATTATTTTCTACGCATTGCAATAATTTTTATTAGAAACTGAGGTGAGGGGGATATTGTATACAATTACCCAAAGTCATAATAGACTACTATCCACAAATATGTTACACTCTATATCTATTTATAACTGACATGCAAATACATCAGATCCAAAGAATCCAGTCAATTTCATTATGGTACCCCATCCATACCAGTACCTTGCCAACGAAAAATAAGTCACGGTCCATATCAATTGCGGACCAAGTCACAATTTACAACCATAGCCTATACATTACAATATATACAGTATATACTTAGGAAGAAAAGTGTAGGTGTGGCTGTAAAGAGTGTACAGTAATGTAGAAATGTGTGTGCACCCATTTTGGATCTCCCATTTAAAGGTGTTTGTGGGGCAAGTGAAGATCATGAGTTTTTCAATACCTCACAGTACTATCGGGGACAGGGTTGCCAGATACTTTTCAAGAAAAGTAGCGAGAACACTACCCAAAAGTAGCGAAACAGAATTCAAAGTAGCCCAAAATATATATATATATATATATATATATATATATATATATATATATATATATATATATATATACACACACATTTAACTGCAATGACCGCGCAGTATATTAACGTATAGAAACGACGTAAGTATAGAGGAGTGTTCTGCACACGAGGAAGAGAAATAACAAACAATGAAAAATAAGGCACCCGCCAGGGTGTGCAGACACTCCTCTATACTTACGTCGTTTCTATACATATATATATATATATAATTTCGTTATATTTAATTTTAAATACTAAATTTTATTTACCTTATATGATTAACAAATCACAGTTGTATGGAATTTAATAACTCCTCTTCTTCATCTTCATTGCTTTCAACTTCGTCGTTAGATTTCTTGTATATGTCGGAATTAACACCCGCATACGTATCAATATGTATTGTGACGTTCCAAAACGTCACTGAGTCACGATCGACTCTGGTCGATCTGAACATCTGGTATAGTTATATAGTACGGCTGCGGTATACGAGTCGACCATACACAAAACATAAAAAATATACAAGGTAAATTAATATGGAATTCATATTAATGTATATATTCAACTAATATATTAATATTTTATTTCAAAAACTTTCAAAACTTCTACGGTCAAATTTAGTGTTATAATTCTCACGGAAACTTGGTTAAATAGTAGTATTAAAAACCTATATAATATAGATAATTACGTTGCTTATCATACTGTAAGAGATGGTCAGATTGGGGGGGGTATCTCTGTGTATGTGCATCAAACTTACGACTCTAACGAAGTATTTTCTCTATGTAATAGTGACAATGAAAACCTGATTGTGAATATAAAAGACAAAAGTAATGTATATTCTGTCCATGCAATATATAGACCACCTAATACTAATATCAATAGCTTTTTAATTCACTTAGATAACATGTTATGCAACTTTCATAAATCGAATGCCATAGTTGCGGGAGACTTCAACATCAATTTGCAATCTGAAACATCTCTCATAAATTTTTAAACTTAATGAATTCTTTCTATCTTAGTCATTCTATTACCAAACCCACTCGAGTCTGCAGTTATGGCAATCGAATAACAGAATCTACGATTGATAATATATTTGTAAATAGCAATGCCTTTGTAAACTCTGGAATTATAACCACTAACATCAGTGATCATTTTCCTACTTACGCTATTTTCAGTAACATTGTTCAGGTTGCGGACAAAACAACTATTGATTACAAAATATTCTCAGAGGTTAACAAAAGAAAATTTATTGGGGCAGTAGAAAATACTCGCCTTGACTGTGACGACCCTTTAAATGACCCAGATCATATGTTTCAGTTCTTCAATGACACCTTATTCCATATTTTTAATATTTGCTTTCCTTTAAGGAGAAAAACAGTTTCGCCCAAAAGGGTCGCAAATCCATGGATCACTCCAGGAATTATCACTTCAATAAAGAATAGAGATAAATTATTCAAATTGCAATTGCAGAGCAAAATCCCTAAAATACAATATACTCAATACAGAAACAAATTAACTAAAATAATCAAATTGCAAAATATAACTATTATAACAATCAATTTTCCAAACATAAAGGAGACATGAAAAACACTTGGACAACCATAAACAATCTTCTCGGAAAACAAATGAAGAAAAATCCAATAGAGAAATTAAATGTTGATAATAAAGAAATCACTGATGATACTGCTATTGCAGACTCTTTAAATGCACATTTTACTTCAATAGCGGACAAGCTTCGCTCACAATTAATAAATAATGATCACTCACCTCTGGAATATATGCCACCCAGCCCACTAAATTCATTTTCTTTTGTTCCTGCTACCTCTACTGAGGTCCAGAATATTATTGGTAAATTAAAAAATACAAAAAATAACATTCATAACATTCCTGTACCTATATTGAAACTTGTTAAAGATAAGATATCTGTAACTTTGGCTAAAATTATCAATCAAAGTATTTCCAAAGGAATATTCCCATCAATGCTAAAAACTGGTTGTATAACACCCCTTTTTAAAGGGGGTGATCCTACACTAGCAACAATTACAGGCCGGTGTGTTCATTATCTGTGTTCAGCAAAGTTTTCGAAAAAATTGTAAAAAGTAGAATGCAGCGATATTTAGAATCTTACAATTTATTATCTCCAAATCAATATGGCTTCCGTAATAATAGAACAACGGAAATGGCTATTTTAAATCTTATGGAAAATGTAAATATAGCTAAGGAGAACAAAGAAATAATGATGTCAATATTTATGGATTTGAGTAAGGCGTTTGATGTAATAGACCATAATATTCTACTTAATAAATTGTATTGTTACGGCTTTAGAGGGGCAATCAGTGATTGGTTTAAAAGTTATTTGTCCGATAGATATAATTTTGTATCAGTAAATAAGGTTTGCTCCACTAAAGCGCTTGTCAAACATGGTGTGCCACAGGGCTCAGTGCTGGGTCCACTGTTATTTTTATTATATATAAATGACCTTCCACGTTCATCTGATATACTGAACTTCATAATGTTTGCAGATGATACAACTCTCTCCTTTTCTTGCAAAGATGTTAATACAGCTAAGAATATATTCCATTCAGAATTCATCAATGTAATGAAATGGTTGACCACCAATAAACTCTTCCTAAATACCAGTAAAACAAATTTCATGATTTTTACTAATAAAAGAAATGTATATCTTGATGAACTCAATGTTAATGAAATCACCATAAAGGAGTGTACTGTAACAAAATTTCTTGGTGTAATGCTAGATAAGAATTTGCAATGGAGTGATCATGTAAATATATCGCGAAAAAGATTTCAAGGAGCGTTGCTATAATGTTTAAACTTAGAAATGTAGTCCCTAAACAAGTTTTATTGACTCTTTATCATACTCTTGTTCTTCCTTATGTAACATACTGCACCCTTGTTTGGGGAAACTCCGCTAACAACGCATTAAATGGTATCTTTGTCATCCAAAAACGAGCAATAAGGTTATTATCTGATGCTGATTTCCTTGATCACTCTAGTGCATTATTTAAAGAGCTAAACCTACTAAAGCTCAATGATATAACCAAACTGGCACATTTTATTTTTATTTACAAATGTAATAGCAAAATCATTAATTTGCAATGGGTAAATAGATATTTTGTAACTCATCAAGAAATCCACCCGTATCAGACCAGAAATAGATCAAAGATTGTTATACCTCAATTTAGATTGTCTTCATCTCAAAAACTACCTATTTTCATTGGATTGAAACTATGGAATGACTTGCATGCCGATATAAAAATATTGCGAATGTAAATTTGTTTAAACCAAGTTAAAATCCCGATTAATAATGGGATACTAACAAAAATCTTGGATTAGTGTCCACTAATAATGTTTAATATTGTTCATTAATATTGTTTAATATTGAAATACAGGCTTTAACTATTAATAATACTTATTTACTTATTTATTTACTTTATTATTAACTTATAACGGCTAGCTGCTTATTTTTAATAAGAGCCCAGTAAAGCCTAAAGCTTAAGGGCCAAATTAAAAAAATTAAAAATAAAAATAAATAAATAAATAGTCGAGCTTCACAATTATTTATGTCATTGTAAAAATTGTAAATTATAAAGACTACTGTATTTATTTTATTATTAATAAAGGTTATTCTATTCTATTCTATTCTATCGATTTTCAAAATAGCCCAAAATAGCATTACAATTTTTGGAAGTAGCCCAAAAGTCGCAAGTAGCCAATCTTAAATTTTAGTAGCGCCAGCCCATTTCAAGTAGCCCAATTCGCGAAAAGTAGCCCAATCTGGCAACCCTGTTCGGGGACACCGCTCGGCAGAGGAATCTCTTTAAATAGGGTGTGTAAGGACAGAGTATATCCTCTAAGCCAAGATGCTGCCTCCCTATATCCCACAACACTTGTGTTGAGCTGTGGGATGTATCACCTAAATGCCAAAGGTGGGCAGTTGCGCCGCAAAAAGTTGCGGCGCAACATTTTTGGTTGCGCTTGCGCTTGCGGCGCAACTTTTTGAAAAGGGTTGCGCTTGCGCGTGCGGCGCAACTATTTCAGCAGAGTTGCGGTTGCGGCTGCGGCGCTACAAAAATCGTTGCGCGTGCCCACCACTGCTAAATGCACATAATATATATGAAAAACTAGTACCATTCATGTAATAAAAATGGGCTTAAACACTATCACCAGATGTCGCCTTGCAGACATCAAACTATCCAACCTTCGTTTGAAAGAATCAAGTGTATCTGAAGTCACCACTTCTTCTGTCAGACTGTTCCAAAACTTAATTACTCTCTTTGTAAAACTATGTTTTCTTAAATTTGTTCTACATCTTGGCTTAAATAATTTCATACTATGATCTCTAGTCTGGTTATTGTGATCTTTAATGACAAGAGAATCAAAATCTATCTTATCCAACCCTTTTATCATTTTATACACCTCTATCATATCACCCCTTAACCTCCTCCTTTTTAATCTGGCAGGCTATTCATAAGTTAGATGATAACAAAAGTTGTGGCCTAGATGGCTTACAAGCAGAACATTTAAAATGTTGTAGCCCTCGTATAATACCTATGCTTGCAATGTGTTTCACAAGCTGTATAATACATGGGTTACACAGGGCCGTAACTAGGGTTTAGAAATTAGTGAGGTCCAGATTTTTTTCGAGCGCGGCGGGACGAGCAAAATTCAGACCAAAATGACATCTACAAACACAACCCAAGCTATACCTAAACACAAAACACAAAACGCTCGACGCTCCCTCTTTTCAAAAGAAAAGCGGTAATATGCGTTTCATACACAGAACGGTTCAGTCTCTTTTTTTTTTTTAAGGAAATAATTACCGAGGTCCGGACCTCGGTGACCTCATAGGTAGTTACGGCCATGTAATGGGTACCGTATAGCCCATTTTGTCAGTTGTATTGTTGCCAGTTGTTAAAAATAAGGGTGCTGGTGTCTGTGATAAGAATAACACTGGCCAACAAAATGAAACTTTTTTTCTCATCACAAACATGATCACACTTTTCTTAATGCATTTTTCGCGCTGATTCCGAATCTGGTTTTATTTTTTTTCTAGCATGTATAGTAGTGATGGGACGATTAATCGGAATCGGAATCGAGAATCGGAAGAATCGAGCATTTTTCAGGAATCGGAATCGGAATCGAGAGAATTGTACCATGATTTCCGATTCTTAAAACGATTCTTTAACTTTTAATTGAACCAGTTTTGCAATGTAAACTTTAAAATTTAAATGAAAGAGGATAACAAATTTTATTTTTATTGTATTGTAGCTATACATTAAAACATGTATATCCATGATGTGTAATCAAGAAGATTAAAATGAATTGTTACAACTTACAGTTGATTTTTATTTTTAAACCAATCTATTATAATTTATAATTTATATTACCATACTCATAATGTAAATAGTTAATCTTACCAGAGTAAATATGACAATTTCCAGAAAAACAAGTATAGAATTATATTTAAAAATATTGAGAATCGGAATCGGAATCGAGAATCGTATCGGAATCAAGACTTTTTAGTGGTATCGGAATCGGAATCAGAATCGTTAAAAATTTTGGTATCGTCCCATCACTAATGTATAGTTATATAGATACACTGGTTTTGATATTTTTAAGTTTTTGATATTGCTATAAGAAAATTTATGGATGTATAGATCACACTTAGGAATGCTAAACAACAAACATCATATACCTTATTCAATGTACTTATAAATAAGAATATATACATTATTTTATTAAAAGCGCTGTGAGTGTGATTTCCTTTTGTAAATTTGGCCTGGATTGTCATGATACAGCATCCAACAATGGTCCACCATCATGCTTTCATTCCAATATCCTTGGTAGCGCTTCTCCATCATCTGAATATCTTGATGGAAGCGCTCTTCTTGCTCGTCACTCACTGCACCAAGGTTTTCAGGAAAGAAATCTAAGTGGGAATGCAGGAAATGAATTTTTAACGACATTCGACACTCCATTTCTTTGAAGGCATCAAGGAGGTTCTTGAGTCTTGACTCTATCCTTATACGCAGTTGACTTGTTGCTTCCAAGAAAGTTTTCATATATCCATTTGAACGCCAGCCAAGCCTTCAATTCCAGCGGACTTAGGACTTTTTCAAATTCAGTGTCATTCAAAACCTCCTTTATTTGTGGCCCAAGAAAAATTCCTTCCTTCAATTTTGCTGCAGTAACCTTTGGAAATTTCCTTGAAAGGTATTGGAACCCTTCAGAATTGACTTTACCCATTGCTTTAACAAAATTCTTCATTAAACCAAGTTTAATGTGAAGAGGTGGCAGATAGATCTTTTGGGGATCCACTAAAGGGACAGACTGGACATTGCTTATCCCTGGGACATATGTATACCTAAGTGGCCAGTCACTTTTGGTGTAATGTTCTATAGTGGCGCGACTGTCCCACAGGCAAAGGAACAACAAAATTTTGTGAATCTTGACTGCATACCCATAAGCATTCCTATAACTTTTAGATCTCCACAAACATTCCATTGATGACTGTCGTATTTGATTGCCTTAAGTAGTATATCCATATTGTCATATGTCTCTTTTAGATGGACAGAATGGGCAATGGGGATGGTGGCATTATTTACCATTATGCAAAAGAACTGCTTTCAGCTTCTCTGCGACGAATCAATAGAGGCGCCACTCATATGCCACATACGTCTGAGATATGGCTGTAATAGTCCATTGATGTCATGGCAATAACAGAGAGGACCGTCTACTGAAAAGAATGCTGTTAATTCAAATTCCGCTTTCGGTAGTAACTAATACAAACATTGTTCTCGAGTAAATTATTCTCTCTTTAGTCTTGAGGCGAGAAGCTCTGATTTCTCTTTAGACAGCGATAAGTCTCTAACAAGATCATTCAACTGTCCTTGGGTTAACTTTTTAGGCTCTAAATGTCTACCTTCAAAGTGTACTCTGTTCTGTAGATGGTCCGGAAAGCCAGTTGCACTTTCATCACTTTCCATGTCATCTATGATAGAATCTAGCCTATCACTTGGGGGAATTGGAATGGGCAATGTTTCATCATGTTTTACTGGTCTACGTGCTGAATCCAAGTTTGGATATACAATCTGTATTTGTTCTTGGCAGAAAACCCCATTAAGTTCACACTACGAAATAACAGTCTTCATAATGATCTCTCGGCTCCTCCATATCATGGGTATGGCAAATGGCATTGAAGCTTTCTTTTTGTTAAGCCAATCACGTAATCCATTTGACAGCCAGAACAGATTTGATGTGGTGCCCATGGTTTATCTTGGTCACCTAGATGGCAACCAAGTATAGCTTGTATATTTTCTTAATGTTGGTTGTAATACTTCGTCGCTGTGTTTTAGTTGTCAACTGGCTACATACGAAACAGAACTTGTCGGGGTCATTCTTACATTGCCGAGGCATGTTGACTGACCTGAGCAAACTATAAATTAAAAAAAAATGTACACCAACTTGACACAACAAGTTCTTGGACTGGACTTATCTTTTGACACACAAAGCATGGCGTTGTTGCCTGAATCACAATGCTGCTAGACGTAAAAGCTCACACCTGAAATACATAAGATGTATAATTAAGATAATTGAAATAAATAAGATGAATAAACTAAAAAAACACAATAAAATAAACACAATCAAATGTTGAAATATTAGTATTTTGCCTATTTAAAATGGTTAAATCTGTGTAGTTATATATATGCCTTCATCTTGAAAACTACATGTGCTAGAAAAAATCTGAATGCAGTTTTGGAATCAGCATGGAAAATGCTATCCAGCCACCACAAAGTTTACTCTGATGAAAAATCTTTGTTGACCAGTGTAATTATAGACCAGTAGCACTTGCCAGTATACTTTCTAAGGTGTTAGAATATGTCATTTATAATAGGATAAATACTTACTTGCAGACTTATGACAATCAGTTTGGCTTTAGAGTGAAATATGGTACTGATATATATATTTATAATTTACCATATATGCTAAAGGAAGCTGTCCTAAAGTACAAGATGTCAAGTAGCAATGTATATTCTTGTTTTTTGGATGCATCAAAAGCATTTGATAGAATTAACCACCATAAACTTTTCAAGAAACTCTTGTGTTGAGGGGTACCTACAGTAAATATATATTTAGGATACTTGCATTCTGGTATAAAGAGCCTGAGAGCAGACCATATTTGTAAGATGGAAAAGCACTGTATCACCAGGTTTTAAGGTAACTAATGGTGTTAGGCAAGGAGGTATATTATCACCCAATCTTTTCTGTATATAAATGGATGACCTTACCAATGAACTAAAAACTGCACATACTGGCTGTGTCATTGGAAAGGAAAAATTAATCATTTAATGTATGCTGATGATGTTTGGTAATAATCTATTTAAGCTCCCGTCTCTCCGATTTTCATAAATTATACATTGGTAGCTTCGTTTCTTCATTAGGAATGCGATTTAGACAATCTCTAGTAAGGGAAATGCTTCAAAACCTAACCTAACCTAACATTTTGAAGCACAGCTCGCCTTGCTATAATGCCAACTATTTTGAGACAACCTAACCTAACCTTACCCAACAAAAGCCGTACGTACATTTCCACAGTTAGTATGGTGGGTAGAGCTGGGCTGCTGCAATGAGGATGGCATACAACCTTTTCTGAGGGTCTGAATAGTTGTCTCAAAACAGTTGGCATTATAGCAAGGCAAGCTGTGCTTCAAAATGCTAGGTTTGGTTGTTAGGTTAGGTTTTGGAGCATTTCCCTTACTAGAGACTGTCTAAATCGCATTCCTAATGAAGAAACAAAGCTACTGCTGTATAATTTATGAAAATTGGAGAAACGGGAGCTTAAGTAGATTATTATCCCTTGTTCTTCTGTAACCCTCTCCCCATGGGCTGAGAGTACTATTAGAGATATGTGAACAATATGGTATAGAAAATGATATCACCTATAATGGGGCAAAGAGCTGTATTTTGATTTTTAGGTATAATTTACTGAAACGTATATCATGTGGGTCTTTTGAAATGAATGGTCAGACTATACAGCACCTGTCAAAGAGACATGTAAATACTTAGGTCATGTAATTAATCATGAGCTGCGAGATGAACTCATTATTGAGAGGCAACGTAAAAAGCTGTATGTACAGGGTAACATGCTAGTAAGGTAATTTGGTATGTGTTCAGAATCAGTTAAAACTTATCCTTTTAAAACTTATTGTACTGCATTGTATACATCCCATCTGTGGTGGAACTATACAAAAACTGCTATGAATAAACTGTTGCTTATAATAATATTTTTTGTATGTTATGTAGGGAACCAAAATAGTGCAGTGCTAGTTTTATGTTTACTACGCGTAACCTACCTACCAGCCAAATGTTAATCCAGAAGAATATATATAATTTCATTACTAGGGTCCAAAACAGCTCTAATGTGTTATTGTACAATGTCCTGTCTTCAAACACTGTGTATGGTACCTCTCACCTGTATGGCAGTCTTGGTTCAGACAACTGCTGGTTTACAATACCTTATTTTTGTAATGTAGCAAAGATTATATATGCATACAGTATTAAGTTGTGTATGGGACAGGTATTATGTATTCAACTGTCCACTATAATGAACTGTCCTCTGAGCACTTCTGCGCATATGAAACAGATGTCACAAATTGTGGTGGCTTGTGGTTTGAATCATCCGCTGTTTGTTTGGTTTGCTAGTATTTTTTGCTTTAATTTTCAATTTTTAAGATAGTTTCTTGTAAGTTTGTTTGGTTTACTAGTTGCTTTAATTCATTTTGCAGTTTTCCCAAGATATTTTAATAAAGTTGTACAATGGCTGATAACGAAATGCAGAATAGATCGTAAAGATTGAAAAAGTATTTGGGTCATTCCATGTCAGTTCAACAGTGAAAAAAAACGTGACCATCACCAATGTTTTTGAAAATTGGTACACTTATAGATCTCTGTGAGAAAAACAGAATGATGCTTGTTTCAACACTCTAGGTCATATGGTTCTGGAGATATGGCTCTTCGAAATTTGTAAAAAAAAGTCAATTTCCAAGGTCATACCATATTTCAACATGAAATATCTCGGCTCCTATTGCACTTGCAGACCATTTAAACACTATTTTAAAGCTTTTAAGCAGATCTACAACTTTGTTTCTATTCATATTTTACCTCAGTGGTAAAAAAAAAAAGTTGATCTTATTTTTGACCTTTGACCTTATGTAGGTCATTTGATGTCATAACTGATTTTTTCTCCTTTCACCCAATTTTGGGTACACATGTCTACCTTAACCTAAAACAAGATTTTTAGGGTTGATTAAGTTAGTATAGACGCTACAGCCATTTCAGTGGACCATACCCACCTCCATTTTGACAAAGTACCATTTTCCACCAAACTTTGGAGCACTGTATCTTTGGAACTGTTTGAGCTAGAGTACTGAGAAAAATACCATTAGGTTTTTCGTATTGAGATACCTATATAATATCTGCTAATTTTCAAAAAAATTGGTAATTATCTAACCCATGGGTCGGGGAACTTTTTTGGGTATTACCCAAAAATCTATCTGAGTAAAATGAAATTACCCCCAGACTTCATAGTAAACAAAAACAAGCCAATTGCTCTTAAAATTGTTGCATATGGTATACAGAAAATTCAAATTATGTTTATTGGATCCATTATTATGGAGAAATAAAAAAAAAGCCACACATGCTGGCATAAGAATAGCACACAAACAAAATTAGTAAAAAGAGTCATTCCAGCTCAACTGGTACAGATTTCAGAAAGTTGGTCGGGTGACCATCTCCGATTTTCTTCAAATTTTCAGGGTTGATTCATACACCATTCAATAGCTTAAATCTAAAATTTTAGCTTCCTCAGTCAAAAATGTTTAATTTTATGGTTGCTTAAATGGCTCCCCACCTTCAACAAAAAATGCCCATGTTGGGCTTGATTGGCCAACACCTTCATTTTGAGAGGCCTTGAAAAGTATCTTGTAATAGGAGTAGAAGCTTCAAATTTGTCATGCCAATACAACTTCTGGTGGGCTTTTCAAATTTGTAAGCTAAAAGGCTGTGGAACAAATAGTTTCTGAGTTACAAGGGCTTAAACATGGCTCCATTTTGAAGCTTGCATCAATTCCTCCCACTTTTATGACTACCATTTTCAAAAGTTTTAGTTCTACATCAATCACAGCTGTTTTAATACTCCTAATAGTCTCTATGGGTTGTAAATTTATGAGTGAAATAAAAAAATAACCAAAAAAGGATTTATTTCTATTTTTAAAAATTTCCAAAAGTTGATATTTTCACAAAATTTGCAAAATTAACATCAACGTTGGGGCTTAATATAAAGGTGTCCGAAATTAGTCAGGGAGTTGATACTTCTAGTAAAGAAAGATACATATGTGTACAAAAACATATATTAAGGAATAGACCTCAACTCAACTCCTTCATATAGTTTTGACTATTCAAAGAAAAGTACTTTTTGTGAAAAATTCTAAATTTTTTCTAAATTTTGAAATGTTTAAATTTCTTTTTACAACATTGAATTGTAATTTTACTTCCATTTTATTACTTGGTAAGTTAATTCACAAATGTTAAATTATCTAAATAAGTTTTACTCATAAAAAAGACATAATATATACCTAGATTATTACTACATTTGCAGTTAACACAACAGATGGACCAGCTTGTAGGCTCAATACTTGGATCTACCTAAGTAAATCATGTAGAACCGTGTTCTACTGCTCTTTAAGCACTTCCTAGTAATTTAAATTATGCAGTTAGTACAGATAAACTAGCAGTAACCACCATTTTCAGTACAAAACCTTAAATTTAAGTAGCTTTGTTATATTACTTCCCTTAATACAAGTGTACAGTACTTAGCTATATACAATAATGAATTCCTGAGTTTTTAAGCATGTGAATTATTGGCTATAAGTTCATATTCTTTTTTCAATATGTGTTGTTTTTAGGGTTGCACCAATTAATTGGTTGACAATCGGTAATCGGCCACATCGGCCATTTGCCGATTAATCAGTCATCGGCTTTTTTTTGCCAATTAATCGGTTTTCATACTCGGTCATCTTTGTTTATTACATTACAGAAATTGCATCCCTGGTTTAAGAATTTCAGTTATCCTAGACATGGAATGAACCTAAATAATATTTTGCTTGTTTTTTATTAAATATTTTCTACCAATTTGCATTGTTTGGAGAATAATAGGCAGAGTATTATTGAATTAATTTACTCCATTATCACTCCATTTATTAAAACCAAAAAATTATTGTACCTTACTGAACAAAAGAATCCATTTAAGCTTTCCTGTTGCAAAACAAAAGTGGCCTTAACCTACTCTCTAACGATAAACAAAATTTGAGATGGAAACATTGCATAGGGTGCATTTGCAAATAATTTTGTTATTTTTATCTACTTTAAAGTATTTCCATGCAATGCTTGGAGCCATAAGGGCTTTATGTTATTTAAATTTGTAACAAAAATATAAAATTTCTTGGCAACTTTCATTAAAATGCTTAATTTAATCTGTAAAAGAAATTAAAGAATTAGAATATGTAAATAGTTCTAAAAATATTAGATATTAGGCCTACGTTTTATATTGTGTGCTCCTATTTACCAGTATAATAGGTATAAGCGGCGTAATTCAGTAACCATATAGTGCTATAAACTTATACAGTACAGTATATAAAAAGAATTATTGGCCGATTAATAGGTAATCGGCCGATTATTTTAGGCCGATTAATCGGTAATCGGTAAATTTGCTTATCGGTGCAACCCTAGTTGTTTTATGTAAATTCGTATGTAAACTTATATATAGCTAATAACTCTTATGTTTAGACACTGACTCAGGAATTTATTATTGTACTCAGGCTTTAAGTCTGATTGTCTTCAACACTCCGTGGCCTCACAGCCATAAATTGGCAATTTATTATTCAGCTTGATACAGGTCTGTAGTTAGTGAGGCTTTTTTTAAAATACTCCTCAATTTTAGATAAACAATCATTTGATAACTTGTACTGTCTCCCCATTTTCCCAGCAACTGTAGGTGGTTCAATTGAACACAAAACATGGAATGGAATCCAGCAAACATTCTCTTGTTCAGGCCACTTAAAAGGATTCTTTTTCATGAAATTTACTAATAGATCCTTCTCAGTATCACACACTTCAACTATGTTTCCAACAAACCAGTCACCTTCATAGAAACAGGCCACATATGTACCAGGTTTATATTGGTAAGCCACATTTTCTTGTGTAGCATTGAGGAAGGAAAGTTGTACGTTAAAGAAATTTTCATCACTAGAAATTTTGTACAGTTTAATGCCTGTTGATGAAGGTCTAAAGCAGTGATATGAATGGGTTCCTGGGATTGTCTTATTATAGGCCGGGCTGAAACTCAAGATAGAATTAATCAGAGTCATTAACAGTTGGCTTTTGATATAAAAATAAGATTCCTGATAAAAATAATTGGTGGCCACCAACGTGTGTCCGGCCACCCCCATTTTTGTAAAAACATCTAATGCCGCACTAGCAAAATCAGGAAAATGGCAATATCTCTTCTGAACATGCTAGAGAGATGGTTTGCATACCAAAAGATGCAGAATTTGAATTAGAACAAATTATTAAGAGTGGTATTTTTTCATAAAACCTTTAGGTTTTGAGTTATTTTAGAAAAACTAATTTTTGGGGCCCAAAGACCCCCTTTCGACGGACCTTAGTGACAAAAGAAATTCTAAAATAAGCATGATTTGGTTTTTTGATTACTAACATTGCCCTAAAAGGATGTTGACATGGACATAGTGATCACATGATATGACTTTTCCTTGTGATCTTGCATCCATTATGCTTGATTAAAGAATAGAGGGTGGGGCTGCTTCATGAACTTTTTTTAAACGTAATAAATTGAAAACTTGTTTTTTTTTCAGGTGCCTTTGTTATAAGTTTCCAACTGCAATTTGTCATTGAATTCAACATTTGCATTATAAAGCAGGGCTGTGGAGTCGGCACATAAAAAACCGACTCCGACTCCTCAATTTTTTGTCTATCCGACTCCGACTCCGAAGGTATATTAATTCTAAATCTGCTATGGTGATAATTACACAAGAGGCATTTCATCACCACCACGTGAAGCATCATCATCTGTGGTCATTGTTACGGTAACTTTGTCTGTAGTAAAGAATCTTGTAAGTGGTGCTTGTCGTTCAGTAGATTTCTGATCTTTTGTTAACTTTGAAGTAGTTGGAAGGTTTTTATTACTATCTTTCTCAATGACAACTTCTAAAATTTTGGGATGGAAACACTGCAAATGTCTTTTCAAATTTGATGCTCTGGTTGGTGCATTTTTATCAGAGCCAGTAAAACCACTGATTTTTGCTTCACATAATTTTTCATCATCATCATCTATCATACACTGACACACAAAATGTTTCCCATCTGTGGTTATTGTAAAATATTAAAAAACTGCAGACTTTGTTGGAAGTGTCTTTGCCATTGTGAAAGGGGTTTTAGACTTGAAAGTTAAAAACTTATGAAATTTAGAAAGAACTCGAAATTAATAAGCATTAAAAATAAAAAATATTATCTGAAAAGAAAAAATGAATTAATGGCATTAGTGTCTGAAATGGAAAATATTGTGTTTATTATTTAAGTGGTTTAACCACCATAGCTGCCACTTACTAAAAATGACTGAATCTGATTACCAGTTTTATGAGGTAGGTCTGTTGATTGAATTTCAAGTTGTAAATTATTAATTAATATTAATTAATTATCAATTATTAATAATTTGCTACAATTTTTAAAGTGCATTTAATAAGTTAGTAATATCAATAATACACTATTAATGATGTTAATGATAAGTAATATTTTTAGTATTTTCTCATTTTTGTAAGAATTTCAATTTACATATAGAGACCCATAGATAAAAGATACATTATAGTGTAATGAAATATAATCACTTTGTAGGACCAGAAAACAACTAGGCATGGTTACTGTACCCTGAAAGAAGTCCCAGAAACAGCCACTGACTTAAAATTCAAATCACAGGTTATTCAATCTCAAAAAGCAAAAGAATCAGTTCCTCCTCATCCTCCTGAACCTATGGACATTCCTGAGTTGACAGATAGCGACAGTTGTAATGATTCATTTGATGCAGACTATGTTCCAGAAGTCTCAACATTACAGAACAGAACTAGATTATGCTCATTAGCTGAAGCATGTGACAGGTAGTACTGAAAGATAAATCTTTTAATACAGCTTAAAGTGAAATCATTGTGACTAAGAGATTAAGATTACCAATAAATTATTCATTGACAATAGATATGTAAATCTACTTTAAATATCCTAACAGATATCAAGTAAGTGATAGAGCAGGAGCGGCTATTGGTTCTGCTACATTGGTGGACTTTGGAGTAATCACCCCAGATAACATACAAAATGTTATTGATAAGTATGTTTTTAATCACTCTAGATATTACATTTCTTAGCTTCTGCTATAAGTTCTAAATCACCAGATTTACTATTATTTTTAATTAGCGTCAAAATTTCTATTTTGTATTTATATTAATTAGTTTCAAACAGGACACTGACATTTGTATTTTGTATATTTGTATAATGCTAATGCAGTAATGCATGGCCAATATTTTTGAAATACTTTTCAGAAACAAGTTGAGAAGGGAGAGAGCTAAATTGAGAGCTGAAAGGAAGAAGGAAGAAGAAGTGATATTTGGAAAAGTGACTGGCATTGGCTTTGATGGTAGAAAGGATGAAAAGTATTATACATCCACAATCCTAGAGGAACATTATGTCATTACTAGAGAGCCAGGTAAATGGAAATGATTGTCATACAGTTATAGGTGTTATGCTGTTATATTACTGTACTATAAAGTAATATTTCAATTACTTAAAATTTTTTCTTTTTAAGTGACAACTGTCCATTAACTTTATTCCTTCCTTTTTCATTTTTATTTAATTGTAAAATTAATTAAATTTATTTTCAGATGATTTCTACCTCGACCATTTTACCCCGGAGAGTGGCAAAGGCATTGACATTGCTCATGGCATTTATAAGATCATTAAAGGGACAGAACTTGAGGCCAAATTAAACTTAGTTAAAGCAGATGGGACAAATACTAACGCAGGACATATGCATGGGTCAATCAGATATTTGGAAATGTTTTTAGGGCAACCTCTTCAGTGGGATATTTGTCTTCTGCATCTAAATGAATTGTCACTTAGACACATCTTCATAACTTTAGATGGGACAACAAAAAGTCCAGACAAATTTTCTGGCCCTATTGGTTCTCAGCTCAATGGGGATGTGTCAGAATGGAATGTTGTGGACTTCAAATCTATACCTTATCCTGCATTTGTGCTTCTACCAAATGAGGTGGTCAATAATTTATCAACAGACCAATACTATGGATACTGCATCTGCTGGGCAATTATTACTGGTGAAGTGGATGAAGACCTTGCACTCTTAGAAGTTGGCCTGCTAAATCACTCTCGATGGCTCACCTTAGCCTGTAGAATTCTTCGCTTTTATGTTTCACAAAAAAGACCCAGTAAGAACCTCAAAATCATAGTAGAATTCATCATCAAAGTATACTTTCACAGTTGGTTCAATATCAAGGCTAATAAGAGGCTAAGTGATAGGTCAAGAAACCTATTCAATATGATCCAAAGAGTAAATAAATTCCCTGACAGGAAAATTAGAGAAATTTGTTATGACGTATTAAACAATAACAGCTATTTTGCTCATGGTGAAAATATTTTAGTTGGAATGCTGGCTGATGAAGATGAAGAGGTGAGGAGGTGTGCTGTCAATAAAGTTCTGTGTCTGAGGGGAGTTATAGAGGATTTTGATGATGAATCTGGTAGTAGCAATGATTTTGCAGGTGGAATAATTGAAAGTGATGATGAGAATGAAGAGGATCATGAAGGTGGTACTGATGAATATCCTGCTATAGATGAGAATGTTAGGGTCTTTAGAAAGCCAATCATCAATTTCAAAGCTTCTGCATACCACAAGCTGTCTGCTATGTCCCAATGGGAAACTGTTCCACCTGTATCAAAAGAATTCAGTAATGATGAACTGCGTGATATCATTAATACCGCATTGAAACTGGATCATGAGTGCCACAGTCAGAATGTTGAAAGGCACATCAAGCTTGTCACTGAAGCATCCTTGGCTCCTTGGCTGTTCTACAGAAGCTAAGGCTAACAAAGACCCTAAGATCCACTCTAAGGTTAGCCCGAGAGAAAGGAAAGAGTAGCGGGTTAAGAGAAGAGAATAAGGGGTTAAGTAAGAGCAACACCTATCACTCATGGGTTAACATTCATTCAGAAAAAGAGGAAAAGTGTCTCACCATCATCATCCGCCGGCCACTGCCTACAAGTCAGAAAAATAGTCGGAGAGAATAGGAGAGGGGTGAAAGATGAAAAGAAGTAAAATAAGAACGCTTACAAACCATGCAAACACAGTCTTAACTCACTGTCATACCATCCAAACTACAAACATGCAAGAAAAGAGTTAGACATGCAAAGTAAGGAGAAAAAAAAAAAAAAGAAAAAAAAAAAAGTAGGTAAATTAAACAAAAAGTGGGTTAGTTTACGCTATGAGCTACATCTACATTCGTGTTAGTCTAATTTTTTTATTTATTTTTGTAGGTCATGAGCGTAGAGATGGTCTTATTAGAAACAAAATTAGATCACGTAAATTAATGAAAGATTTTGTGTCTAAAAAATATTTTAAGTTCTAGATTATTATTTATCATGCTAAAATATGACAAAATGACAATTTGTTAATTGTATAATTTAATGTTTGGCGTTTTGGAATGTCAAAAAGCATTTTCAATGAATTTAAAATGGCTGATTTTGATTGTTTTTGATTGCTGATTGAAAACTACTAATACTTGTCAATTTGCAGCTTGAGAATGTTTTATTGTGTTGACATTCAGTTGAAAGGGGGTCTATGGGCCCAAAACATTAGTTTTTCTAAAATAACTCAAAAACTAAAGGTTTTATGAAAAAGTACCACTCTCAATAATGTGTTCTAAATCAAATTCTGCATCTTTTGGTATGCAAACCATCTCTCTAGCATGTTCAGAAGAAGAGATATTGCCATTTTCCTGATTTTGCTAGTGTGGCATTGGATGTTTTTTGTTTTTACAAAAATGGGGGTGGCCGGACACACGTTGGTGGCCACCAATTATTTTTTTCAGGAATCTTATTTTTATATCAAAAGTCAACTGTTAGTCACTGATAAATTAAAATCAAACAAAAATTATAGTTTCAGCCTGGCCTATTTAATAGTCTTAATTAAGGAATACCTTTTTTCTAACTCAAATAAATTAGTATTTTCCTCAATTTTAGCTGAATCAATATACAGAAATTGTATACCATTAATATTAGATTTGCGCCAATCGAACATCTCTTTTGGATTGGTGATGTGACCTTTACTTGTTGCTTGTAGACTTGCCCGGGCAGCTAACCTTTTGACGGTGCCACCAACACCATCACAGGGGTTCTTTCCATGAGAGGTGGCAAAAAAGTTCCATTCACATGTTAGTTGGAAATGTTTTTCATGTAACACTGAATTAATGATGTTTTTATAGTTTTTATATTGACTTGCTGCGCCATCGCTAAAGTACCGTAACAAATATGTTTTAGTTTAGGATTCTGACTTTTAAGTAATTTCAAGGCTTCACATAAAAAAGAATGAACTGCAGTTGTGTCGTGTGTAAGTGAATCTGATATTACACAAAAATTTATAACTTTTAGTTCACCATCAACTTTTTGATAGCAGACTACTGGATGCAAGGTAGCCTGGGTATTGTCCCAGTGATGCCCTTGTACAGCATCCTGAATTATAAAACTATAGTTTTCAGAGAAGTCAACAAGCACTAATGCTGTAGAATCATTGAGGTTTTCTTTACAGTCGGACAAATATTTTGATTGGGCTTTTGCTATGAAATGGTGTACCGGTACTTTCAACTTTTTTGCACTTTCACATATGTCTTCTACTACATTCGAAACACTTTTTGTCATTGTGACCAGTTGGGTATGGTCTGTATGAAGCCACTGCTTAAAGGAAACCTCATCATCCATGTCATAATCATTGTTTTCAAAAATGGTAAGAAGCCAATCCCGTAATTCATTTAAACCAGGACATGTTTTGCAGTTATTAATCATGCAGTTTCTGGTTTCAGTGTTGCAGACTATTTTCCCTAGTAACAATCTTAATTCTACTTTGACGGGGAGTGATTCACA
Organism: Bathynomus jamesi; assembly: GCA_023014485.1. NCBI lineage: Eukaryota > Metazoa > Arthropoda > Malacostraca > Isopoda > Cirolanidae > Bathynomus > Bathynomus jamesi. The sequence goes on from JAJOZX010001938.1 coordinate 181,077, forward strand.
TAAAAGTTTAAAGTTCTGGTGTATTTCACAAATGCATACATTGTGTGATCCTTTACTCCCCACACCCATACACCATTTTGGTCTCAGTTCAAAAAACTTTGATTTGGAGATTTTGTTGTTTGGATATTTATTTTTGTAAAGCGTATATAATTCTCTGATATTTGTCAACAACAGTATTTTCTGCTTGTGAACCTTCCCTTGTGGTGTTTTTATTGATTTGTAGTCTTTTTTACCAGGGCATTCTCTAGTATATTCATTGTTTTGGAAAAATTCTATCACTCTTTCCTTTATTTCATCACTTATACCCTTGCTACTCTTTTTATTTCTCATTATAGGAAGGATACCTTCTTTTCTCTTTAAGGCCCTCGCAGCATTAACCATTTTGGCTGACACTTCAAATTCTTTCATAATTCTTTCTCTGGACCAGGTTTTACCAATTGGAAGGAGTGTTAGAATTTGTATCTTTTCTTGTCTGGTACTAGTTTTACACTTTTCTTTCAGTTCCTCTATCATATGCTGATAACACTTTTCTTCCTCACTCTCTCTAGGTTTCTCCACTTCCTCATCCAAAATGCTAGGCTTCAATATGAAGTACTTTTGACAGCTTTGATTTTGTTGGCTTCAATTTGCTTTAGTTTCCTTTTCGCGTAAAACTTTCGATCTCTTGCTCTTACATACTTAATGGGTGAGCATTCTAGTGAACCTAACGTTTTGTCAAATGTCTCCTTAACTATTTCTTCTGGAACATATTCATCACTACCTGAGTCTTTTTCATCTTCAATCATCTTGGCTCTAGAGAAGCATGTTGAGCAAAGTTTCTGTCCTGGTATCAGATTCAGTCTAGTTGTTATGTCTTTGTCGGTAAAAATGTACCGACTCCGACTCCGACCTCAATATAAATTTTAATAAAATATGTTTTTGTGTGTGATATCACTGGCAGCTATGGTGGTTAAACCACTTAAATAATAAACACAATGTTTTCCATTTCAGACACTAATGCCATTAATTCATTTTTTCTTTTCAGATAATATTTTTTATTTTTAATGCTTATTTAATTTCGAGTTCTTTCTAAATTTCATAAGTTTTTAACTTTCAAGTCTAAAACCCTTTTCACAATGGCAAAGACACTTCCAACAAAGTCTGCAGTTTTTTAATATTTTACAATAACCACAGATGGGAAACATTTCGTGTGTCAGTGTATGATAGAAGATGATGATGATGAAAAATTATGTGAAGCAAAAATCAGTGGTTTTACTGGCTCTGATAAAAATGCACCAACCAGAGCATCAAATTTGAAAAGACATTTGCAGCGTTTCCATCCCAAAATTTTAGAAGTTGTCATTGAGAAAGATAGTAATAAAAACCTTCCAACTACTTCAAAGTTAACAAAAGATCAGAAATCTACTGAACGACAAGCACCACTTACAAGATTCTTTACTACAGACAAAGTTACCGTAACAATGACCACAGATGATGATGCTTCACGTGGTGGTGATGAAATGCCTCTTGTGTAATTATCATCATAGCAGATTTAGAATTAATATACCTTCGGAGTCGGAGTCGGATAGACAAAAAATTGAGGAGTCGGAGTCAGTTTTTTATGTGCCGACTCCACAGCCCTGAATTTAGGTTACAATTTACAATATAAACTTCTTTATGAAATATAAATATATTAGTACCTATATTTACTTGTTATCTTCTTTTGATGATTTCTCCATGGATCTTGGCAGCTACGTTGCATTTGTTGGTAATGCATTCCAAACATTTTTTCATGGTGGTAGCATACAGTAGCACTATTTGGGTTGATTACAGTTGCTTTTGTTCTCCACAATAGCAGTTTCCTTGTTTCATCTGTCAGCTCATGTAAGGTATACATACCCACCTTCCTTGTGAGTCTGTGTTCATGACATGGATCATCCAAGTACATACCAAAGCTGCACTTTGATTCTTGATTCTAATAAGCCATTATTACAGGCAGTAAAATTAAGTTAATTGCTCTAGTTAAATTTTTTGAAAATAAAAGATCATGATCTATAAAATAGGCCTGGACATTAATGATTAACCATCATGTTTTACATTTATAAGAATATACAAAGCGAAATGAGCTACCCACAGCCCTTCGAGTCGCTGGTTGTTTTGACAGACATATTAAATTTCTTGTATGTTTTAGACTTATTTACATATCATTACAATTGTAAATCAACTTAATAAGTAATAAAATGGAAGTAAAATTACAATTCAATGTCATAAATAGAAATTTAAAAATTTACAAATTTTGCACAAATTTGAGATTTTTCACAAAAAGCACTTTTCTTTGAATCACCAAAACTATATGAAAGAGTTGAGTTGAGATCTATTCCTTAATATATGTTTTTTTACACATATGTATCTTTCTTTACTAGAAGTATCAACTCCCTGACTAATTTCAGACACCTTTATATTAAGCCCCAAAGTTGATGTTAATTTTGCAAATTTTGTGAAAATATCAACTTTTGGAAATTTTTAAAAATAGAAATAAATCCTTTTTTGGTTATTTTTTATTTCACTCATAAATTTACAACCCATAGAGACTATTAGGAGTATTAAAACAGCTGTGATTGATGTAGAACTAAAACTTTTGAAAATGGTAGAGTCGTAAAAGTAGGAGGAATTGATGCAAGCTTCAAAATGGAGCCATATTTAAGCCCTTGTAACTTAGAAACTATTTGTTCCACAGCCTTTTTGCTTGCAAAATTGAAAAGCCCACCAGAAGTTGTATTGGCCTGACAAATTTGAAGCTTCTACTCCTATTACAAGACACTTTTCAAGGCCTCTCAAAATGAAGGCATTGGCCAATCAAGCCCAACATGGGCATTTTTTGTCGAAGGTGGGGGCCATTTAAGCGACCATAAAATTAAACGTTTTTGACTGAGGAAGCTAAAATTTTAGATTTAAGCTATTGAATGGTGTATGAATCAACCCTGAAAATTTGAAGAAAATCGGAGGTGGTCACCCGACCACCCCTGTACCAATTGAGCTGGAATGACCCAAAAGGATTGAAGAACTGAAGAATTTCATTCAAAACATCTCCACTTCAGGTTTTGGAAAAATGATGCTGTTTCATTTTTGATATAACAACATCAAAATCAGGAGGTAAATTCATAATATTCAAAAATTTAGAATAACGCCACATTTATGTAACAAAATAAAATAAAAATATACGAAAAAAATATCAGCACAAAGTGTCAAGCACTAAAAGCACCTCTTCGTTTCATGATACCATACACATGACTGAGGCTCTGAGGGAAGTGTCTCTCATACTGCACGCATTACCCCCAAAATTTTTAAATTTACCCCTGTTCCCCGACCACTGATCTAACCTAACCTAACCCAGTTATTTGGTTGAATAAGTATCCAGCCCTATTATAAAATTTAATTTTTTTTGTATATTTCAGAGAATTATATAATATAGGTAATTTAAATTACATAATTAATTTATATGGACATTCAAAAGTGTGAAGAACTTCGAACATGCTATCCTGTTTAAAGGTAAAGCTATGTACGTATATAAGTACCTTATACTAGGCTATAGGTACTACCCTATAAAATAAGTTCAGTTTTAAGAGTTAGATGAGTTTTAATAGAATTACTTAACTTTGTGTATTTATTCATTGGTACAACAGTATGTACCCATGTGAAAATAAGCTTATTTAAACCTTGGAGCAAGGATTTTTTTGGCATCTGTATTTATTCCAATCTGTAAATCAAACTGCACATTTTTTCTTGTTGTAGACCTCTGAAACAAGATCAGTAGGTCCCAAATTTTATTTGTGCCATCTAAGCAAAAATAGCTTTTAACAGGGTTGGATACAATGAATAATTATAATTGTATTTTTAATTAATTGATCCTAATTTCCATTAATTGTAATTGTAATTGATTCAAAATAAAATAAAGGTAATTGTAATTGATTTTTGAGCTATAACTGATATAATTGATCAATTAATGGCAATTGTTAAAAATTATACCCCTAGATCTGGCAGTCATACATCATCCAATAAAAATAAACCTTGATAGTTTATTTAGTTATATTTAGATATAGATATATATTTTCATAGATATATATTTATTTTAGATACCTATATAAAATAGATAGTTATATTTGTGTAATTGTAATTGATTCAGACAAAATTAATTATAATTGCAATTGATCTTGAAATTGTGAAGTACAATACTAACTATAATTAATTTGAAGAAAAATAAAAAAAATTGTAACTGTTTCCATTTTGTGTAATTGAACCCAACCGTGGCTTTTAAGCTACATATTTTTTTTTTTGGTCACGTTAAGAATAGCGAACCCATAGGGTGTTGGGTTCGCTATTCTTGACATGGATAATTTTGGGTTCCCTATTCTTGACATGGAAACTTTTGGGTTTGCTATTCTTAATATGGAGGATTTTGTAAAAACCATTATTTACATAGGATAAAAGGGTAATTTCAGGACAAATAGACAAATGAAAGTGCCAAATGTACACTCCACCATCTCCAAAATTCATGAAACTTGGTGTGAGGGTTGGTTTTGGTCCAAATTACAAAAATCTGAATTTTTTTGAAAATTGGTCAAGTTGGTCAAATTTTATGGCTTGACCAAATTTTGGTCAAATGAAAAAAAACAACAATTTTCAAACGTAAATATCTCAGCTGCTAATTGTGGTAGTGTAATAAGTCTTAAATGCTAAAATATGTAAAATTAACTGTAGTTTCTAAATATGTATCATTTTTTTAGGGTAACAAAAATAAAATTATGATTTTTTAGAAAAAATGTCAATTTTTTTTTTTTATTTTGCGATTTGGCAGCAAAGATATCATTTTTCGAAAAAAAGACCAAGAATAAAAAATGTTTATTTGATGTATGTACACAATAGTAAGTAATAAAAAGTCAGCTTATAGTTTATTATAAGGCTCAAAACTGAGTTTGAAATTAAGTAATAAATTTTTTTTTCAAACGATGAAGATTTATTACAGACTTGTTGGTCCAAAAAAAGACAATTTTCAAATCATATAAAAAATACATGTAGATAAACCAAAGGAGAAAAAATCTTTTAAAATATATGTACAATGTACATACATAACCTCTCTTATATTTAGGGACAGAATATATTGACAATAATAATGTTTAATTTATAAAGCGCTTATCAGAGTATAAAATACTCTTCCTAATACTACACATACACAAGTCTTTGAGAATGAATTAAGAGACAGTATTCTCATCCAGTGAATCCAAATTTTAGACACTAATAACACAGGCCTGCAAAATTGAGGGTCCTAAAAACTTTTTTGAAATTGTATGCTGGTTTTATAGGAATTTGGGGTGCTAAATCCAAAAATGGCCTCAGATTTGCTCCATCACGTATAGTTTTTTCACAATTTGCTATGACGTTTTTATGTTGTAATATGTTACTGAATAAAATAAGTAGTGAAGAATTACCACATGAAACCTATTTCCTGACCATTTCTGAATATATTTATTTAAAAAACTATAAAACTTAGATACTTACATCTTTACTTAGTGGAATGGCTTAGTAGTCCCATTTTCTTTTGCCAGTGAAGCTGCGCCTGTTGCATTTCCTTTTGTGCGCTGCTTCCGGATTTTCACGATGCAGCATCCAGCAATAATCCCCCATCATATTAACGTTCCACCAGCCTTGGTATCTCTTTTCCATCTCCTTAATGTCTTGATGGAAACCTTCTCCCTGTTCCTCACTTACTGCACCTAGATTTTCTCGGAAAAAGTCCAAGTGTGCATTCAAGAAATGAATTTTGATTCTCATTGAGCATCCCAAAGCTTTGAATTTCTCCAGCATGTTTTCAACAATGAGTGTATATTCAGGGTCCTTATTATTCCCAAGGAACTTAGTAACCACACTTTTGAAGGAATTCCAAGCCTCTTTTTCTACTTCAGTCATCGTAGACAAGAAGTTTTCATCTGACAGCAGTCTTCTAATGTCTGGGCCTACAAAAATACCTTCTCTTAATTTTGCTTCTGATAGGTTAGGGAACTTCTTGCAGAGGTACTTAAAGCATTCTCCACTTTTTTCTAATGCCTTAAGAAACTGTTTCATAAGGCCTAGTTTTATATGAAGAGGTGGTAGAAGTACTTTCTTTGAGTCAACAAGATTTTTACGCAAAATATTCTTGCTTCCAGGTTCTAGAGATCTTTGTAGCCAGTGCTTTTGCTCCCAGTGTTGACTCTTTGCTCTGCTATCCCATTCACAAAGGAAACATGGGAACTTAGTATATCCTCCCTGCTGCCCCAGAAGCATGCACAATACCTTAAGGTCTCCACAAATCATCCAGTGATGATCATAATATTTTATCTTTGTAAGAACCAATTCCAAATTCTCATAACTTTCTTGGAGATGTACCGAGTGACCAACAGGTACAGAGGCATACTTGTTCCCATTGTACAAAAGGACAGCTTTTAGACTTCTTTTAGAAGAGTCGATGAAAAGTCTCCATTCATCCGCTTTGTACTCATTGCCAAATGCCTGTACCAAACCATCAATATCACTACAGTAAACTAAATTGCCCCCATGTGAAAAGTAGTGAATAAACTCCTTTTCTCTTCTATACAAATATATCGATGTTCCAGCTGATAATAAATTTCTTTCTTTTAATCTGGAGCCTAAGAGTTCAGCAGATTCCTTGGATAATCCCAAATCTCTCACTAAATCGTTTAGTTCAGATTGAGTGAACAACTGGGGGTCTTGACTTCCTATATCATACTGAAATTCTTCATGATCAGTATCTGAACCAGAATTACTAGGCAAATCTTCCAATGTTTCTGGTGGAAGCGGAACTGGAACTTCTGGCCCATGAGGAACAGGTCAAAAAGCTGATGGAAGATTTGGATAGAATATGGCTTTCTTATTTTTTGAGTTATAGCCTTTAACATCACAAGAGCAAAAATAGCAGTCATCACAGTGATTTTTTGGCTCCCTCCATACCATTGGCACACCAAATCTGAATGCTTTCTTTTTGCCTTTACACCATTTCCTTAGATCCTCTACGCAAATAAAACAAACTTTGTGTGGTGCCCATGGTTTGTCTTGGTCTCCTAGTTTCATTCCAAAGTAGGCATGGAACACTTGCCTAATAAAATTTGTTACGTTTCTTTGATGTTTCTTGATCACAAATTCCCCACATATGTAGCAGAAGCTGTCGGGACTGTTGACACATCCATGGCTAGCCATGATTCACAACTTACTACAGTACCCAGAACACAATAAGAGTCTTGAATTTAATTTAATAAAGGCTAAATAAGGCTTTCTTAACACTATCAAAACACGCTAGTTCGCTGATATAAAACACAAAAAACAACTCAAAATCACTGAAAAAAATTCGCTTCGGATGAATCACTGCGCATGTTATGAAATCTGAGTAACAATGGACTCATATGGCTTGGCAACCCAGTATTTATAGTCTCTTAGAAGTTTCTAGTAATTTCCGGAAATCTGGCATTTTCTCGAAGTTGCTTTACAAAAAAATCGAATTTGTGAAATAACTTTGTGTCATATGACATTTTTATTGTGTTTTTCGAATTCAGCACACAAAAATACATTGTAAACAGCTAAAATTTTGAAAAAAGCTTTTCCATCACAGGCCTGTGTAATATAATAATAAGAAAAAAGAATTTGAAAAGATTTTTATAACTATTAAGTAGATACACAAATCTTAGATAAAAATTTTAGAAATATTATATAGACAATCTTAAATAGTATACATTCGATAGAATTTATTTTATTTTCTTTGAAAAGTTATTTAATTCTTGAAGCGGAAAAATGTATTGTATTCTTGTTCCTCCTCGTAAACTTGCTTCAATACTCCCAAATATATTTTCTGTTGGAACGTGACAAACATCATCTTGCGCAGGAAATATGTATGAGGGACATATGCCCGAAGGATGGAGAAATTTTATCAGAAAATCATCATATTCACAGTCAAAGGACTGGACTAATCCGAGCCATAGTTTATTTTCATACATACAACCTACAAAAGAGCCTGTTTCAATTTCGCGTTGAGAGACAGTATTATGTTCTTGATCCGAAGCAGAAACTCTAATGAGCTCTCTTATTTCGACTGACTGTGCACTCTGAGAGAGTGGATAAACCTTCAATGAATTCTTGGAAATTGGGATGAAGCGATGTAATTGTTGAGTACCTTTGATAGAAGTAATAGGTTCACTCAGACGTTTTTGCAAAGAAAGCTCTACATCTACAACTTGTGCCTCAGAGACGTAAAAAAAGTCAATAGCGGTTAGGAATTCTTGAGAGCAGAAATTGTAGAAGTCCTCAGCTGTTAAGATTTGATGGTCGAGAGGCCGTCGTAAGCTTTCTCTGGTGACTGCTCTTTTTACCGTTCCACCAATACCGTCGCAGGCATTCTTCCCGTGGGATGTCGTGAAAAAATTCCACTCAGCATGAATTTTGAAGTCTTCGAAATGATGGCATAAATTTAGAAAATTTGTTTTATTCTTATACTGAGCCGCGCATCCATCTGTGAAATAATGAATTTTAGTTAGGTTTGAATTTTGTTGTTGGATGCACAGGATTAATTTTTTGAGAAAACTATGAACCAGAATTGTATCATGCCTGCGACGGTTTGAAACGAAGCAGTAACTTTTGCAAATTAGTTTTCCTGCATTGTTTTTGGGATAATAAATGAATGGGTGCACTGTACATTGCGAGTTCTCCCAATGAAACCCCTGGGCGCAATCTTGTACGATGAATGAGAAGTTTTCCGCGAAATTGCCCACCAAAACACCTTCATTTTCGGGCAGAGTTTCTTTTAGATTTTTGAAGTAACTCGACTGACATTTATTCGTGAAGTGGTGTTTTGTCAGTTGTGCAATTTTTTTGGTGAGCGATTCCACGTATTCCTCTGGAGTTTTGGTGATATCTTTTAACATACAGTGATCGACGGACACCCATTGTTTATATTTTATCTCTTCCATCCCCATGAAGTCCAAACTTTCCAAATAATTTTTGATTCCGACCTCTCGCGGGCATCTTTTGCATCGGTGCATCATACAATCTTCATTGTCCATGCCGCAGATGGATAAAGACATTAATTTTTTGTAGTCTAAATCTTTAATGCCTAATGCTGATATTTGTAGTTTCGGATTTTGGTGATGCGTACATACGCAGATACTGAGTTCCGCTTTGTCCCGCAAGCACGCACCACGACGGTCGAAGATGAGCAAAGGTACTAAAGCCTATTTTAGGATTTTCATCATTTTTTGCATATTCAGCATATAACTCTTTCAAGTTACACAATACCAGTCTTTTTTGTTTTTTTGTTTTTTCACCCTCTTCATTTATTGCAAACTTATAATCTTTGATTCCTGGACACATCCTACTATATTCGTCATTTTCATAAAACTCCCGAATGATTTTTTTCATTTCAGCTGTGACGACCTTCCCTTTCGTCATGTTTGGAATGTTAGGAAGAATCCCAAACTGTTTTTGAAGACTGCTGCTCTTACGCACCATATACTTTGTTGCTCCAAAGAAGTCAGTAGTTTTTTCAATGGGATAGGGATACAATGATAGTATTTGTAACCTAAGATTGCGATCGTTACTTGCTTGAAATTTCTCCTTTAATTCTTCCATAACCTTTTGATACCTGAAATAAAGTGTATTTGACATTAAGTTTAATTAGTATATTTTTAATTAAACTTTTCATAAAATATATGTATATGTATATGTATTATATTATCCGATTATAAAAATGTAAACAGATAAAACTTAATTTAGTATATACTTCGATGACTGTATTAAATTTAATTTAAAATGTCAAATTTCAATAACTATGTCCGAAAAGTTGTCTTGCCTCTTGAAATCATCTTCCAAACAACTTTTTTTGGATGGACCAGCTTCAGAATATAGTCAATAGGAGCCCCATAAGCAGCTTCAAAACTTCGTTTAACTTTTTCCATTGTCGATCTGAATTACGTAGAAGCCTTTATCTGTTTTTGTCCCAGCTTCAATCCAGCTGTAAAACAAATTCATAAATTTAGGTTGCGTGAAATAATCAAATATCAAATATTTTGTATATATGTATTCAAGTGCTGATGCTAATATTTAAAAACAGAAAACTATGAATTTGGCATTAAGAAACAAATGTCCTGAACGGAGTCTCTATTGTTTTATTACCTGTGAGGGGTTCCAGCACAGGTGAATCAGTGCTTAACACCCAACCATCTCAGATCTTGCTTATTTTTGGTGTATAATTTACGTTTGTGCAAGAAAGCCAGCTGTGAAAGTTTCAGCTTTCTACGACCATTACTTCATGAGTTATGAAGATCAGAAAAATCAAGGTTAAGGTCAAAATAGCTCAAGGTCGGCATCTTTGGATGCACCTCACACATTCACTAATTATCGTAACCATATGAAACTATATGTTTTTGGACTCAGAATGAGCTGTAGAATCCAAAAATGCAACAAAAACAGCAATAGGAGAACAAATAAAAATGTTCACCCTTTTTCAAGGAACAAATTGACCCTTTGACCTTGAAGTTCACACATTTTGGGGAAACATTTCTTTACACAAAATGAAGTTCCACCATTGCACTTTTAATATAAACAATAAAAATGTATCTTATTCACCATCTATACTGTCTTAAAGAATTTTTCAAATTGGCTATTTTTCAAATTTCTGGCAAAATCGCCATATGTATATGCATATATGTACTGTACTGTTAAATAATATATTTTGTGAACATAAATTAATGACTTATTTTATGCCTTTCTTACAGATAAACAAGATGGGTAGAAAAGTTTGTGCTGATCCTCTTAGAAACATAAGAAGATCGAAAAAGCACTTGTGCCAGTCCGTAATACACTGCAAGGAATTCACAGATTAATATGGAGATTACATTTGTAAAAATTGTGTTAATGATATCAATAAAATCAAAGCTGAAGACAAAAAAGTCTCTGATATTGTCTCAGATTCGAACTCAGACACTGATGCCACTGCCACAGAAAAACGTTCCTCTGCCTATGGGTGTACTACTGAAATAATGTTTGAAGATTTCCAAGGAGATTTAGACACAATTCTTCCAATGCTGAATGTGACACCAGTGAAGACAAGTAAGTTTAAGTATTTTTAAAGTGTTAATTTATGTAGATATTATAGCAACAAAACATCAATATATATAACTACATGTATGAACATTACAACCTTTATATATTTGACAAATTCAGATGTATGCATATCAATTTATATAATGAAGATCAATACAGTTATGATTATATATACGGTATTTACCAAATTCATATGTAATGTACATTAGGGTGGACCAAATCCATAGGGGGAAATTTCAAAATTGTCTTAGATTGTCTCCACAAGTGTTGGTTTTGTCCATTTAGTGTCCACATGGTCTGTGCAAAATTGCAGCATGATTGGTGAATATTTAGAGGTCGCCCCACTCTGAATATATATATTATATAATGTACTTTTTCTTCCGTAGGTCCGATGGCTCAAACTCGATCAATTCCAAAAGTTTGGCTTCTAGGGATGGCAACTGGAACTTTATCCACGTCAAGGCTCCCTACATGCCTTGACGCCCTCCTCTTGGGGCAATACCACCACATCAATCAAAAGCAAACCACCTCCGACAGTCTGAACCAGGCATGCCAGAGGGTGATTGAAGTCTGGACCCGAGCGCGATCCCAACTCAACGGATCGACTCCTGTGTCCGTAAGCTTTCAAAGCTTTTAGACTGCTACAAAACACTCAAGAAGCACAGGACCAGGCAACGTGCCAGCGATAGAATGAATGAAGACATCTTCAAAGCGGACATCCAGGAACTGTTTGACATCGCAACCAGTGATGCCATGAGCACAATCGTCAACGTTGAGGACCGAAATTTCCTGTCCATGCAGCGCAAGGACATCATTCTTGCAGCATGGCTGGCATTGATAAGGAAACGACTACACAAGAGGACAGAAAGCGATCCAGAATGGAGAAGGAAGCCAAGAGGAAGGCAAGGCATGAAGCAACACAGAAAGATTTGGAAGAAGCAGGAGTGTCATCAATTGATCTTTCCTCTTCTTCTTCTTCCCTTTTTTCGCAAGACAACGACGACCATCGGTTCCGATTCCTTCTTCGTCTGAAGCTCCGGCACCAAAGCGTCCCAAGAACAAGGTTACGAACATTTTCCAATCTCCAGAAGTCATTGGAGCAATGGATCGCACCAATCTTTCTGACCGGAATGCTGTTTTCGTAACTGGAGCTGTATTACAGGCCGTGGGGCATGATCTGTCTGGGATGACGTGCTCTCGGAGCTCTATTCATCGCTACAGAGAAAGTGGGCGAGAACAGGCAGCTCGAGAAGACCTAGAATCATTCTCTCTAGAAGACCCTGTCCTTCTCCATTGGGACGGAAAGCTTCTCCCCGGCATTGAAGGGAAGAAGACGAATGTGCATTGGATAGCAATCCTTATAACATTCAATGGACAGAAGCTGCTGCTTGGTGTCCCAAAGATGAAACAAGGAACTGGAGAAGCACAGGCCCAGGCATGCCTTCAAACTATGAAATTATGGAACGTGGAACAGCATGTGAGAGGTCTTGTCTTCGATACCACTGCATCAAACACGGGTTTACATCGCGGAGCCTGTGTCAGGATTGAAGAAGCATTGGGTCACGAGCTAGTTTGGATCGGTTGTCGACATCATATACTTGAAGTCGTACTTGCTGATGTCTTTGCCTCAATATTTGGCTCAACAGGAAGTCCTGAAACAGGCCTTTTTAAGCGATTTCAAAAGGAATGGCCATCTCTCTCCCACGAAGCATTTGTCTCAGCATCGGACAGCTTGTTCGAGAACCCTCAACTCCAAGAGATGAGAAAAGAGATGCTCACTTACTTACCTAACGCTCTTCAGGCAAGCCAACCTCGTGATGACTACAAGGAGTTCCTTGAACTATCTTTGCTCTTCCTGGGGGGAAAAACTGGTGGTCAACTCTTTATCCGAGCTCCGGGTCCCATGCACCACGTGAGATGGATGGCGAAGGCGATTTATGCGCTCAAAATCTACCTCTTTCACTATCAATTCAAGCTCACAGCACGCGAAGAACGAAACGTGACTCAGCTGGCTTATTTGTCAGTCGATTTACGTCAAGTACTGGCATGAAGCGCCAATGGGGACACAAGCTCCCTCAATGATCTCAAAATGCTGCTGCATCTTCTGGAAAAATATCCACACGGAGGAGCTACACAAGCGGCGAAGACAGCTCTAAGACGCCACCTGTGGTACTTGTCGGAGCATCTGATTGGACTGGCCTTCTTCGATAATAGGATCGATCCTGATACCAAAAGGAGAATGGTTCAACACCTCCAACATCCCCAAAAGAATGGCTGCCCCCGACGAATCGACATGGCGGAAGCTGGTGTTGAAAATGATGTGGCATCCTTTGTCACGAAAAGGACATTGACCCTCTTTGATGCCTTGAAAATTGGAGGTAAGGAGGAAGCGCGCCAGTTACTTCAAAAAGATCCACGGGAATGGCCAAATGACAAGAACTACAGGGAACTTAGAGATCGCACCTTAAAGATGAAAGTCGTCAATGATGCTGCCGAGCGAGGTATTGCTCTCGCACAATGCTACAATGACACTTTGACACGAAACGAGGACCAGAAGCAGTACCTCCTACAACTCGTAGCCGCCCACCAAAAACAGATACCAATACCATCCAAGGCGACTCTGATGCAGAAGAAATAATGAAGATACACCCATTATCATGTCCTATTGTCTTACTGTTTTCTTTCATATTCTTTGAGAACCAAAAAAAAATTTAGTTATTCAGTTGTCTATATATTTTCCCAAATTTTCAAAAAGGGGCCAAGTGGGGCGACCCCTAAATATTAACCGAATAACGTGAAACTTTGCACAAATACTGTCCATACCAAGAGGCATAAAACCAACCTTGTGGAGAGAACTTAGTCGATGCTTTAACTTTTTGGACCACCCTAATGTACATGTACATCTATAGGCCTACAGTTGATTAAAAAAAGTTATAACAATTTATTTTATTTGTTTTTCAGAGGGTCTGTCACGAAAAGGGAGATCTTCAAAGGCTGAAACAAAATTTGAAATGGCATCAACATCCCTGAAGAGAAAGCTAGAAACTTCATATGAGACAAGTTTTACACAAGAAAGTGAAGAAAAGCAATCTAAAATGGATGACAATAATTTGTGAGTACTGTATATATATCTGTAGTACCTTCATTAAAGTATACTAAGCCTATATATAGATCATATGTTTGCATATAAATTTACTCAAACATGTATATCATTTTTGCAGGCATGCAGGAGTGATGCAAGCACTCAAGAATGCCTTCAGTGAGATGACTGACTACAAGAGGAAGATTCAAATACTAACACTCTCACCATACACCATTCACAGAACAGCATCTTTCTTCAATGCATCTACAAGAATGGTTTCAACCAGCCGCAAAATAAAGAAAGAACATGGCATATTACCAGAAGTTCCACATATTAGCAAAGGTCGGTTATAACAAAGAAAGAGAAGGAAGCAGTGTGCACTTTCTATGAATCAGATGAAATAAGCGAATATGTCCAGGCAAAAGGATTGTCTATCAATTAGGAATCATGAAGGAGAGAAGCAACTACAGCAGAAACGATTGGTGCTTGGTAATTTACGTGAGATTTTCGCTGTTTTCAAGGCAAATGACACTAATCCAAAAATAGGTTTCTCATCATTTGCTGCATTGAGACCCAAGTGGTTGTCTTGGCAGGAGCTGGAGGAACACACACTGTGTGTGTCTGTACCTACCACCAAAATCCCAAACTTCAGCTATCAGCTTTGGGGGGAAAAACAACTATCAATAATAGACCTCATTCTCTATGCCGTTTGTGACAGTGAAAAGGAAGAGTGTATGCTACAAAAATGTGCATTGTGTCCGGAGAAGAAGGTGTTATTGCATTCCTTGAAGGATTGGAATCTGTTCAGGATGCAGTCGGCACCATAATTACATACAAGCAGTGGACTTCCACGGATCAGACAACCCTTATTAACATCGGTGAATCCCTTGAAAACTTCATTAAGTCTTTGGCAACTAGAATTTGTGCACTAACAAGACACACTTATGTGGCTGATGCACAAGCAAGTTTCCTAAAAAAACTGAAAGCTAATCTGAGGTCACTGAAGGTATTCTCCTAGGAGACTTCTCTGAAAACTACTCATTTATTGTACAAGATGCTGCACAAGGTTACCATTGGGAAAATAGTCAGGCAACAGTTCATCCATTTGTGTTCTACTATAAAGTAAATGAAAATGATGTTGAAATTAAAGTTAAAAGTTATTGTTTCATTTCTGATGACATGAAACATAGTACAAACCTTGTCTTTGCGTTCTTAAAGCAACTGATCCCCATGATAAAAGAAGAGAGCTCAGGCCTGCGGAAGATTCATTACTTTACTGATGGTTGCGGAGGGCAGTATAAGAATAAATATAACTTCACCAATTTGTGTCACCACAAAGAGGACTTTGGACTGGATGCTGAATGGCACTTTTTTGCAACTTCACATGGCAAAAGTGCTTTTGATGGAGTCGGAGGCACAGCAAAAAGAATGAAAGCTCGTGCCAGTCTTCAACGTACATTTAAAGACCAAATTCTGACACCACTTGACATGATGAAATTTCTGGATGAGAAAGATACCAGCACAAAATTTGTATTCTTATCGAAACAAAATGTCCAGCAGACAACTGAATTCCTGGAAAATAGATATAAAAATTCTGTAACCATCCCAGGTACTCGTAGATTTCATAGATTTGTGCCTATTAGTCATACCCAGTTGGAGGTTGGTGAGATTTCCTCAGGTCCTACAAAAATTATGACTGTTGTGCATCCATCGTTTAAAGATAATTTACATGAGCAAAAGCACATTTCAACTGAAGATATACAAGTTGGGGTATATGTAGCTTGTAACTATGATAATAAAATTTGGTTTGGATTAGTGGTTGAAATATCAGAAGAATTTAGTGATTATAAGGTCAATTTTATGTCTCCACATGGAAGACGTTCTAAACATAGTTTCCCTTCTCGTCCTGACTCATGTTGGATGTTATCATCTGATATTATCCAGACAATGACTGCTCCATCATTGACAGCAGGTTCAAGAATAATTCAGTATGCCTTTGATGATCATGAGATGCTAACAGCTGAGGGTAATCATGCAGACCTGTTTGCCACAGTTTCCTGTTCTTGAGTCGAAAGTGTACAGAGCTCTAGTTTAATATGTATCTATAGAATACAGGTCTACATAATATGATACTCCTTTTTTACTCCTATTTTATATGATACTCCTATATATATATGTTTGTATTAATGTATTATTAATAAAAGTAATTATAAAAAAAAGTAAAATATTTCTAAGGGTGGAAAGGTGTGGTTGTAGGGGTGGAGGAGACCACAATAAAATAGAGATCTATATCATAGTTATACCTATGGTACCTAGCTTATATCTAAGTGATTTTGTATCACGTTTCTAATAATATTTATTTTTGCTTAAGTAGTTTAAATAATGAATATCTCTAGATTTTAACAGTACATATATGCATATACGGTACATATGGCGATTTTGCCAGAAATTTGAAAAATAGCCAATTTGAAAAATTCTTTAAGACAGTATAGTTGGTGAATAAGATACATTTTTATTGTTTATATTAAAAGTGCAATGATGGAACTTCATTTTGTGTAAAGAAATGTTTCCCCAAAATGTGTGAACTTCAGGGTCAAAAGGTCAATTCGTTCCTTAAAAAAGGGTGAACATTTTTATTTGTTCTCCTATTGCTGATTTCATTGCGTTTTTGGATTCTACAGCTCATTCTGAGTCCAAAAACATATAGTTTCATATGGTTACGATAATTAGTGAATGTGTGAGGTGCATCCAAAGATGCTGACCTTGAGCTATTTTGACCTTAACCTTGATTTTTCTGACCTTCATAACTCGTGAAGTAATGGTCGTAGAAAGCTGACACTTTCACAGCTGGCTTTCTTGCACAAACTTACCTTATACACCAAAAATAAGCAAGATCTGAGATGGTCGGGTGTCAAAATGAAAATTTTTTGCTTCACCTGTGCTGGAACCCTCCCTGTTTTAATAGGGCTTTCATCAAATAAAGGTAAAATATTGTCGCTGAGCAAATCTTTATTGAATTGCTTGTCTTGAACGACAAATTCTTCCAATGGTGGTGGATTCGTGGAATCGCTACTGCTTCGCTCCATACATTCATTAAGTATGTCTGGCTCAGGTATTGGTGCAGGTTCCAGCTCTCTGGATGAACGCTGAACATGTTCTAATACAATTGGCTTCTTTTTAATTGTGACATAGCAATTGCTGCATAGTAATTGATTTTCTTCCAAAATTCCATAGCTTGCAGCTGCCATGGCAGAGTTTACTTTTTTGATGTTACAGAAAATTCTTCTTGAGTGTTTTTTGATAGGATTGCAACAAAATTTTGTGTTTTGAGACATTTTAAGGGTTAGGTAAATTTACGTATACTAGAAAATTAGGTATACAGTATACTGAAAATCTGGAAAGAAAGCAAAAAATTGTTAAAATTTGGAGGATTTTTTTTTTTAGTCAATTTTTTTTTATAAGCTGACTTTTTATTACTTATTATGGTGTACATACATCAAATAAATTTTTTTATTCCTGGTCTTTTTCGAAAAATGATATCTTCGCTGCCAAATTGCAAAAAAAAAAAAAAAAAAAAAAAGTTTCCAAAAAATCAGAATTTTATTTTTGTTACCCTAAAAAAATGATACATATTTAGAAACTACAGTTAATTTTACATATTTTATCATTTATGACTTACTACACTACCACAATTAGGAGCCGAGATATTTACGTTTGAAAATTATTGGTTTTTTCATTTGACCAAAATTTGGTCAAGCCATAAAATTTGACCAACTTGACCAATTTTCAAAAAAATTCAGAAATTTGTAATTTGGACCTAAACCAACCCTCACACCAAGTTTCATGAATTTTGAAGAGGTTACCGTGTACTTCATTTGTCTATTTCTCGTAGAATTACCCAAAATTTGAATGCCCGGTTAGGTCAAATGTATGCCCTTGATGATTGGTTAGGTTTAGTCATGATAGATTCATTAGTTTTAACGAAAATATCATGACTAAACTTAACCAATCATCAAGGGCATACAGTTGACCCAACCGGGCACTCAATGAACCTAACCGGGTATTCAGTTGACCTAACAGGGCATTCAGTTATTTTTGCTACCCTTTGTGTGTGGGTAGTAAAAATATCCCGCATATCAAGTATGGGTGTTTGGTTTAGTTGATACAAGTACAACCCCATCAGTTGGCTATATGGAAATAGTGGAGCATATTTTTTTTTTCGAAGTATTTTTCCCTATTGGAACATTAGGTTTGCCATTCTTAACTTGTTGAATTTTGGGTTCGCTATTCTTAACTTGTTGAATTTTGGGTTTGCTATTTTTAACTTGTTGAATTTTGGGTTCGCTATTCTTAACTTGTTGAATTTTGGGTTTGCTATTCTTAACTTGTTGAATTTTGGGTTCGCTATTCTTAACTTGTTGAATTTTGGGTTTGCTATTCTTAACTTGTTGAATTTTGGGTTCGCTATTCTTAACTTGTTGAATTTTGGGTTCGCTATTCTTAACATGTTTAATTTTGGGTTCACCATTCTTAACATGAGGTAAATGGGTTCGCTATTCTTAACCTGATCCTTTTTTTCTTTTTAGATAAACATGGATTTCAGCAGTTTGAATATGGGCAGGTTCTGTTGTGACCCATTTAAAAAACACAAAGGAAAAGTGAAAAAAGACATTTGTGCATTGACTAAAAATTTGATTGATCAAAATCCTGAATTGAAACTAACAAATAATCATAAAGCATGTGCAACCTGTCGAAATATACTAGCAAATCATCCATCCCCAATGCCTGAATGTGAACCACTTGAAAAATCACCCTCTACCTCATTAAGTGCCCCATCTGAGCTAGAAACCATTGGAGATGTAGTTGAAATGCAGTATGAGCTTAGTAAATTCAATGCTTCATTGGCCACACTTGATGAGACCCCAATAAAACCATGTAAACTCTCTGACAGCGCTGGTTACGCAAAGAGAAAGTTGAGGAAAGTAGTAGTTGTTGTGAAAAGAAAGCTTGAACTTGCAACTAAACAACCAATTTCATGCAGACTCAAATGATACAGAACTGGAGATTCTTCAAGAACTAAAAGAGAAATTTAATCAAATGATAAGTCAAAGTGAAAAACTGACAATTCTTACTGTCCTACCAAAAAGATGGACACAAGTAAAGATCAGAGAAGAATTTAAGTGCTTAGATTACATGGCTAGGCAAGCAAAGAGTTTGGTGAGGGAGAAGGGAGTGCTTTCAACTCCTAATCCGCGTTTGGGGAAATGCCTGAATAGTGAAACTGCTGTCAAAGTAATTGACTTCTATCATTTGGCAGATGTGAGTAGACAAATGCCAGCCCTGGTTGAAAGACTGTTTCTGTAAGAGGAGCTGATGGTAGGCGGGAAAGAAAACAAAAATCGCTAATCTTATGCAACCTAAAAGAATCATTTGAGCTTTTTAAAACAAACCATCCAACAATTAAAATAGGATTTTCAAAATTTGCAGAGCTTCGGCCAAAAGAATGTGTGTTGCCAGGTGCCAGTGGAACACATTCTGTCTGCATTTGCACTAAGCACCAGAATGTCAAACTCATGATGGCAGCATAGGTAGGATAAATAATTACCTTGAAAGGCGTATACAAATACTTTATTATTATAAATGTAACAATAATGGCTTCCATAAAATATATACGGTATATTGTAAATACACTGGTCCCTCGCTGTACGAATGACCCAAATAAGGAGCAAATGGTTTGCTCTACAAAATTTAACTCGCTGTACAAATTTCACGCCAAATGTCCAATGCCAATTTCGGCCAATAGGAGCGCAGCACTGATGATTTCATCCACTAGGAGGCGCTCCATTACGTTCTGTTCAGTGTCTGTTGATCATTTTCTACAAGTGGTTGTGCACTCGGTTGTGCTTTGTTAATTGATTGCTAACTATGGGTCCTAAAGCTAAATGTGGCTGTAATATTATTTCTATTAAAATTAAAAAGGATATAAAAAACTGAAGATGAGGTACATTTAAAAGATTTGGTGACTGAATTTGGTTACTCTGTCTCATCCCTAGCCACAATTGCAGACCACGGAAAAGAACTAACAACAGAGGAGCTACAGGAATTGGGGAGGTCAAGTGAGGAGGACAATGGAGAAGAGGAAATTAATGATGATGCCCATGCTGTAACATCACATGACTGACAGATCTTTTTAAAGCCTGGGATGTTATAAAAAATGTTAAAAAACATCCACACATTGAATCAACAGAAATTTTAACCTGCAGGTTTGAAGACACCATCCTCAGTTATTTCCGGAACATGCAGAGAAAGAGAAAAAGACAAACAACCCTTGACACCTTTGTTAGTAAACAACCCAGACTCCAAACCCCACAGCTGGAAGGTCCTCCTAACATCATAATGGAAGGAGATTCACATTCCAAGCAGTAACCCCTCCACACCAACTCCACCACCACTGCCACTGGCTATTCTTCTATGTTGTGTACATATTTACACACTGTTTACTGCTTAAAAACTCCTAAATTTCTAATACATTTTGGTAAAAATGACCTATTTTGGGGGGCTTGGAACGGATTAGACTATCTCCATTAATTATAGGGTTTGCTCTATGAACAACCCTCTGGAATGAATTAGATTCATAGAGCAAGGGACCACTGTACTTAATAACTGCCTTTTTTAAATATAAAGTTATGTTGATGCCTCTTTTTTCATGGTTTCACCCAGCTAGATGAATCGGTTCTTATAACTCAATTGGTAAAAATAAAGGAATAGGTTATTTTATTTTACTGGTACATATTAAAAGACAAATTGTCTTAAAAATAGCAGACATTATAGCTCTCAATGAGACAAATCTAATGGTACTTTTCTCAACACTCTAGCTCAAACAGTTCCAAAGAAACGCCGCTCCAAAGTTTGGTGGAACAAGGTACTTGGTCAAAATGGAGGTAGGTATGGTCCACTGAAATGGCTGTAGTGTTTATACTAACTTAATCAACACTAAAAATCTTGTTCTAGGTTAAGGTACACACATGTGTACCCAAAATTGGGTGAAAGGAGAAAAAAATTGGTTGTGACCTCAAATGACCTACACAAGGTCAAAGGTCAAAAATAAGATCAACTAAAGTTTTTTTTTACCACTGAGGTAAAATATGAATAGAAACAGTTGTAGGTCTGCTTAAAAGCTTTAAAATAGTGTAAATGGTCTCTGTAAGTGCAATAGGAGCTGAAATATTTCATGTTGAAATATGGTATGACCTTGGAAATTGACCTTTTTTTAAAATATTCAAATGGCCATATCTCTGGAACCATATGACCTAGAGTGTTGAAACAAGTGCCATTCTGTTTTTCTCACCAAGATCTATAAGTGTGCCAATTTAAAAAAAAAAAAATTGGTGATGGTAACATTTTTTCAACCCAAAATTCCATTGAACTGACATGGAATGACCCATTTTTAGTTATTTATCTTTTTATCATTTTGCTTGTTGGACAGTTTTATTACCTTGCAACTTTTACTTATTTCTTTTCTTTCATCTATGTCTTCATTCTGTATTATATTGTTTACATTATTCGATATTATACTGTTATTTATTATTTCACCCTCTCTCTCATCCTCCCAGTTTTTCATTGGGACATTTCCGGACTCTTGTGTCCCCATTATTTCATTCTTTTTTGTAACACTTGAGTCTGCTATCTTCATTTCTTTAAATACTGTGAAGGAGTTTACTGTCTGTGTACATGTTCCACACAGAAAGTTGATCCTCACGACCTGTTTCATATTCGAGACAAGAGTTATTTCCCTATCATCCTAATTCATGCAGATAAAGTCTTGCGGTTTTTGACAGAAATTGCATCGTATTGCAGCTTTTTCAGTTGTTTCCAAATTATAGATTAAGTGAGAATTTGGACCCATAGCCATACTATTCATTAATTAGCGCAAAAAGAAATACCCACACATTATTTATTTATTTATTTTCCTTTCTTTCTATTTTCTTTCCTTTCGATGGTTGAGGGTTTTCTGACCTTTACATTTTATGACCTTTTTCCTGCCTTGTTTCAAAATTTCTTGAATGCTAACCATATTATGTTTTAAATATATACATTAAAACTGGTGATAATTTATGTAAACTGTATTGCATTTTCTTAATTTTAATGAATTTCACTTTATAAATTATATGCATGGATTCACTGATACTTTATATACTTTCGGGTGTAAACAATAAACCACTGAGTAGTTTATTCCCTTCTTATTTGGGTGTTAATACAGAGAGAGAGACAGCATGTCCATTCCCCACAAGGTACAAGCAAATATATATATATATACAGGGTGTCCCAGGTGGAAATGTCAAGAATGCACCATTTGACTCTGTGGGTATTTCTAAGTAGAAAGTATTATATCGACATGTGCCTGATTCCCAACCATTACTGAGATACAGGCCTCTACATTTGGGCACCACCTCACTACGGCAAGGAGGTTACTACATACTTAAATCAACGGTTTCCAGGAAGGTGGATTGGATGTGGAGGACCTGTGGCATGGCCCCCTTGTTCACCTGACTTATCTCCGCTAGATTTTTTTTGTCTCCAGGGGTTCTTGAAGAGTAACGTTTATCAGCGGTGTAAGCCCGAAACTAGGGAGCAGTTGGTTGCACGTATACAGGATGCGTTCATAAACCTCAGAAATGAACTTCCATGTTTTTCTTGGTAAGACTCGATGGATCGGAGGCTCGCCGCGTGCATTGAAGAAGGAGGGGGTCACTTTGAAACCATTCTGCAATAAGTGCAATAGTGTATTGTATGTTTGTACTTTTTGTAAACCACAAGTGTCATTAAATAGTATCTAAGGTCACCTTTTTATTATGCTTTAATTACCCAAATGTAGAGGCCTGTATCTCAGTAACGGTTGTGAATCAGACTAGTGATGGGACGATTAATCGGAATCGGAATCGAGAATTGGAAGAATCGAGCATTTTTCAGGAATCGGAATCGAGAGAATTGTACCATGATTTCCGATTCTTAAAACGATTCTTTAACTTTTAATTGAACCAGTTTTGCAATGTAAACTTTAAAATTTAAATGAAAGAGGATAACAAATTGTATTTTTATTGTATTGTAGCTATACATTAAAACATGTATATCCATGATGTGTAATCAAGAAGATTAAAATGAATTGTTACAACTTACAGTTGATTTTTATTTTTAAACCAATCTATTATAATTTATAATTTATATTACCATACTCATAATGTAAATAGTTAATCTTACCAGAGTAAAATATGACAATTTCCAGAAAAACAAGTATAGAATTATATTTAAAAATATTGAGAATCGGAATCGGAATCGAGAATCGTATCGGAATCGAGACTTTTTAGTGGTATCGGAATCGTTAAAAATTTTGGTATCGTCCCATCACTAAATCAGACCCATATTGATATAATACTTTTTACTTAGAAATACCCAAAGAGTGAAATGGTGCATTCTTGACATTTCCTCCTGGGACACCCTGTATATATATATATATATATATATATATATATATATATATATATATATATATATATATATGAAAATTATTTCACGAAAGTAACACGTGAAAAATATTTATGATGAATAAAACCACGAAGGAAAGGAAACACAAAATGGTGCTCAAGCACCCTTAATGGAGGGGACTTGATCATTTAACTGAAGGAGGAAGCTATCCAGGTCACGATTCATGGGCCAGATACACAAAATATCGTCGACGTGTACATAGGGAAAGCCCAGGTTTTAAGTTTAGTATCTATCGGAAAACGACAAACAATTTGTCCTACATACACTTTTACTCGGGACATGATACCCCAACTAAGAAGGCCATATTTTCATCAATGTTTCTCCGCGCCCTTAGGATCGCCAGTCCGGAATACATCGATGCCGAATTGGAAAAAATCAACGGTATTGGAAGTGATTTGTGTTATCCATCTGCGTTTATGGAATCTTGTCTCAACAAGGCAAAACGAACTTTCTATCGTGTCAATATTAACACTCGTACTTTGTCAAAAAATATTTTAGTACTTCCATTTTTCCCGGGCTTTTTAGGCATTGCTAATGTACTTAAACTTTTGGATATTAATGTAGTATTTTCATATAACAATATTGTGAAAAATATCATAGTAAAAAATAGCCCTACCAATAATTCAGGCATTATCTATAAAAATGGTTGTAAACAATGTGATTCCTTTTACATAGGTCAGACGGGAAAGGATTTGCACACACGTATAAAACAGCATCAATATTCCGTTAGAACAGGACAGTTGTCCAGTGCCCTTTTTGTCCATTTGTCAGAGTTAGCCCACTGTATTGATTGGAATAATGCTTCAGTTTTATTCCATTCAAGCAACATTGTTAATAGAAATATTCTTGAGTCTGCCATTATCCAACTTTCAAATAACTTCAACATAAGCAAAGGTCTTTTTCAACTCGATCCTGTTATTTTGAATTCCTTTAAAACAGATTTAGATAAGAAGGGTAAAACATTAAATCTTTGGTAAACTTGTCTTCTACTTTATTAACTTAATTTGCATTTTATTTTTTATATATATCGAAACCTGACCATAGGCAGCAGTGTGTTAAAACCCGGGCAGAGTTCCAGTATAAATTTGTATTTTTATAATCCATTTGATCTTGTGCTAAAAATCGATATTTTTCCTTACAAAATCTGTACGCCTCACTGGTAATCCTTTAAGGTTTTAATTTTTAATTTTTTATTTTTACTTCTCTGTTTATTGTATATGTATGTATGTATGTATGTATGTATGTATGTATTTGTATATATAGATATGTATGTATATATATATATATATATAATATATATGTGTGTGTGTGTATGTATGTTATTTATTTTTTCTTTTTTCTTTCTGTAACCTATATATAGGCTTAACCTTTTTATGTACTTCAGTGTTCCTGAGGATGTCATTAGACGAAAGCGCTTGAGCACCATTTTGTGTTCCTTTCCTTCGTGGTTTTATTCATCATATATATATATATATAATATATAACAAACTCAGAATGGTCCCTGAGAAACTATATGTTAAACACAGACGTGCATGGAACAAGGAACTCTTCTGGGAAAATTAAATCCACTATAGTCTGAATAAGTAATGGTAAATGACAAATACCATAGTTTTTCTTTTTCATGATGCTAGCCCGACGTGGGAAACGGGTCTCTCGCAAAGAGGTCCCACAAATATAGCTTCCCTCACCAGCTATCTGCAAAGCAGACAGGATCCAGCTTTGGGACATGGATCTAGGGTTTAAAGCAAGCCTAGTCCCACTACATTCAGAAACTCTATATAAGTAAAAGACTCATTGCATTCACGTCGGATTGAATAAATCAAAGAAAAAGGGGTAACTATTATATTTTTAGCCAAAAAAACAAAACTTAAACCTCAACTATGGTATTTGGAGGGTTCCAGCACAGGTGAAGCAAAATATTTTCATTTTGACACCCGACCATCTCAGATCTTGCTTATTTTTGGTGTATAAGGTACGTTTGTGCAAGAAAGCCAGCTGTGAAAGTTTTAGCTTTCTACGACCATTACTTCACGAGTTATGAAGGTCAGAAAAATCAAGGTTAAGGTCAAAATAGCTCAAGGTCGGTATCTTTGGATGCACCTCACACATTCACTAATTATCGTAACCATATGAAACTATATGTTTTTGGACTCAGAATGAGCTGTAGAATCCAAAAAAACGCACGAAATCAGCAATAGGAGAACAAATAAAAATGTTCACCCTTTTTCAAGGAACGAATTGACCTTTTGACCCTGAAGTTCACACATTTTGGGGAAACATTTCTTTACACAAAATGAAGTTCCATCATTGCACTTTTAATATAAACAATAAAAATGTATCTTATTCACCAACTATACTGTCTTAAAGAATTTTTCAAATTGGCTATTTTTCAAATTTCTGGCAAAATCGCCATATGTACCGTATATGCATATATGTACTGTTAAAATCTAGAGATATTCATTATTTAAACTACTTAAGCAAAAATAATATTATTAGAAACGTGATACAAAATCACTTAGATATAAGCTAGGTACCATAGGTATAACTATGATATAGATCTCTATTTTATTGTGGTCTCCTCCACCCCTACAACCACACCTTTCCACCCTTAGAAATATTTTACTTTTTTTATAATTACTTTTATTAATAATACATTAATACAAACATATATATATAGGAGTATCATATAAAATAGGAGTAAAAAAGGAATATCAATTATGTAGACCTGTATTCTATAGATACATATTAAACTAGAGCTCTGTACACTTTCGACTCAAGAACAGGAAACTGTGGCAAACAGGTCTGCATGATTACCCTCAGCTGTTAGCATCTCATGATCATCAAAGGCATACTGAATTATTCTTGAACCTGCTGTCAATGATGGAGCAGTCATTGTCTGGATAATATCAGATGATAACATCCAACATGAGTCAGGACGAGAAGGGAAACTATGTTTAGAACGTCTTCCATGTGGAGACATAAAATTGACCTTATAATCACTAAATTCTTCTGATACTTCAACCACTAATCCAAACCAAATTTTATTATCATAGTTACAAGCTACATATACCCCAACTTGTATATCTTCAGTTGAAATGTGCTTTTGCTCATGTAAATTATCTTTAAACGATGGATGCACAACTGTCATAATTTTTGTAGGACCTGAGGAAATCTCACCAACCTCCAACTGGGTATGACTAATAGGCACAAATCTATGAAATCTACGAGTACCTGGGATGGTTACAGAATTTTTATATCTATTTTCCAGGAATTCAGTTGTCTGCTGGACATTTTGTTTCGATAAGAATACAAATTTTGTGCTGGTATCTTTCTCATCCAGAAATTTCATCATGTCAAGTGGTGTCAGAATTTGATCTTTAAATGTACGTTGAAGACTGGCACGAGCCATCATTCTTTTTGCTGTGCCTCCGACTCCATCACAAGCACTTTTGCCATGTGAAGTTGCAAAAAAGTGCCATTCAGCATCCTGTCCAAAGTCCTCTTTGTGGTGACACAAATTGGTAAAGTTATATTTATTCTTATACTGCCCTCCGCAACCATCAGTAAAGTAATGAATCTTCCACAGGCCTGAGCTCTCTTCTTTTATCATGGGGATCAGTTGCTTTAAGAACGCAAAGACAAGGTTTGTACTATGTTTCATGTCATCAGAAATGAAACAATAACTTTTAACTTTAATTTCAACATCATTTTCATTTACTTTATAGTAGAACACAAATGGATGAACTGTTGCCTGACTTTTCCCAATGGTAACCTTGTGCAGCATCTTGTACAATAAGTGAGTAGTTTTCAGAGAAGTCTCCTAGGAGAATACCTTCAGTGACCATCAGATTAGCTTTCAGTTTTTTTAGGAAACTTGCTTGTGCATCAGCCACATAAGTGTGTCTTGTTAGTGCACAAATTCTAGTTGCCAAAGACTTAATGAAGTTTTTAAGGGATTCACCGATGTTAATAAGGGTTGTCCGATCTGTGGAAGTCCACTGCTTGTATGTAATTATGGTGCCGACTGCATCCTGAACAGATTCCAATCCTTCAAGGAATGCAATAACACCTTCTTCTCCTGGACACAATGCACATTTTTGTAGCATACACTCTTCCTTTTCACTGTCACAAACTGCATAGAGAATGAGGTCTTTATATGATAGTTGTTTTTCCCCCAAAGCTGATAGCTGAAGTTTGGGATTTTGGTGGTAGGTACAGACACACACAGAGTGTGTTCCTCCAGCTCCTGCCAAGACACACCACTTGGGTCTCAATGCAGCAAATGATGAGAAACCTATTTTTGGATTAGTGTCATTTGCCTTGAAAACAGCGAAAATCTCACGTAAATTACCAAGCACCAATCGTTTCTGCTGTAGTTGCTTCTCTCCTTCATGATTCCTAATTGATAGACAATCCTTCTTGCCTGGACATATTCTGCTTATTTCATCTGATTCATAGAAAGTGCACACTGCTTCCTTCTCTCTTTGTTATAACCCGACCTTTGCTAATATGTGGAACTTCTGGTAATATGCCATGTTCTTTCTCTATTTTGCAGCTGGTTAAAACCATTCTTGTAGATGCATTGAAGAAAGATGCTGTTCTGTGAATGGTGTATGGTGAGAGTGTTAGTATTTGAATCTTCCTCTTGTAGTCAGTCATCTCACTGAAGGCATTCTTGAGTGCTTGCATCACTCCTGCATGCCTGCGAAAATGATATACATGTTTGAGTAAATTTATATGCAAACATATGATCTATATATAGGCTTAGTATACTTTAATGAAGGTACTACAGATATATATACAGTACTCACAAATTATTGTCATCCATTTTAGATTGCTTTTCTTCACTTTCTTGTGTAAAACTTGTGTCATATGAAGTTTCTAGCTTTCTCTTCAGGGATGTTGATGCCATTTCAAATTTTGTTTCAGCCTTTGAAGATCTCCCTTTTCGTGACAGACCCTCTGAAAAACAAATAAAATAAATTGTTATAACTTTTTTTAATCAACTGTAGGCCTATAGATGTACATGTACATTACATATGAATTTGGTAAATACCGTATATATAATCATAACTGTATTGATCTTCATTATATAAATTGATATGCATACATCTGAATTTGTCAAATATATAAAGGTTGTAATGTTCATACATGTAGTTATATATATTGATGTTTTGTTGCTATAATATCTACATAAATTAACACTTTAAAAATACTTAAACTTACTTGTCTTCACTGGTGTCACATTCAGCATTGGAAGAATTGTGTCTAAATCTCCTTGGAAATCTTCAAACATTATTTCAGTAGTACACCCATAGGCAGAGGAACGTTTTTCTGTGGCAGTGGCATCAGTGTCTGAGTTCGAATCTGAGACAATATCAGAGACTTTTTTGTCTTCAGCTTTGATTTTATTGATATCATTAACACAATTTTTACAAATGTAATCTCCATATATTAATCCGTGAATTCCTTGCAGTGTATTACGGACTGGCACAAGTGCTTTTTCGATCTTCTTCTTATGTTTTCTAAGAGGATCAGCACAAACTTTTCTACCCATCTTGTTTATCTGTAAGAAAGGCATAAAATAAGTAATTAATTTATGTTCACAAAATATATTATTTAACAGTACAGTACATATATGCATATACATATGGCGATTTTGCCAGAAATTTGAAAAATAGCCAATTTGAAAAATTCTTTAAGACAGTATAGATGGTGAATAAGATATATTTTTATTGTTTATATTAAAAGTGCAATGGTGGAACTTCATTTTGTGTAAAGAAATGTTTCCCCAAAATGTGTGAACTTCAAGGTCAAAGGGTCAATTCGTTCCTTGAAAAAGGGTGAACATTTTTATTTGTTCTCCTATTGCTGTTTTTGTTGCATTTTTGGATTCTACAGCTCATTCTGAGTCCAAAAACATATAATTTCATATGGTTCCGATAATTAGTGAATGTGTGAGGTGCATCCAAAGATGCCGACCTTGAGATATTTTGACCTAAACCTTGATTTTTCTGACCTTCATAACTCGTGAAGTAATGGTCGTAGAAAGCTGAAACTTTCACAGCCGGCTTTCTTGCACAAACCTACCTTATACACCAAAAAATAAGCAAGATCTGAGATGGTCGGGTGTTAAGCACTGATTCACCTGTGCTGGAACCCCTCATTTGTCATTTACCATTACTTATTCGGACTATAGTGGATTTAATTTTCCCAGAAGAGTTCCTTGTTCCATGCATGGTCTGTGTTTAACATATAAGTTTCTCAGGGGACCATTCTGAGTTTGTGTATATTAAACAGACGTGTTACGTGCCTTGAAAAGTGGACGCTCAATGTCCCGGTTGAGGTTTAAGTTTTGTTTTTTTGGCTAAAAATACAATAGTTACCCCTTTTTCTTTGATTTATTCAATCCGACGTGAATGCAACAAGTCTTTTACTTATATAGAGTTTCTGAATGTAGTGGGACTAGGCTTGCTTTAAACCCTAGATCCATGTCCCAAAGCTGGATCCTGTCTGCTTTGCAGATAGCTGGTGAGGGAAGCTATATTTGTGGGACCTCTTTGCGAGAGACCCGTTGCCCACGTTGGGCTAGCATCATGAAAAAGAAAAACTATGGTATTTGTCATTTACCATTACTTATTCGGACTATAGTGGATTTAATTTTCCCAGAAGAGTTCCTTGTTCCATGCACGTCTGTGTTTAACATATATATATATATATATATATATATATATATATATATATATATATATATATATATATATACTACTAAAAAGAAGTTAAGGGTCAAAAATATTTGTGCATATAAATATAAGCTAACGAGCTAAAATGGTGACGACTAATGACAAAATAATTCTTTGATGGCTCAAGAACAGAAAACACAAAACAAAAACTTTTGATTAGACACTAGTTTATTACCCTGATGAAAAAAAGTCATGCACCCCCCAAAATGATGTTCACACAAGTTGCAGAAGCTTCAGTAACTGGTGTAGCCACCATTAGCATTCACACATTCTTGACAACATTGGCGCATGCTGTTCATCAGGCATTGGAAATAACGTTGAGGGATCGCTTGCCATTCTGCGACTAATCACTGAGCCAGTTGCTGGAGGTTGATGGCAGGGACGTGTTGTGATTGAACTCGCTGCCCTAGTTCATCCCACGCATGCTCAATGGGTGACAAGTCGGGTGAATATGCAGGCCAATCCATGTGCTGAATGTTCTGCTCCTGCAGGAAGTCAGTCACCACCTTGGCACGATGAGGTCTTGCGTTGTCGTCCTGGAACCAAGCTCCTGGTCCAATCCGCTGCAGAAGTGGAATTACCAGAGGTTGAACAATCTCGTTGAGATAACGCTGACCAGTCAAATTTCCATTGACGATGTACAGAGGGGTTCTGTGGTTCATGGATATCCCCGCCCACACCATCACACTTCCTCCTCCAAATGGTAGATGTTGAGCAATGTTGACATCAGCAGATCTCTCTCCTTGATGATGATAAACACGAGCCCGGCCATCATTGAACTGGAGCGAGAAGCGTGACTCATCTGTGAACATTGTCTCTGCCCACTGACCACGGTTCCACCGGATATGACATCTGCACCAATCTCGGCGAGCCCTTCTGTGACGGTCAAGTAGCGGTGGTCGGACTGCAGGATGCCGGCATCGCAAACCTCGGTCTCGCAGACGATTCCTAATGGTCTGGTCGGACACGTTGGTGCCTCTGGCAGCTCTGAGTTGATCCTGAAGATGCCGTGCGGTCACAAAGCGCTGTCACAACGCCGTTATCATCAGGAAGCAGTCTTCTCATGCTGTTGTTGATTGGGGTCTTCCAGAACGGGGGCGATTCTGAACAGCATTAGTTGTCCTGAACCTCTGCCAGAGTCTGCCGATAATGCTTTGGCTTACATTTAGACGCTGAGCCACAGTTCTCTGAGTTTGTCCATCTTGTAGCCAGCCAATGGCCCTTCCCCTGTCTTGGATGCTGAGTTGTCATTGAACCATCTTCAAATTTCAAGTGATGATGAATGGAAAATGCTCAGCCCTTTTATTGCTAAAATTGGCATGCATGGAATGACACTCATGCAAAACACGTGCAAATGGTGCATGAGGTGTCACAATGGGTGTTTCGAGGCAGTTTGTCAGTTTAGTCTGACTAAGTTCGTGCTTCAAATCTATGAAAAGGAAATCTGGGTTAACTTAAAAAGTTTCTAAAGATAAGTGCAATGATTGCATGTCCCATAATAACGTGATGTCTATAGTCCAAATGACAACCCAAAGGGGGATATTCTAACCCTATCTGGCTTAAAAAGACATACTTACAAAAATGATCAAAAAATTTCCTTTGACCCTTAAATTCTTTTTAGTATATATATATATATATATATATATATATATATATATATATATATATATATTATATACATATATATATATATATACACACACCCACACATACTACATACATATATACACACACATATTTTTTGGTGTATAAGACGCACTTTTTTTCCAAAAAAAGGGGTCTCAAAATCACCCTGCATCCTATACACCAAAGGTCATAATATTACCTTTATATGGGCTAGAAGAACTGATGGATTTTTACAAAAATTCATCATCTCTTAGTTCCTCCTGACTGTGTATTGGTTTGGCCAATTTTACACTAAGTTTCTACTCTTCCCAACCCACTGATAACAAGAAAAACAGTACGTATTGCATAATGATTTACTTTTGTTTCATAACATATACTTAATACTATTTTCTTATAATGAGTATGGGTGAAAGAAAATGTATCACCATACTTTTGATGGAGGGCTTTAACAAAAGTCAGCCTCACTGGTAGAAAATTATGGACATTTTCTGACAACTAGGCAGTTGGTCATAATTTTTTTCCTGAAAAAAGGCCTTGAAAATAGGGGTGCGTCTTATACAAAGGTGGGTCTTATACACCAAAAAATACGGTATATATATATATTAGGGTGATCCATAACTATATAGGGGATATTTTTTTTTTAATATTTCCTAGCTTCCACCCACTGAAGTTGTGAGGTTTTGTGAGAAAATGTTGCAGGTAAATTTTCATTTCGATCAGTTCATATTTAGGGGTTGCTCATGAGTTTCATAATTTATCCTTCTATCACTGTAATAGGTATTATATAGTATGCACTGCAGCTCCACCACCTCAGGGGGGGGGGGGCAGGCCCATCCATGAGCTGTTGGATAAGTACTATCCATTCTACGACAGGGATGTCATGGTCGGCAGTAATGTCACCCAGTTGGAGCTTTCTCTGGCATCTAGAAATTTCCAGCGATGCTCTGACACTACTTACAGCAGATACTGCAGTTGCTCTTTGTCTTTGGTGTGGTGGCTGCTGTACTGTTGGATGAGGGCCACAGCTCACTCAGTGTGGTCATTCACCACCCTGAGGTTTTCCACAACCCTAAAGTGCCACCTGAAACTACTCTATTTTTTTCCCATTCATCCTGATCTTTGTTCAAGAAACCTGCAGACAATTGCAGTTGTTCGAAGAACCTTGTCAAATTCTTCATAAAGGCTCTCCAAAGACAAACTGAGAGGCAGGTTGACATGCTTTGGGATCTGCTCTCCACCCTCTTTCTTGTATAGGGCTGTGACCATCCAACATTTCATTGTAGATGGAACATTGGCATCATTTCCTCAGAGAGGTACCAAAGCTGTCCTGCCAGCTTCTGACTGGCTGCTTTAGAGATATTCTGTTGTGGATATGATTTCAGGAGGCAAAGGTCCTGGGCTGTAGTAGAAGCGGCCATCAGAGCAGTGAACCATGCCTTCAGGTAGACTGTCACAGTGAAGATGTTCATGTCTTGCAAGCATGTTACAATTGCTCCCAGAAAATCCACATCTTGATAGAATACAGGACCTTGCACAGTATAGTAATGTCTAATTAGGAATTTAATGTTTGTTTATAAATTAATGTTCAAATATATTAAACTTATATAATACGAGTTGGGAGTGCAAATTAAAATAATATAATAATATTTAATGGATGTAATTACAATAAATTATGGTTGAGTATAGTAATGTCTAATTAAGAATTTTAATAATGTTTGATTAAAGAAGATAATAATATTTAATATGTAAAAATTAAGATGAAATGATGGTTTGTTTATTAAAATTATTAAATACAAATGGGCAACACAAGGAGTCAGCCGCGAAGGCTGGGTGTCTAAAAATACCCTCGAGTCATTCAGCAGCGCGATATGCATAAAGTTGTGGCCATGTAATCTTAAATTTAAATTATTCTTTGTGCCCTCTCCGACATAAAATATAATAAATAACATCTCTCACTCGCATCCCCTAATTTCCTAAAGCATTTTCGGAATTAAATAAAGTGTCAACAAGCATTACAAAGAGTGTTAATCAACCCCCTTCCCCCTTTGTATTGTAATAGCTTTCTGGTTGGCCACGTCTACCATATTCATAAAGTATAGCAAAAAGCGAGTGAAAAGCGTGTAGAGTGATTAACGGTAGAAAAGAAATTGATTAATGAGAGTAAAGAGGAAAGTAAAAAATTATAACAAAATAAGTAATTAAAATATAAATAAAAAAGTTTGATCATTACATTTGGTGGCTAGTGGTGGCCCTCTTAAAATATGGGCTTTCCCACGTCTTCTGTACGCGCATTATGTTTTGGCAATATTACATTCCTAACCATTTTATAGTAGTTAAAAAATTGATAGCTATTCTATTTCGATTAATTAAATAGTAAAATGCATTATGTTAACCCAGTTGCAAACAAATTTGGATTTCTATCCCTTATAAAGTCATTGTAAATGTAATTAAAAAATGGCGACCATTATTTTTCAAATTATTCTGAGAGTCGTGTTGCTTCAAAATTTTCATTGTTGTTTTTTCTTTTTGTTAGAGCTCCACTGTGTTTTAAAACCATTCCGACTCAAAATTGCGTGCTTATTGAGTCTGACTCAAGATTTTTCATAGTCCTCTGTGCTTGCGACGGTTGTAGAGTGGAGTCAAAACATTTGTGTCTGACTTCAAAATTTTAGAGTTGATTGTTTCCTAGTTCTTTAAATTTTGTTCGATGGTCGAAGAGAGATATTTCAAAATGGCTCGTGCTTGCCCGGTGACTCATTATTTTCATTTTGTTTCGTCCTCTCACTGTTCTTCCTGTCATTGTCATGCTTGCCTATTTTCTTTGTGGTTAAAGTCCTTTTTTTTTTTGTGTTTACATTTTCTGAGTTAGTAACTATTTTGATGAAAATAATAATAATGATTGAAAAATAAGATTTACACTTAATTTATATGAATTCAATTAATTTAGTGTTTAAATACATTGTGGCATACAATTTTTTATACGGTAAGAAAGGTCAAAATGCTTGGTGTGTAGTAATGCATGTTTTGGCAGTATATATATATATATATATATATATAGTACAGTATTGTAAGAGATTCAATGAACAGGTAACAAAATTTTCCATAATTTCTTAGTTTTTGAGATTATTTTTCGATTGGATGTATATAATGATAGGCTTATTTTATTGTTTATGTAGGTTTATGGGCTTTTGTTCGCTTCACGCTAAATAGGATTAAGTTACATTTTAAGGGACAGTCAAAAAATAATAATCTTAAACATACTGATTATACTGGGTTAATTTGGAAGTTGTCAGATTATATGCTTGCTGTATAGGATTGTGTAAATTAAGCTAAACGAAAACGTTCCACTCCTAAGCGATTGAAGTCTGTGATCACGCCTGACATTTCCTTAGCCTTGGATCGCCACAATATCAGTGACAGGAAAGGAATGGCAGTGGTCGCAGCAACTATTAAATCGCTGGGGCACTACTTGGACGAAGTGTCAATCTCATGCAGCACCATTCATCGCGTGAGACAATGTACATGTGAAGCAGTGTGCCGCGAAGATCAGGTCACTTTCAAGACCCATGAGCCCCTTCTCTTGCACTGGGATAGTAAGCTGCTTACAGATATCTCCCATGGGTTAGAGGTGGTGGACCGTGTGGCTGTGCTTGTAACTGGTAACGGGGAAGAGAAACTCATTGGAGTTTCAATGGTAGCTGCTGCAACTGGAGTATCTCAGGCTCAGGCGTGCCTGAAGCTTGTGGATGACTGGTCTTTGAGGGGCAACGTTCGAGGTCTTGTTTTTGATACAACTGCGTCCAACACGGGACTTCATGCTGGAGCTTGTACTCTCATTGAAAAGGAGTTGGATATTGATCTAGTGTGGATCGCTTGCCGACACCATGTGGTAGAAGTCGTCCTTGCTGCGGCCTTCGGTGCTTGTTTCGGAACAGCCAGTGGACCTGAAATTGGCATATTCAAGCGCTTCAAGCAGCACTAGGTTTTCATTGATCGCAGCAAGTTCGAGAGTGCACCCGACAGCCTGTTCACTGAAACAGCAGAGCAGAGGAAGGAAATGGTCTCCTACTACAAGGAGGCTGTCAAGAAGAAGAGCCAGTGGGACAACTATGATGAACTGATGCTTCTCTGCCTCCTTTTCTTGGGAGGGAAGCTTGACGGTCCTGTGAGAATTCGAAGCCCTGGAGCCATGCACCATGTGCGAAGGATGGCCAAGGCCATTTACACGCTCAAGGTGTTCCTATTCAGAGATCAATTCACCTTGCTTCAGACTGAGAAACGGAACGTCGAGGAACTAAACCTGTTTATCACGCTCCTTTACGGCCGCTACTGGAACGAGGCCAGTGTTGCATACATGGCTCCATTGAATGACCTCACTTTCTTGCACCAGCTGAAAGCTCACCCAGGAAAGATGAACGACGCGGCATTTGCCGTGATGAAGCGCCATTTGTGGTTCATTTCTGAGCACTTAATCCCCTTTGCACTCTTTGATCCTCGAGTTCACACGTCCATGAAGGAGAGGATTGCTCACAACATTGTAGCTGTTCCCGAAAAATGAAAAGGACTCAAGCGCGTGGATGGAAAAACGTTCTCCTTGAGCAATCCCTTGGAATTCTATGCCACCAAACGTTCAGCAATCTTCTTCAACCTCGTCATGCAGCACGGAAGTGAACAGGCACAATCATTCCTGTCCAAGACACCAAATGATTGGAACACAGATCCAGCTTACCAAGGAATGAAGGAACGTGTAGAGAAGATGACAGTGGTTAACAATTGCGCAGAAAGAGGAGTTGCGCTCATTAAGGCTTTCAACAGCACAGTCACGAATGATGAAGCACAAAAGCAGTACCTTCTCCACGCAGTCACTCAGCACCG
The DNA here is from genome assembly GCA_023014485.1 of Bathynomus jamesi. Taxonomy (NCBI): domain Eukaryota; kingdom Metazoa; phylum Arthropoda; class Malacostraca; order Isopoda; family Cirolanidae; genus Bathynomus; species Bathynomus jamesi. The sequence goes on from JAJOZX010001938.1 coordinate 218,067, forward strand.
CAAGGAATTCAATGAGCCGACTAAAACTGGTCTCAAGAAGACCTAAAGATCTTCAACTGTGTGCATTATTTGTTCCACTGTTATAATTTCATTATATATATATATATATATATATATATATATATATATATATATATATAGTCATAAATTGTCAAGTCATTATTATCCTTGTTCAATAAATGTTTGTCATAAATTGTCAAGTCATTATTATCCTTGTTCAATAAATGTTCGTCATAAATTGTCAAGTCATTCAAATTGTTTCATTTTGAGCGAGTGCATAAAAAGGTTTTAGAGCAAAGATAATTGGCACATTTATTCTTGTGGGGAAATAGAATAAGGGCAGATGTGACCGAATTTAAAATTCCAAAAAATGCTGTTGTGGACCACCCTAATATATATATATGTGCCTCGGTGATGTAGTGGTTAGCGTCGCTGATTATGAATCCATCGGCCCTGGGTTCAAGACCTGATGGCAGCTGGCATGCAGCAAAACCCAGCTGCTCATCCTTCCACACAATAAAGAAAGTGGTTGGTAGATAAATGGGTACCCTAAGTGGCCTAGTGGTTAAGACACTGGACTGCTGATGGGGTGTGGTTCGGATTCCACATTAAACTGTAGGTCTAAGGTGGAGTGAAAAGCTTGACCTTCGTCAGAATGAACAATTCGTGTGGAAGCTAACCAAAGGTTATATATATAGCGAGGAATAAGAGGACAAAGAGATGGTACATGTTTATTTACAAACGTTCCAGAAATTTTCATTTCCCATCATCATTGCTAAAATTATAAAAGCTGATAAAAAAAAATTAATAAGTATAATGAATGGAAACTTATAAAATATATTTAAATAAATGTGTGATAGGTATTAATGGTGTTTATATTTAAGTAATTAAAATTAAAAATAAAATAATATAAAATATGCAGAGTGATCAATTAATTATCAAATATAAAGTAAAATAAAAAGTGAACAAAATTGAAAGGAGTCTTACCACGTGGTTGTTGTCAGAAAGGGACTAATTAAGCAGAGGGTTGGGACCGAATGATTGGTTATTGGAAGGGGTCCATATTAGAAGAATTGGAGCCAGATGGAGTGATGGTGGATTTCTTCTCAGTGGTATGATATGACAGTTTATTTGGCTATGTTTAGGTTAAAAGCAGAACTATAGTCATTGAGAGTTGGTTTAATACTGAGGATGTATAGGGACTCCAAAATGTGGAGGTCATTTGGATGGTTGGTTGTGTTAATAATTTTGAAATTGGAGGGAAGTAGTGGGTGGTTGTAAAGGTGGCTATGTTTCCCTAAGAACAAACACTTCAATCAAGTTATATACATATACACAGTATAGTATATATTTATATATATTTAAAGGTTTGAGAAGTTACAAGTTACAAGTTAGCTATATGTAGAAAATAAAAAAGATAAATATATTAGTACCGTATTTTTTGGTGTATAAGACCCACCGGTGCTACTATAGCGTGATTCCTACTGGTGACTTCGATACTATAGGGTGATTCCTACCCGTTTTGGTTCGAAACTACAGTACTGTAGTGTGTGATTCCTATCCAAGGTATAAATGAAAATATAATAAATATAAAATGCTATTTATTATTCAATTTTATTTATTTAAAAAATAGTTTCGGTGCTACTATAGGGTCATTCTCTGTCAGATCAACCAAAAAAAATTGAAATTAACACCCTCATCTCTCATATTTTGCTGAAATTTGGTTTATAGGGAGTTTGTGAGCCCTGAATCCATTTCTGAAATTATAAGGTCAATCCGACCAACGGTTCAAGAGATATGACCTCGGGCAATTTGAGGTCACTCGCGAGGTTACTAACATTTGGCGAGCCATAACTTGGGTAATAATTGTCATAATTATATAAAAGTATATATATTTAGAATCAGAAAATGACAAGGAATCCAAATATGCAAGTTTTAGAACTCTAGGTTGAAAAATAAAAAGGTTACATTGTAACCAAAATTTGAGGTCACGATTTGACCTCTGCGGTATCAAATGAGAATTTTTTTTTTTAAATGTAAAAAATGAAGGCATAGGCATTGGCTATTAGAATCAGCAAAAAAAAGTTTGTTTATGTTAGTATTTTTCATGTAACTAACATATAAGTGAACACCATATTCATAAGTTGTGCGTCAATTCTACCTATTTTTTCACACTTAAGCTCATAATTTGACCTATAGAAATTAAAATTACATTTTTTATAGATATAAAAAACAAAGTCAGAGTTCTTGACTAATAGAAACAATCATAAAAAGTTGTTTATGTTGGTACTTTTCATGTAACTAACTTATAAGTGAACACCATATTTATAAATTGCTTGTCATTTCAAGGAATTTTTATATCTTAGCTATCAATTTGACCTCAAGCTCCAAGAATTTAATAAAAATTGTATTTCACTGCTAATCTACACTGGCAATAATAGTTATAATAGTGAAAGGGGAAGACTAAGCTCACATGTAGCCTAAACAAACCTGTTGAAACATGTTGCTACTTGTCTAAGTGCAGAATCAACACAGATAGTTGCAAAATTCCTTGTCTACAGGTTAGTACAGTTCCAGCCAGCACTGTGGGTGGCTGGTGGGTATGGTGTTTTAATGAGCCTCAGAGACTATCAAGGCCTAAAATATTAAGTGTGTATAGCTATATATTTTCTAAAAAATATATATTACCTAATTGTAAATCCTATATCTTTACAGATCAAAATACAATGGTTCGGCACTTGAAATACTGCCAGGACCCTAATCAAAAACACAAGAAACGCATAACAATCAATCTTAGAAAAGTGACTGATGTACTTGTTGAAAAATGTGCTGGAAGAGTGAAAAAAGACTCATTGTTGTGTGTGAACTGCTGGACACTGATAATGAAAAACCCCACTATACTTAGTACCACTGAAAACAACGAGTCTGAGCAGGATTCAAATGAATCATCTACTATCAGTGGCTTGAGTAATATCTCTTCAATTCAAGATCTGGACAATGACAGTGATTGCTTGATAAAGGAAAATCCTTCAACTTCAGTTGAACCAGTTCTAGCATTTCTGGACCAAACACCAGTTAAAAAAAGTAAGTAATAAATTAATATAATAACTTATACTTTACTACAAGGTCTGTTTGATCTACTATATAGCCAATTATATAGCATTTAAGGTACTATAATTAATATTTAATTACTAATATTCAGGTGTGTGAAACCTTTTTTTCTGTTCTTTTCAGAAGGGCTGTCATTAAGCCAGAAAAAGCGCAAGGCTCGTGGTAAGCTATCATCTGCTCAGAAACACCTGAAGGAGAGGCTAGAACTCAGTTATGGTGTTCAAATTACCGAGGAGGTAAGTGATACTTCAAAACCTGAAACTAAATCTGAAAAACATCTAGACAAATTAATGAACGAATTGAAACAGTCATTCCTGGAGAGCAAATGTCACCATCACAAACTACAAATATTGACACTCTCACCATACACAATTGAAAAAACAGCTAGTTTCTTTCAAACTACAACATACATGGTGAAAAGAAGCCGTTCACTTAAATCAGAACATGGAATCCTTCCAAGATTCCACTAATGAGCAAAGGAAAAGTGATATCTGAAGAACACAAAGATATAGTTAGAAGATTCTATGAGTCAGAAGAGGTTAGTCGTATGTGTCCTGGCCAAAAGGATTGCGTGAAAGTTATCAGTGCTGAAGGTGCAATGAAGGTGCAAAAACGATTGGTCCTCGGGAATTTAAGAGAGATGTTTGAACTATATAAAATGATGAAAAGAATCCCAAAATAGGATTTTCCACATTTGCAAAATTATGGCCATCATATTGTGTGCTTGCCGGTAGTGGTGGGACTCATTCTGTCTGTGTCTGCACATACCATCAAAATTCAAAATTGCAGCTGGCTGCATTGGGAGAAAGAGGTCTTTCATACAAGGATCTTATGGATTACAGTGTCTGCAGTACAGAAAGAGAGACTTGCATGATGCAACTTTGCAATGATTGCCCAAGAGAAGAGGGTGTCCTGGATTTTCTTGAGTTACTTGACAGTGTGAAATCAGCTCCAAATGAAATATCTTACAAGCAATGGGTGACTGTTGACCGTTGTACAATGGTTGATAAGGTGGAGCCACTTCATGAATACTTATCATCCCTAAGCATGAAAATATCCTGCATGGTTTGTCATCACTTTGTTGCTCAGCAACAATCACAGTACTTCAAGCAGTTGAAAGAAACACTACCACCACAGAGCGAGGTAGTTATAGTAGGTGATTTCTCTGAGAATTATTCTTTCATTGTCCAGGATGCTGCCCAAGGGTTTCACTGGGACAATTCACAGTGTACAGTTCACCCTTTTGTCATCTATTATAGATCATCTGCAGACCAGGAACTTAGCCATTTTAGTGTCTGTTTCTTATCTGCATCACTAAAACACAACACTATAATGGTTTACTCATTCATATTGAAGCTTATGACATATGTTAAATTCAGATGCCCACAATTGAAGAAGGTGCACTATTTCTCAGATGGATGTGCTGGCCAATATAAGAACAGATACAACTTCACAAATCTCTGTTACCATGAAGAGGATTTTGGACTGTCTTGTGAATGGCACTTCTTTGCTACATCCCATGGCAAAAATGCATGTGATGGGATTGGAGGAACAGTGAAAAGAGCTACTGCTCGTGCCAGTTTGCAGAGAACTACAGAGAGGCAAATTCTTACACCAGAACACATGTTTCAGTTTTGTGAAGAAAACTTGAGCAAGAAGATAAATTTTTTCTTTGTAACTACAGCTGATTTGAAAGATGCAGAAGAACGGTTGGAACATCGATTCAAGGATAGTAGGGCTATTCCTGGAACTCAGAAATATCATAGATTTGTTCCCCTAAACAAGGAAGAACTGATGGTGTATCCCATTTCAAGTGGCATTGGAGAAAAGAAAGAATAAGGAAAAGTCATTTTACTAATGAACCTGCAATGCTTGGTAACCTAAAATGTGTCAAACCAGGAGAGTATGTTGGCTGCATTTATGACATGCAAGTTTGGTATGGAATTGTGGAGGTATATTGTGAAGAGTTTGATGATTTCACTGTGAACTTTCTACATCCCTCTGGGTCATCAGGATCAAGTGCATATTATTATCCATCAAACAAGGATTCATGTGCAGTGCCAGGACATCATATATTAACTGTAATGAGTTGTCCTACCCTAAGAGGAGGCAGCAGAATTCAATACATTTTTCCACAAAAAGAAATTGATGAGAGCATCGAGCATGCAAAAATTGTATTAGGCTAGCACATGAATCCTCTAAGTAGGTCTTCCCCTTTCACTATTATAACTATTATTGCCAGTGTAGATTAGCAGTGAAATACAATTTTACATTTTTTGCCTTTGTTTTTATATCTATAAAAAAATGTAATTTTAATTTCTATAGGTCAAATTATGAGCTTAAGTGTGAAAAAATAGGTAGAATTGACGCACAACTTATGAATATGGTGTTCACTTATATGTTAGTTACATGAAAAATACTAACATAAACAAACTTTTTTTGCTGATTCTAATAGCCAATGCCTATGCCTTCATTTTTTACATTTAAAAAAAAATTCTCATTTGATACCCCAGAGGTCAAATCGTGACCTCAAATTTTGGTTACAGTGTAACTTTTTTATTTTTCAACCTAGAGTTCTAAAACTTGCATATTTGGATTCCTTGTCGTTTTCTGATTCTAAATATATATACTTTTATATAATTGTGACCATTATTACCCAAGTTATGGGTCGCCAAATGTTAGTGACCTCGCAAGTGACCTCAAATTTCCTGAGGTCATATCTCTTGAACCATTGGTCGGATTGACCTTATAATTTCAGAAATGGATTCAGGGCCCACAAACTCCCTATAAACCAAATTTCAGCAAAATCTGAGAGATGAGGGTGTTAGGCACTGGTTGATCTGACAGAGAATGACCCTATAGTATGTGGTCTACCTACGATTGGTTAGGTTTAGTCACGATTTTTTCGTTAAAACTAACGAAAATATCATGACTAAACCTAACCAATTGTCAAGAGCGATGGACATTGGAATGTAAACAAGCAATTAGTAAACAAGGTAAGAAGCTATAATAAAAAGGTAGACCGCCAAATTGAGGTAGGAATCACGCTATAGACGCACCCCTATTTTCAAGGCCTTTTTTCAGGAAAAAAATTATGACCAACTGCCTAGTTGTCAGAAAATGTCTGTAATTTTCTACCAGCGAGGCTGACTTTTGTTAAAGCCCTCCATCAAAAGTATGGTGATACATTTTCTTTCACCCATACTCATTATAAGAAAATAGTATTAAGTATACAGGAGACTATACTATATGTTATGAAACATAAAAGTAAATCATTATGCAATATGTACTGTTTTTCTTGTTATCAGTGGGTTGGGAAGAGTAGAAACTTAGTGTAAAATTGGCCAAACCAATACACAGTCAGGAGGGACTAAGAGATGATGAATTTTTGTAAAAATCCATCAGTTCTTCTAGCCCATATAAAGGTAAGGTAATATTATGACTTTCGGTGTATAGGATACAGGGTGATTTTGAGACCCCTTTTTTTGGAAAAAAGTGCGTCTTATACACCAAAAAATATGGTATATATAATATATGTATTAGAGATGCACTGGAACCAACATTTTAAGTTCTGGCCAGAACTGGAACTGACAAGAACTTTAAAAAGTAACTGGCTGGAAGTAACTGGCCAGTTACTCTTTTATAACTCTATATAGGCCTAGTTATATTATGTAGGTGTACCATAAAATGGGGCAATTGTGGAATTTTTGGAGCCAATTTCTTTTTGGCTGCTATAACTTTGTTACTAGTTCATATATTTCCGATTTCTTTGCAGCACTAGAAAGCTGATGAAAAACTGGTCAAGTTGTATACAAGAAAGCCTGTCATTCCTCGAAAGACATTGCACAGGGTGCTGCACAAATGTAGCATTAAAATCCATAGATTATTTTTACAAGATATATGGCCTATCCCATGATGGGTGAACCCTCAAACTCCCAGTCATTGGATGCCTCGTCCATAGAGTTGGGACTAGTGGCATACCTGAAGGAACAGCATGCAACAGGTGGAACAGGTGCTACTCCCAAACGTGGCAGAGAATGACACGATGGTCTCAAAATTGTCCCTGGAAAAGCAGTGAAACCTGCAGCAGATGTCAGCATACTGGAACTGGAACCAATGGAGGAAGAAGAACCAGCACCAGCACTTGCCAAGCAGAATCTCTGAACTGGAGACTGTCTTGGTGACCATGAAAGGCAAGAGGTCCACCAAAGTCTCTGTGGCAACCATTCTCGAGAATGACCGGGCAGCTCAGGAGATGAGGCTGCAGTACCTCCAGTCATCTGATGAAAGCCGCAGAATGTTTGTCATCAGGGAAAATGACTCAAGTTGGATGGAGTACAACGCTGTTGAGGAGCTGCAGACTTGTGTCACTGTGGACTCTCAGGGCTGCTACCACTTTGCGGAGCCTGTGGGGCCACTAGCTTGACCTCCGTGTGAAGAGAGACCAACGCACGAAACAACATAAGGTAAGGTTCATATTGACTGCCTGCCCGAAATTGTCCCATTGCCAGGGTAAATGCGGGCACCAACATTTTTGCCATTTTTTTCAAAAACTAATGGTGAGACAGAATTGAAGTATATCAGCAGATACTATAGCCTGAGATCTGTGTTTTTGGAATAGTTACGAAAAATTTCGCTGTAAAATTTAACTGTGACAAATCAAAGTTGCATAGTGCCTGGAACTGCCCTGTTTTATGGTACATTTATTAATGTAGCTGTGGGATAATTTTTAGTGAATATGGTATATTATAAGAAGCTGGCAGCCCTGGGTGTTACTTACTACAGTAATAATAAATCAAATTTATTTATTTTATTTTTTTTAAGATACAGTATCATTTGAAGTTTAAAGTAAATTTTCTATAAAGTCTTTTTTAAATAATACATATAGAGCTCAATTTTTTTATCGCATAATATTATCATTAGCCATTGACTAATACAGAAGCATTATGTCCTTTATTTGGAATTTCTTTCCTGTAGATCATCAAGCTGATGAAGTTGCAGAATGCAAATTATGTAAAAAGGGCATAAGGAGAGGTGGAAAAGGTTGTCTTCCTAAAAACTTTAGTACCACACCATTACATAAGTGTATGAAAGCAAAACATATGCTTCAATATGGAGAGAATGAAGAGACAAATTCAAAAAAATCCAAAGCAGCAGAAAGTGAAGATGCTCAACCATCCCCAAAACAAAGGAAACTGGCTGCAATGGAATGCCAAATGTCTCTGGAAGAGAGCTTTAATAAAAAAAAGATTTGGGATATTAATGACCAATGAGCCATTGATATTCATCACAAAATTATAAACATGATTGCTGTGGACAATCAGCCTTTTACCCCATTGTACTAGGGGCATATGATATATTTTGTCCCACCATTTTTTTTTAGCTAAATAATAGGCCATGGGGCTGAACTTTCTGTGCCTCACATAACTGGATTTTTCCAGCTTGAACCTCCCCTCCTTGTATAAAACTGATGGTTAACACAGTTTTGAAAATGGCATCTGAGAGTGATGCATGTTGTAAACAGAGAGCTGTTATTGAGTTCTTAACCATAGAGAAGGAAACAGTTGGAAATATTCACAAATGTCTACAAAATGTTTATGGAGATGATGCTGTTGATTGAAGCACAGTTAGATGCTGGTCTAAACATGTGAGATCATCGGAGAGAGGGAGAGCCAGCCTCGATGATGAGCCACACCGTGGTTGTCTGGCATTGGCTGTGACATCTCACACTGTGCAATGTGCTAACAGCATCATTCAATCAAATTGGTGCATCACATACAAGGAGCTATCACTGGAGCTAGGAATTAGTGAAGGAAGTATGAATACGATAATTCAGCAACTGGGATACTCAAAAGTGTGTTCACAGTTTGTTCCTCGTGAAGTGACTCAAGATCACAAAGCCCAAAGAAAAGAAATTGCTTCTGAGTCATTGGTTTGATTCGAGACAAAAGGGGATGACTTCCTTTCACGAATTGTGACTGGGGATGAGACTTGAGTATACCACTTTGAACCTGAAACAAAATGCCAATCCATGGAGTGGCATCACACAGACTCCCTAAGCAAGAAAAAGTTCAAAATGGCTCCCTCTGCAGGAAAGGTTATGGCCACCATCTTCTGGGACATGAAAGGGGTGATTCTGGTGGACATTATGAAGAAAGGACAAACAATCAACTCAGAGGAATATATTGCTACCCTACAGAGACTCCAGAGATGTATAAAGTGAGTTTCTCTGGAGAGAAAACTGGAAGATGTCCTTCTTTTGCATGATAATGCAAGACCACACAACAGTTTACAAACAAGAGAAGCCATCACAAAAATGCACTTGACTGTGTTACCCCATCCTTCATACAGCCTGGATCTGGCACCTTCAGACTTTGATTTGTTTGGGCCAATGAAGGGTGCTATTTGTGGAAGAAAGTTTCAGAGTGACGATGAGGTTGTTGAGGAGGTTAAGAAGTGGTTCCAGCAGAACCCAGCAGACTTCTACCAGCAAGGAATAAAGGCCCTTGTTTTGAGGTGGAAGAAAGTTGTAGAAAAGGATGGAGACTATGTGGAAAAATAAAAACTTGTAAAAAAGGTATGTAACTACTTTTGTATGAAGTTTCTGGAACTTGCGAGGAAACTTGGAAAGAAAAAAAAAAAAGGTGGGGCAAAATATATTAAGTGGCCTGTGTAGAAGATCAAGGCTTCATTGAGTTAATTGCCTACCTTCAGCCAAGATATATGGTACCAAGTAGAAGATATTTTGCTGATGTAATGCTTCCTCAAACTTATGAAGATGTAAAAGGTTGAATTTTGAAGGAACTGGATACAGCCAATGCACCATATATATCTTTCACATCAGATATCAGGACCAGTCAAGACTCAACTGAATTATTTGTCACTAACTGGGCATTGGATCAATAAAGATTTTCAAAAGAGGAATGCAGTACTCTTTACTAGGCATTTTCCAGGGACACATTCAGGGGAAAATATTGAGCATATGATTTATAATATGATGACACTGGGAAATTAATACTAAAAGACAACTTGTTTTAGTTCATGATGGAGCTGCTAATATGGTTATAATGTTTCAGACCAACAAAGACCCTAGGATCCACTCATGGCTGGTCTACCTAACTGTGTTCGTAATTGTGTATGTCCTCCGTGGTGGCGGAGGCAGAGATGGGCACGATCTTGATCTTCAAGATCAAGATCGTGATCTGATCTTGATCTTGAAGATCACTTTTATTATGGTGATCTTGATCTTGATCTAAGATCACTTTATTTCTTGTGATCTTGATCTTGAAGATCACTTTAGACTTCAAGATCACTTTTAATTTCAGATTCTTAAATATGCCACTATGCGAATGTCATTTGTTTTTTGTCCAAGCGACATCTGGTGGCAACTTTGTTCAACACCGACTGTTTATGTTTTCTGTTAGTTGGGTGACTTGCGTCATGCGTGGGCTCATGGAAGGTGTAGTTGCTGTGGAATTTAGGCTCATAAAAAGTGTAATTTACTGTGCAATTATGTTAAAAGTGTTCTATCAATATATTATTATATATAGGCATAAAATATAGCCTATAAGTCCGTATTCATAATAAATTAATTCTAAACATATTTTATTTACAGATTGAATTTTTTAATAATGAGTGCAATTTTACAACTTCAACAGGCTCCCAAGGGAACCAAATATTCTAGGTTGTCACCAGAACAGTATTCAATATATTTAGATGATAATGTTGGTAATAAGGATCAATCTGTGCTATTGAACGGAAAATATTTTCAAATTGTTGAAAAAACTGGAAACAGTATCAGTTATTTGTAGGCAGTGTACAAAGAAAACTACAATTCTGTCTGCTAGCCTCGACTCAACAAGCAATCTTCTGAGGCACCTCAGGGTTAGTACTACTTAGTAACTAAGTAGTAAGTAGCAACATTAACATAATGGTTCAAGTCATATTTTAAGTGACTGGTGCCATACAAGACTAATGCTACATTTACATAGACGTCCATTTGAATATATTGTGCACTTCAGATATTAATAGATTATGGACTAGTAACTACATTAAAAACTGCCGATATCCAACTATAATAAAATGCCAGGTGTATCTGTCTTTCTCTCTGTCTGATCCATGTCTGTAATTTCTCCTATTTAGTTACTGAAGGACGAAATTCGGCTTTCAATTTAACATAGGATAAAAATGCACTGATCATGGTGAAAATAATTTTAGTTAAAGATAACAAAATTTTAGAATCTTGTTAAGTATTAATTTCAACTAGAAGTTTCATACTCTGATAAATATTACAGGGTGTTTCAAGAAGTCTCTCCGCATGATAATAATTTATTTTCTTGTGCAGAAACTACATTCGGATCTTTTGGGTGAATATGAATCGGAGAAGAAATCTCGCAAGCGTCCAGCTAAAGAAGAAGATGCCAGCGGCAGCAATGCTGGCCCTGCCAAAATTGCCAAGCAGTCAACACTAAGCATGTTCCACATTTCCAAGCAAAAACGAGGACCACCAATATGCAAGGATATCCTTGAAAAGAAGATTCTCTCGCTTGTGGCTAATGGGCTCCTACCATTGAGCCTAGTTGAACTACATGAATTTAAGGATCTTCTTTCATGTTAGTATAACTCAAATATTTTGCTATTTTTTCCATAGCTAATATCTGATTAAAATAATTAATCATATTATTTGTATGAACATTAGACTATCGCTAGCCTAGCTAAATATTTTGATATTTTTTCCATAGCTAATCTATTGTATTTGTTTTAATTTTTAAATATTTTTTTCAGACGTCAACCCGGCTGTTCAGGTGCCATCTAGACGCACCCTGGCTAGATCTCTTGCAACAACAACCAGTACAATGAAGGAAGACATACAAGCAAAACTGGCAGCAGTTGACCATGTCTGTCTTACATGTGACATATGGTCAACTAATCACCGCAGTTTCATGGGAGTCACTGCGCATTGGGTATGCTATTGATTTAGTGTATTATTTTTATATAATTGATAAATTGACCATTGGTGATAGACTGATAGTCTGATAGACTTATAGTATAATCTTTTCAATTATTCGACATGTGTTCCTCATTCATTAATTTGGTGAGTCTTCATTTTGCTGTGATTCACAGTAATTTCACACTAATTCACTGATTCTGTCATCTGTCATTGTGTCTGATTCACAGCAAAATGTGGAAGAGTCCATATTCACAGGCTGTGAATATGGACTCTTCCACATTTTGCTCTTATGGGATGGGTCACTGATGTGGTGGTATGGTAGGCGACTCATCGCTGAATTGCCTCCTTTATATCACATAGTTCTTCTCTTCAATGTTTGGTGGCGCAGTTTAGCTGGTGCGTGTCTAACCAATATTATTAAATTAAGCTTAAAAAAATGTTCATACAAACATTGATTTTATATTCTTACATTACAGATCAATGATGACTTGTCGCGAGGATCAGCTGCACTGGCATGCCGAAGATTTCGTGGAACACATAGCTTTGATAAAATTGCTGGAATATTGGACAGGATCAACTCGGAGCATGGTTTATCTTATAGAAAAGTTGTATCTACAGTCACCGACAATGCATCGAACATGGTGAAATGCTTTAAAGAGTTCGGTGTTCGTGTTCAGAATCGTACTGATGACATTGATGAAGATGATGCAGATGAAGATGATGATGAAAAAGATTCAGATGAAGAGGTTATCATCAGCAACTTTCCTGAACATTCAGGAGAGCATGGAGAGGAGTCAGTGAAACTATCATCCCATATTCGATGTGCCTCCCACACATTGAACTTGGTAGCAACAACTGATGCAGATAAAGGACTGAATTCACCTGGACTAAAGAAGATAAAGCATTCTGCAATGGGAAAATGTTTGGCGCTGTGGAATGCTGCTGGTAAACCCAAGTCAGCAGAAAAAATACAGGAAATAACGCGTCCAATTTAGGTACCCATGCCTCACCCGATGGAACTCAATGTACGACTCATTAAGCCAAATATATAAACATAAGAACGACGTGAATGTAGCTCTTGAAGAACTGAATCTACCCATCCTCAAAGACAATGAATTGGAATTTATTTCAGAATATTTGTCTGTTCTAAAACCAATTGCAGCAGCCCTCAACAAATTACAGGCAGAGAAAGAATGCTACTACGGTTGTCTTCTTCCAACAGTCCTAGTGACTCAAGATGCCCTCGCAAGATTGGAGCCTATCCAACCAAACGACCTGCGCTTGAGACACTGCATGCCATTACTGGCAGCAGTCGTCTCTGGCTTCAATGCCAGATTTGGTCATTTTTTGTCATTGAGCCCCGAGGTAACTGATGCTGTTTTGGCCTCAGTATCTCATCCGTATTTCAAATTTAGATGGATATCATTGTTGCAAGGGCCTAATTTCGGTGATCATGAAGCAATCAAGTCTCAAGTAAAAGACAAGCTGCAAATGGCTGTAAGAAATTGTAATTCTGACAGCAGTGGTAATAGTTCGGTGAACTCAGACTCATCATCTGAAGACGATTTCTTCAGAACTATGGATGGCTCATTCTCTGCTCCTAACAACAAGGAAGACTTGGAAGTCCTCAATTATTTGCAGGACACCAGTAAGGCACTCGACTCTTTAGATAGGTATCCTGCTATAAAGAAGATCTTCAAGAGGTATAACACCACGCTACCTTCCTCTGCACCAGTGGAACGGTTGTTTTCGTTTGCTGGCATGGTTCATAGCCCCAAACGAAGTCGTCTCTCGGATGGTAACTTTGAACAATTGGTTTTGCTGAAAGCAAATGTTTACAGCGGTTGAACATTAAATTAACACTCTTAACTTGCGGTTTTTACCCTTATATTGTCAGTAATTGCGTACTGCAGTAAAACTGTAAAATTAAATTCTATGTAAAAATGTTTACTTATATATGCTGACCATTCATTGATATGGGTTATGGACCTGGTGAAATGAGAATTGAGAAAAATAGAACTAAAAACTATATGTAGGTCATTTAATAGTTTTTTCTTTGCTGATAAGTTATGATAATACTAAGTTTTAAGTTTACCACCTGAAAAACTGAAAGGGGAATCGTCAATCCCCGTGGTTTAGATCAGGTGACATGGGTAGGATGCGATGCTTGTATTGCCTCAGCCCTCAGGGGAGTATTAGGAGTGATACTTTTCAGGAGTGATTAACAAAATAATTTGTTTTTGTTTACTCTACAAGAGTACAACTTTTTTCAATTCATATAAAAGTGATCTTAAAAAGTGATCTTGAAAAGTGATCTTCAAGATCACGATCTTGATCTGGATCTTCAAGATCACATTTTTCTGGTGATCTGATCTTGATCTTCAAGATCACATTTTTCTGGTGATCTGATCTTGATCTTCAAGATCACCAAAGTTGGTGATCTTGCCCATCTCTGGGCGGAGGGGACCTACAATTTTACGTGGGTTCCGAACCACAAGAACATAAGAAATTTATGTAACAACTACCTGTACATTGGCAATGACCAATTTTTGCAAAACTAAATAATTATCAACTTAAAACTAATTAAATAATAAAATATCGATTTAAAACTAAAGATAGAATCTCTGGATCCAGAGGATCAAGTCATAATAGACTACTATCCACAAATATGTTACACTCTATATCTATTTATAACCGACATGCAAATATATCAGATCCAAAGAATCCAGTCAATTTCACTACAATATCCATCAATACTAGTACCTTGCTAATGAAAAATAAGTCACGGTCCATATCGATTGCGGACCAAGTCAAAATTTACAATAATATATATTACAATATATATATTTAGGAGGAAAAGTGTAGGTGTGGCTGTAAAGACTGTACAGTAATGTAGAAATGTGTGCGCACCCATTTTGGGTCTCCCATTTAAAGGTGTTTGTGGGGCAAGTGAAGATCATGAGTTTTTCAATACCTCATAGTACTATGGGGGGGGCACTGCTCGGCAGAGGAATCTCTTTAAATGGGGTGTGTAAGGACAGAGTATCCCCTAACTTAAGGTGCTGCCTCCCTATATCCCACAACACTTGTGTTGAGCTGTGGGATCTATCACCATGAAGCCTTAATTTTACTACCTTAAACTATACCCAATCTATCAGCATATGTGTCTAATTGATTTTTAAACATGTTTATAGTCGTGCTACTAATTACTTTTACTGGCAAACTATTCCAGCTATTTACTATTCTATGCGTAAAAAAGTTTTTGGCAACTGCTGTCTCAAACCTTCTACTTGTCAACTTACAACCATTATTTCTAGTCCTATTACAGTATATTGAGATATTTCGAAAAAGCTATCTCTATCTATGTTATCGAACCCATTCATAATTTTGAAAACCTGGATTAGATCACCCCTTAGCCTTCTAGTCTCGAGTGTTGTCAATTTTAACTCCTTAAGCCTATCCTCGTACGGCTTTGACCTAAGTGACAGAATCATCTTAGTTGCTCGTCTTTGAACTCTTTCAATTTTGTCTATATCTTTACGCATATGCAGATTCCAAAATTGGATCGCGTACTCCAAATGGGGTCTAACTAATGATTTATAAAGAGGAACTATAATATCGCGCGATTTGTACTAAATATTTCGAACTATAAAGCCTAACACTTTGTTCGCCTTATTGACCACTGCTGTACTTTGTTTCGCTACTTTTAAATCACCAGTGACTATAACTCCTAAATCTTTTTCCTGCTCTATGCTTGTTAAATCTTTCCCTGACATACTATACGCAAAATTACCATTACGCGAACCTATATGCAAAATTTTGCACTTATCAACGTTAAATCTCATTTGCCATGTGACTGACCAATCAACGATTTTATTCAGATCTTCCTGGATTTTACCTCTATCTTTGTCATTAATCGCCCTACCACCCAGCTTTGTGTCATCCACAAATTTTGAAACTGTACTGACTAGGCCGACATCTAAATCGTTAATATATATAAGAAAAAGCAAGGGGCCCAATACAGAACCCTGAGGAATGCCACTCGCTACATTAGCCCAACACGACTCGGCTCCTTCAATGACCACCCTCTGTTTCCTACCTCGCAACCACTCTTCTAGCTAATTTATTACTACACCCCTGACTCCATGAGCCTTAGTTTTTTCAATTAGTCTTTTGTGCAGCACAGTGTCAAACGCTTTTTGAAAATCTAAATACACTACATCAACCACCCGATGTCTATCGTAAACGTCAACCATACTTTGGAAAAATTCTAAAAGATTAGTTAAGCAAGATTTGTTTCGCCTAAAACCATGCTGCGTATTTCTAACTAGTTTATGCAATTCTAAGTGTTCGACTATATGATCCCTAATTATTGATTCCAGTAGGTTACCTACTATAATTTCCCGCCACACCTTTATCACCTTTCTTAAAGATAGGTGTTACGTTTGCTAACTTGAAATTATCTGGTATGCACCCCTCAGAAATAGATGCATTCAAAATCTTTGTTAGTGGCACAACAATGCTATCTTTTAATTCTTTTAGTTCTATAGGATATATGGAATCCGGCCCCGGTGATTTACGCGTTTTCATTTTATCAATATAGCACATTACCTCCCCTTCACTAACCACTATATTATCCAAAATATTACCATTATCAAAAGGTATTATGTCTATGACCGTAGGGATATTTGTTACATCTTCTATAGTAAAAACTGATGTAAAAGAATCATTTAGCAAGGTAGCCATTTCCTTGTTTTCAGAAACTAGATCTCCATTTATATTTTTCAAAGGCCCCAACACACTTTTTACTGGATTTCTATTATTGATGTATTGAAAGAATCACTTGAGGTTTTCTTTACCGTCATGAGCTATGGAGATTTCAAATTCGCACTTGGATTTTTTTATTTCACTTTTCGCTTCACGCCTTAGAGATATGTAGTTGTTTCATAACCACAAATTGTCTTTATCGCACTTATGTAGCCTATAAGCCCCATCTCTACTCTTTATAATATCTCCTACTCTAGAAGTAAACCACAAGGGCTTATTGTTTACTTTCGCATGCTTAATTTTGTACGGTACACATTCCTCATTTATA
Source organism: Bathynomus jamesi (assembly GCA_023014485.1). Taxonomy (NCBI): domain Eukaryota; kingdom Metazoa; phylum Arthropoda; class Malacostraca; order Isopoda; family Cirolanidae; genus Bathynomus; species Bathynomus jamesi. The sequence continues at coordinate 235,223 of JAJOZX010001938.1, forward strand.
GTCCTAAATACTATTTCGAACGATTCCCACATTAGTTTTGCGTTGGAGTTCCCCATTACGTTTTCCCAATTGGTGTGTGACAATTTATTTCAAAATTTACCAAAGTCTGTGTGCTGGAAGTTAGGAATTTTAGTCAAGTTAGTTGGTTTCGAGTGACTTACTGAGAGGACAAACTCTACCATATTGTGATCGCTATTGCTTAATGGTTCTATTACTTGAAGATCAGTAATTAGCCTATCATCCGTAGTTATTACTAAATCTAAAATACTGTCCAACCTCGTAGGTTCCCCAACCTTTTGAATAAGAAAGCTATCCTCGAGAAAATTAACTAAACGATTACCTTGCGCGTCTCCCAGCATTGTATCGTAATTCATGTTGGCACAATTAAAGTCACCCATAACTAAAGCCTGCTCACTACTGATTATTCTCTTTAGTTCACGATATAATGCTTCGTCCGTATCAGCTGTTTGATTAGGGGGCCTATATATAACCACAAGAAGAAGTTTGAAATTGTTCAATTTAAGTTCTGCTATAGTCGAATCTATCAGTTCTGGAATTGTGTGCTTCTATAATGTTCGCAATATTATCTTTGATATACAACATAACACCGCCTCCTTGCCTACCTATTCTGTTTTTAACAAAAAGTCTATAACCTTTAATTTGATACTCCCCTACAAAGTTACGTGTTTCAGTGCTAAGCCACAATTCACTTATCGCAATTACATCATAATCTTTACAAGTAATTAAAGAAAAAAATTCATTTATTTTATTTCGTAGGCTACGAGCATTTAAGGATAAAACTTTCAAATTGTTTGTAACTGCGACACCCTCGCGAGCGCAGGGGAAATATGTAGAATTTACGCTGGGACCATTCGAGTTATGGCAGCCTGAAAAGAAGAGAGTATTATGAAAGTCTTCCTAAATGCGCAGCTCCAACATCATTAAGATGAAGTCCATCTTTAAGGAACAAGTCCCTCCTGCCGTAGAAACTGTTCCAAAAATTCGCAAAATGCATTCCTTCCTGTTGGCAAAGAGACTCTAGGTTATTGGCAGAGATGGGCAAGATCACCAACTTTGGTGATCTTGAAGATCAAGATCAGATCACCAGAAAAATGTGATCTTGAAGATCAAGATCAGATCACCAGAAAAATGTGATCTTGAAGATCCAGATCAAGATCGTGATCTTGAAGATCACTTTTCAAGATCACTTTTTAAGATCACTTTTATATGAATTGAAAAAAGTTGTACTCTTGTAGAGTAAACAAAAACAAATTATTTTGTTAATCACTCCTGAAAAGTATCACTCCTAATACTCCCCTGAGGGCTGAGGCAATACAAGCATCGCATCCTACCCATGTCACCTGATCTAAACCACGGGGATTGATGATTCCCCTTTCAGTTTTTCAGGTGGTAAACTTAAAACTTAGTATTATCATAACTTATCAGCAAAGAAAAAACTATTAAATGACCTACATATAGTTTTTAGTTCTTTTTTCTCAATTCTCATTTCACCAGGTCCATAACCCATATCAATGAATGGTCAGCATATATAAGTAAACATTTTTTACATAGAATTTAATTTTACAGTTTTACTGCAGTACGCAATTACTGACAATATAAGGGTAAAAACCGCAAGTTAAGAGTGTTAATTTAATGTTCAACCGCTGTAAACATTTACTTTCAGCAAAACCAATTGTTCAAAGTTACCATCCGAGAGACGACTTCGTTTGGGGCTATGAACCATGCCAGCAAACGAAAACAACCATTCCACTGGTGCAGAGGAAGGTAGCGTGGTGTTATACCTCTTGAAGATCTTCTTTATAGCAGGATACCTATCTAAAGAGTCGAGTGCCTTACTGGTGTCCTGCAAATAATTGAGGACTTCCAAGTCTTCCTTGTTGTTAGGAGCAGAGAATGAGCCATCCATAGTTCTGAAGAAATCGTCTTCAGATGATGAGTCTGAGTTCACCGAACTATTACCACTGCTGTCAGAATTACAATTTCTTACAGCCAATGCAAAAAACTTCACTTTTTTTACGTGAAGGTCAAAATATGAGAATAAAAACCCACTCTAATAGACAGAGTTTATTTCCACGACAGTTTCGACGCCCACTGGCATCCTCCTCGGGTTTCGTTATGTAGATGATATTTTCTCATTTTGGCCTGACCACTGGAACAACTTTGACACTTTCTTTCAGTCATTAAATAATCTTGTTCCCTCTATTAAATTTAAATATGAATGGGAGAACGACAAACAATTACCTTTTCTAGATGTTTTGGTCATTAATGAAAGCGGAAAGCCCAATTTCACGGTCTATAGAAAACCTACTCATTGTAATTCGTACATTCATTATTTTTCATATCATGATGAAGGGGTTAAAAGCTCAATTATTTCTTCCATGTTTCTAAGAGCACTCAGGATTTGTAGCCCACATTTGCTGGATCCGGAAAATTCAAAGATTTGGAACATTTTTAAGGATTTAAAATATCCTGAGTGGTTTATCAGAAAGGCGTATTTTAAAGCCAGAAAATCTTTTTATGCCCCTCGGGAACCTTCAGTTAACCAAAAACAATATGAGAGTTTGCCTTACATTGCCGGCTTAGAAAGAGTAAAACCGTTGATGAAAGAATTTAAGTTTGCTTTGGCGTTCAAATATTCGTCTACCGTGAAAAGTAAATTGGTTAGGAATAATGTTGCAAAAGAGGAACAAGCCTGTGTCTACAGCATTCCCTGTAAAAGTTGTGATTTAGTATACGTGGGAGAAACTGGAAGAAATATTGAAACCCGTATCAAAGAACACAAATATGCCTTCAGAAGTTGTAATACTAATAATGCCATTTTTTATCACGCTAGCCAAAATAATCATGCTATAGATTGGGAATCAAGTAAGGTACTTTATAAATGTAATAATTATGTCAAAAGAAAAATAATAGAATCTGTGTGTATAGAAAAAGTAGATAATTTTAATTTGTGCGAAGGTACTTATAAGTTAGACCCTTTAATGAGATTCTTGGTCAATAAATCCCTTACGGAGTCGTGGGAATGTGTTCGAACCTAAGTGTGAATTTCTTAAATGTCTCTGGATTGGAATGTTTCCTTACTCGCTTTTAGTAAATGTAATAATGGAAGTAATTAATGTGGAAATAAATATATGCAGTAATTATGTCAAACATTAGGATCTGTATGTATAGAACAAGAAGATATTTTTAATTTGTGGAAATGTAGTTATAAGCTGACCCTGTAATAAAAATGCCCTTCTGGTTTTGGGAGAACGATATCTAACCTAGGTGCGAATTTCTCAATGGTCTCTGGATTATTTCCTAATCGCCTTTTTTCATTCGTTTTTCGGTTTATAATTTCTGTATAATAAACAACAATGTAATAACCAATGTAATAATAAATTTATAATTTCTGTAATTAATAATTATGCAATATTAAATGTAATAAATTTAATTATAAATGTAATAATTATGTAAAAATAATAGAATCTGTATGTTTAGAACAGGAAGATAGTTTTAAAATTTGTGCGAATGTACTTAATGAAAATGCCCCTCCTGTCTCGAGAGAATGGAATCCAACCTAGGTGCGAATTTCTTAACGGTCGATCCCTGAACTGTTTTTCCCTCTTGTTTTGTTTCATTTGTGTTTCTGTATCCACCCGAGGAGGATGCCAGTGGGCGTCGAAACTGTCGTGGAAATAAACTCTGTCTATTAGAGTGGGTTTTTATTCTCATATTCTTACAGCCATTTGCAGCTTGTCTTTTACTTGAGACTTGATTGCTTCATGATCGCCGAAATTAGGCCCTTGCAACAATGATATCCATCTAAGTTTGAAATACGGATGAGATACTGAGGCCAAAACAGCATCAGTTACCTCGGGGCTCAACGACAAAAAATGACCAAATCTGGCATTGAAGCCAGAGACGACTGCTGCCAGTAATGGCATGCAGTGTCTCAAGCGCAGGTCGTTTGGTTGGATAGGCTCCAATCTTGCGAGGGCATCTTGAGTCACTAGGACTGTTGGAAGAAGACAACCGTAGTAGCATTCTTTCTCTGCCTGTAATTTGTTGAGGGCTGCTGCAATTGGTTTTAGAACAGACAAATATTCTGAAATAAATTCCAATTCATTGTCTTTGAGGATGGGTAGATTCAGTTCTTCAAGAGCTACATTCACGTCGTTCTTATGTTTATATATTTGGCTTAATGAGTCGTACATTGAGTTCCATCGGGTGACGCATGGGTACCTAAATTGGACGCCAGTTATTTCCTGTATTTTTTCTGCTGACTTGGGTTTACCAGCAGCATTCCACAGCGCCGAACATTTTCCCATTGCAGAATGCTTTATCTTCTTTAGTCCAGGTGAATTCAGTCCTTTATCTGCATCAGTTGTTGCTACCAAGTTCAATGTGTGGGAGGCACATCGAATATGGGATGATAGTTTCACTGACTCCTCTCCATGCTCTCCTGAATGTTCAGGAAAGTTGCTGATGATAACCTCTTCATCTGAATCTTTTTCATCATCATCTTCATCTGCATCATCTTCATCAATGTCGTCAGTACGATTCTGAACACGAACACCGAACTCTTTAAAGCATTTCACCATGTTCGATGCATTGTCAGTGACTGTAGATACAACTTTTCTATAAGATAAACCATGCTCCGAGTTGATCCTGTCCAATATTCCAGCAATTTTATCAAAGCTATGTGTTCCACGAAATCTTCGGCATGCCAGTGCAGCTGATCCTCGCGACAAGTCATCATTGATCTGTAATGTAAGAATATAAAATCAATGTTTGTATGAACATTTTTTTAAGCTTAATTTAATAATATTGGTTAGACACGCACCAGCTAAACTGCGCCACCAAACATTGAAGAGAAGAACTATGTGATATAAAGGAGGCAATTCAGCGATGAGTCGCCTACCATACCACCACATCAGTGACCCATCCCATAAGAGCAAAATGTGGAAGAGTCCATATTCACAGCCTGTGAATATGGACTCTTCCACATTTTGCTGTGAATCAGACACAATGACAGATGACAGAATCAGTGAATTAGTGTGAAAAAATTACTGTGAATCACAGCAAAATGAAGACTCACCAAATTAATGAATGAGGAACACATGTCGAATAATTGAAAAGATTATACTATAAGTCTATCAGACTATCAGTCTATCACCAATGGTCAATTTATCAATTATATAAAAATAATACACTAAATCAATAGCATACCCAATGCGCAGTGACTCCCATGAAACTGCGGTGATTAGTTGACCATATGTCGCATGTAACACACACATGGTCAACTGCTGCCAGTTTTGCTTGTATGTCTTCCTTCATTGTACTGGTTGTTGTTGCAAGAGATCTAGCCAGGGTGCGTCTAGATGGCACCTGAACAGCCGGGTTGACGTCTGAAAAAAATATTTAAAAATTAAAACAAATACAATAGATTAGCTATGGAAAAAATATCAAAATATTTAGCTAGGCTAGCGAGAGTCTAATGTTCATACAAATAATATGATTAATTATTTTAATCAGATATTAGCTATGGAAAAAATAGCAAAATATTTGAGTTATACTAACATGAAAGAAGATCCTTAAATTCATGTAGTTCAACTAGGCTCAATGGTAGGAGCCCATTAGCCACAAGCGAGAGAATCTTCTTTTCAAGGATATCCTTGCATATTGGTGGTCCTGGTTTTTGCTTGGAAATGTGGAACATGCTTAGTGTTGACTGCTTGGCAATTTTGGCAGGGCCAGCATTGCTGCCGCTGGCATCTTCTTTTTTAGCTGGACGCTTGCGAGATTTCTTCTCCGATTCATATTCACCCAAAAGATCCGAATGTAGTTTCTGCACAAGAAAATAAATTATTATCATGCGGAGAGACTTCTTGAACACCCTGTATAATATTTATCAGAGTATCAAACTTCTAGTTGAAATTAATACTTAACAAGATTCTAAAATTTTGTTATCTTTAACTAAAATTATTTTCACCATGATCAGTGCATTTTTATCTTATGTTAAATTGAAAGCCGAATTTCGTCCTTCAGTAACTAAATAGGAGAAATTACAGACATGGATCAGACAGAGAGAAAGACAGATACACCTGGCATTTTATTATAGTTGGATATCGGCAGTTTTTAATGTAGTTACTAGTCCATAATCTATTAATATCTGAAGTGCACAATATATTCAAATGGACGTCTATGTAAATGTAGCATTAGTCTTGTATGGCACCAGTCACTTAAAATATGACTTGAGCCATTATGTTAATGTTGCTACTTACTACTTAGTTACTAAGTAGTACTAACCCTGAGGTGCCTCAGAAGATTGCTTGTTGAGTCGAGGCCAGCAGACAGAATTGTAGTTTTCTTTGTACACTGCCTACAAATAACTTTGATACTGTTTCCAGTTTTTTCAACAATTTGAAAATATTTTCCGTTCAATAGCACAGATTGGTCCTTATTACCAACATTGTTATCTAAATATATTGAATACTGTTCTGGTGACAACCTAGAATATTTGGTTCCCTTGGGAGCCTGTTGAAGTTGTAAAATTGCACTCATTATTAAAAAATTCAATCTGTAAATAAAATATGTTTAGAATTAATTTATTATGAATACGGACCTATAGGCTATATTTTATGCCTATATATAATAATATATTAATAGAACACTTTTAACATAATTGCACAGTAAATTACACTTTTTAGGAGCCTAAATTCCACAGCAACTACACCTTCCATGAGCCCACACATGACGCAAGTCACCCAACTAACAGAAAACATAAACAGTCGGTGTTGAACAAAGTTGCCACCAGATGTCGCTTGGACAAAAAACAAATGACATTCGCATAGCGGCATATTTAAGAATCTGAAATTAAAAGTGATCTTGAAGTCTAAAGTGATCTTCAAGATCAAGATCATAAGAAATAAAGTGATCTTAGATCAAGATCACCATAATAAAAGTGATCTTCAAGATCAGATCACGATCTTGATCTTCAAGATCACGATCTGATCTTGAAGATCAAGATCGTGCCCATCTCTGGTTATTGGTAATATAGGTCGCCTTGCTATAGAAATCGTTTCATTGGATAATTCAAGGAAGTATACCTGTTAAGACAAGTTTATTAGTTTTCTCCTTTAGTCGCTCTAGTAAGTCCCTGTACCTAGCCAGCAGTTCTTCCGATCTAGAATTTTAAACGTTATTAGTACTGACATGAATAACATACGTTGTGTCCTCGGCGGTACTGTCTGTAAAATGGTCAACACTATTAGTTATATCCTGCACCCTTGCACCAGGGTTGCAGTAACGGCGCCTACGACGAGGGTTTCTCCCACAGAATTCCTCAAGCTGCCCTCGAACAATGGAATCACCAACGAGTCGTATTTCCGGTTCATCAGCCTCTTCGAAACCTAAAACAGAAAACTTATTGCTTGTTATTACTGGTAGACACGTCTTAGGTTTTCTCAATGGGGCTCCATTACGCACTCGAACGAAGGGTTGGGAACTAGGGGAAGAGAGAGGGCTATTAATACTATTTATATTATTAGTAGAAACTGAGGCAGGAGGGGTTGTAGCTGGAGTCTCAAGGGATTCTACTTTTGCCATCAGGAGCATCACGCTTTCTTCAACCTGCAAACTAACTGTTCATTATTATTTGCCCTTGTAAACACATAAGTGGCAAATTTCCCTTCATAGCGACTGTAAGAACTTGACGGGGTGCCATGCTTTTAATTAGTTAAAAAACAAAAAAACAAAAAACGAGCGTTTGGAAATTAATAAATTACAACGTAGGTCTACTGCGTGCTTATTGTGCCATCACCTGCGAAAACCCGCAAAAATGTTCTTGAAAAGCAGAAACAGGTTCTTGTAACACAATTTTATGCTAAATGAATATATAATTAAGCTACTGACGAAAGATCTGTTAAAAAAAAGTATTAAATGAGACTTATCCGACTGCTCTTCGACTGACTTAATTCCTTTTATCCCATGGTGCATGACCCTTCGGGAGGTCAGGTAGAGTGTGAAGGGAAAATGAACCTTAAGAAACCTCGTTTCTGATAATTTGAAAAACAACAAAGGCAAACCAAGGGAACTTCAACCTTATTGAACCTCGTGTAGTAACAGATTCGGGAACAAACAAGGCACTAGCCTTGGTTTAGTCAAGTAATATAGTAATGAATAAATTCAATAAATAAAATATATTCGTTAATGAATGGTTAGTAACACAAAGTAATTTAGTTAAGAATGCACCAAACATTATTTATTTATTTTTTTAAAGACACGAATGAAAACCACTCATTCACTTGGTAACACTGGACACTCGATAAACATGTCTGTTCACAAGGAAAGTTTTTAGTTTACTATTGTTTAAAAGAAATTCAAAAGGTAAAATCATTTATGTTGTTGACCAATTACTATCAATATTATTAACCATAGTTATATATAAACAAAATATCTTTCATAGCTAATGGTATTACAATGAGAATAATTTTAGTATATGAAGTTTAATTTATTTTTCTGAAATGTAAATGTAGGTGCAATTATAAAATTAAATTTAATAAATTACAGTTTTAAAATAAATTTACTATTTGAATTTTTATGATTAGGGCCAATATTAATATGTTACGTAGCTTAATTAAATATTCTAAAATATTGAAAATTCTCAATAGAATGTGTAGATTAGATAACTAGCTAAATTGTAACATTTTCTTTTCTTCAGATACCCAAATGGCAAAAATAACAAGTGTTCATTGCTTCCTTCATCTACTAGATCTTGTGGTGAAAGATTCAGTTTTCAGTCAGCATTCAATCATTGACATAAATTTGTGGAAAAGTTCATCACATCAGTACACTTCTCAATCACTCAAGTTTGGGTCACAATGAGCTAAAAAATCTACAGTCTGATCAAGGCATTAAACAATCACTGTTTCCAGTCCAAGATGTTATCACCTGTTGGAACAGCACATTCTTAATGTTTGAATGTTTATTTACTTTGGAAATGGCCAATTCACATTTACACAGCCAATCATGATCTTCCTATATCCTAAGTGTGAATGAATGGAACCTTCTTGAGAAAATGCTACATGTGCTGCAGCCATTCTATGAGATTACAAAACCTGTGACCTCTCAGCTTTGCTCTCTAGGTGATGTTATTCCTCATGTAATTGCTCTGGATCATTTTCTGTCAAAGCAAAGTAGTGATGCTAGAATTAAAACTACAAAAATAGAACTGTGTACTGCCCTATACAAGCGTCTTCTTTCTAGCTCAGGTGGTCTCAGTGTGTTGAATGAGAAACTTTATATAGTAAGTACAGTTCTGGATCCACAATACAAATTGAAGTATATGAAAGACCAGAAAAATAAAGTTAGGCCAAAGTTTTTCTTTTAAAAGAAATTCAGAATTTTTTACCAACAGAAAATGTAAATGAACATGAAAGTTTATCTAATGAAGACAGTGAAGGTGATATGACTGAGTTTGAAGCAGCAAGTACCGTATGTCTGGAATACAAAAATTCAAAGAAAATGAAAAAAACTAGTAGCTACAGAATTTGTCAAGTCCTAAAGGAAGAAATCTACAGAGATTTCCTCAGCTCTTATGATGATGATGAAGAAGTGGAGGCTTCAGAGAGATCCTTGGCTATTGATAAGTTTCAGAATAAAAGACAAAGTGAACCAAACATAACAGACCTAATAAATGAAATAGAAAACTATTGATAGAGAAATGAACCCATTACAGTTTTGGAAAGCTAAAACATTGGTATACCCAAACATTTCTAAATTAGCGCATTGATATCTTTCTTGTCCTGCTTCATTAATTTATTCAGAAAGGCTTTTCTCCAAAGCTGGAAATAAATTTGAAGAGAAGAGAACATGGCTACTCCCACGGACTGGTGAAAAACTATTATTTCTTCATCACAACCTCCCTCGATTTAACATTGAATATTTTTTGTATTATTAACATTCAAGTTCATGTTTTAAGTTACATAACTAATCAATAAAGTCAAGATGTATTCTTTTTGGTTTGATGTAAAAACTATAGTCTTTCAGTATATATATATATATATATATATATATATATATATATATATATTATGGGGAAAGACAATGTAAACTAAATCTGTACTCCCTGGAAAGAAGAGAGAGGGAGGTATACCATAATCTACATATGGAAAATTATCAAAAAACTGGTACCAAACCTCAAATTAAATCCAATTACCATCCAGACAATGCTAGAAAATAGGAAAGGCAGAATGTGTAGTGTTCCCAAATTAAAGGCCCAACAAGGGACCTCCTCAACTCTGGGGTCATTCCATGTCAAATCAGACACATAAGGGCCAAAAAATGTCAACTATCTCCGATTTTGTTTATACTTAGTACACTTAAGGACCCTTATGAGAAATGTAGATACCCAAAATTTCAGACCTCTGTGACCTCAGGGGGCTGAGATATGAGGTCACGAATGTTGACCTTTTGACCAGATTTTTTTGAAATTTAATATCTAATTTGTCATATCTCGGCTTCTACTGGACCAATTTACTTCATTTTGGTGTCATTTTAAAGTTTGAAAGAGGTAGAATCTTTTGTCTATCTTGAAATATATCCCATAAATGATTCACAAAAAAGTTATAGAAGTTGGAAATATTTGAACTTTAGTAAAAAAAAAAAAATCATCTCCGATTTTTCCAATGTTTTGTCCCAAGATACCTCTATCCAAGCACAATATTGTGTACAAATTTCATTATTCTCTGGCAAATACTTTAGAAAATATAGCACTTTCAAGGCCCAAGGAAATCTAAAGAACTTAAATTTTATAATTATTTCAGAATGTAATGACCACAATGTTGTCATGGTTCATCTTTTTCAATGCCACCTATGTAAATTTATAAAAGAAAAAATTCCATTCATAAAATTTTTTTTAGATTTTTTGGACAGATGTGCTGCCCAATACAAAAATTGTAAAAATTTCCTTAACTTCTGTTACCATAAAAAGGATTTTAATTTGGAGATGGATTGGAATTTTTTCACTACAAGTCATGGAAAAGGACCATGCGATGGATTGGGGGGCACTATTAAAAGATTAGCTGCAAAAGTAAGCCTCCAAAGACCATATGATAACCAAATAATAACACCCCAAAATTTGCTTGAATTTACTAACTGTAACATTAAAAACATAAATTTTAAATTTTTAACAATTGAAGACCATCAAAGAGAAGAAGAATTTTTAAAAGACCGAAATTCAAAAGCCAAAACCGTTTCTGGAACTCTAAAATTGCACCATGTGAAACCTGTTTCACTTTCATCAATTACTGTTAAAAGATATTTGGCATCTAATGAGTCAACAATCATAAAAGTAACCAAGGAAGAGGAAATGATAGAAGAAAATGATATAAATGGTTTTGTTGCTATAGATTATGATGACCACTGGTGGTTATCATGTTTTGGAAAAATCAACAGAATCCAGAGAGGTGAAGGTGTCATTCTTACACCCTCATGGTCCCAATCCTTCGTTTTTCTATCCCCAACATCCAGATATTTTGACAATAAGATTTTCAAGCATCATCAGAAAAGTCGATGTAATGATGAGAAACGGGAGAGTGTACAATTTAGTGAAAGAAGATGTACCAAAAGTCTCTAAATCTCATAAAGAATTACTTCAAAGAAAGATAACCTAAAATACCTATTTAAATTTAGAATTTTCAAATTAACAACCATCTAACCCATGCTATATACCAATAATTTAATGTAATCACTAGCAATTCACTTTCATAATTTCTCTATTTAATTTAAGATTGTCAATAATTTTTCTTTATGTAACAAACTTTAATTATTTTTACAGATTAACAACAACTAAAGGGGATCACAAAATTTTACAAGAAGGCAAGATGTCTCTTCAACTGGGCTGATGAAAATAATATTAAATTCAATTCAAATAAATTCAAACATGTTATTCTTCTAGAATAAATGCTAAAATTACTAGAAAGTACCACACTCAAAACAAATTAATTAGTTTTTATATATGTTTGGAAAATTTTAGAAAAAATCTCCCCTACATAGACAAAAATAGGTACACCTATAGGTGCCAAATTTAAAGCTCCAAAATTAGTTATTTTATTTGTCATAATGCTGTATATACTTTAAAAAAAAAAGTTACTCCACATCATTTTTCATAGGAATAGCAATGATTTTTCATTTTGTCATTTTTTAATATTTTTAAAAAAATTTGTCACACTGAAAGTGCTATATTTTCTCAAGTATTTGCCAGAGAAGAATGAAATTTTTATACAATGTTGTGCTTGGGTAGAGGTACCTTGGGACAAAAAATAAAAAAAAATGGAGATGATATTTTTTTATTTATTCAAGTTCAAATATTTCCAACTTCTATAACTTTTTTATGAATCATTTATGAGATATATTTCGAGATAGACAAATGATTCTACTCGTTTCAAGCTTTAAAGTGACACAAAAATGAAGTAAATCGGTCCAGACAAAGCCGAGATAAGACAATTTAGATATATTAAATTTTGAAAAAATCTCGTCAAAAGGTCAACTTTCGTGACCTCATATCTCGGCTCCCTGAGGTCACAGAGGTGTGAAATTTTGGGTATCTACATTTCTCATTAGGGTCCTTAAATGTACTAAGTATAAATATAATCGGAGATGGTTGACATTTTTGGTGTCTGATTTGACACAGTTGAAGGAAAATAGCTTGGTTGTGAGGGGGCCAAGAATTTTCAACCAGCTTCTGAAGGACCTCAGAAACAATACAGGGGTCAAAGTTGAAGTCTTCAAGAGACGACTAGATGCCTGGCTCAGCATGGTACCAGATGAGCTGGGGGTACCTGGCTATGTACAGTGGAGAGTGCAAGAGAGCAATTTGCTCCTCTACCAAGCCAGGACTAGAGGCAGGGCCACCAGCTTGACCTTCGTGTAAAGAAAGACCAATGCACGGAACCCAAACAATGTTAACAAGGTTATATATGTAATAAAAAAAAAATCAATGTCCGTTTTATCCCCTTACTTCTTCTGACACCAGTTTGTAATAAAAATTCCATTCGTTGTCAGGGGAGACGGACCCTTATTACAAATTGTTTGTTTCTCGAAGGTCACTGTAAATTGAAGTTATAATAGATCTTTCTTTAAGTTAGTGACCCTCTGCTTGAATTCTTTATCTTCTGCTTACTTCTGTACCCCCGATTTTAGTGTGTATTTGATAATGAAATAGTTTGTTTGAATACCTTTTAATCAATAAATTTAAGTCACATTTGGCCACAAGTTCAGTCTCAAATTCGAAATATAGTATGGTCAAGTTCAGGTTTTTTCTTAAACTAGTCTTAACATTAATTAAATAATTTACGTTCTATCGTTGCCCATCCACTACATCCCTCGTAGTAGTTTAGGTTAACGGCTCTCAATATTTCCTCATAAACTCAAAATTCTCTTGTATTCTCTCGATCTCAAATCTCACTCAATAACTCTCAAATTTAGTTTTTAACGAGCAAACCCTCTCAAAGGCCTACTCTGAGAATTACCAAAGCGCCACCCGGCCTCTCACTCTTTCCCGATGAAGCGCCAGATCTCTTCTGATGGGTCCGCATATGTTTTCATGCTCGATCCCTCCTACGAGTCCAAAATGCGCTGAGGCAAGCATTTAAGAACAAAGAAAAAGGGGGGGGAGCATTGCACGAGTTGATGAGGACACTCAAGGTTTATCTCAAGGGCTGTTTTAAATATTGAAGATAAAATATGGGGTATTATGGGGAATCAAGTGGCTTGTGTATAACATATATATATATATATATATATACGAAATAGGATCCCTCCTAAGGAGACGTAGTTTTACATTTAGGATAAAAACGAAGACGTAGAGCAAAAAAGTCATTATATTTGGCTGCAGCCGACGTTTCGGGCAACTCTACCCATTTTCAAGGCCTAATAAATGAAAAGCTAAAATTAATGCATGACAAAAATATATGAATGTCAAAAACTAAAACTAATTTATAGTACAGAATAAAACCACTTCAAGAATAAAAATTAAAAAGCATAAAACAAGCATAAGCTTATGCTTGTTTTATGCTTTTTAATTTTTATTCTTGAAGTGGTTTTATTCTGTACTATAAATTAGTTTTAGTTTTTGACATTCATATATTTTTGTCATGCGTTAACATTCATATATTTTTGTCATGCGTTAATTTTAGCTTTTTATTTATTAGGCCTTGAAAATGGGTAGAGTTGCCCGAAACGTCGGCTGCAGCCAAATATAATGACTTTTTTGCTCTACGTCTTCATTTTCATCCTATATATATATATATATATATATATATATATATATATATATATATATATATACACACACCCTTTGGTTAGCTTCCACCTGAATTAGTATTCATTCTGACGAAGGTCAAGCTTTTCACTCCACCTTAGACCTACAGTTTAATGTGGAATCCGAACAACACCCCATCAACAGCCCAGCGTCTTAACCACTAGGCCACCTAGGGTACCCATTTATCTACCAACCACTTTCTTTATTGTGTGGAAGGATGAACAGCTGGGTTTTGCTGCGCGCCAGCTGCCGTCAGGTCTCGAACCTGGGGGCTGATAGATTTGTAGTCAGCGACACTAACCACTACACCACTGAGGCGCATTATATATATATATATATGTAAATGAACAATGAATAATTCATATATTCTTATATTCATTCATATAATTCTTAGATTCATTCATGTAATTCTTATATTCATATATATAATTTGTATATTTATATAAGCCTACATACAGTATTCTTATATATTTATATTCATATAATACTTTAGGCCTGTTCAAAAATCAACTTTTTCTTATTTTCATAGGTTTCTGTACATTTTCCCATGCTTTTTGACCTGAAAAAGCCGAAAATCACAACTATTTTGACCTAGGATGTTGGGAAGCATTGCCGCATGGAGCTTTAAATTTTCTGCCTTGAAATTGGCCAAAGCGCCAATTCCGGGGTCCCTTGAATTATGTTTTGCACTTTAACTTTTGATCTAAACAAGATAGAGCAACAAATTAGGTATCAAATGAAAGAGCATAAAATTAATAAATAATAATAATAATAATAATAATAAATAAATAATAATTAATAATAATAATAATAATAATAATAATAATTATCTATCATTTTTCAGGAAACAACAGAAACTCAATCAGAATCTAGAAAACCATCTACAAGTTACAACTTCACAATGGCATTAAGCAAGGAGCTGAGGGAGCTCTGTGGGCGCACAGTTGATATCTCAGAACCTCCATGTACTGTCCACAGGCAGGTGTCAACTGGGCCATCTACCAGATCTCTCACTGAAACTTTCCTGGTTGGATACCCTTCAGCTTTTATCAGTGGTTCCCAGCTTCCCACCAACAGACAGGTGTTCCAGTATTTCCTTAATCTTCAGAATTTACCGAAAATGCAGGGAGGCCCATGGTTCAAGACCTTGCATATGAAACAGTTGAATCTATCATCCCATTCTGGCAGATGGCTAGGATCAAGACAATGACCAAGTACAACGCAATGAAGCTCTTCATGAAACTACATGAGAAACATCGTGCTCTGGTGAAAAGCAAAGGAAGAGCAAGTAACCCTGGAGGAAAAAGAGGAGCATTTGTGCTGGAATTAGACAGCCTGTTCGATATAGGAGCTCCAGATGCAATCCAGGAAATACAGAACAACAGACTGTTATCCAGAGAGAAGAAAGATGAGGATATCAGGTTCTACGAAGACCAAAAGACTGAGAGGAAAGGTCATATGTCTGGTCATGACAAGATTTTTGAGACAAGATCCCTGCAGCAAGCAGCGAGGAATGAAAGACTGCAGCATAGACAAGAACAAGGTAAAACTAATTACTTTGAATGTTACAAAAAGTTTTAAGTTTTACTCCATTGCGATATTTAGCATGTACTTAACAATTACTGTCTTAACATGTTGTACTATTTTACAGCTGCAGCAGAACAAGAGGCAGTTGTTCATGTGGATGACATTACCTGGGGTGACTCAACTGACAACGATGCTAACACAGAGGACATGGATTACCATCAGCCTCGTCCTGGATGTTCTCACCATCAAGACACTGTGACTAGTGTGACTGACGTTTCCAAGGAAGGTCATGGAATGTGATGTCATCTGCAATACAGCTGATCGTCTTGGTTTATCAGACAATCAAGTTACTGCCATGGTTTCTGCCACCTTGAAAGCTGGAGGGGCTGATCTGGATAACTTCGTCATCTCAACCTCAGCAACACGTCGCAACAGAATGCTGTCCAGGTATAATATCAGCCAGAGTCACATGTCCAAGTTTTGTGAAAACCCCCCACAGTACGCTGCCTTACACTGGGATGGAAAGTTGCTCAAAGATGTCTTGGGCAGTGAACCTGGAAGTACCTCAGAGACTTTAGCTGTGCTAGTGTCTGGTCCACCTTCATACACTGAAGGAAAGTTATTGGGAGTACCTGTCATCGACAATTCTTCTGGTACAGCTCAGGCTGAGGCTTCAATGGATTTACTGGAGACATGGGAACTTATGGATAATGTTACTGCCCTTGTTTTTGACACTACATCCAGTAACAGTGGAGTTCACAGAGGAGCTGCCAAACTGCTAGAGAAAATGCTGAACAAAAAGGTGTTTTATCTGGCCTGTCGACATCACATCCTGCAAATCCTAGTAGGAGCAGTTTGGGAGAAGCTGTTTGGGAAGGTGAAGGGGCCAGATAATCCCTGGTTTGAGCATCTGAAGGATGTTTGGACAGACTTGTCCAAGGAAAACCCAAAGATGCTGGCTATCAACAGCAAATGGCTGAAGGAAAAGAAGAAGAACAGTGAAGAAATACTCCAAGACATTCTAACAGCAGAAAGGCTTCCAAGAGCCGACTACAGGGAAATGGCTGAACTGACAGTCATTGTTCTTGGAGGAACGCCTCCTCGAGGTATTCACTGGAGTCGACCAGGCGCCATTCATCAGGCCAGATGGATGGCCAGAAACCTGTACTCCATGAAAATGCTGATGTTTGCAGATCAACTTGAGTACGACGAAGACACTGTATCAAAGCTGGAAAGACTCAACACCTTCCTTGCGCTGTTCTACACTCCTGTATGGATGATGTCAATGTCTGCTGCAGATGCTCCCGTGAATGATCTAAGTCTAATCCAGGACATGTTGAAGTACAAGAAAACTGACCCAGAGCTTGCTGATGCAGTACTTAATAAGATGGAAAACCACAAATGGTACCTGACGCAGGAAGTTGTGCCATTTGCCCTGTTCAGCAGTAGATTGAGTGACACATTGAAGCACGACATTGCTGCCCAGTTACATGCCACTGAGAAGCCAGACAGCTTCAGAACAGGAAAGCCTCTATTCCAGAGAGAGACAGCTAAGACCACCCTGGTTGATCTCATTGGCCCAGAATCACATTTCCTGCTGGACACACTGAACATTGGATCCGAGTAGCTTCTGGAACCTGTCACGTCTTGGCCACAGAATGAGGACTAGAGAAAAGCATTGGACTATGTTAAGAATCTGAAAGCGGTGAATGACATTGCTGAACGTGGTGTCAAGATGATGAGCAACTTTGCAAATGTCATAACAACAGATGCCAAGCAAAGGGACTATCTCCTTCAAGCTGTGGAGTTCAACAGACGCCGCTTTGACAGCTTCAAGAAACAAACTCAACAACTGACTGTGTAAATGTCATTATGAAATTAATCATCATGTAATGCTTTCACTTCTTGATCGATTAGACTTGTGACAACATGTTAATCTCAAATTTGTGTCATGAATAAGGCGCCTTGTCTGCCTTGAGTGTGAGAAAACGAATTTTGTGATATTTCTGAAATCTTTGTATGTACCAATGTGCCATTTCTTGTTCCAAGACTATCATAATTGTATAAGTTAGAAAGAGGATTAAAAACACTTTAATTTGGTGCCTATTTTGTTGCTCTATCTTGTTTAGATAAAAAGTTATAGTGCAAAACATGATTCAAGGGACCCCGGAACTGGTGCTTTTGTCCGATTTCAAGGCAGAAAACTTAAAGCTCCATGCGGCAATGCTTCCCAACAACCTAGGTCAAAATGGTTGTGATTTTCGGCCTTTTCAGGTCAAAAAGCATGGGAAAAAGTACAGAAACCTATGAAAATAAGAAAAAGTTGATTTTTGAACAGGGCTAATAATACTTATATTCATATGTACTGTATGTACATTCATATATTCATTTTTATATAAGGACCAAAATAGCATAACACAAGTTTGGATAAATTTTTTATTTGCTTTCTATTTTTGCCAAATAATTGGTGAATTGTTTCTTTTTAAATTACTTAATTATTTTTTAGATTTAGCTTAATCATGAAACCTGATTAAATTTTGCAATATTCATTCTTTGTATACATTCTCTCTCTGTTATAAAAGATGAAGTCATGTCTTGCCTAAATGTTTAATTGTAAATCTTGTATGTAAATATGCATGTTTAAGTGTGAAAATGCATATTTCAATTTCCATTTTTAGTTAACTCGGCAGATCATGATAACATCAGATCTGTCAATATGTAGTTTAAGATAAAACTATGGCTTCATCTTCAAATATCTTGCTTATCTGTTTAGATGTTGCCACAGTTAAAATATTCACTTCATCTTCAAATATTGTGCAAAAATAATGCAGCCTATAGAGTATAGAGAATAAAAACTAACCAAGTCAACATTAAGTAATAATGATATCCACAAAATTTAGGTATATAAACCCATGTTAATTTTCAAATTGCATTCTGATTAGACTGATCTAACTTAGAGGCTGAGCATTACCTGTAACATTTTAGCAGTAAATTACCGTAAGAAGTCTTTATCTTCTCCTTCAAGCCTTGCTCTCTTCAGAAAACTTAGTCCTAAATAGAGAAAATTAATTTCCTGATCTGTTACAAGAAGAATCAGGGAACCTTCAGAGAATTTAATCAACTTCACAGAATCCTCCGATCCACTACAAGAAGAGATCGGATAGTAGTATAGAAGAAAACTACTGCAATTCCCCTATAGTCCAAATAAGCAATGGTAAATGACAAACACTATAGTTTTTTCTTTTTCACTTGGGCAATGGGTCACTCGCAAAGAGGTCCCAAAAATATAGCTACCCTCACAAGCTATCTCCAAAGCAGATAGGATCCAGCTTTGGGACAGGATCTAGGGTTTAAAGCAGCCTAGCCGGGCCTAGGGTCATTCCATGTCAGTTCAATGGCGAAAAAAACATGACCATCACTGAATTTTTTGAAAATTGGTACACTTATAGATCTCTGTGAGAAAAACAGAATGAAGCTTGTTTCAACAATCTAGGTCATATGGTTCAGGAGATATGGCCCTTTTAATTTTGTAAAAAAAAAGGTCAATTTCCAAGGTCATACCATATTTCAACATGAAATATCTCGGCTCCTATTGCACTTACAGAGACCATTTAAACACTATTTTAAAGCTTTTAAGCAGATCTACAACTTTGTTTCTATTCACATTTAACTCAGTGGTAAAAAAAAAAAAGTTGATCTTATTTTTGACCTTTGACTTTGTGTAGGTCATTTGATGTCACAACCGATTTTTTTCTCCTTTCACCCAATTTTTAGTGTTGATTAAGTTACTATAGATGCTACAGCCATTTCAGTGGACCATACCCACCTCCATTTTGACCAAGAACCTTTTTCCACCAAACTTTGGAGCACCGTATCTTTGGAACTGTTTGAGCTAGAGTGTTGAGAAAAGTACCATTAGATTTTTCTTACTGAGATATATGATGTCTGCTAATTTTCAAAAAAATTGGTAATTACGCTGGTCTACAAATTTTGAAAAAGTTTGTGCTTCAGAGATAAAATGTGTCCTATTATGGATTTTGGGGTGCTGAAAACGAATATGACCATAAAAACAGTCGATTGGCTACAGTTTCCAAGAAAATTTAAGTTACACATTTTGTGCATATGTATACCATATATTAATAACATACCTGTATAATGCAGTCACTTATATTGATTCAACCCGTCGCTTCTTTGCTTGTCTCTTGTATTCAACTTCTGGAGCATCTCTTGTTATTGTCCAGCAGTAGTCTGCTAACAATGATGGACTCCATTTCCCCTGGTAGCATTTCTCCATCGCTGAGATATTCTGGTGGGAACATTCACCATGTTCATCGCTGACTGCTCTGCAGTTGGCTGGAAAAAATTCCAGGTGCAAATGGAGGAAATGTATCTTTAAAGACATATTGCAGCCCAGTCTTTGATAAGACAACAGCAGGTTTTCCACCAGCTCCCTGTAATTGTCAGCTTTGGTATTTCTGAGAAAATTGGTTGCTACTAACTGGAAAGCATTCCACGCTGTCTTCTCCTCACCATCTAGGATACGGTCGAACTCCTCATCTCTAAGAAGCTCACGGATCTGTGGACCAGCAAATACACCCTCCTTGATTTTTGCTTCACAGCTTTGGGAATTTACCACCGAGGTACTTAAAAGCTGCCCCCATTTTATCCATAGCCTTAACAAAATTTTTCATGATGCCCAGTTTGATGTGTAAGGGTGGTAACAAAATCTTGCTCGATTCTACAAGTGGAGGATACTGAACATTTTTTGTTCCAGGTTCCAATGAGTGTCGGAGTGTCCAATCCTTTTTGATGTAATGAGAAGTCCTAGCCCGACTATCCCATTCACACAGAAAACAACAATACTTAGTGTAGCCCGGCTGCAGTCCAAGCACGATAGCAACAACTTTCAAGTCACCACAAACCTGCCACTGATGTTTGTCATAGTTTATGCAGTTCAAAAGTTGCTTCATGTTGTCATATGAGGTACTGGGCATATAGCAGAGGGTATATTTGGATATTGTAAAATCCACTTTTTCTTCTTGCAAATACCTTTCTTGACTGGAGGCACCATGCAGAAGTAACAATTGCTGACATAATCTGTTGGTTCCCTCCACACCATTGGCACTGCAAAAGGCATAGATTTCCTTTTCTGATTCAACCACTGGCAAAGGTTTGTTGCACAAGTATTGCAGCATATGTGTGGGGCCCAGCTCTTGTCCTGATCTCCAATCTTACAGCCAAAATAAAGGTGATAGGCTTTCCTAATCATGGCAGTTATAGCACGCTTTTGTGATGCAAAAGTCAATTCTCCACAAACATAACAGAAGTTATCTACACTGTTCACGCAATTATGAGGCATTTTTGTTCAAATTAGGCTGAAAAAAATTCAGTTTCAAAAGCAAACACTAAAAAGAGTTTGACAAGGGTGCACTGTATGACTTCCATGAATGAACTGATGCTGTGGCTTAATATGTAGACACCTGTGACACATCGACGCCTTGACTACTGCGCATGCGCATAGTTATATTTTTTATTTTATTTTAATAAATTAATGTAATTACATTGCATTTTAATAATTTTAAATTAGGTAAGGTTAAGTTAGGTTAGTATTCCATTTATATTAATATCAAAAACATTATGGGAAGCAATATGTTAAAATGATCGAATCTATTTTTTAATAAATAATTTACAAATACATAATGTAATAGATAAATTTAAAATTGTATTTTATTGTATATATGTACTGTATATATTTACATTAATTTATTAAAATAAAAAAAATATAACTGTGCATGCGCAGTAGAGTCAATGTGTTGATGTGTCACAGGCATCTACATATTATGCGACAGATGCAGTCCAGTTAGTAGGGTGCAGGGATGCCTGATATCTTTATAAATAGAGCCAATTGGCAATTTTAGGCATCATTTTCGTATTCCGTGACACAAAATTTGTAAAGATTGACTACTTTTATTTCCGAAGCATTTTGGCTGAAGACCAGTGTTATCTAACATAACCTAACCCAGTTATTTGGTTGAATAAGTATCCAGCCCTATTATAATTTTTTTTTTTTTTTTGTATATTTCAGAGAAGTAGAGAGAAAGTTGAGGAAAGTAGTAGTAGTTGTGAAAAGAAAGCTTAAACTTGCAACTAAACCAATTTCATGCAGTAACTCAGATGATACAGAACTGGAGATTCTTCAACAATTAAAAGAGAAATTTAATGAAGTGACAAGTTGAGGTGAAAAACTGACAATTCTTACTATCCTACCAAAAAGATGGACACAAGTAAAGATCAGAGAAGAATTTAAGTGCTCAGATTACATGGCTAGGCAAGCAAAGAGTTTGGTGAGGGAGAAGGGAGTGCTTTCAACTCATAATCTGCATTTGGGGAAACACCTGAATAGTGAAACTGCTGCCAAAGTAATTGACTTCTATCATTCGCCAGATGTGAATAGACAAATGCCAGGGTTGAAAGACTATGTTTCTGTAAAAGGAGCTGATGGTAGGCGGGAAAGAAAACAAAAATCGCTAATCTTATGCAACCTAAAAGAATCATTTGAGCTTTTTAAAACAAACCATCCAACAATTAAAATAGGATTTTCAAAATTTGCAGAGCTTCGGCCAAAAGAATGTGTGTTGCCAGGTGCCAGTGGAACACATTCTGTCTGCATTTGCACTAAGCAATGTAACAATAATGGCTTTCATATAATATATTGCAAGTACCTAATAACTGCATTTTTTAAATATAAAGTTATGTTGATGCCTCTTTTTTCATGGTTTCACCCAGCTAGACAAGAATCAGTTCTTATAACTCAATTGGTAAAAATAAAGGAATAGGTTATTTTAATATACATATTAAAAGGCAAATTGTCTTAAAAATAGCAGACATTATAGATCTCAGTGAGACAAATCTAATGGTACTTTTGTCAACACACTAGCTCAAACAGTTCCAAAGAAACGGCGCCCCAAAGTTTGGTGGAAAAAGGTACTTGGTCAAAATGGAGGTAGGTATGGTCCACTGAAATGGCTGTAGCATCTATACTAACTTAATCAACACTAAAAATCTTGTTCTACATTAAGGTAGACATGTGTACCCAAAATTGGTTGTGACATCAAATGACCTACACAAGGTCAAAGGTCAAAAATAAGAAATTTTTTTTTACCACTGAGGTAAAATATGAATAGAAACAAAGTTGTAGATCTGCTTAAAAGCTTCAAAATAGTGTGTAAATGGTCTCTGTAAGTGCAATAGGAGCCGAGATATTTCATGTTGAAATATGGTAAGACCTTGGAAAATGACCTTTTTTTACAAACTTCGAATGGCTATATCTCTGGAACCATATGACCTAGTGTTGAAACAAGTGCCATTCTGGTTTTCCCACTGGGAACTATTATATTTTTAGCCAAAAAACAAAACTTAAACCTCAACTGGCAGAATTGAGCATCGTCTTTTCAAGGCATATAACATGTCCGTTTCATGATAGAAATGAACTCAGAATGGTTTCCTGAGGTTTTTTATGATACCCACAGACCGTGCATGGAACAAGGAACTCTTCTAGGAAAATTAAATCCACTAGATGGTGAGGGAAGCTATATTTTTGGGACCTCTTTGTGAGTGTCCCATTGCCCACATTGGGTTAACATCATGAAAAAGGAAAAAACTATAGTGTTTGTCATTTACCATTACTTATTTCGACTATAGTGGATTTAATTTTCCTAGAAGAGTTCCTTGTTCCATGCACGGTCTGTGTGTATCATGAAAAACTTCAGGGAACCATTCTGAGTTCATTTCCACACACACACACACACACACACACACACACACACACACTACCGGTCAAAAGTTTAAGTACATGTACTAATTTCCAATGCTTTGCTGCTTAGCTCTGACATAAACTTCAAATGTAATCTTAACAGGTACTAGAGATGAGTTTGCTTACCTGGCTTTCATATTGTATGCTTTAGTGCATCTGCCCATGCAGTGTGTTGTAACACAGAAGCTTCTTCAGCATAGCCTTCAAAATGTGTTAATTGACGTCTAGCATGCAACCTAAAATTAATGCCATTAGCTCTGCACAAAGGTCCAAAAACAGTTTAAAAGTCTTTACTGGGGTAGTGTGTTTCTTCAGGAGTATGTTCATACACGTGTTCAGTTATTAACTTGTGCTGCAGGTCTTTGCATATAAAATCCTTGCAGGGGAGCTAACTGTGTAGTTTAAGGTATACAGTTGTCCCTTGACATTCGAGGGTTACGTTCCAAATGCCATCGTGAATGTCAAATTTTCGCGAATACTTGATGCCCCCCTATACGGTGATGATGATGGTGATGAGTTTTTGCCATACAGTACGATGAGTTGATGAATACTGACGAGAAGAGGGTACTGTATGGCATGATGAAGCTACTGGAGATCAGGAAGGGGTGGATCATTGACATCTTCATCCGAGTCATACGGCGATAATGGAGGAGGAGAAAGCGTTGTAGGCTCGGGGGGGCAGCTTGGACTGGTGGAAGGGGTGGGAGAGGTGGTGGCAGGGTGGTGGGAGCCAGGGTCGAAGGTTGGACAGGCGTGAAATACATTGTGATCTCCATTTTTTTTTTTTCATTTCATCAAAGATGCTTCTATAAGGTGTCAGTGCTGCCTCCACTCCATTTTTCAATTTCATTGACCAAAGCATCGAAGGGTCAATGTCATAGAAGAAGTCTAGGGTTTGTTTGAACATGCGAAACCCTTCGGCTAAATTGTCCAGTGTCAGCCTCAGCCCCATTATGTCACCAAACACACGATAATGGAGGACCTTGCGGATAGTCAAAGTCGCGAATGTCAAGGGACAACTATATTTGTGTGTTTCAAAAAGCAAAAATGGGTGCCAAAGCTCAGTTAACAACAGAAAAAAAGACAGTTGATTGTAACTTTGAGAAATGATGGCCAATCACCGAGGCAAATTGCAAAAAAAATAAAAGTTTCCATGAATGTGGTTGCTTGTGCCATTAAACAGTATGAAGAAACTGGTCAAAATAAGGACAGAAAAAGGTCAGGGCGACCAAGAACCACAACAGACTCAGAGGACAAGAATATCTGAGTCACCAGTCTGCACAACAGATGCCTCACAGCACCTGAAATCAAAGCCCAGCTGAACAACTCGAGAAGTACAACAGTTGCAACATCAACTGTTCAGAGAAGACTAAGAGAAGCAGGATTAAAAGGACAAACTGCAGCAAAGAAAACAATGCTGAGACTCCAGAACAAAAAGAAAAGGCTAGCCTGGGCTAAAAAACACCAAAAATGGACTATTGAGCAGTAGGAATTTGTCCTTTGGACTGACGAATCAAAGTTCGAAGTTTTTGGATCCAAATGCAGAGTATTTGTGTGGTGCAGACCAGGTGAAAGAATGACACAGCAGTGTGTTGTGCCAACAGTGAAGCACGGTGGAGAAAGTGTGATGGTTTGGGGATGTTTTGCAGGGGAGCAAGTTGGAGATCTCCACAAAGTCACTGGAATACTGAACCAACATGGCTATCACAGCATTCTATCCCATCTGGACTGCGACTAGTTGGCCAACAGTTCATAATGCAGCAAGACACCAATCCTAAACAATTCCAAGCTGTGTCAAAATTACCTGAAGCAGAAAGAACAGCAATGTCAGCTCACAGTTATGGAATGGCCAGCACAGTCCCCGGATCTGAACACCATCGAGCTAGTGTGGGATGAACTGGATTGACAAGTGAAAGCCAAGCAGCCATCCAGTGCTCAGAAGTTCTGAGAACTCTTACAAGAGTGCTGGCAGCAGCTTTCATCAGACTATCTTCTTTCTCTTGTTGAGTGCATGCCTCAAATTTGTTCTGCTGTAATTGCTGCTAGAGGAGGCTATTTTGATGAATCTAAAATTTAGACTTTGCTTTTGGTAAATTGTCCTGATTTGTGTCATGATAACTTAGTTAATAAATAAAAAACTTTAAACAAAATTTGAAATTTATGAATATTTCAGGGTGTACTTAAACTTTTGACCGGTAGTATATATATATATATATATAAACTAGACCCTAATCTTACCCTGAACCTTGTAACTTGTAACTTGTAACTTTCCAAACAACAGTGAAAAGTAGAAAAGGAAGACTGTGTCATGTTCCCAAATTAAAGGCTAGACAGGGAACATCCTTAACCCTGAAAGAAAATAGTTTTGTTGTGAGACGACCAAAACTGTTTAATCAGCTGCTCAAAGACCTACGGAACATGAGTGGGGTTACAGTGGACCTCTTCAAAAGAAGACTAGATGCCTGGCTCAGAACAACCAATGAGCCAGGCATACCTGGCTATGTGAGGTGGAGAGTACAAGAAACCAACTCGAGAGGAGGGGTGACAAGCTTGACCTTCATGAAATGAGGAATCATCGCACGGAACAGTTGAAAGATTGAAAGGTATATATATACAGGGTGAGTCAAAAGTAGCGCCCGATTTCTGTTTTTTCGGCTGTCAGATTCTTTCTGGGAAGTCATGTTGTTAATAATTGTCTTGCAGATACAGTTCCGGTACAGTTCCGTAATAATTTTCCCCCGAATAAATGGTCAGATAAACATGTCATTCATTTATTTCTACCTTCTTGTACACTGTAATACAAATGACAAACAAACAATCAACTGACAGAAATCGGGCGCTACTTTTGACTCACCCTGTATATATATGAAATATTAAGGTCTGAAAAATGGATTAAATTGTAATAAATTCATAAAGAAATGTCTAAACATATTTCAAATTCATAAGTTCCAGTTCCAGCTGGTTATTTTTAACCCCTTCCATTCGAATTGTGAAAATTGCCGCGTGTAGCGCAAAATGACTTTTTCTTACTCCCAATAAAGTAATTAATTTTAATATGTTTTGTCTTTTTAAGAATATTTATAAACATATTACTGATATAACATGTCCGTTTTTAAAAATATATGAAAATATCAATATATAAATTTATTAAAGTAAATGGTACTTTTGCATTATCCTCCCAACACTAATTTTTTTTTATAACGGCTAACGCCTGCGGCAGACTGTTTTTACTGTAACCTAACCTAACCAAACCTAACCTAACCTAACCTAATACCAACACTAATTTTTTTTATAATGGAAGAAAAATAAAGTACCATAACCAAAACCAAACCAACATTATATAAAAAAATTAGTGTTGGGAGGATAATGCAAAAGAACCAAGTAAACTTACCTAATTAGAAGAATCTTTATTATGCCATTTTTTGAAGTGATCTATACTGCATAAGCCTGGTTTTTCAGGGCATCCAATGCAACACTTTCTTGTTTCCTTACGTTTTGGCAGGTCTTCATTCAAAATTGGCACTGTCATCTGAATAATCACTGCTATCAAACTCCATATCACTTCCATCTGGTACATATTCACTACCACTGTCACTCATGCCCTCCTCACTTGACATTTTTTTTAATATTATTTTATGCAAATCAATCGTAAATGTATGCAAAATAATCGCTAATCACTATCTTCCTCAATCAAAACCTGATGACAACTGACACCCCACCATCAATTGTTTCAGTAATTGGTTAGAAAAATGACGTCACTCATTGAAAAGCATTTGATTGGTTGATAAAAATGACATCACTCACATCAAAGAGCATTATGAGACACTCAGGAATGCTCTGATAAGCATTACAAGATATTTTTCTTCAAATAAATAAACTTAAGTGTGATGACTCCAACCTTGGCATCATTGCAGGGATAATTAATAAATAATCAAGACTTCCCATGATGCCAACAGTGGCGTCATTGTACGGAAGGGGTTAAAAAGTTCCAGTCAGAACCAGAACTGCAAAAAAATTGATTTCCAGCTGAAAGTAACTGGCTGGAGCGAAGTTCCTGGAGCATCCCTAATTAATATATATATATATGTTGAGATATTATAAGTTGTATGCAGAAAAATGAAAAGGTAAACATACTGCAGGTACTGGACCTCTTATCCAGCTTCAACTGGCAAGTTGGCAAAAGTGACTAAGTAGGCTAAAGTAAGTTCTCCAAGAATATGCTTTCAGTTAATGCCATTTTGTTATTATGTGGTAAATTAAGTTAGGAACACTTCAAATAATGTGCCATTTTGTGATTAGACCTATACTACAGTAGTTACATACCAGTAGGTTACCAATGGTAAGCTTATGGTAGTAACATCACACAAGCCAGTTATCATCCAAACTTTTAGTAACCCTCTCTCTTGCAGTAAATGTCAGCCAGACTCTGTACTGAACAGACACATTTCCTGAGCTCTCTGATATTGCATCTACTTTTGCATATTGCTAAGAATTTTAGTTTTGGAAAGTTTTGAATTTTATATACAGTACTTGCGTTTATATTCAGATTGTTATAGTTAAGTCATTGAATATTAGTGGTTTTTAGCGATTTAGAAGTTTCATAGCAGTAACCCTCTTGCAGTAAATGTCAGCCAGACTCTGTACTGAACGGACACATTTCCTGAGCTCTCTGATATTGCATCTACTTTTGCATATTGCTAAGAATTTTAGTTTTGGAACATTTTGAATTTTATATACTTGCGTTTATATTCACATTGTTATAGTTAAGTCATTGAATATTAGTGGTTTTTAGCGATTTAGAAGTTTTCATAGCATGCTGGCTTAATTTAACTTAAACTTGTGACGGTTATAAACTAATTTTTAACTGTGTGATGCCATTGCAGAAAGCATCGTGTGTTAGGTGTAGGGTAAACTGGTGGTATTTGGAATTTAAAGATTATAACGGTGGTCCTATGGCAATTACCGAGAGATCAGTTTGTTTCTTTTGCAAGTTAATGGAGGAAATAGTTGACATAAAACACAGTGTACGTGAGGTAACAGAGACTTGCAACGCTTAATGAGGGCAAGGGTAGGGCTATGGTTGATGAAAACTGAACCAATACTAACGTTGAAGACGTTAGTAATTTGAAGGGTGAGGTGCGTAACCTAGTTTCTAGTTTAGGTAGCTTGTTAGGAAGGTTGGATAGAGATGAGGAAGGGGTTAAGGTTGGTCCGAGAGTAGTAGATGGGGAGGGATTTAGAGAAGTTAAGGGTGGAGCTAGGCCGCGTACGTTAGGTGATAGGAAATCCCCCCCCCCCCCCCCCCCCCATATCGAGGTTTCGAACCCTTTCACCCATTTGGAAAGGGACATGAATGAGGGGGAAACTATTTTAATTGGGCTCTTTAGTGCGCCACATGGACAAAGAGTTTGTTGAACGGCATCCAACCAAGAGGAGGAGGGTCTGTCTCCCAGGGGCCAGGGTTGACAGAGTTAGAGACAAAGTGGATAGGATTGACGTTGTCTCCTGTCACTTGATGTTGGTGACAATGGTAGGAAGCAACAACTTGTATAGGCCCGATACGCGAGTGCCTGGCCTTTTGGAGAGATATAGGGGGTTAATTAGGTCCCAGAAGGCGAGGTCAGATAGGTCTTTAGTTCTAAGTATTTCCCCTAGGCACGGGTTGGGTCTTAGGATTACGTCAAAAACAATATTTTGGAATAATAAATTAGAAGAGATTTGTGCTGAGGAAAATGTATCCTTCGTAAAACTGTGGTCCGAATTCAGTGATCCTAGCCTTTTTATAAAATATGGGGTGCATTTTAATGAAATAGGTAATGCTAGGCTAGGTAGGTTAATAGACAAAAATGTGTGAAAGCTGTATAGGTCGAAGCCTTCTTTAAACATTGTGGGTCTGGGGAATGCTGGCCTGATATGAAAAATAGTTTAAAATGCTGGCAGGTGGTAAAAAATAACACACATCTTTTATTGTAAACGCGTAGTATTAGAAATAAATTAAACGAATTTAAGGCGATAATTTATTCCGGCAACTATGATATAGTTGCTATCACTGAAACGTGGTTAAATACCGTGACTCGGGACTTGTTGGGGGAACTTGATATACCAGGTTTTAAACTCTTTACTAATGATAGGTTACATAGGTTTGGTGGTGGTGTTTTGCTGTCCATTTGTAATTCTCTTAGGGCTATCGAGGTTAAGATAGATTTTCCAGCAGCAATTAATGCGATATGCGTTGAAGTTAGGGTGCGTGGTATTAGTTTTAATTTTGAGGTTGTTTATAGACCTCCTGTTCAACTCTTCAACACCGATACTAGATTTTACTCACTTCTTGGTAACTTTATTGACAATCATAATAGTATAATTGTCGGAGACTTTAACTGCCCTAATGTTAATTACGAGACTTTTACTGGTAATGAGGAGGGTTTGAGATTGATTGAGTTCAATGAGGATAATTTTTACGACATAGTTACCAAACCAACGCACGATGACTATTTTAGATTTGGTGCTGACGAACAGCGAAAATATAGCTGATAGTTTAGAAGTACGTGAGAGTTTAGGATGTAGTGATCATCAAATTCTTAGGTTTAAGTTATTGATAGAAAACACTAAGGATAGTAACGTAATAGAAGTCCCTGATTTTTGTAGGGCTAGGGTAATTCCAGGACAAATAGACAAATGAAAGTGCCAAATGTACACTCCATCATGTAAAATTAACTGTAGTTTCTAAATATGTATCATTTTTTTAGGGTAACAAAAATAAAATTATGATTTTTTGGAAAAAATGTTAATTTTTTTGTTTTTGTGATTTGGCAGCGAAGATATCATTTTACGAAAAAAAGACCAAGAATAAAAAATGTTTATTTGATGTATGTACACCATAATAAGTAATAAAATGTCAGCTTATAGTTTATTATAAGGCTCAAAACTGAGTTTGAAATTAAGTAATACAATTTTTTTTCAGACGATGAAGATTTATTACAGACTTGTTGGTCCAAAAAAAGACAATTTTCAAATCATATAAAAAATACATGTAGATAAACCAAAGGAGAAAAAATCTTTTAAAATATATGTACAATGTACATACATAACCTCTCTTATATTTAGGGACAGAATATATTGACAATAATAATGTTTAATTTATAAAGCGCTTATCAGAGTATAAAATACTCTTCCTAATACTACACGTACACAAGTCTTTGAGAATGAATTAAGAGACAGTATTCTCATCCAGTGAATCCAAATTTTAGACACTAATAATATAATAATAAGAAAAAAGAATTTGAAAAGATTTTTATAACTATTAAGTAGATACACAAATCTTAGATAAAAATTTTAGAAATATTATATAGACAATCTTAAATAGTATACATTCGATAGAATTTATTTTATCTTCTTTGAAAAGTTATTTAATTCTTGAAGCGGAAAAATGTATTGTATTCTTGTTCCTCCTCGTAAACTTGCTTCAATACTCCCAAATATATTTTCTGTTGGAACGTGACAAACATCATCTTGCGCAGGAAAAATGTATGAGGGACATACGCCCGAAGGATGGAGAAATTTTATCAGAAAATCATCATATTCACAGTCAAAGGACTGGACTAATCCGAGCCATAGTTTATTTTCATACATACAACCCACAAAAGAGCCTGTTTCAATTTCGCGTTGAGAGACAGTATTATGTTCTTGATCCGAAGCAGAAACTCTAATGAGCTCTCTTATTTCGACTGACTGTGCACTCTGAGAGTGGATAAACCTTCAACGAATTCTTGGAAATTGGGACGAAGCAATGTAATTGTTGAGTACCTTTGATAGAAGTAATAGGTTCACTCAGACGTTTTTGCAAAGAAAGCTCTACATCTACAACTTGTGCCTCAGAGACGTAAAAAAAGTCAATAGCGGTTAGGAATTCTTGAGAGCAGAAATTGTAGAAGTCCTCAGCTGTTAAGATTTGATGGTTGAGAGGCCGTCGTAAGCTTTCTCTGGCGACTGCTCATTTTACCGTTGCGCCAATACTGTCGCAGGCATTCTTCCCGTGGGATGTCGTGAAAAAATTCCACTCAGCATGAATTTTGAAGTCTTCGAAATGATGGCATAAATTTAGAAAATTTGTTTTATTCTTATACTGAGCCGCGCATCCATCTGTGAAATAATGAATTTTAGTTAGGTTTGAATTTTGTTGTTGGATGCACAGGATTAATTTTTTGAGAAAACTATGAACCAGAATTGTATCATGCCTGCGACGGTTTGAAACGAAGCAGTAACTTTTGCAAATTAGTTTTCCTGCATTGTTTTTGAAATAATAAACGAATGGGTGCACCGTACATTGCGAGTTCTCCCAATGAAACCCCTGGGCACAATCTTGTATGATGAATGAGAAGTTTCCCACGAAATTGCCCACCAAAACACCTTCATTTTCGGGCAGTTTCTTTTAGATTTTTGAAGTAACTCGACTGACATTTATTCGTGAAGTGGTGTCTTGTCAGTTGTGCAATTTTTTTGGTGAGTGATTCCATGTATTCCTCTGGAGTTTCGGTGATATCTTTTAACATACAGTGATCGATGGACACCCATTGTTTATATTTTATCTCTTCCATCGCCATGAAGTCCAAACTTTCCAAATAATTTTTGATTCCGACCTCTCGCGGGCATCTTTTGCATCGGTGCATCATACAATCTTCATTGTCCATGCCGCAGATGGATAAAGACATTAATTTTTTGTAGTCTAAATCTTTAATGCCTAACTGATATTTGTAGTTTCGGATTTTGGTGATGCGTACATACGCAGACACTGAGTTCCGCTTTGTCCCGCAAGCACGCACCACGACGGTCGAAGATGAGCAAAGGTACTAAAGCCTATTTTGGGATTTTCATCATTTTTTGCATATTCAGCATATAACTCTTTCAAGTTACACAATACCAGTCTTTTTTGTTTTTTATTTTTTCACCCTCTTCATTTATTGCAAACTTATAATCTTTGATTCCCGGGCACATCCTACTATATTCGTCATTTTCATAAAACTCCTGAATGATTTTTTTCATTTCAGCTGTGACGACCTTCCCTTTCGTCATGTTTGGAATGTTAGGAAGAATCCCAAACTGTTTTTGAAGATTGCGGCTCTTACGCACCATATACTTTGTTGCTCCAAAGAAGTCAGCAGTTTTTTCAATGGGATAGGGATACAATGATAGTATTTGTAACCTAAGATTGCGATCGTTACTTGCTTGAAATTTCTCCTTTAATTCTTCCATAACCTTTTGATACCTGAAATAAAGTGTATTTGACATTAAGTTTAATTAGTATATTTTTAATTAAACTTTTCATAAAATATATGTATATGTATTATATTGTCCGATTATAAAAATGTAAACAGATAAAACTTAATTTAGTATATACTTCGATGACTGTATTAAATTTAATTTAAAATGTCAAATTTCAATAACTATGTCCGAAAAGTAGTCTTGCCTCTCTAAATCATCTTCCAAACAACTTTTTTTGGATGGACCAGCTTCAGAATAGTCAATAGGAGCCCCATAAGCAGCTTCAAAACTTGTTTAACCTTTTCCGTTGTCGATCTGAATTTCGTAGAAGCCTTTATCTGTTTTTGTCCCGGCTTCAATCCAGCTGTAAAACAAATTCATAAATTTAGGTTGCGTGAAATAATCAAATATCAAATATTTTGTATATATGTATTCAAGTGCTGATGCTAATATTTAAAAACAGAAAACTACGAATTTGGCATTAAGAAACAAATGTCCTGAACGGAGTCTCTATTGTTTTATTACCTGTTTTAATAGGGCTTTCATCAAATAAAGGTAAAATATTGCTGAGCAAATCTTTATTGAATTGCCTGTCTTGAATGACAAATTCTTCCAATGGTGGTGGATTTGTGGAATCGCTACTGCTTCGCTCCATACATTTGTTAAGTATGTCTGGCTCAGGTATTGGTGCAGGTTCCGGCTCTCTGGATGAACGTTGAACATGTTCTAATACAATTGGCTTCTTTTTAAATGTGACATAGCAATTGCTGCATAGTAATTGATTTTCTTCCAAAATTCCATAGCTTGCAGCTGCCATGGCAGAGTTTACTTTTTTGATGTTACAGAAAATTCTTCTTGAATTTTTTTTTCATAGGATCGCAACAAAATTTTGTTTTGAGGCATTTTAAGGGTTAGGTAAATTTACGTATACTAGAAAATTAGGTATATACTGAAAATCTGGAAAGAAAGCAAAAAATTGTTAAAATTTGGAGGATTTTTTTTGTCAATTTTTTTTTTATAATAATCGGCGATAAGCTGACTTTTTATTACTTATTATGGTGTACATAGATCAAATAAACATTTTTTATTCCTGGTCTTTTTTTCGAAAAATGATATCTTCGCTGCCAAATCGCAAAAAAAAAAAAAAAAATTTACAAAAAATCATAATTTTATTTTTGTTACCCTAAACAAATGATATATATTTAGAACCTACAGTTAATTTTACATATTTTATCATTTAAGACTTACTACACTACCACAATTAGGAGCTGAGATATTTACGTTTGAAAATTATTGGTTTTTTCATTTGACCAAAATTTGGTCAAGCCATAAATTTGACCAACTTGACCAATTTTCAAAAAAATTCAGAAATTTGTAATTTGGACCTAAACCAACCCTCACACCAAGTTTCATGAATTTTGAAGAGGTTACCATGTACTTCATTTGTCTATTTCTCATAGAATTACCTGCTAATTTTGATAGTTTTGCTGATTGGATGAGAGTAGTGGACTGGGATAACTTATTTATGGTTAATGACACAAATTTGCATTGGGAGGCATTTAGAGAAAGTTTTTTGAATACTGAAAGGGAGTTTATTCCTCATAGGCCCAAGTGGTGGACTAGGGAAATAGGTGAGTTCATAAACGAGCACAACAGAGCGTATAGATTTAATAAGCGCAATGACATGGCAGCTAACTTTAATAGATATATCGAGCTTAGACGTCAGGTTAAAAGATCAGTTAGGAATGCTAAGTGTAATTTAGAGATACTTATAACTGCGGATAGTAAACATAATCCAAAAATATTTTTTGAATACGTCAATAATCGATCGTAAGCTGATAAAAGATAACATAGGCCCTCTAGTGGATGTTAACGGCGCTTTGGCTTCTGACGCTCAGGCGATGGTGGGTATTTTCACTAACTTTTTTGAAACAGTTTTTACCGTAGAAGACGTAAACAATGTCCCTGATGTGGATGATATCGTTCCATTTAGTAGTGAGACTATTTTGGATGAAATAACTGTTTATGAGGGTGAGATTGCGCATTATATCGATAGGCTAAAAGTTAGCAAGGCTCCAGGCCCTGATGCTTTTTATCCCAGACATTTGAAAGAATTGAAAGACATTATCGTAGGCCCCTTAAAGAAGATATTAATCAGTCATTCAAAACGGGGATTATTCCTGAAGACTTCAAATTAGCTGACATCACGCCCATTTTTAAAAAAGGCGACAGCACAGTAACTAGCAATTATAGGCCCATTAGCTTAACGTCAATTGTAGGTAAACTTTTGGAATCCATAGTTAGGGATCGTATCATCGATCAATTAGAAAGTAGAGATTTGATTAATAGTAGTCAGCATGGGTTTCAATGCCATAGATTTTATTTAACTAATTTGTTAGAATTTTATAACGAAATAGTGCGCGAATACGATAGGCATAGAGTGGCCGACGTTATTTATTTAGATTTTAAAAAGGCTTTTGATACAGTTCCGCATAGAAGATTAATTGCAAAGGTTAAAGTGCACGGTGTACGTGGTCAGGTAGCTAACTGGTTAGCGGAATGGCTTCATGCTAGGAGTGAGAGGGTAGTTGTTAATGGTAGTGAATCGGGGTGGTTGGATGTAGGTAGTGGTGTCCCACAGGGTTCAGTGTTAGGCCCATTGCTATTCATAATTTACATTAACGACATAGATGTAGGATTGACTAGTAACGTGTCAATTCGCGGAAGATACTAAAATAGGCGGTAAGGTTGTTAATGAGGATGATAGAAATAGGCTCCAAGATGATGTAAATAGGATTATGGAGTGGAAGGATAAGTGGCAGATGCAATTTAATGTAGACAAATGTGAGCATTGACGAGGAAGTAGATTTAGGCATATGCGTATCTAAAGATTTAAAAGTTAGGAACCAGTGCCTGGAGTCTTGAGCAAAAGCTAATAGGATGTTAGGCTTCATAGCGTGTAGTTTCGAATTTAAATTGAAGGATATTATATTGCCCCTTAACAAGTACCTAGTCAGGCCGCATTTAGAATATGCCATTCAGTTTTGGTGCCCGTACTTGTGTGAGGATATTGATAGGTTAGAAAGGGTTCAGCGTTGTGCCACGAAACTAATTCCGTCATTGCACAACAAGCCTTATGAAAATAGGATTAGAGAGTTAGACTTGCATTCACTCGAAACTAGGAGATTAAGGGGGGAGCTTATTGAAGTTTTCAAAATCATTAATAAAATCGATAATGTAAATTTTGACAAACTATTCACTTTCAATAATAGCAGTACTCGTAATAATGGATTGAAGTTGTGTGGCAGATGTTTCATTACTAATATTGCTAAAAACTTCTTTGCATTTAAAGTAATTAATAAATGGAATAATCTTCCTGCGCTCGTCGTGAACTCTACTAGCATTAATATGTTTAAGAACCATCTAGATAGGCATTTTAAAAATATTAACATTTAAAATAAAAAAAATTAGCAACATAAGCTCTGGTGGTGGTGGTTGAGGATAAGTCGGTTGACGATAATGCCAGCTTGTGACATGCCAGCATGCATGTGATATGCCAGGAAAAAATTAAAAAAAAAAAAAAATTAGACTAACACGAACGTAGATGTAGCTTGTAGCGTAAATTAACCCACTTTTTGTTTAACTTTACCTACTTTCTTCTTTTTTTTTTCTTATCCTCCTTACTTGCATGTCTGTCTGTAACTCTCTTTACTTGCATGTCTGTAGTTTGCATGGTATGACAGTGAGTTAAGACTGTGTTTGCATGGTTTGTAAGCATTCTTATTTTACTTCTTTTCATCTTTCACCACTTTCCTATTCTCTTCGACTATTTTTCTGACTTGTTGGCAGTGGCTGGCAGATGATGATGGTGGTGTCTTTTTTCTCTCTTTCTGAATGAATGTTAACCCATGAGTGATAGGTGTTGCTACTTACTTAACCCCTTATTCTCCTCTCTTAACCCCTTACTCTTTCCTTTCTCTCGGGCTAATCATAGAGTAGATGTTAGGGTCTTTGTTAGCCTTAGCTTCTGTAGATCTGTAGAATACATAATTTAGCCATTGAACCTACTGTATTCATATCAGCTATGATGCCTGGTTGAATCAGCCACAGTGTCATGTAAACAAATGATCTTCTGCCTTTTTTTTTTGGCTGATCAAAGCATTGCCACTGGTTCTTTTCCAGATTTCCTTTGGTGTTTCTCTCTTAATTTGCTATTTCTTACTTTTGTAAAATTATTTTACCTGTTTTTTTAATTTATTATAACAATTTTATGAAGTTTATTGAGGAATTACCATTTGTCAGCTGGCTACCAAGCAACAAACATGAGAAAAAGGAAACCAACTTCACGCCAGTAATGGTGGACTGGTGGACAGATGTGAAGTTGGTTTCCTTTTACTATTCACAATTCTGCACCTGCATGACTTTGAATGCCTCTGGAAAGCAAACCCATGGTGATCCCGCTCTAATTTTTTGCTTGTGGATGCATCAGCTATATCAAGGAAATTTTTCATGCCAATTTTCATGTTGTTGAATTTTGAAGGTTTTTCTGGGGTCAAGGTCAAAGGTCATATAGAAATGGAACTTTATTTGATGCCCTATGGTTTTTACAGCAGAAATAAAGTTATTCTAGGTCCTTTCCTGAGCATTTTGAGACCAAGATTGTCAAAATCAGTATGCTAGTACCCAAGATATGACCTTTCAAACCTCCAAAGTCACTCTGTTGACCTCAAACTTTGGAAGGTCATAACTTGGAAACCCATTGACCCAGGAAGCTAAAATTTGGTGATTCATCATTCACCTAACCCAATCATCACACAAAAAAAATATCGGAGAAATTGGTGAAATGAGTGGCAGAAATTGCCAAAAAGTGTGTACATTTGACGTGAAATATCCCAAATGTTAGGAGTAACAAGATTAGGAAACCTTTGAGTATGATATGTATGTGTATGATACATACGATACTTATGCATACAATACATATGCAATATGTATGTACTATACTTTAGCATTTACAGCTGGCAGCAACATGCCCAGTAGTGTGTCCCTCGTACAACCTGCTAGTTTATATCGAGTTGTCTTTCTAGTGCTCCTCTGATTACATTATTTTTATAGTGATGCTTTTGAAAAATTTTTTTTTACAAGTTTTTACTATTTATTCTTATTACCGTATATATTATTTTGCATGCATTATTATTTATATACATTTATATACAAGATAAATATATCAGAGCAATGCCAGAACTTTACAGCCACAACTGGGAGCAAGTCCTCTACTGTCCCTGGTCACTTAGAATCTGTTTCCAGCTTGAGGGTGCTCTACTGCAGTACTTGCGTCACCCCTTGCAAACCCTCTGGTGGTACATTTTCTCTAATACAGTATCAGTAGAAAACCATTTTCTAATGCTGTCTGGGGGTCCCCAGGCACATAACCCCCCCTTTTCCCATTGAACCTTTGTATCGCAGTTTATGGATTTTGTGTTTTGTGGGGTCTCTGCAGAACAAAATAGTACAGGGTGTCCCAAAAGTCCCTATCTATTTTGTTGAAATAGGCTGAATTTCAAATAAATGTCACACTGACCTGAATACAGATGTATTTCTATACAAATTACAAGTATTACACCATTAAAATCTTTAATTAGTAGTTTCCACATGTGCTCCATCTGTATCTCTGCAAATCTCAAAGCGGTCAGCTGCATTGCGGAACACATTTCTGAGCATTTCAAGGGTTATTTTCTCAACTGCTTGCCTAATGCGATCTCGCAGATCTGGTAAATCTTGAATATTTCTGCGATAGACCTCTGATTTAATGAAACCCCCAAGCAAAGAAATCCAATGGGGTCAAATCCGGAGATCGCGCTGCCCAGGGCCTATTTCCCCCACGTCCAATCCAACGATTTGGAAAACGCTCGTTTAGGTATGTCTGAACAATTCTGGCATAATGACATGGTGCCCCATCCTGCTGAAAGACTACATTGTCAAGAATGCCATCTTCAAGAAGTTGAGGTTCTAGAAAATTTTGAAGCATATCAAAGTAAACAGCCCTATCACTGTAGCCTCTGCAAAGAAAAAGGGCCCGTAAATCATAGACTTTGTCATTCCAAGCCACACGTTGACTTTAGGTGAGTTTCTTTCCCATTCAGTGAACTCAGTTGACTTTTCATTATCCCAGATGCGACAATTATGTCGATTGATTTTACCACAGGTGTGAAAAGTCGCCTCATCACTAAATAAAATGTGGTCCATTAAATTGTTATTTTTGATTTGTTCGACCAGTTCCACACACATTGCTGCTCTTTTTGGAAAATCTTCCTCGTGTAAGCTGTGTAACAGCTGAATGTGATAACACTTCTTCAGCGTCGAACGCAAGATTCTGTGAACAGTTGTTTTGGGTATGGTCAATCTGTGGGATGCTTGGTGACCTGACATTCTTTGATCGTCTTCGAACATTATGCGAACAGATTCAATGTTTTGTTGTACTGTTCTTGGGCGTCCACTTCTTCCTTCATCATGCACAGATCCAGTCTTTTTGAATTTGTTCACCAATTCACGAATTGCTTTATCTGTCAGTCCAGTTTTCAGAAACCTTCTTGAGAATCGGTCTCTAATTTCACAACATTTCATTCCTCTGATGCGACATGTTACTATCATAACGCATTCATGCACATCCATCACCAATGATATGGATCTGAAAAAATTAATTAAAAATTTAAAAATAATTAAAATAGAAATCTAATGCATGTATTTGTCTAGAAAGGTGCATGCAATCATGTCATTAGAACATTCATTTGAAATTCAGCCGATTTCAACAAAATAGATAGATAGATAGACTTTTGGGACACCCTGTACAATAAAACCTTCACTATCCAGAAAACTTTAGAAACCAGCAAATTTCATATTAGGCCAATACAATTCACCAATCTAGAAACTGGGAAGCTTTCTGATGCCATCTGGAAAAATCTAGAACATCCTTAACATTTCTACTAAAATAAGACTAAATTTTACTTGTTTCAATTGTCCCATACATACTTAGCATAGTGTTTATGTTGATTACAATAGAGTTTACATTGGTGTACAGTGCAGTATAGCCAAAATTTGAGTTTTACTATTATTGTCCATTGGTTTTTCCTAGGTTAATGGTACCCTCAGATAACTGGAAAATTTAGATAACCAGAAAGTTTTACTGTACCTGCAAATGGTGAGGGCTGACTGTATGTTTAAATTTAGGGTGGAGTGAAAAAATCAAAAGTGCCAGGATCAAAATTGAGGGGGTCTAGATGTCTTTTGTCCAGGATTAAACTTTAAAACCAATTTTTGGTGGTTGCATACAAAACTGTGACTCCTACTGGCCAATTTATACAAATTATATGTGCGTGCAACCAAAATTTGAACCCAGTGACCTATCTTGGGTTCTGGACATGATAGAAAAACAATTTAAAAACTGTTTGATGTATTTTTTACCTCTGAAGTAGCTTAAAGCATTTGTAGATGGCTGCAGGATCAATAATGCATCAAAAAATCCATATTTATATTATTTTTTAGCCAAAAATTGCAATTTTCAGCTTTTTTTTTTTTTTTTTTTTTTTGCAAATATTTTAGGCAATTTGTGGTAAATATGTACAATTATATGTACAATTTTCTACTGAAAATACAGCCATCCCTTGCTTAACAAAGGTTCAATTAATGAATGTTCATTACAATGAAGGTTTTTATTTAATACTACTTTCGAATATTACAAAGGGAATTTCGCTGTAATGAAGGCAAAGGTCTTTAAAATCCATGGCGCACTACATTGGTGATTCCTGCAAAACAGGCAAGCCTTCTCCCCTGCCCAACACATGGCCTCCCACCATCTCTGCAACACACTTTCACAGCATCAGTGTTCATTGTGCATTCTCACATGTTGCATTCATAATGAAAGTGATGTTCTATAAAGTGTTGTTTATTGTTACTATTTCATAACCCCAGTATATAGCATGGCATCAAAATGTCCAAGCTCGACATCATTACCCAATCCAACGAAGAAGAGGAAGGCAATAACGATGAATTTTGCTTGGAACCAAACTGAATTTTTCCCATACAGTATAAACAATAGACAATTAGGTCCCACTTAACGAATTTTCACATAGCGAAGGCTTTTTATGAACATAACCCCTTTGTTAAGTGAGGGACATCTGTATTACAAATCAACTTAAGATTAATCTAAAGTATCACTCATTAAACAAAGTAAAAAAAAAAAAATCATCAAAACAGCTTCAGAATATTGTATTTATCATTTTCATCAGTTTTCTTGATTTTATCTTTTGTCGAATAATGCCATCATGACGTTCAAATCCTACCACAGATGAGGAAGCCTCTGTTACAAGTTTAATGTGCCTCTCTACAGCCTGATTATGACAAGGCTGGTTGAGTTTGTGCTTCCTTTCTTATGTTTATGAGTTCTTCATTGGTTAGAGATGCTATGATAGGGGGCTCATGAATATCAGGTGAATTTAAGTTTATCATTTTGAGATACCCTTGAGCTTCGTTATCGATTTTAGGCACCATGAATCTCCTGACACTACCATCTCTCACAACACTCAAGTCACACTGTAACTCTGGGACTTCAGTATCCTCATCTGAATCAATTATCAGGTCACCACCTTCGAAGTCATTGTCTATCACTGTTTCAACCGATTCATTCCCTCTGACCAAAAGTACCTTGTTAACTGCGATGTTGTGGATTTGTGGGTCTGAATCAGCAAGCATGGCAATTAATATGTTGTCAGGGTGAGCATAGTATGCATTTCAGTAGAGGGTTTTTAGGGCTATCTCCCTGGCTTCCTTGTGAGGAAATTTCAGGATCCTTTCGAGCATATCATAAAAGTGCTTAGCACCATCTGTGCATCGATACTGCTTGATATGGAACCAACTTGGAAAATAGACCAAGATACAAAACTGCAAGTGTGACCAGAACTTTGGAAGGCTTCCTTTGAGATGTATTGGTCTAACTTCAAGGAGCTCAAGATCAGGATCAACACAGCCAAGCATAACAGCCATATGGGTTCTGTAAGCATAATACTGATCAGCACTGAGGTCCTCCAGTACTTCATTAGGAATAACTGGAAATTTTGAATTCCTAATTGGCTTGAATGAAATCACATCCCACTAAGTTCAACCCCTATCTTTCCTGGAAATGAGTCTGGGCTCTTTGTTGATCCATCCAGAGTAACAAAAAGATGACGAAGGGGGAGGTCATTACAGTGTAGTAGGCAAATGCTCCACTGCAAAGGTCTACCAAGCAGTTCTTCCAGGCATCTGATAGTTCGACCATTTGAAATGGTCATTGCATTAGTCCCATCAGATCCTATCATAGCAAGTTTGGTTTGTAATTCAATGTCTTTGAGGGCCTTGTATATATCTGTTGCAATAATCAACCCCTTGCCATTACTTGGAGTTACATGTGAGAGGTAGAAATCACCTGAAATAGTATTCAGAAATTAGAGATAATTTTTTAGATATTTCAGGGTTTATATCTATTTTCCAATTTCTATATCCAGAATTCATCTTAATAAATATTTTGAGTAATATCTGTTACAAAATGCAAACTAAAGATCAAAATTTTAAATCTTACCAGGTTCTCCTACAATTACATAGTGCTCTTCTAGCTCAGTTCTGTAATATTTGCCATTCACTTCCATTGTCACCATTGTTGCATCCTTGCGACCATCTACATAAATAGCATCCACCAATTCAAACAATTTATCCTCCTCTTTTCTTATGGCTTTATGATATTTTTCATGTTCTCTTCTCAGCTTATTCCTGCAAAGTTCATAGTGCAAATTTACTCAATTTTAAAGACAGTTATTTAAGCAAGCTCCATAGGTTTTGACTAACAATATTTAAATTTCAACACTTGTTTGAAATGTATGCCTTTTTGTGAAATGCTTGATTTGAATCAGAAACTAATGTATGAGATAATTGGACTGTTACAGGCTGTCAATTACGTTCATCTTATCAGTAGTAATGATAATTCCATAATCCTCTAAAACTGCTGATGCAATTGCTGCTCTGGCTCTGTCACTTACTTGATACCTGGTAAAAGACATTTATTTTATATCGAGTTAATATTTTAATAAGATATTCATTGGACAGCAGTGTCCAAGATTTGGACTCTAACTATTAGCAATGTTACATGGATTATAAATAATTTTTCAAAGGTATTTTCAACAGAGCAACAAGAGTGTTCAAAGCATACTCATATTTTAAACAATACAGTATACCTGTCACACTGCTGAGCAAAAATAAAATTTTATAATTTGTAGCACAATCATTTCAAGAAACCCAGATTTTGGTGGCCATTAATCGAAAGTTTTTTAATTTATATATATCAAACTCACTGATTCTTTTCTTTTGTTTGCTCCTGTTGTACTCCTCTCCTTTTGTATCTGATGTAAGGCATTCCTTAAAAGCAACACATCATCCTATTCTAGCTGATTTCTGGTCCTCATAGAAAGCATAGGCCTAGTCTTATTCTGTCATTTTGAGTTCCAAATGTTCCAAATCTCTTCTCTGATTTGAGTCCTCACAGATGTCAAACAACTTGGAAGTTTTTTCATTGAAGGAAGAAAGATCACTCTGGAACTTGTCACCACATTTCTTTTTTGGATATCTATCAAACCTACAAAATTACCAAAACTTAAAAGTTGTGAATCCAAATTTCAATTATAAACCCTAAGTCAAGTTCTAGTCAAAACAGAATTTATTATTGATCGTTCTTATTATTTGTAAATCACTGAATCACATGATTATGTATTTTTTGACAATAAGGTTATCAAAATACAAGTATTTATCAATTCTGTAAATTCAACCTGAAAAGAAAAATATAAAATATAATTTCAAATAAAAAAAAATATTTGGAGAAAAAAGGCCAAATAATTGCACTTTGAGCAAAAATGATGAAATATGGATTTTTTTTATGCATTATTGAGCCTGCAGCCCTCTGCAAATGTTTTAATCTGCTTCAGAGGTAAAAAATACATTATAAACAGTTTTTAAATTGTC
The DNA here is from genome assembly GCA_023014485.1 of Bathynomus jamesi. Lineage (NCBI taxonomy): Eukaryota > Metazoa > Arthropoda > Malacostraca > Isopoda > Cirolanidae > Bathynomus > Bathynomus jamesi. The sequence goes on from JAJOZX010001938.1 coordinate 279,187, forward strand.
TTTCTGTCATGTCCAGAACATGAAATAGGTCACTGGGTTCAAATTTTGGTTGCACGCACTTATGATTTGTATAAATTGGCCAGTAGCAGTCAGTTTTGTATGCAACCACCCAAAATTGGTTTTAAAGTTTAATCCTGGAGGAAAGACAACTATCTAGACCCCCCTCAATTTTGATCTTGGCACTTTTGATTTTTTCACTCCACCCTAAATTGTTTATTATTTTGATTTTTTCACTCCACCCTAAATTTAATTATTATTCAAGAAATCTAGAATTTTTCTTTATTATTATTAGCTATTTTTGTTTTATTTGTATATTTAATTATTATTTCACAAGAAAGTTAGGTTTTCTTTTTCCTTTTTATTTTAATACTGGCACCACATGGTTGCTGTTTGTTATCGCTAATCCCCAAGGGACTCTAGACTTCTCAATCTAATATACTATTTCAGAAATGAAGCCTTATATATATATATATATATATATATATATATATATATATATATATATATATATATATGTAACAGTTTTTTGTGCACACCTACAAGTCGCTACAATTGGTGTAGAACAATGCAGTTTTCACCATTCGATGCGGCTTTTTATTGTGCAGTGCCCATGCTAAAAAAAAAATTCCCTAACATAATTCCTTCCCCCCCTTTTAGGGGTAGTTCTTCCCATGCCTGTACATGCATTTTTTTAATTTTTCATTTTTAATCATAATTTTGGCACAAAATAAGTAAATATTTACTAAACATTTAATATCATTCGATTCACAAAAGATTTATTTATCAATTCAATTTAAAAAAGTATATATTTTTAAAATTCATGAAGAACTTTTTGCAAAAAACTAAAAACAAACATGCATTTTTAAAATTCAATGATTTTTATACAAAATATTTTGATATTTTTAAAATTCAATGATTTTTATACAAAATATTTTGATATTTGTTATAATTTTAACATTTTTCGATTCACAAAAGATTTCTTTATTGATTCAATACAAAAAGCTACATAATTAAAATGGGCAATTTAAATAAACACAAGTTTAAAGTTAAATGAGCCACACTAGAAATTATTTACCATGATTTTTGTGCATTTTATTACTGTGGCTTTTGTACAAATAATTTTACGTATACACAAACAATTTGATAGGATATTGATTTATCATTCTATTTTTTAGTTGTCATAGAAATACATTAATTAAGTTATCTGATTAGATGTGCTTTTATAGTTGAAGATCATTTTTAGAAAATTATTTATTTTCCCCACTTTAAAATATTACAAAATTTCTATTAGGTATCCTAATATCATTATGCCTGTTGCTGTAAGTAAGAAAATAGCAATTAAATAATTAATTTTAAAACATTAAATGACGTCATCAAGATCATTACAAAACCTATGGTAAAATTATTGAATACCCGGTTAGGTTCATTGAATGCCAGGTTAGGTCATCTGTACGCCCTTGATGATTGGTTAGGTTAAGTCGTGATATTTTCATTGGCTTTAACGAAAATATCATGATGACCTAACCAATCATCAAGGGTGTATAATTAACCTAACTGGGCATTCAATTAACGTACCTGGGCATTCAATTAATCTAATCGGGCATTCAGTTGACCTAACTGGCCATTTAATTAACCTAATCGGGCATTCAGTTTACCTAACTGGACATATATATATATATAGCATTCAACATCCACCCCGGCAATGCCGGGTTGCTCCACTATTATTGAATACCTGGTTAGGGTCATTGAATGCCAGGTTAGGTCATCTGTATGCCCTTGATGATTGGTTAGGTTGTCGTGATATTTTCGTTGGCTTTAACGAAAATATCATGATTTAACCTAACCAATCATCAAGGGTGTACAATTAACCTAACTGGGCATTCAATTAACGTACCCGGGCATTCAATTAATCTAATTGGGCATTCAATTAATCTAATTGGGCATTCAGTTGACCTAACCGGCCATTTAATTAACCTAATCAGGCATCATTACTATTATAATTTAGCAAAAATGTGTCTGCCTGTCTGTCCGCAGAAAAAACTTTTACGTTTCTGAACTGATTTTGACCAAACTTCGCATGGTGGATGGGGGTGATGAGTAATGAATGAAAATATGTTACCAACCCCTCCCCCCCACCACCAATTACTGGGCCCAAGGGCCCCCAGCACCACGATAAAACTATAGAAAAGAACGCAGCAATGAAAATCTTGAGCTTCACATTGTGTCAATATTTGTGAAGCTTAAGATTTTCATGACTTGACTATAGTTTTATTGACCAAATAATTGAACCCCCAGTAATTAGGGGCCTGTAACCCCCCAATTACTGTCGGTTCAATTATTTGGTCTTCAATAAAACTATAGAAAAGAATGCAGTCATGAAAATCTTGAGCTTCACATCCGAGTTCATCGTATCAAGATTTGTGAAGTTTTAGATTTTCATGGCTGCGTTCTTTTCTGTAGTTTTATTGACCAAATAATTGGTTCGCCAGTAATTGGAGGGCCACAGGCACCCCAATTACTGAGGCCCAAGGTGAGAGGAATGGGAATGATATCCAGATAAAGGGCTATTGATGTTCAAAATAAAATACGCTGTAGGCCCACAATTCGGCTTGGGTCCAAGGTCAAAGCACCGCAGATCTAGCAAAATCGGTGCGTAGCGCCAATCTTTTGCTAGTTACTTACTAAAATGAGAAAAAAGAAGGGGGGGGGGCTTGTGTCAGTAAAAATTCCTTTTGAGACTCTTCTGCCTACCTATTAGATTAGGAAACTAATTTTAATTTTTTATGAGAACATTTTTTTCTAGATATAGCCTCTAACCTATGGGTCATTCCATGTCAAGTGGACCTGTGGTCCCCACCTCACCATGTCAGATTTTGTTCTAACTTTGCTCACAGATTCTTTTAAGCCTTAAGGGAAGTTCTGCAATGTTTTAGTTCCATATCTCTTGTGGTTCTGTCACTAGGGCTCCAAGAGCATGGGCTACTTTGTCCATCACATTGAGCGCCGAATTATTTGTGCCATTTTTAGCTAGTCAGCATTCCACAGTAACAAATCCTTCTGCTCTGAAAATTTGCTCCTAGGGTCAAAATTTACTGTAGATTTCAAAACACATTACTAGACCTCTAGGAAGTATAGATTTTCCATAAAATATCTCCAAAGTAAGCTTCAAATTACATTTTGATTCCTGGGAAGCCACTTTTAGAAAATTATAGCTCTGGATCTACTTGATTCTGTGAGCTTTTGTTAGAAACCAAGAAAGTACTGCCCATATGCTACAAAATGTTTCAATCTGAATCTTCCTACCTGTTCTAGTTGCTGAGATAAAAGGCATCAAAAATGGCCAAAATTAATTTGTGTGACAAGAACATCCTATCTTTAAAGCTCAAAATGATTATGTGGGACAGCTTGCACCCTACTCTAACAAAAACCAATGAAAAGAGCATGTCCTGAAATACTAGGGCCTAGTTTTTTATTTTGGTGTCTTGCTTTTTTGTAGGTCTAGTAGAACTTTGAAATTTTGTTCTGTGTGATGTTTCTAGCATTATATTTGTTAATTTATTTGCACTCCTGCGTTGGTCCATGGTGGCTAAGCCACTGCCAGTTTCTCTAATTGATAACTATTAAAGATAATTTATTAATACAAAGGAGTCTCTCTCAGTTTTTCGAGAAATTGGCAACTCCATCGCCAAGGGGCCACGCCTGGTAGCTGTGCAGGTCTAGCAACAGGTCCCAGTCTAGCAACAGGTCCCAACCACCCACCAACTCATCTTTCCTTGACTTTCTAACTGGATCCAGAACTGTGCAACTCCTTTTCAAAGCTTTCAAACAAATTTTCTATAGTAGACATTGTAGGGTGGAGTATATTTTTATGAAAATCAATATTTAAAAATTCAGGGGTGCTAGATAGTTGTCAAATGTCTAAAAATGAACATTGGTAGTGGTTTTGGGTGGTTGCAAGTGATACTGCATCAGCAACCCTATATGTACCACATCCATACGCAACTGTAAAAAACCCTGTATTTTGCCTATTTTGGGTTCTATAATAGGTAGAAACAATCTAAAAACTGTTTATGATTTTTTTTTATGCTGAGACTGATAAAATTATTTCCAAAAGTGTAAAACAAGAGTTTTAACACATTTTCATGAAAAAGTAATGCATATTGACCATATATTACAAATTTACACTATAAAATTTCATCAAATAAATGTAGAATCTAAACAAATTCTTGCTTTGTATTAAACTTTTTTGTCAGTTTATGGGATTTTATGCACTGCTGGATCATGCCATCTCTTCTATTGAACCCAATGACAGCTGCAGATGCCTCAGTCACAAGCTTCATATGGCGTTCTACCACTTGATTGTGGCATGGCAGTTTGAACTTCAAAGGATTTTTTCTAATGTTCGCAAGTTCAGTTGATGTAAGATGGGTAACTATTGGAGGCTTTGCTGTCAAGTTATCAAGGTTACTCATCTTGTCATACGATTTAGCATTTTCATTGATTATAGGCACCTTAAATTTCCTGATAGTGCGGTCTCTTCTATAACTCAAACTGTCATAATCATCATCATTCACATCATCCTCAGCTTCCAAATCTCCGCCGGTGAAATCCATTTTGACTCTGATGTCCTGGATTGTTTTCTCTACTTCACCCCTCAGTGCCAGGATCTTATTTACTGCAGTGTTTCTTCTCTCCCTGTTCTTATCACCAAGCATTGATATTATAATGTTTTCGGGGTGAGCAAAAAAAGCATTCCTTCTTAGGGATTTTAGGGCAATGTCTTTTACTTTCTTATTAGGAAACTTGGAGATTCTGCTCAGCATTGAAAAGAAGTTTCTTGAACCATTGGTCACTGAGTGATTCTTCTTGATTTCAAACCAGCTGGGGAAATACACTTTTAAACAGAACTCGGCAACAGTTATCAATACTGAACTCGGCTTTTTCTGTGAAACATAGAATCTGAGTATTCTACAACCTAATGTCAGCCATCTTGAGTGATTTAATGGCCCAACTTCTAAAAGCTCAAGGTCCTTTTCAATAGTCCCTAGCATGACTGCCATGCATATTCTATAAGCATAGTATTGGTCACAACTGAGATCATCAATTACATCATTGGGCACTATAGTGAAATTCTGATTGGCTTAAATTTGACATCATCCTATTCAGAAACCATACCACCTAGCTGTTTTCCTATTGGCCCTGAAAAACTATCAGGGCTCTTTGTAGTCCCATCAAGCTCCATGAAAACATGACGAAGAGGTAGGGTAGCTCGTTACAATGTAAGAGGCATATGATCCTTTGCAGTGGTCTTCCAATAAGCTCTTCAAAGACCCTGATTGCCCCTGAATTATGTCCAGTCATCACTGCAGTTCCATCTGACCCCATGACTTGCAGGTTGTTTTCCAGATCAGTGTCCTTCACTGCTTCATAGAGACTTAGTGCAATTGATACACCATTCCCATTCTCTGGGGCAGTGATGGCGAACCTATGACACGCGTGTCAGCAGTGACACGCCTAGTGATGTTAAAAAACTGGTTTTTTTATGTCCATGTTGTTTTTTTTGTTCTTTTTGTCATTTTTTTTTGTTTTTTATTGTTGTTTTTGTTTTTTTGTTTTTTTTTAATAATTAATATAGATATTGCCAATTTAATTATAAGGTATACTTTTGCAATGATATATATTATAAAAATAAATACATAAATAATAAAATAGGCCATATGGTACCAGTATAGAATGTCCTTTTCAGCCTATTTACAGAAAAAAACTGGCCTCTTTCTTGCACTGAAAGTCTTGTATCTTGAGATCCGTTAAACTTGTGAGAACACTGGCTGGGAGCTGACTGCCCATTGTCCAACCTTTCCAGGACTCTCCCATCCATGCCTCGGATTTTGAATCTCCCACCTAACTATCCTTTAGACCCGCGATGACATATTTTTAACCCCGAGACCATCCATATATATACATACACATACACCCATATACATATATACCAATATATACATAAATACTTATATACACATATTTATATCTATTATATACCCCATACACACGCATACATCCAGAATTCCAGATACATACGCATGCATACTCACATATATACCTACACAAACTCATACACCTCTATTTCGCCCTTTCATTACCTCCGAGATCATTTAGCACATACAGTAATATCCATACAGCCAAAAGAAACCAATTAAGCACAGACAGAGCAGCAAAGCTAGTATTTATATCCCAAAATGCAAAATTCCAAGAAAGTGAAGTAAAACATGGTGCTACATTGGCTTCGTCAACATCCAAATCTGCAATAAGTACCAGTACCTGTGATATTGAAACTATATGCTCTAATCAATCTAGTGATAATGATTCTTCAATGGAAATACAATCAGATAATGAAAGTTAAACAGCATTAGGTTAACACAAAGGTTAAAGAAAGAGATGAATATTTTTATTTTTTTTATTTTTCTATTTGGAATATATATATATATATACACACACTGGTATTCTTGCCAATCACAATTATATATATTGTTTTATACCAGTATTATGTATTTTTTATTATGTATATTATACCAGTACCTGTGATATTGAAACTAGCATATATGCTCTACCCAATCTAGTGATGATTCTTCCATGGAAATGAAGGTTAAACAACATTAGGTTAACAAAAAGGTTCAAAAAAAGGTGAATATTTTTTTTTTCTATCTGGAATATATATATATACTGGTACTCTTGCCAATCACAATTATGTATATTGTTTGAAATGAGGAAGAATGTTTTATGTTCTAGTTAAAAAATATATATATATGTTGGGGTAAATGTGATAAATTGGTAATTATGCATAATTACCGGTAAATATTCATAATTGAAAATATCATGACTTAACCTAACCAATTGTCAAGGGCGTACAGTTGACCTAACCGGGCATTCAATTGACCTAACCTTGAATGCCCTGTTAGGTCAATTGAATTGAATGCCAGGTTAGGTCAATTGAATGCCCAGTTAGGTCAACTGTACGCCCTTGACAATTGGTTAGGTTAAGTCATGATATTTTCAATTATGCATATTTACCGGTAATTATGCATAATTACCAATTTATCACATTTACCCCAACATATACATATAAAAATGAGGGTTTGTTTTTCCTTTCTATTATATACTTTTTGCGTGATTCAGTTTTTCTAAAAGATGACTATATATACTAGGTATAACCGTATAAGCATGGTAGTATAGTAAATTATAGGTAATACTAATATACTTATTAGATTAAAGGAAGAAAAATATGGAATAAGTTTAAAACAATAAAAAACAAAAAAAACAGACTATCTTCGTTTTAAACAAAAAAAATGACCAAAAAAACAAAAAACGACAATAAAAAACGACTCACATCACTAGGTCACACGCTGCAGGGTTTCAGGTGACACACGATGGAAGTTGAAAATGTTTGGTATTCTGATGAAAAACTGCAATAAATCGTCTGCGCCCTAGTACTTTCGATTAATAAGTCAGCTATCTATGATTTTGTAGTTAAATTTAAAATGCATGTATGCAAGTGACACGCCAACAATATCATTATTTAAAAAACACGAATTTTGGCACACTTGGATAAAAAGGTTCGCCATCACAAAATTTAAGGAAATAATAAATGTATTTGAGATCAGTAGATTACCAGGTATGACCAATGAACATATATAACTATCGCATAGTTCTTACTCCAGTGGAGGCGTGGAATTGTTTGGGAGATGAGGGCATAGATCTATTGTGGGATCTGATGTAGAAGATATATGAACAAGAGGAAATGCCGGAGGAGTGGGGGGATAGTACACTTGTACCTCTCTACAAAGAGAAGGGGGACATCCAGGATTGTGGAAATTATAGGGGAATAAAGCTTATGTCACACACGATGAAGGTTTGGGAAAGGATTATAGAGAAAAGGTTAAGAGAAGAGACAACTGTGGGGGAAGAGCAGTTGGGTTTCATGCCAGGTAGGGGAACAACTGATGTGATTTTTGCACTGAGGCAGTTGATGGAGAAACACCGGGAGCGACAAAAGGGACTGCACATGGTTTTCATCGACCTAGAGAAAGCATATGATAGAGTGCCACGCCAGGAGGTTTGGAGGTGTATGAGAGAGAAAGGTGTGCTGGAGAAGTACGTTAGGTTGGTGCAAAGTATGTATGAAGGAGCAAGGACCCAGGTTAGGAGTAGTGTAGGTGTAACGGAATGGTTCCCCGTGAGGGTTGGTCTACATCAGGGATCTTCTTTGAGCCTGTACCTTTTTGTTTTGATTATGGATGTGTTGGCCCAGGGGATAAAAGATCAATCCCCTTGGTGTATGCTCTTTGCAGACGATATTGTTCTGTGCAGCAACAGGAGAGAAGTAGTAGAAAGAAAATTGGAGGAATGGAGGAGGGCTTTTGAAGACAGAGGGTTGAAAATCAGCGGAAAGAAAACGGAGTACCTGAGGTTCTACGAAAATCAAGACTCAGAAATTAGTTTAGAGGGAGCGAGGTTAAAGAGAGTAAGTAAGTTTACGTACTTGGGATCGACAGTGGCTGAGGACGGTGAGCTGGACACAGAAATAACACACACAGTGCAATCTGGTTGGAAAAATTGGAAGAAAGTTTCAGGGGTGTTGTGTGACCGAAGAATAGGCACAAGGGTTAAGGAAAAGGTGTATAAGACTGTGGTAAGACCGGCTATGATGTACGGGGCTGAGTCTTGGGCTATAAAGAAAGATCATGAGAAAAGACTAGATGTAACGGAGATGAGAATGCTGAGATGGATGTGCGGAGTGACAAGGTTGGATAGAGTAAGGAATGAAAGGATAAGGGGCACAACAAAGGTTGGAGAAATCTCGAGGAAGATACAAGAAAGTAGACTGAAATGGTATGGACATGTGATGAGAGGGGACGAAGATTATGTGGGTAAGAGAACGATGAATATGGAGGTGCATGGCAGGAGAAAGAGAGGCAGACCGAAGCGAAGGTGGATGGAGAAGGTGAGGGACGATTTGAGGGAGAAGGGTTTGTCGGGGGAAGAAGCCCAGGACCGGGCTGTGTGGAGGAGGCTGGTCAGAAACGCCGACCCCGCATAGAGGCGGGAACGGGCGAAGAGAAAGAAGAAGAAGAAGATAGTTCTTACTCCTTAATGTTACTGAGACCAAATTTATGCTATCCACTAAAAATTTAAAACATACCATACAGAAAACAGTGGCTTACCTGGTTCTCTGACTATAACATAGTGCTCTTCTACTTTGGTTTGTTGATAATGTCGCCCCTCTAACTCTGTAATTGTCACAGTACCATCCTGTTGGCCATCAACATAAATGCTGTCCACTAAACCAAAGAATACTTCTTCCTCAGCTCTGATCTGTTCACGGTACTTACACCGTTGCCTTCGTAGTTTACAACTGTATTAATGAAAATTATTTACAAATTTATAAGGCTGGAGGTAGCACTGATAAACAGGAATATGTACAACAGGAAACAATGAACAGTGATGGGCTAAATACACTGACTTTTATGCCTGAACCCAATATATTTGAAATTTATTTTTCCATGTTACAATGTATAATATGGTATGTATAATTAAATAAAATTACTTTACTTCTTCTTAGTAGTAGTAATTGTAATTTTGTTGAAAAAGCTTAGGAAATGTGGATGAAAATGTAATCATGATAATTTTGAAATCTTACCTGTTAATGACGTTAGTGTTGTCAGTTGTCAGTATTTTTAATTTAGAAATTTTGACTGAAATACATAGATAAATTAATTCACAGGTTTACGGAGCACATCACAAAATTACATTTAAAATAAAAAATTTACTATTGGCTAAGAAGACATTCTTGTAATTAATTTAGTACTACCCAGGATAGAAAGTTATGATGACTTACCATGAAAAGTCTGTGGCTAGTTTGTCCACCTTTGTCTCAATGGTGCGCAAGGATAGTGGATAAACATTACACCAAATCCATTGTTTCCTTAACTCATCTGCAACTTTTGTGATGTTTTCCTTGGTTTTCCAGTTTGGCTCCTTAAGTAGATGCTGAACAACTTGTTCAGTGGTAGGTAATTTTCCATTAGGAAAACTGTCAATAGATGGAAAACTATGGCCACCGTGTAAGACTTTTGTTGTCTGGCTTCTACGTTTCATAAGTAACTAAAAATCTTGAAGATGTTAAACTAGTGTTAATTGAATAGGTTATAAAAATTCTGAAAAATAGAAGTAAATATAAAGTAGGTTGGACAAAAACAGCTACTGATTTTAATTTAACTCGCAAAAAATATGTTTATACATCATGATGTACATTTGTACACTTGAAAATAATTTTGTTGTTCTCAGCATCAAAAAATCATAAGATGCACTTTTTAGATTGTGCTTCTAGCTATTATAGAGCCCCAAATAGGCAAAATAAAGGGTTTTTTGAGTTGCATGTGGGTGTGGCACATATAGAGTGTGGTTACTGATGCGATATCACCAGCAACCACCAAAATAACCACCAAAAACCACCACCAATGCTCATTTTTAGACATTTGACAACTATTTAACACCCCTGATTTTTGAAACTAAACACTCACTCCACCCTAGTAGACAAGGTATTCCCTGGCAGCATGTACCCTCTTCCCATGGCACTCGGTGTAGGAGCAGGAATAGTTGTCAAGATATGCTGCTCTGGAATCCAACAAGTGTCTTTTCTAGATGGCCACTGAAAGTGTCATGCTGGCCCATGAGGGTGCATAAATGTAATTAATGCATCTTTTTCTTCCTCACAGACTTCACAAATGTTTCCAAGCCACCATAAATCATCATAAATGCATGCCACATATTGGCCTGGTTGCAGTTTCAACTGTCGTTGATCAATGTCACTGTATATTCCAACATTGGCCACAAAATAATATGTAGATCTTGAAACTCGGCTAACTTGAATCTGTTTATCATTTACTGGAACAAAATGATGATTTTCTCGAGTTCCAGTTACTGTATGCCCATGATTAAATCTTATTTCCTGTGCTTCTCTCTCTGCTTCTATTTCATCAGTTGAAACAAAAAAGAATGTAATTCTGTGCACATCTTTTTGGCAAAATTCAAAGAGATCAGTAGGTGTGAGAATCTGACCAGTTACTGGTCTTTGCAAGCTGGCACAAGCTGCCAATCTTTTCACAGTGCCCCCTACACCATCACATGCTGATTTTCCATGGCTGGTAGCAAAAAGTTCCATTCTGCTGTTATCCCACCAAAATCTTTGCTGTGCCAACAAAGGTTCATGAAATTTTTGTAGTTTTTGTACTGGCCTGCAGCACCATCACTGAAGTAATGAATGTGCTTGATTACTTCAAAATTTTCTTTCAGAAATCCAATCAACTACTTCAGAAAGACATGTACTGCAACAGTATCATGCTTCAGACAGTCACTGATGACACAAAAACATTCACTTCTAATTTCATCTGAAACTTTGTGATACATTACAAAAGGATGCAGTGTTGCTTGGCTGTTGTCCCAGTGAAAACCTTGCGCTGCATCTTGTACCACAAAAGAATAGTTCTCTGCAAAATCCATTAAGGTTATTGCTTCTTCAGGTTTTATTTCCTCCTTTAGGGACTTCAAGTGAGCACTTTGGTGATTTGAAACGTAATGATGAGTTGATGACCACAAAGGAAGATAATTTTTGAAGTCAGTTCTGTGATAAAATCCTCTACTGACAACTGTTTCATAATCAAGGTGTCCCTGTCAGTGTGAACCCATTGTTTATATTCAATCATTTCTTGTGGATCCATTTCTGCTTGTTCGGTAAAAATAGCTGAAAGGTGGTGATCCTAGTGCTGGTGCTCCAGGGCACAGTTCATACCATTGTAGTATACAGTCTTTTGACTCCAAATTGCAAACACATTTTTGCATCAGCATTTTGTAATCCTCATGAATATCAGCTCCAGTCAACATCAGTTTCACATTTTGGTGAATTGTACATACACAAACACTGTGTACCCCTGCTACACCAACTGTCACACACCACTTTGGTTGAAGTTCACAGAACTTAGAGAAGCCAATTTCAGGGCCATTTCAGGACCATTTCTTTCAAATTGCTGAGCAGCAGTCTTTTTTGTTTTTGAAGGTTTTTTTCATCAATCCTGACAGACACCCAATCTTTCTTCCCTGGGCACATCCAGCTGAATTCATCATCATAAAACTTTTGAACTTTACTACTACTTCCTCAGGCAGTGTTTTTCCTTTCTTTTTTCCTGGTATTGCAAGAATACCTGACTCTGCTTTCAACTTCCTGGCTGTTTTAACCATTCGAAGAGAAACTCCAAATTCTTCTGCTGTTTGTTGTATAGACCAGCTGTTAGGCTCCAGAGTTAGAATCTGCAGTTTCCTTTCTTTGTCTGATAATTCCATTTGACTTTTCAATTCTTCCAACAGTATTTCATAATCTTCACAATTTCTGCACCTCTGCTGACTTGTGCGAGCTTCCATTTCACCCACATCAATCCCTGTAAGAGTTGCCATTTTCTGACCAATAGCTTCTTGTGCTTGTCTTGTCTTTCTTTTGACATATCCTGGTAAATCTCCCTTGCTCACTTTTTGTGGCTTTACAGGGGAAATGTCGTGTTGAACAGCTGGTGTCTAGTTTCTGCTTTTGTGCTTCTGGTGGATCAAATGATTCACTTGATATTGAACTGATTCTTTGTATTTCAGCCCTCTGTTTCCTGCAATCAGGACAAAGTTTCTGTCCAGGCTTGATGTCTTTGCCAGTCTCTTCCTTCAACAGTTGAGTTGTTGCAATGTCAATTGCCCGAAGTGATTTTTTGGGTAATGTTGATTTATCATATTCAAATGGGTTGCAACAGTGCTTCTGCAGACTCTCATATCTGGTCAAAAGAAACTGTTTATGGTGCAAGCATATGCATGCATCTTCCTTAAATTGGACTACTTCTATTCCTGTTTGAAGAAAAAGTAGTTGTCTTTCCTGAACTGTCAGCTCTGTGAACAGTTTCAAACCACATTTTCTGGAATATATTTTCAGGTGACACTCTGTTCCTTCTTTATTTCCAATAGTACAAGCTTCCAGTTTTCTTTCAGTTTCCATGGATTCTCCCACATGAACACTACTAGTATCTGATGATTCGGCCATTTTCAGTTTTGATCTGAAAACAGTAATAGTCATGTATTACATGTTGTTGAACATAAATAAAAATATTATGTATAGCCTAGCACATAGCACCTAGTCCTGCACTATATAATCAGTAATAAGAACAAAAGAAAAATAAAACATTGTGCCAATGAAATAACAATTATAATGCTAGAAACATCACACGGAACAAAATTTCAAAGCTTGACTAGACCTACAAAAAAGCAAAACACCAGAATAAAAAACTAGGCCCTAGTATTTCAGGACATACTCTTTTCAATGGTTTTTGTTAGAGTATGGTATGAGTCGTCCCACATGATCATTTTGAGCTTTAAAGGTGGGACATTTTTGTCACATAAATTAATTTTGGCCATTTTTGATGCCTTATAACTCAGCAACTAGAACAGGTAGGAAGATCCAGATTGAAACAGTTTGTAGCATATGGGCAGTACTTTCTTGGTTTCTAACAAAAGCTCACAGAGTCAAGTAGATCCAGAGCTATAATTTTCTAAAAGTGGCTTCCCAGGAATCAAAATGTAATTTGAAGCCTACTTTGGGGATATTTTAAGGAAAATCTATACTTCCTAGAGCTCTAGTAATGTGAGTTTTGAAATCTACAGTAAATTTTGATCCTAGGAGCAAGTTTTCAGAGCAGAAGGATTTGTTACTGTGGAATGCTGACTAGCTAAAAATGGCACAAATAATTCAGCGCTCAATGTGATGGACAAAGTAGCCCATGCTTTTGGAGCCCTAGTGACAGAACCACAAGAGATATGGAACTAACACTTTGCAGAACTTCCTTTAACCCTTAAGTGCGCATGTCCCATTTTGAGACATAACTGTGTGTGTGCGGTACTGAGTACTGGTATAGCATTTTATTAATTTATCAGGTGAATAAAAGGAAATGAAGCAAACATATGATTATTTTCATACAAAAGAATTAATGTAAATATATATTCCTACACTTATAAGAATGAAATCATCAGAAATAAGTGATCATCAAATTTATATAAAAAAATTAAAAGAAATTAGTAATGATGTATATCTATTATATATATACACATTATATAATGCATATATATTATATATATACACATTATATAATGCATATATATTATATATAATATATATACACTATATAATAATGTATATATATATTATATAATAATGTATATAGATGCAAGTCAATTGTGAAACTCGCATGTTTCACACGTACACACACACACACACACACACACATATATATATATATATATAAAGATAATACTTTTGCTAATTTTAGTATGGTAGATCATCAGCCATAAATAGGCCTAGTTAGTGCATTATACACAATTTAAACAGCAAGAAAATAAATGATGCAAGTACTGAATATAAACAGTACTTTTACGCCTTTATTTCACTTTTATATCACAAAAGTATGCGTTTGTTTCACTTACACAACTGCACGCGCCCGGCATGGTATGCCGAAAGAACGTGGTGGTCTTCAAAAATGTTCCCAAAACTGTTATAGAAGAGGTCAAATGAACAATGACCACCCTCATCAACAGCTGATGTCGTACTGATAGGGTAATGACTCATTGGAAGCATTTTGACTCATTCTCAAAGAATTATGGTGACTTTAATTGGGCACACACAGTTAAGGGTTAAGGCTTAAGGGAATCTGTGAGCAAAGTTAGAACAAAATCTGACATGGTGAGGTGGGGCACTTTTCCAAAATTGGTCCACTTGACATGGAATGACCCCTATGCGAGTGTTCCAACTACAGCAGAAAATTTCCTCAGTACTTTTTCACCAATCCCTTTACCAAACCTTTAGTTTGTAGATTTGGGGTAAACTGACAGGAACTGCAAAATGACGTGGTTTTGCCAAGAGACAAACTTCATCAGAGTAGGAGGGAAGCAAATGTCCTGAGAGAAGAGTTTAGTGCTTTGGTGGCAACTTTTATTCAGACTTTGATCAAAATGTGTGTTCACTGTTTCATTAGACAGGCCAACTATTTTAGTACATAGTTGATACAGTTAACTTGACTATATGCAAATGTCAACTATGTATCCATACACAATTGTCCATATGACATCCAGCATGTAGCTACTGGTAAGTTTTGTATAATTGTTTTCTATTTTCTATAATTATTTTTATATATGTACTACTGGTATATTGTACTTTATACTGTATTTTTTTTATAGCTATTCAAACTTTTATTTCTCCTTATTCTACAATAAAATACAATATTGAACTTTTATTTATCCTTATTCTATAACCTACTTCAATAAAATTAAATAAAATAAATTATTATTATTAGAGTATAAATCTATAAAAATACTGTGAAATATGACCAGAAAATGGCTATTCCCTCAGTGAATGTCAAGTATCCGCATTTTTCAACTATCTGCATGCCTCTAGGAACAGACATGTGCAGATAGTAGAGAGTATACTATATATTTTTTAAGTACCATATTTTTTGGTGTATAAGACGCACCCCTATTTTCAAGGCTTTTTTTTCAGGAAAAAAATTATGACCAACTGCCTAGTTGTCTGAAAATTTCTGTAATTTTCTACCAGCGAGGCTGACTTTTGTTAGAAAATGTCTGTAATTTTCTACCAGCGAGGCTGACTTTTGTTAAAGCCCTCCATCAAAAGTATGGTGATACGTTTTCTTTCACCTATACTCATTATAAGAAAATAGTATTAAGTATACGGGAGACTATACTATATGTTATGGAACATAAAAGTAAATCATTATGCAATACGTACTGTTTTTCTTGTTATCAGTGGGTTGGGAAGAGTAGAAACTTAGTGTAAAATTGGCCAAACCAATACACAGTCAGGAGGGACTAAGAGATGATGAACTTTTGTAAAAATCCATCAGTTTTTCTAGCCCATATAAAGGTAATATTATGACCTTTGGTGTATAGGACGCAGGGTGATTTTGAGAGCCCTTTTTTTGGAAAAAAAAGTCTCTTATACACCGAAAAATATGCTAAGTTTTTTAGGAAATTAGGTTTCTAAGAAATATAGCAAGTGTATTTTTTAATAGTTATTATTAAAGTTGTTATTTTTGTTAGTTATTATTAAGTTATTATTTCAGTTATTATTTTTTACTAGTTATTAAAGTATACACCATTCTGTGCAGTTCAGTATCAGAATTAAGAGCTGCACTGGCCATTGTCATAACACCACTTCATGTCAGTGAGCAAAGTTGAACAACATTGGGTTTGGGTAATAGTTGAATGGGGATCATCCTCTGCATCTAGATTATGTAGCAACCTGTGGTTCAGATCCTATGTGTAGAGCTGTAGGTCCCATCCATCATATGACTTTAGATGTTGTGAAAGAGATTGAACAACTCTATCCAACACGTTATATTACTATTAAAAGAAATATTAAAAATTAATTTATAGATTGAGTAGGGTGCTTATAGAAAAATTATACATGCCTGTCATACACTTTACAGTTCACAACAAAGCCCTAACACAAACCCAGGCTTATACATGCCTACAATATAGTATTGTATATGGTACCTTTATTTCATAATTAAGTACAAATTATTAAATTATTGTATTAAATAACTACAAAATTGCCTCAGGACTGGCAACAAAGCCTATTGGGAATGGAAAAAAGTGCCATATGTCGAACCCAATATGTAGGCATTGGGCCTACATAACAAGAAAAACTTTTTTTTATCAAAATTTTCCATCGCTGATACATGAAAATTACTTCAAGAGAAGAAATAATGAAAATACAAAAATTAGACATCTGGAAACTTTGCAAAGTAAGCAAATTTAAGACAAAGATTTATATTAGTTTTAACTAGAGCTGTCTAGTGATGAGCATTGCTGGAGGCAAGGAAGTCATGTTTAATCTTCCGTTTAAAGTGCTTCGTTCTTGTGTCATATCTTCACATACAATGACACCAAGCAGCCTACATGTTTCACTGTGATTAGTGCACACTTGGTAGTGAGCAGTGTGCATCAAATGTAAAGATATGACATGAAAATAAAACACTTTAAACAGACCATTCTTTCTTACTGGCACACTATGCTATGTTCATTCACATTCTCTCAAACTATTGTTCACACTCTCCAGTACAGTACATACTTAATATTACATACAGTAAACTGTATGTAATATTAAATTTGTAGTGTACTGTTATAAAACTTTATAAAAATGTTTAAGATGAAAAATTACAAATGTTTTTACCACTTTTGTTCAATTTGCCCGGATATTTAGTATATTTTTAAAAAAATTTACAATTTCTCCCAATCTGGAAACCAATCCTGGAATAGCGAGGGCCTGGATTATAGAATCCCGGATTTACAGGGTCAGACTAATTAAACTGAATAAGGGTCATTCCATGTCAAGTCAGCCACCTAAAACACTCACCCCTTTCAATTTTGCTCATACTTGGCACAATAGCAGATATACATGCCAAACTTAAATTCCCAAATTATTAGAGCTGACTGACCTTTGGTTACTGAGATACAAGGTCACAAAGTTGTGACATTTTGACCTTTTTTGCGTTAAATGACTATTTTCAAAATGGTGTAACTAAAAAACTATTAAAGCTAGAGCATTGATTTTTGGTCTCATTTTAAAGCTCTTTAGTAGCCCCTTGTTTATTGTCTCTTGTTAAATATCTCTACTGTGAAAAATAAAAAAATCCCTTCAAAAGTTGACCTTTGACCTTGAATTAAAAAAAAATACCTTCTAAAAAATTCAATTTTTTTACATTAATACCTTAAGTCATGTACAACAAAATCCCAAGAAGCTGTAAGTGGCTGATAACTAGTTCAATGTATAAAAAATAATGAATTCAAGCAACATTCTGAAAAAAGTCATTTTATACAAAAATTGTCAAAAAGTCATGACTTTGTGACCTTGTATGTCAGTAACCATTTTTGTCTAAGGTCAGCTCAATCTCTTATAAATACAACCCATATCTACATACTATCTGCAGCCTTCTACAAACAAGCAAATGCTTATTTTTAAATATTTGTTCTTTACCCACCTCACCTGTATTAGGGTGTGACAGTTGCCCCAACTTTGTCCTACAATGCTGTTCAAAATTTTGGTGTTGCATATTGACATAAAAAATACCTACGTGCAATATTTTGAAGATTCATGCATATTCGAGTGAGCACCAGCAATTTGAAAAATAGCAATTTTGCTTATACGGCATACGCGCCTATATATGAGATTACACAACCATCATAAGGGATATTAACACAAATCATTTGCCTGTCTTAATTAAAAGCTGTTATCACTAACACAAAAAAGTTAATCATTCTTATTCTCTCATGGTACATTAAGGGGTTTTATCATATATTCATAAGGTATTATTTCTCTAGAGCAAGAAACCATGATTTCTGTTCGGAAACAGATGATCATTTGCGCTGATTAGGAACGCGGAGTCTGTCATTTTCAACTACTTGAAGGACTTCTTGAAAGCGCTCCTCATCCCTGGCAACATTAAGAAAGTCATGGCAAAGTTTTACACCACGCTCTGCAGCCTCATTGACGACCTGAAGCTTGTCCACAACCCATTTCATGTTCAGGTAGTCATCATGATCCGCCTATTCACTGGCTGGACTGTGGAGAAACTGATAGGGCATGCCTAAAATGGTGAAGAACCGGCTTGAGTCAGGCCCAATTAGGTCCACCAGGGCAGTGCCACTTTCTGGGACAGGGGGAAGATATGGCTTTCCATAGCCCCCATGATTGAGCCCAACTCTCTTAGTAACTTCAGTGCCTTCATGGCAAAGAAGGGCCTTCCTCATCTCCTCTTTTGTCCTTTCTTGTACTTGGGATGAGAACAAAGCCAGTGGGGCCAACTCCTCAGTTAGGTACCAAGTGTGTCTACCGAGTGCCACCGAGTGTTCACACTCCCAATCGACCAGAAGTTGTTTGGTTGCTGTTGATATCAAGTCTCCTTGAACCAGGCCAGCTTTTTGAGTCAAATGCGGAAGAGGTGGGACTCCAAGAAGCTTTGTGCCATTGACACCAGACACAAGAATGGGCAGGCGGTCATCAGTGCCTTTGGAATCCAGCGTGTCCATAAGTTTACCATCCCAGTGCACCAGTACTTTGTCTGATGGTTGCCATTCATCCATGATTTTTAAACTTATTTCTGACATGATGGAAGCTCGGTATCGGTGGGCTGTCCTTGCATTTAGACTCAGCTTTGATGTATCTCCACCACATGCAGATACAAGGGAGTACACAATTGCACTCAGCTGGGTCGGCGAGATGTTGTTTCGAACACTGCATGAAACAAGTTCTGCCGACTTCAGAATATCATGGGGCACAAAAATTGAAACTCCCTCTTTCACTGTTCTCTGATGTTTCCTCTTTGGTTCAGCAGTGCTGGCCTCATCAATGTCATCGTCCTCATCAGAGCTAATAGGTGAATCAATATCAGCCTGTACATTCTCAGCATCATCACATTGCTCTCTCTCTTGTCGCTTCTCTTCTCGCATCTGCCTTTTCTGTTGCTTCTGAACCTTTTCTGTGAGTACTTTGTTTACCCCAGAACCCCAGAGTAGGTAGCTACTCTGTCACTTAGCATGCTTTTCATAAAGAGTATGTCAGTATCGATGGCATCTTGTTCGGCCTGAGTTTTCCCCTTTTTCGCAGCTGCCATGTCTTTCAACACTGTGTTCTTATAAAATTTCATCGTCAGGCTCAATTCTGATTTAAACTTCATAATTCCAGGATCATCAGCCCATCTTCTATCCTCATTCTTTTTCATAAGCATCATGTAGTCTTTGTCATAGTAAGTTTTAATCACTCGGCCAATATTGTTCCTGCCTGTAATGGTCGGGACATTCGCCTTCTGGTAATGCAAAAGCACATTGTCAATGGTGGCAGATAAAGCCTGGTCCCAATGCATATCCCGAAGGTTTGCTAACAGACATAGTAAGACCTGCCTATTAGTTGGCAGTTTGCAGCCCTTTATTTCCTTTTCTTCTTCTCGGGGTACGGTGCCCAATAACATTCTGACATACTCATCATCTTGCTGTGTATCCATGATTAAATTCTCTATTCACATCAAATCACTGTCAAGGGAAAAGAAAAGAGCATCATTAAAATTAAATGCAATAAAATAATACGTGGAAAATTTGTGGGTCAGCGTTCCAGACCCGGAAATGAAAATCTGATAAAATGTGCTATTTTCACACATTTATGAAGTTCATAAGCTGAAATAGCAATACTTGCTGGTACGACGGTGCTAGCTCAAACATGCACCGATCTCCAAGAAAATTTACAGGGGTGTTTCCTAGATAAATACACAACACTAAAACTTTGAACAGCATTGTAGGACCATTTTTTGATTTTTGGAGGGCAACAGTCACACCCTAACCTGTATGTTGTGCATGTATGTGATGGTTTTCAGTAGTTGACAAGATTCTTGTGGGCCACCCAATTTATTGTGATTTCTAGAAGAGAAAACAATTTTTAATGTATACCTAGATAGCTACCTAATTAACAAATACAAGTAACATATTAAAATGTACATACAATATGTATAGGTATAGTGCTCATTGATTTCCATTTATCACAACTTAAAATGTATGCAGTGTATATATAGTTACATGACCATTTTAATTTTGAATTCTTACCTTTCTGTGCTGTAGATCTGCCAAAGCTTTGGATGCCTTCAAAGTAACTTCTTTGCAAATCCTGTATGTTCGTCCATTAGTAGTAGATGCCTCAACTTGTGTTAGAATATCTGAATATGGTAAGATTAATTCATCTGGTCGACCAGGATACACAAATGATGGGTTTGGGCCATGAGGATGAAGGAATGTGACTTTTACTTCTCTATTCTCTGGTATCTTTTCCAGCACATATGCCACCCACCAATGGCCATCATATGCAGCAGTAACAAAACCATGTATTTTCTCCTCAGTCACAACTTCCTTTTCAGTAACTTTCTCAATATTTGAATAATCTGATAATGAATAATGTTTAACCTTAAGAGAAGTCAAAGAAACTGGCTGTAAATGGTGTAATTTCTGTGTACCAGCAATAGTCCTTGCAGTTGAGTGTCTTTCTTGGAGAAGTTGGCTTTCCTCTTCATGCTCTTTATTGGTTGAAAAATGACATTTTATATTTACAATATTTTCACTTGCAAATGTATATAACTGTTCTGCAGCATCATAAGGTCGTTGTAGACTAGCTTTTGCAGCTAATCTCTTAACTGTGCCTCCAACACCATCACAGGGTCCCTTTCCATGACTTGTTGCAAAAAAATTCCATTCTGCCTCAATTCCAAAATCATCTCTGTGATGGCAAAGATTCAAAAAGTTTTTGCAGTTCTTATACTGTCCTGCACACCCATCTGAAAAGTAAATTATTTTGTGGATGGAACCGATGGATGAGATATTATCTTTTAGGAATTTTATCAGATGCTTTTGAAACAAATGTACAGCAACTGTGTTATGGATGTTACACTCTGAAATAATAACAAAGCTAAGGTGAGCAATCTCATCTTCCTTTTTATAGTAAATAACAAATGGATGTAGAGTAGCCATCTCATTGTTCCAGTGAAAGCTCTGAACCTCATCTTGAAGAATAAAGGAATAATTTTCAGCAAAACCACACACAGCAAGGACCTCACCATCTTTCAAAGACATTTTTGTTTCACGGTAATAAGTTGCTTGCATCTTTGTCTTGAAGTCATGTATCTGGTATTCTTTCAGTTGGTTACAGAATTGGTCAATATATTCATCTGTATTCAGTTCTACTGATTCAAGATTTGACCGATCTGTATTGGTCCACTTTTTAAAATTTATGATATCAATGAAGTTGTTTGTAAATATGTCCAGTAGTCTGTTTTTTAAATCTGATGGATCTCCACATTGTTCACATTGTCTGAGGCAGCATTTCTGTGAGGCAGGATTGCATTCCATAAAGGCAACACGATGACGTACATTCTTAATAGGTGTGTCATCATTTGCAGTTAGTTTTTCTAATTCAGCTCCTACAAACATAAGTTTGGCATTCTGATGAATTGTACAGACACATACTGAGTGAGTTCCTGTTGCTCCAGCAATAACACACTGCTTTGGACGCAATTCTGCAAATTTACTGAATCCCACCTTAACCAAAGGATTTCTTTCTTTGAAAATATGATAGGCTTCTTTTAAATTGCAAAGTAAAAGATGCTTTTTCAAATGTATCCTTCCTCTTTCATTGTCAATGATACTACAATAGTCTTTCTTTCCTGGCATTGTTCTACTGATGTCTTCTGAAAGATAAAATGCTTTAATAGCGTCAACAGTATCCTGTTTAATTCTTTTCCCACCCTTTGGATTTGGGTCTGAAAGGACACCTTTTTCTTCAACTATTTTTTTAGCAATAGATGCTGTATGTCTTGTTGTGTTAAATTCTGAAGCAATTTTCCTAATGCTCCAACTTTTGGGCAATACAGTGAGGATTTTTATTTTATCACTTCTTTTAGTATTTTCATTTTTGAATTTTTCCTTGAGTTGATTTATTATTTCTAAACAGTCTACATCTCCAGATGGCTCCTTAAATTGTGAGTCAGAAATCTCTTTTCCTGCAATTGTTTCCAGTCTCTTCTTAACTGTCTCTGTCACCTTGCTTAGTTTTTTAGCTCCATATGACTTTTGCTCTACAAGCTTTCTCTTTTTTATGGGTGATTCACCAATTGAAACAAAAGAAGCATTCAAAGTACACATCTCATGGTTTTGCTCTGAAGTTGATGCATCACTATTGTCAACATTTTCAATTTTCTCAAGATCTTCAGGTGGTTCACTACTACAAGAAGAATCATCATTTATGTCTGAATTCAAAGTGCCTATTCCTTTCTCAGGCAAGGACTCAAGATGTTCTCTACACTGCTTACAAAGTCTGTGATGTTGAAACGGGGGCGCGATGCCGGTAAGTGTATCTGTGTAAAGATGCGTTTGCGTTACTCACCTACCGGATACTCTGTTAGTGGGGTCACGGCAGCTGCGGCTGGTTGCGGAGATGGGAGATTTAGCTGCCAGTGAGAACCACCCAGAGGGCCTTAATAAAAAATCCTTTGACTTCAGCACCACCTGCACTGCTAAGAATGAGAGAAATGAGGTGAGCAAGTTACCAATTTTAGTGTGGTTGAGATTATGTCAGATAGGCAGCTCCTACCAATCTGAAACTGGGTTCTCACCTTTAAGATCTCTGGAGCATAGCCAGTCTGCCTCTTTTAACGACTTACTCTTCGGCTTATGGTGGGAGGATTTAAGAAAAGTAAAATGTCCTTTGCTTAATTTAATCAGCGAAACAATAATAACACTTACAAGGTTAACTGCATCAGCAGGCAAGTTTTTACAGGTAACTAAAGAAGATCTGAACAATTTTATTGATCATACACCAATGTGTTTTCAGAACCAACTAAGCACTTGAAAAAAAATTATTACTACAAAACAAAAGAAACAAACATCATTAGTCCCATACCACACACAAAAATGTCAACATAAAATAAAACCATTAAATTATTGGCCATCACCAGCCCATTACCACACAAAGGAGACAAGACTTACAGAAAAAAAATAACTTACATAACTAATGCAAAAAAAACAGAATATTAGTTACTAGGGTAAGGTCAATGAGTGTTACCCAAATTGTATAAACCTGATAAGTCCCAGATGTGTCATTTTAAACTCCACTTCATCTCACAATCATTAAATGTATTCTTGGCTCAATCAGTACACACAAAAGCAATGTTTATAACAAAAAAATTATGTGAACACTGGCTTCAGCATTTGTGCAGGCATTGGGGAAGAAAAAGCTTTGTCCAAATTCACTTCAATAAGCAAATGTCCCAGCCAAAAACAAATCCCTGATAAAGAAAAAAACCAACAACATTTAGAGATTATCCCCCTAGCACTGTCATCAGTGGACTCACAGGAATCCATGAGTGCAATGATGCCAGAAAAGGGAGCAAAACTGACAATGATAATTAATGGCCTAAAATTTTGGGATATGTATTTGCATTAATATGTTGCTCATAAGGCAGTTAAAGGTACAATTTAGTTCACAGCCTGAGAAAGCTCAAAATCCATTGTGATGCATATTGATAACTGAAGTTAGGTTTTTCAACACGGTCTTTATAAAGGAAATCAGGCATTCAGAAATGATTGTGATATTTACATGATAATTTTAAGTGATCCAAATATGTGAGACATGGTTCTTATAGCTAATGGTTAAGCAATACAAAACACCAATGGTAAAAACAAGACTGGATCACCTACCACACCATCAAGGAGAAGTGAGATGCTTTCCCGTCTCTTGAAATGGACATATGATTGCCTCAAGCTGCTTCTTGTTCTCTATACTGAGAGAGTTTCAAAGCTTTTATGCTGAGGCATATGATTGCCTCAGTTTTTAACATTCTCTATATTGAGAGAATTTCAAATCTGTTATTATCAATTAAAAAGAGAAGAAAAACATTTTTAGTTAACCATACCATCTCAATGTAGTGTTAAGTGCAGATCGGGAAACTTATTTACAAGTTCCTGTGGTACAATTCTCAAACTCTTCTTTCAACACTGACCTTTGTGACGCAGCAAAGGATCAGCACACTTCTGTTTCAGTTTTAAATGTTCCATGTTTGTACTCTGAAATCACAAAAGCACAAAGAAAATCCTGAAAAGAAAACAATGAACAATTAATGAATTATTAAATAAATTTTTATACATGTATTTAGTAAAAATAAATTAACTTTAACTTGAAGTCAGGAGTCAACTCTGTAAAGTTGACAGTACTTATATACTAGTTGGGCCTTTGGATCAGCGCTACTCCAGTAGATTTGGGGCTGTCGAGGGGTTTAACCCTGGTTGTCTTTTAAAAGACTTCTTTTGGCACAGGTCACAAAAAGGTTTTTGAAATAATAATGTTAAGTTGAACTAAGTCTTCACTGACACTATATCAGAACAGAACTTTTAAATAAATGAACTGACAAAAAAAATCTAAAATTGAAGAATGATGCGAACTTCATTTATTTTTTATACATTGAACTAGTTATCAGCCACTTACAGCTTCTTGGGATTTTGTTGTACATGACTCAAGGTATTAATGTAAAAAAATTGAATTTTTTAGGAGAAGGTATTTTTTTTTTATTCAAGGTCAAATGTCAACTTTTGAAGGGATTTTTTTATTTTTCACAGTAGAGATATTTAACAAGAGACAATAAACAAGGGGCTACTAAAGAGCTTTAAAATGAGACCAAAAATCAATGCTCTAGCTTTAATAGTTTTTTAGTTACACCATTTTGAAAATAGTCATTTAATGCAAAAAAGGTCAAAATGTCACAACTTTGTGACCTTGTATCTCAGTAACCAAAGGTCAGTCAGCTCTAATAATTTGGGAATTTAAGTTTGGCATGTATATCTGCTATTGTGCCAAGTATGAGCAAAATTGAAAGGGGTGAGTGCAAAAAGTGCCATTTTGTGGCTGAGTTGACATGGAATGACCCATAAACTCCTTGTGTAACCCTATTGCATACATCAAAAGAGAGGCATGATAGGCAGCCATGTGCCCTACAACCAGAAGTGAGATCCAATGAAATAATAAAGTATGGTAGTTTCTTTTTTTACCATTAGGCAGCGCTGAATACTGAAGGCAAATAAATTCAGCATTAACCAAAAAAAAAAAAAAACTACTAAACAAGGCCTTTTGAAGACCTCCACAAACACAGTTTTTTAATGGAAAGATGTAAGGTTTTTGCCTTTGACTCTGCACCAAAATTTGGTGGAAATTTTCACTGGATTGCCAAGTTGATGGCAATCAACCCATAACCCTATATAGTTTTTCAAAGTACTAAAATTAATTATACTTTACTTCACAGTAAAATAAATAGCTTATATAAACAGTGGTAAGTAATTAGTTAAAAGTATGTCATGTATTGGGTCACTATATTTTCTTATTTGAAGAATTGTGTTAAAGGTGGTGTACAACAGGCTAATGACATCTGATCAACATGATATAAACTCAACAAGATATCTGATCAACATGACATAAAATCAACAAGTTATTATGGGTTAAATTAATTTGGATGAAGTTAGGTTAGTTTTTTTAATATGTCACTGTTATGCCCCAGCAACCAAATAGGTATGGGGTTCATGACATAATCCCTAGTGATGGGATTAGCATGCTGGACTTTCAAAGTAGCTGGGTCTCTACCATTACTTTGTGATTATTTTATTTCATCTATTCCTTAATGTACTACTACTGAATTTCTTTTGAAGTGTTCAAATTAAAATTTGTAGGACATCTGAATAAAGGTTGAAAAATTAACTTCAGAATACTTTGCACATAGAGCATGGTAAGTCTCACAGTGGTAGGTAGGTTTT
Organism: Bathynomus jamesi; assembly: GCA_023014485.1. Taxonomy (NCBI): domain Eukaryota; kingdom Metazoa; phylum Arthropoda; class Malacostraca; order Isopoda; family Cirolanidae; genus Bathynomus; species Bathynomus jamesi. Next base: position 305,671 of record JAJOZX010001938.1, read on the forward strand.
CCCACTTTGGAAGATTCTCAGGAACAACCTTTTAATGCTTCACAATTCAGCTAATACGTAATTGGAATATTAACCTAATTTGCTTTGATCACACGAGTAATTCATCTATTTAATTAAAGACAGCCTCATTTTTTTCATTTGCGGATGGAGTAATTTTATTCCTTTATCAGTTAGTGTTGGGTTAGGTGGACTGGGAGGTTGTATTTTACAAATTAGTATGGTGCTTTAGGCCTCATGGCCATAAAAATAGGAAAGTAGTTCATTACCATGTATGAAATTGCTGTTAAAGCAGTTTTAAATCTTAATGAATAATTTTATTTCAAAGTTTTGTTCATATTTCTTTAATGGTTACTTTGTTAATAATTTGTTTCACATTTCAGCATTCAGTTTTTGAAAATGTTGCCTTACATTTTAACTTTTAAAATGTATTAAGTTTAATTAATAGCATATCTTGTATTGAAATTAGAAATAACATGAGTAATTCTCAGATTAAAAAGGAAATTGAAGAATTTATTGAAGGAACTGCTAAAACTGATGATAGATTCATCAATATTAAACGAGAGAAAATAGATGCGCAAGAAACTGATAGTCAGATATTTGCTTTTGATGGAATTACAGATTTTGAAGAGGTTTGTTTTTATTTAAAAGATTAGTCTTCCGTAAAAAGTAGATCAGTGTTTGCAAATAGCTGCAGCCAATATAGTGAAGGGTTTTGTACTTTTTTCACAATTAAATGAACATGCTTAAGTTTACAGAATGAGAAAAACAAACTTTTCTAAATAAGGGAATTTAATTAATTTACGATGAAAGTTTCAGATTTTTCTTTAAGTTTATATAAATTTTACGCAACAAATAAATTACTGTAGCTGAAAAAAGAGAATACCACAACTTCTTATCCCATCTGCTCTGAACAAATGACTTCATCTCATGACCTCTAGTCTCTCTTATCCACTACTCTCCTTTTCAGCTTCCTTATACAGTATTATGAAATGTGAGAATGGAAGCTTCCAGAAAGATCTTCAAAATTTGCATTCACAAATTTTCTAAAAATTAAAATAACATTAAATTTAGCTTTCAATCATACACCAAATTATAATAAATACCTAATAAGAATTTTAATTAGTCCATTTACTTGAACTTCATAATATGTATATTACTTTTAGAATTTATACTGAATTTGATTATTTACGTAGTTTTTAAAATCTTACTAAGTTTCTCATTTTACTCATGTTCAACATGACAGACAAACATTATACCAGGCATGGGGGCAATTACTTGGTCAATGTAATTAATAATTACAATTACTTGACATATTTAAAATTACTGTAGATGGTGAAATAATTATAATTAGCTACTTAGTAAAGTAATTGATTACAATTACATTTACAAAGAATTGCATTTTTTTCATAAACACACACTATTTGATTTGTCATGTTTTTCTACCCAAGTATTTTGATTCCAATTTTAGTTTTTGCCATCATCATTAATGAAAACTAGGTAATATTAGCAGGGCTGGCCTTAGCAATTGTGGGGGCCAATTTGGACCATTTTGGCAGGGCCTCCTGGACTTAAGATTATTTCAAATTAGGTATCAGGAATATATGCTATTACGTTGTATTAAAAATAAAACAATATCTATATTTATTAGCTTATATTTTGACATAAAATGTGTTAAAACAAAACTATACTTATAAAGAAATCTTTCTTGCTTTCTGTTCTGCAAACTCTTTCAAAATTTTGTTGAAGTTTAAGTTTTTTGCTTCATTACATTCATCACATGAGCTTGACATCTGTTAGCGCAATTTCGAAGTCTGCAGCATGTTTTTGTAATTCCACCTCTAGAATTTGTTGAAATTTACTCAAAAACCCAAATAAATCAACATGTTTTTTCAACTGCTCAAACTGTGGCTCCAAAGACTGCATTCCTTATTTTTCCAAGCTGGAGGTGGCAACCCTAGTGCAGGGCCCATGTGACTGCGGGTCAAATAGGTTCAATTGGCCTAAGGCTGGCCCTGAATATTAGGTCAATAAAATATACTTTTTCTCTTTTTTTTTTAACATTGCACAGAACTATTTTTTATTAAGCAGTTCTTGCTATGGACAATTGGACATATGTATATGATATGGTCTAATGGAACCATAAGTAAGGCAAGGCACTCACAAAATACTAATATAGCTAAGACAAATGAACTGGCATTTATTTTATCAAAATAAGGGTAAAAAGGTTGCACTTTAGTTAGGAACATTTGAAATAAATTTTACTTCAAATAAAAAGAATAGCATTTTATTTCAAAAGAAAGCTCCCTGAGTCATGATGAGCAAGTAATTTAAGCTATAAGTATGACCCACTAACTTTAATATTCGTGTAATTGAAAATAACTGACTGTAATTGTATCAGTTGCCTTGGTTTCCTAATGTAATTAATTACAATTACATTTTTGGTAGTCATTTACATTACTTGCAAATTACATGAAAAATATAATTAATTATAGTTAATTACAAATTATAATTACCCTATGCCTGCATTATACTACTGTAAATTTGACTGTTTTTTTGGACTATAGGCTACATTTAACTTGTGTGTATCTAGTAGTTAGGGCTATGTCATAGCCAATGTTGTAACACCGCTTCCCGTTGATCAGCGAAGTTAAGTGACATTGGGTCTGGGTAGTAGTTGGATGGGAGACTGTCCTCTGCATCCAGATTATGTAGTGACCCATGGTTCAGATCCCATGTAAAGCTGTAGGTCCCCTCCATCATATGACCTTAGATGTTGCGAAGGAGGTTAAACAAACCCAATAATTACAGTATTATTATCTAGTACGGTAGTTATCAAAGTACATTATATATTACCATTTTAATCTTTCATTTCAGTCACTGAGTGACAATAACCTAGTTTTAATAATTATTTCTTTCTACTATTTTCCTTTAAAAGAAAATTAAAGAAAATTTATATAAAGGGTTACTTTACATTTTTAACATTAGGTTCTATTAGTAAAATAAGCAATTTAGTTGACATTATGCACTGTAATTTCACTTTGTTCAAAATCTTTTTTTATGTAAACGTGTGTCATATTACTTACGTATGTCCTCTTCACTCCTATGTGGAGCATAGGGCATCAACTCTGCTTTGCCATTGGGTATGGTTAGCTGCTTGGGCTTTAACTTCTGGCAAGGTTCTTCCAATTCTCTTAATTTCCATCAGTAAGGATCTCCTCCAAGTCATCACTGGTCTACTGGTCTTTCCTTCTTCCTTGTGGATTCAATTCCAAAGCCATCTTAGCTATTTCTCCCTCTTCTCTCCTCAAAGCATGTCCAACCCATCTCCATTTCCTTCTTCTAATTTGCTCTTCTATCCTTTCCTGATTTGTGATCTGCCATAGTCTTTTGAAATTCTGTTAAGCCATCTAATTCCCATAATCCTTCTCAGACATCAATTCACAAACACTTGCACCTTCTTTGTCAGTTCTTTTGCTACCCTCCATGATTCACTACCAAACAGCGTGATTGATTTAACATTACTGTTAGATATTCTTATTTTAACTCTGCTCAATAACTGGTTTGATCTCCATACTGGGTTTAGCAGTGCAAAAATACCTGCAGCCTTAGTCAACCTTCTTCTAACATCCTCCTCCAGTCTTCCATCCTTTGCCACCCAAGAATACAAACTCATCAACCTCTCCCAGCTCAACCTTCCCAACTCTGAAGGCTCCATCTCTGCCATTTAATCTCATTGTCTTAGTTTTTCCTTTATTAATTTCTAATCCTAACTTTCTTCCCTCTCTTCCCAGATCCTCCAGCTTCGCTACCATATCTTCACGCCTCTGTGACAAAAGGCGCACATCATCAGCATAGTCCAAGTCCTCCAAAACATCCAGCAATTACCAACCAATACCCTTCCTACCTCCCTCAACCACTCTTCTCACTACAGTATCCAGCATTAACAAAAATATCACTGGTGACAACAGACAACCCTGTCCCACTCACATGATTCCAGATTTGAAAAAATTTACTGGAGCACAGCTCTGAATTTACTTTTTTTCCCCTTACACCACTAGATAGGTTAACGATAGTAAACTCTTGAATTGACGACATACCAATTACAAATTGTTTTAGCTAAACATAATAACACAATAATGTACAGTTTATAACTCACCTTAAGTTTATTTATTCATTGCAGCAGCAACAGTGGACGATGTTAGACCTTGCATGTAGGCATTTGTTGTGAATTTACCGCCATGTATGCTTGGCCACTGATCAATGGCTTTCTGTGTGATCATTACAGCAGATCTAGTGCCTGGAGCTGGACCCTCCTTCACAATTCTGCACAGCTTAGTCAAATGAGATGGCTTAATGGATCCTTTGTGTTCAACAATGTAACCAAGAAAGGAGAATGTCCCTTCAGCTGGTGCTTCACTCCAGGCAGTTGATCCATCTTTATCAAAATGCTTTAATCTCTCTGTGATTCCTTTCCACAGCTGTTCTATATATTCTGTCAGCCAATTTATCACTGAGTCTTTTGTAAAACTACTTTCAGATCTGGTTCTGGATGGTCTAGCAACTTCAGCAACCTGGTAGTAATCAGAACGTTTCTTGATATATTTGTAAACTTCATTTAGGATGTAATCCTCAGCTGTTAGTTCCTTTTGCTGCCCTGTGGTATCGTGCTTAAATTCAGAAACTACATCATTTGCATTTCCTCCATTAGCTAATTTGGAAATTGTTTCCATCACTCTTAACATAACAGTTTTCCCTCCTTCTTTATAAAATAGATTTTCTACAAATTCTGCACTAACTGTGGTTTTTTGAGCTACTTGCAACATAATCTTTGTTACATAGGAAATCAATACATAGAACTTGGCACTAATTTCTTTCTGTTGTGGATGATAAAAAAAACCACAATTTTCCACAAATCTGTCAAATTGATCAAATTCATAATTAACCATGCGAGTATCAGATTTGAGTTTTGGTCTCTTAAAACCAATGATATTGTCAAGAACCATATTGGTATAGTCAAGGCCTGATCTCAGATTTGAAGAGTGATTCTGAATAAAGTCTAAAAGCTCACTTAGTTTACAAATTTTCTTCAATGCATCAACGTGGGCTCTGTTCACAATATGCATTAAGTCCCATCGAAATTTGAAATTTTCTCCAAACAACTTTTTCATTTCGTTTTTAAATGGCTCATTGTCCTTACAAAAAGCCCCATCTCCAACCATTCCAGATACCTTGGATTTAATTGCTTCTTCAGATAGTTTCAAGTGATTAGGAGACTTCAACACATCAAAAATTTCATTGGCCAAATAAACTCCTGATTTGCTGCGTACTAAATTTATCCCAGCAAGTTTTACAGTCTTATCTTCTTCACTCATAACTAATACAACTAGCATGCTTAATCCCAAAATTGTTCCAATGTCAGCTGTTATTGTTACTGAAGTTTGTTCTAAGAACCACTTTACAGTTTGTTCTTTAAGTTGATTATCTAATAGCTCACAAATTGTCTCGCACGCATGTGTGCTATGATTCAAATTTCCAACCTCACAACCTGACCTATGTAATACAGCTAGAAGTACTGGATATAGAGCCCATGCAGTGTTTGTTTTCACTATGTAGTATAAGATGTTGCCACATAAGTCTTCTATGCGTTTAGTAGTGTTCCAAGAAGATGTTTTCATCACTTCATAAACAGCAGCTCTTTGATGATGCTGAAGTTTAATTAAATGTCTCTTCAGGTGGGTTTTCAGATTTCTAAACCCTCTCTCTTGATTTTCTCCTTGTTTGCATACATAGGTTAAATCTTTAACATTGAAGTAACCTTTTATGTTAGAATGTTTGTCTGAAGCACATGCTTTGGGGTCTGTGCAAGCTATGCAATATAATGTAAACATTTTATCATCAGAAGCATCATCAATATCTTCTTGATTATCATCATCTTCATCCTCAACAGCTATATCTACATCAGGCATATTAGTGTCACTATTTGCAATGTTTTCCATTATATCACTTGGTACTGAAAATGAATCATCAGCATGCCCTAGATCTTTCTTTTCCACCAATTTGAATGTAGATTTGATCAAATCATTGTTCAGGATTTCTTGTATTGATTTACACTTGCTTAAATGGGCTATGGAAATGTCAAATTTGTTGCTTTATTAGATTTGGATGCAACACTTGAACTTGAAGGCATATTTTGACTCTTCTCTTTATTAACCACAACAGCTTGGTGAGTTTCTTTTGTTAGGCGCAAAATTGCATTCAATGTCTTCTGGATTTGAGAATTTTCAAATTCCTCTAAAGCAGTTTTGTTAGTCTGATGCGCAGATTCCTCACTTACCTTTTGTTTCTTAGGTGGAGGAGAAGCACTTTCTTCAGTCTTTGAAACATCTAGTGAAAAAGTTTCATTTTCTAGATTAGCAGTTGATGAAGTTGGTTCATTTTTCTGAGGTCTAGCACTAGCACATTTTGTGAACAAACTAAATGACTGCTTTGCCGTTTCTCTTTGCTGCACTTCATCCTGGTATTTCTTTACTGCAATATCTAAGCTGTGGGCCCAAACTCTTGGACCTCTTGTATTGTAACAAATATTTTTTTTGGAATTAAAATGTTCCTCCCAGTTTTGCTTCTTTGAATATTTGTTCTTGCATTGACCACAAAAGTAACCCCTTTTAACACCCTCACTTTTCTCTCCAACTTCATCAATATTAGGATCCATTATTGATTATTGACTACCTGAAAAAATACAAAATAAGTAAAAGTTAGTAAATATAGTATGGTAAAATTGAGTAAAAGTAAGTAAATATAGTACAATGAAAGTAAGTAAAAGTAAGTGCTTTAAACTTAGTAAAAGTAAGGAAGAGTAAGTAAAAGTAGGTAAGTTAAAGTAAGTAAAAGTAAGTTTAAACTTAACTAAACTTTTCAATTCTAGAGTCATGGTGGATTACTTAAAACCGCACAAGTAATTATCTGGCCAATTTATCAAACCTGGCCGAGATCAATGGAACATAGTCCAATCCTGATAATTTTATATTAAAAAAATATACGTTTTAATAAAATTTTAATTATCAAAACATTGAATCTTAACAAAAAATAAAAATAATTGTTAAATATGGAATTACCAACTAAACTTAAAATAACTAAATTTGTAATTTAAAAAAATTGGTTTGTACAAGAACGTATACGCAAAAAAATTGCATAACGTCTAGCGGATGAACAAAACCCAAACCCAAATTTACTTTTTCTCATGGTCAAATTTACTGGAGCAATGCTCCCAAGATCCCAGGAATCTGGAGTCATGCCCACTCATGTTGTCACCTCAAAAGGCCCTGTAAATTTCCCATTATATTCCACTCTGCAAGAAAATCCTCTGCATGATTCTTTAATGATATTAATAATCTTGTCTGGTATTTCATAGTTTTCCATCACTGTCCACATACAGCCTCTATCCACACTATCAAAAGCTTTCTCAAAGTCTACAAATACCAAATACAGGCTGGACTGCCATTCCAAGCTCTGCTCCACAATAATTCTCAGTGTATTGATCTGATTGGCACAGGATTAGGTCTCTCTAAATCCTGCTTGTTCTCTTCTTAGCCTAGCATCCACCTCCCTCCTTATTCTTTCCAAAATAATATGGGTCAGCACCTTACTAGGTATAGACAACAGTGTGATTCCCCTCCAGTTGTCACATCACAATAGATCACCTTTTTTTGGTATTTTCACCAGCAAACCCTCTCTCCATTCCTTGGGAAACTTCTCAGTTTCCCATATTATACCAAAGAGTCCATGTAATTCATCTGTTATCCCTGGGCCACTTTCAACAGTTCTGCCTCTACACCATCCATCTCTGGTGCTTTTGCTTCTTTAACTTCTTGATAGCCCTCTGGATTTCAGCCTTACTTGGTGGTCTAACATCTATGTTCAGCTCCTGGTTCCCTCTCACCTCCTCTTGAATTAACTCCTCAGGTCTATTTCTATTCAAAACTTCTCTAAAATGCTCTTTCCACCTTTCCAATTGTTGCATCTTTGCAGTCAATATAGTAACATCCTTTGATTTTACTTATCTTGTCTCTCTATAATTTCTGTGTCAGTCTTTTTGTTATCTTATATACAGTGCCCGCGAAAAGTATCCGATCACTCAAGAAAATACAATATTTTCCCTTAATATTCAGAGACACGTAATTCACTTTCTATTTGTTCTAGCGACATCTGGTAACTTTGAGGTTGCTCGCTGATATGAGAGCTATCCAACGCATTCTCAAATTAGTGTTCTGGTAGCCTTCGTTGCGGGTGGCTGTGTCTCAAATTTGTCAGATTTCACTGTTTGTGTAAATTTCTTGATTTTTTTTTTTTTTTACAGAAAGTGGTGTAAATAAAATTTATATATAATGTGTGCTAAAAAACAACTTAAGAGTGATTGTCGAGGTGCTATTGTTGCTTTGCATGCATGTGGGAAATCACAGAGACAGATAGCTAATGAATTAAACATATCCCAAAGTACCGTTAATTTATGGGTTTCACGGGCTAAGAACAATGGTGGCCTAACCACGCCAGTCCCTAAAAAACGATCTGGCAGACCGAGAAAAACAAATTCGTGAACAGACAAACTTATGAAACGTTTAGTATTGAAAAACCCAACAATAACTGCGAAAGAAATAAAATTTAATATGAATAATTTGTTATCTGGTGTTTCTGAACGAACTATCCAGGAGCGGCTCCAAAAAGAACTCGGATTACCATCTCGCCATGCTGCTAAGAAACCATTCATTAATGAAAAAATGCGTAAAAAACGTGTCGCATTTTGTAAAAAATACATTCATTGGACTGTTGATGACTGGAAGAAGGTTTTATTTAGCGATGAGTCGACATTTTTGACATTCAGAAGTTGTCCAAAAAAGGTTCGCCGGCCTATTGGCTCAAATAGGATGGACCCTAAATACACCCTAAAGACAATGAAACACCCTCCAAGTGTGATGGTTTGGGGTTGTTTCGGTTACTATGGGCGTGGAAACTTATATTTTCTTCCGAAGAACACAACTATGAATGGTGCACGGTATTTAGCAATGCTACAGGATAAACTTCTAATGGCAATGGCAATCCAAAGGACAAAAACATACATGCATGATGGTGCACCATGTCACAGGGCCAAAATAGTGACAAAATGGATTACTGACAATAAATTTGATATTTTGGATTGGCCTGGTAATAGTCCAGATCTCAATCCGATAGAAAATCTGTGGCTAATAATAAAAAATAAGGTTGAATGCCACGACACTGGCTCAGTCGAAAAATTACAAGAGGCCATCAAAAAGGTATGGTGCAAGGAAATATCAGTGGAAGTTTGTCAAAACTTGATTAAATCCATGCCAAAACGTCTAGAACAAGTCATCCAAACCAAAGGACAGATGACAAAATACTAATATAAGGTTAGTATACATTTAAACATTGTTTTTTATGTAAAAAATACAAATTTCAAGGGTGATCGGATACTTTTCGCGGGCACTGTAATTCCCTCATATCTCCTCTCCATGCTGCTGTCTCTGCCTGTTGCGCCATCTTGTTCACAAATTGTGTCTCATAGTTTCTGGCCCTTCTTTTGACCTCTCAATTCATTTGTTGCCAATTTTCCCCAAACTCCATGAAGGACTGTTTATCATGTCTTCACATCTGTTCATTCTTTCTTTTGCTTTCCTTCTTTCTTCTACTGCATTTCATGTGTCCTCAGTTAGATTCTTCTACAATAAGTTCACATAAAGTGTCATCAAAAAATAGTTCAAAGAAATCTCTAGGCTCTTGCAATTCATCATATAACCTGCAGTCATTAGTACTATGTACCCTTTTCCAGTGAGTGTTTATGCTGAATTCTGGTTGTGCTTTACTCCAAATACATTTTTTCTTTCCTTTTTCACTTCTAGAAGGCATCTCCAACATTTCCTCTGTATCATTTTGAGAAATAGATAGGTCATCTCCATCTTTATTGGTAACATAACACAGAGTTTTCAGTAGGCCTCTCCCTAAATGTTGTAACTCACCACCTTCTTCATCAGATTTATCACTATCTTCATCAGTTAGGTTATCTTCTTCTGGAAAGCCTAGAACCAAATCAGTTTCATCTGTAGCATCCAATGTTTCTAATAATGAAATAATTTCATTCACAGATAACCTGAAATGCATAAGAAATATATTATTTCATTGCGCCAGCAAAAGGATGCTTATTTATACACATTTATATAAGTTATGCATCAAAATATACAAATAAAATAGAAATGTGTCAAAGAAAACATTTAGTGACATGAACTTTGCCCAAACGCTGAATAAATAAATCTCATATAATTGTAAGTTATTATTTATAATTTCAAATAAAATTATGTCTATTTATATATTTAAGCATTAAAAATAAAGCATGGGTGAAATTATTCACAAGAAAGCAAATGAACATATAAAAACTCATAAAAGAAACTTACTGTTGGCTTCTGGTTGATCTAGAGGCGGCCATGTTTATGAGTAGAGTGCTTAAAAATTAGTGTTGCCAACTTTACTGATTATGAATATTGGTAAAATAGAGGCAGTACATTCAAAAGAATGATAATATAAAAAAAACAAAATTTCCTGAAAAGAAATAACAAAATTATAGATGATTTTCTATGAGAGTATTTAAATACCCTGTAGGCTCTAATGGGTTAAGATGTGGGACCCCTCATTTCATCTAACTGCTATTTTAGTCATTTTCAGTGCCACAGTACCATCTTCAGCCCCAGTACCTCCTTAAAAATATAGTTCTAGTATTGCCAATTATACCTACATATTCCTGTTTTTGAAACAAAATTCAAATTAAATATTTTTAAAAAACTGAGTGATAGAAACATTTTGCATCCATATTTGTATTCTGCATGCAAAAATCTACCAGAATCACCATATTTTACTTGAGGAACAGGAAAAAAGTTGTAATTTTTTGTCCAGTGTTATTGTTGTTAATTTCTCTCCCCTTTCTGGCATCATTGTACTCATGGATTTCATGTTTGTTGGGTTTTTTCTTTATCAGGGACTTCTTGTTGACTGGAACATTTGCTTATTGAAGTGAATTTGGGCAAAGTTTTTTCTCCCCAACATCTGTACAACACTTTTTTGTTATAAACATTGCTTTCACACTGATTGTGCCAAGAATACCTTTAATGATTGTGATATGAATGATGTTGCATTTGGAGTATAAAATGATGACACCTGAACTTACCAGGTTTACATAATTTGGATAACCACCAGACTTGGGGGTCAATTCAAATTCAATTACAATTCACCAACTGTTATTAAAGATCAATTCCAATTCAGTTCAATCTGTTAAAAAGTAACATGAATTCAAATTCAATTCAATTCATTTTAGTTCATTTCAAATTCAATTAACAGTTCTTTTATTGACATGCAATACAATTTGCACACTGATATTAAAATGAAACAATACATCTATTGTATGGTATCATTTTAATTTATAATATATAAATGTTAACCCTCCATCTATGTCCTTGGGTGGTTCAAGGTTGATGGGGGTTCTGGTTAGGTGGCAGCAACAGATTTCTCACTCTTGGGTAGCTAGTACCATGTAGGGAATTGCAGTAGTTTCTTTTATACTGCACTCTGATTTCTTCTTGTAGCAGATTGGAGAATTCTGTAAAAACTGACTAAATTATCTGATGGTTCCCCAATTCTTCTTGTAGTGTATCAGAGAAGTTGGAGAGGCAAAACTGGTCTCAGACTTAAGGTTGACTGATTTCTAACTTTACTGCTTCTTGAAAATGCTGTGTTATTTTAACAACATTACTCTTGGAGAATATGGACTCAAGGGTGAAGTGAAAATATCTTTTACTGACTTTTACTTCTAGATATTACAGGTAATGCTTTCAGCCTCTAGTTCAGATTATACAAAACAATGAATTTGATCAAAAGTTAGTGGCTTATATATTATCCAAGCTAGTGATGTCATTGTTATTTTATTTGACTGGTTTTAATGATTCTGAATAGGCTGAATTCTTTTGCAAAATATTTGAAGATAAAGGCAAATTTTTGCTGTAACAGCATATGGACAGATAAGCAAGATATTTGAAGATGAAGGCACATTTTTCTATTAAACAATATATTGACAGATCTGATGTATCATGATTTGCCAAGTCAACTAAAAATTGAAATGTGCATTTTATTATAAATTAAAATTAAACATGCATATGAACGAAAATTAAGTACTTAAAATTTAAAATTGTGTTAATTTAGAGTTTTGGCAAAATATGACTTCAACTTTTACAACTAAGAGAGAATGTATTAAAAAAATGAACATTGCAGAATTTAACACAATTACATGATTAAGCTTAATCTAAAAAATGATTAGGTAATTTAAAAAAAGAAAGAAATCATAGGTTACTTAGTAAAAATAAAATAGAAAGAAAATTAAAATTTTTATTATTTTCCAAGCCTGCATGAATATTATGTACAGTAGCATGTTATGTGAGTTTGAACCTTATATGCAAAAATGAATGTTAGAATTATTCATTTTTACATAAATATACAAAATTCTTAAAACATAGCTATAATATAAAATATATATTCAATATATAAAATTCTTTTGTTTGTATAGCACATATAATAGAAGTTATACATTGACTAGGATTTTCTTTCAAATTGATTTTAATTTTTTTTAAATTTTGAGCCTTATGAATGACTGATCACCTTACCAGATGTTGCCTTTATAGACCCAGATACAAGTTGCTCACAATTTTTACATGTAGCTTTACAATTTTCAGATTCTCTACTTACCATGATAAAATGATTAAAAACATTTGATTTAGATAGCATTTTTGTTTTGATTTGCTCAAATGAGTGATTAAACTTTTGCTTGAATGAGGAATAAAACTTTGCAAAATGTCACTGAAAAGAAAGTAACATGTGAGTCAAAATTGCCAAAACTAGCAATTACAATTTCACCAAACTAAAAATAAATAAAAATTGTAATAAAAACAGAAAATAAAAATTGGGAAAAGTTAAAAGATTTATACAGTGGGCCCTTGCTTTTCATCATTAATTGGTTCCTGAAGGAGATTTGGTTTGAAAGTATGACCGCTCATGGCCACCAAAAGAAAGGTGGATAGCAGAGCGAACACAGGACGAAGACTACGGAACAGCTAACGGAAATGAACAATAGACAGGGAGGAGGAGGGGAAAAAAAAAAAAAAAAAAAAAAATCATAGTGGAGTCACAGCCGGTAAAGAAGTTGGGAGCGAAAGAGGAAGGAGAACAACCCGGTTACCGAAAAGTAGGGACCTTCAGATAGAATAGCGCCAAGCCTATCACAAGGCCCGACACTCTCCAAAAAGGGAAAATACTCTGCGCGCAGCGCAGAGTAAAGCAGACACTCCCCCAGGAGGTGGGCAACATTACAATTGGGACATCGGGGCTCCCAATCCCCGGCCATCAAATAGCCATGGGTCAGGTGAGTGTGGCCAATACGGAGGCGGGCCAAAGCCACCTTCTTATGGCGCGACCGATGGAAGGAAGAGGCCCAACATCCCAATTTGGGTTTAATCTTGCAGAGTTTGTTATTTGTAGTGCCATCCCAGCGACTCTGCCACCGGAGTGCAAAAACCTACGGAAGCCAAGGATATAATCGGAAAAGGGGAGGGATATGGGTGAAATGGGCAGCTCAATCGGCAGCCTCATTCCACGTTAACATGTGCAGGGACCCAGCAAAATACCACCTCCTTGCCACCAAAAGCGACAAGGATATGGCACAGTAGCTTGATTCATCAGACCAGTGGGTGGACAGGGTCAAAACACTCCAGGCCACTGTGGGAATCTGAATAGATGACAAATGACCCAATTTAGGCTGGGCTGAAACTATAATTTGTTTGATTTTAATTTATCAGAGTGACTAACAGTTGGCTTTTGATATAAAAATAAGATTCCTGAAAAAAATAATTGGTGGCCACCAACGTGTGTCCGGCCACCCCCATTTTTGTAAAAACATCTAATGCCGCACTAGCAAAATCAGGAAAATGGCAATATCTCTTCTTCTGAACATGTTAGAGAGATGGTTTGCATACCAAAAGATGCAGAATTTGATTTAGAACAAATTATTAAGAGTGGTATCTTTTCATAAAACCTTTAGTTTTTGAGTTATTTTAGAAAAACTAATTTTTTGGGCCCATAGACCCCCTTTCAACTGAATGTCAACACAATAAAACATTCTCAAGCTGCAAATTGACATGTATTAGTGGTTTTCAATCAGCAATCAAAATCAATCAAAATCAGCCATTTTAAATTCATTGAAAATGCTTTTTGACATTCCAAAACGCCAAACATTAAATTATACAATTAACAAATTGTCATTTTGTCATATTTTAGCATGATAAATAATAATCTAGAACTTAAAATATTTTTTAGACACAAAATCTTTCATTAATTTACGTGATCTAATTTTGTTTCTAATAAGACCATCTCTACGCTCATGACCTACAACAGCCAAGGATGCTTCAGTGACAAGCTTGATGTGCCTTTCAACATTCTGACTGTGGCACTCGTGATCCAGTTTCAATGCGGTATTAATGATATCACGCAGTTCATCATTACTGAATTCTTTTAATACAGGTGGAACAGTTTCCCATTGGGACATAGCAGACAGCTTGTGGTATGCAGAAGCTTTGAAATTGATGATTGGCTTTCTAAAGACCCTAACATTCTCATCTATAGCAGGATATTCATCAGTACCACCTTCATGATCCTCTTCATTCTCATCATCACTTTCAATTATTCCACCTGCAAAATCATTGCTACTACCAGATTCATCATCAAAATCCTCTATAACTCCCCTCAGACACAGAACTTTATTGACAGCACACCTCCTCACCTCTTCATCTTCATCAGCCAGCATTCCAACTAAAATATTTTCACCATGAGCAAAATAGCTGTTATTGTTTAATACGTCATAACAAATTTCTCTAATTTTCCTGTCAGGGAATTTATTTACTCTTTGGATCATATTGAATAGGTTTCTTGACCCATCACTTAGCCTCTTATTAGCCTTGATATTGAACCAACTGTGAAAGTATACTTTGATGATGAATTCTACTATGATTTTGAGGTTCTTACTGGGTCTTTTTTGTGAAACATAAAAGCGAAGAATTCTACAGGCTAAGGTGAGCCATCGAGAGTGATTTAGCAGGCCAACTTCTAAGAGTGCAAGGTCTTCATCCACTTCACCAGTAATAATTGCCCAGCAGATGCAGTATCCATAGTATTGGTCTGTTGATAAATTATTGACCACCTCATTTGGTAGAAGCACAAATGCAGGATAAGGTATAGATTTGAAGTCCACAACATTCCATTCTGACACATCCCCATTGAGCTGAGAACCAATAGGGCCAGAAAATTTGTCTGGACTTTTTGTTGTCCCATCTAAAGTTATGAAGATGTGTCTAAGTGGCAATTCATTTAGATGCAGAAGACAAATATCCCACTGAAGAGGTTGCCCTAAAAACATTTCCAAATATCTGATTGACCCATGCATATGTCCTGTGTTAGTATTTGTCCCATCTGCTTTAACTAAGTTTAATTTGGCCTCAAGTTCTGTCCCTTTAATGATCTTATAAATGCCATGAGCAATGTCAATGCCTTTGCCACTCTCCGGGGTAAAATGGTCGAGGTAGAAATCATCTGAAAATAAATGTAATTAATTTTACAATTAAATAAAAATGAAAAAGGAAGGAATAAAGTTAACTGGACAGTTGTCACTTAAAAAAAAATTTTAAGTAATTGAAATATTACTTTATAGTACAGTAATATAACAGCATAACGCCTATAACTGTATGACAATCATTTCCATTTACCTGGCTCTCCAGTAATGACATAATGTTCCTCTAGGATTGTGGATGTATAATACTTTTCATTTACTTTGTTAACAGCAAGTGTAGCATCCTTTCTACCGTCAAAGCCAATGCCAGTCACTTTTTCAAATATCACTTCTTCTTCCTTCTTCCTTTCAGCTCTCAATTTAGCTCTCTCCCTTCTCAACTTGTTTCTGAAAAGTATTTCAAAAATATTGGCCATGCATTACTGCATTAGCATTATACAAATATACAAAATACAAATGTCAGTGTCCTGTTTGAAACTAATTATAAATACAAAATAGAAATTTTGACGCTAATTAAAAATAATAGTAAATCTGGTGATTTAGAACTTATAGCAGAAGCTAAGAAATGTAATATCTAGAGTGATTAAAAATACTTATCAATAACATTTTGTATGTTATCTGGGGTGATTACTCCAAAGTCCACCAATGTAGCAGAACCAATAGCCGCTCCTGCTCTATCACTTACTTGATATCTGTTAGGATATTTAAAGTAGATTTACATATCTATTGTCAATGAATAATTTATTGGTAATCTTAATCTCTTAGTCACAATGATTTCACTTTAAGCTGTATTAAAAGATTTATCTTTCAGTACTATACCTGTCACATGCTTCAGCTAATGAGCGTAATCTAGTTCTGTTCTGTAATGTTGAGACTTCTGGAACATAGTCTGCATCAAATGAATCATTACAACTGTCGCTATCTGTCAACTCAGGAATGTCCATAGGTTCAGGAGGATGAGGAGGAGGAACTGATTCTTTTGCTTTTTGAGATTGAATAACCCGTGATTTGAATTTTAAGTCAGTGGCTGTTTCTGGGACTTCTTTCAGGGTACAGTAACCATGCCTAGTTGTTTTCTGGTCCTACAAAGTGATTATATTTCATTACACTATAATGTATCTTTTATCTATGGGTCTCTATATGTAAATTGAAATTCTTACAAAAATGAGAAAATACTAAAATATTACTTATCATTAATAGTGTATTATTGATATTACTAACTTATTAAATGCACTTTAAAAATTGTAGCAAATTATTAATAATTGATAATATTAATAATTGATAATTAATTAATATTAATTAATAATTTACAACTTGAAATTCAATCAACAGACCTACCTCATAAACTGGTAATCAGATTCAGTCATTTTTAGTAAGTGCTTTTTCTCTGTATCTGCCAACAGTTTGTGATCATGTTGATATATGTCAAATAAAACGTTTACAGTTTTCAGAAAATCATCCAGATCTTGATGATATTTAGGTCCCCTTTTCTTTTTGTCATACTTCAGAAGGCGGTTGAATTCCTTTATTTGGGTTTTCAGTCGGCTCTGTATGGCATTTACTGATATTGGATAAACATTATATGTGACCCACAATTTATGCAATTCCTCAGAAGTAGCTCTCAGTACAGCATCTGTTTTATAGTCTCCGAAACACAAACACCTTTCAATAACTTGCTTCAACGTAGGCAATTTCCCTAAAGGAAACTGTTCTGCTGGCATAAAACGTACATCACCAAGTACTTTAGCAACTGTTTTCCTTGTAGAAGTCATACTTTATATTGCAAATGTTGAATTCAATGACAAATTGCAGTTGGAAACTTATAACAAAGGCACCTGAAAAAAAAACAAGTTTTCAATTTATTACGTTTAAAAAAAGTTCATGAAGCAGCCCCACCCTCTATTCTTTAATCAAGCATAATGGATGCAAGATAACAAGGAAAAGTCATATCATGTGATCACTATGTCCATGTCAACATCCTTTTAGGGCAATGTTAGTAATCAAAAAGCCAAATCATGCTTATTTTAGAATTTCTTTTGTCACTAAGGTCCGTCGAAAGGGGGTCTATGGGCCCCAAAAATTAGTTTTTCTAAAATAACTAAAAAACTAAAGGTTTTATGAAAAAATACCACTCTTAATAATTTGTTATAAATCAAATTCTGCATCTTCTGGTATGCAAACCATCTCTCTAGCATGTTCATAAGAAGAGATATTGCCATTTTCCTGATTTTGCTAGTGTGGCATTAGATGTTTTTACAAAAATGGGGGTGGCAGGACACACGTTGGTGGCCACCAATTATTTTTATCAGCAATCTTATTTTTATATCAAAAGCCAACTGTTAATGACTCTGATTAATTCTATCTTGAGTTTCAGCCCGGCCTAAAGTTCTGTCTGTCGACCCATCCGGATTCTCCCGCACCACCTCCAGAGCGCTCAGAATGGCATAGAGCTCAGCCGTGAAAATGGAAGCCTCATCAGGGAGACAGGTACAGCGGGGAGCAAGGGCAGATGACTGCGGAACAGCTGCAGCCCCAACGCCCCCTGACGACCTCAAGCCATCTGTGAAGACTGCAACATATGCAGAGTGACACGCTGCATGCTGAAGGAACAGAGACCGAAGCAAAGCAGTCAGAATCGGCCCTGCGAATGGGGCACAATGCCCTACAGCATGCAACACCCCTGAAAGAGACCAGTATAACAGATGGAGGAGGAGTGCCCATACCATCGAGGAGGGAGGTCACCATGTCGGTGAAATACCAACCCCCATCCCTGCAGAACGCCCTCTCAACCACCTGGAACAGAGGAGAGTTGGGAAGATGGAGAATCTGGAGATAGTGCTTGGCAATGAGGAATGACCTCCGATCCTCCAAGGGAGGGATGTCGCACTCAACCTGCAGACTATCAACTGGAGAGGAGTGGAAGGCACCAGATGACATGCGCAGTCCTCTAGAGAGGACCGGATCCAGTATCTGAAGGGCCATACGGGAGGCGGAGCGGTACACCACACTCCCATAGTCTAATTTTGACTGTACCAGGGACAGGTACAAATGGAGGAGTGTCCGCCTATCCGCGCCCCATGTAGTATGTGACAGATGTCCCAGCAAATCCAGGGTACACCTTGTAGACTCACGCAGCTGGCGAAGGTGGGGAACTTAGCTCAAATAGCTGTCAAAAACCATACCTGGGAAATGTACTGATTGAACGAGGGCCAGAGGCTGATCCCCGAGTGTAAGATTAAAGGCTGGGATGGCACCAGATCCCCGTCTCCTCGATGGAAGGAAGGCCACACACGAAGTCTTCGGGAAGACAGCGTAAGGCCCACCGATGACGCCCAGCGTTCAACCCGATTGACCGCGAGTTGGACTTGCCTCTCCATGAGGGGGGAGACTCGTCCCCGCGGCATTGACAGCCAGATCGTCAGCATAGATGGAACAGTGCACCGAGGGCGGAAGGGCTCCCGGTAGCACAGACATGACCAGATTGAAGCAGGAGACGCTCAAGACACACCCCTGAGGCACCCCCTCCTCCTGAACATACAGGTCAGATAGGGCTGCCCCATTACGGATGCAGAAAGTGCGATGGCAGAGGAAGTTTCGAAGAAATGTGGGCCAAAAGCCCACAAAACCAAGAGACTTCAAATGGTCCATGACAATTCCCTGATGGGTCGTGTCATAGGCCTTTTGGACGTCGAAAAAGATGGCCAGAACAAGATTCCGGCGGGAAAAGGCCTCCCGTACATCATGACCATCATGACGGCCACCATCTTTTCAAGGAGCTTGCATAAGCAGCTCATCAAGGCAATAGGCCGATAGCCCGCCATCTCCACCAGATCCTTTCCCGGCTTAGGTATTGGGACCACAATTGCTTCCCTCCAACGGATTGGGAATGACCCCTCAACCCACTCCCAGTTCAAAAGCTCCAGCAAGAAGTGTAGGGCCATCGGGTGCAGATTCCAAATAAAGTCATACGGAATGTCATCAGGGCCAGGGGCAGAAGAATGACGGGTTGCCAAGGCAGCCTGAAGTTCCTGCATCGTAAAGAGATGGTTGTAGGGTTCATTCCCAGGCGGTGGGACCGTAACATCCGACAAAGGACGATCCGCAGCTGAAGGCGAATGGGAAACCGCAGCAAAAGCAGCTCATCAAGGCAATAGGCCGATAGCCCACCACCTCCGCCGGATCCTTTCCCGGCTTAGGTATCGGGACCACAATCGCCTCCCTCCAATGGGAAGGGAATGACCCCTCAACCCACACCCGGTTGAAAAGATCCAGCAAGAAGTGTAGGGCCATCGGGTGCAGATTCCAAATAAAGTCATACGGAATGTCATCAGGGCCAGGGGCAGAAGAATGACGGGTTGCCAAGGCAGCCCGAAGTTCCCGCATCGTAAAGAGATGGTTATAGGGCTCATTCCCAGGCGGTGGGAACGTAACATCCAACAAAGGACGATCCGCAGCAAAAGCACCGGCCAGCCGATCGGCTATAGCAGCAGGATCCAAAATGAGGCCGTCCCCGTCCCGAAGGACAGGGCGACTAGCAGGGACTGGCTTCCCCTCGATACTACGTACCTTCCACCACACAGCAGCAGAAGGGGTAGCTGAGGAAATGCCGGACACAAAAGCACGCCAAGACGCCTGATGGGCCAACTTGAGAGTCTGGCGGGCGAAAGCCTTCGCCAGCCACATCTCAATGAAGTGGTCCGCGCACCGGGTGTGGTGGAAGCGGCGTGGCGCGTTGCCCTCTTCCTCTCACACACTGCCTGGTGACATGCTGGAGTCCACCACGGGACACTACTCGTCCGCAGGTTACCGGAAGATCGAGGAATACAGTCCTCCGCGACGCCCATCACCACCCGCTCGAAGAACTCCAAGCTCTCATCCACAGAGCCAAAGCTCAACACCAAACGGGCAATGACGGAATGAGCTCTGAAGGATGGCCAGTCATCCCGCGCAAGGCACCACCTCGGTCGAGACGAGACACCCGGCTGCGGTCCGACCGGCTCAAGACAGACTGGGTAATGATCACTGCCATATGAGTCCCCCAACGCCTTCCACAAAAAATTGAGTAAGGCATTGAGGGACACCAAGGAGAGATCAATACAGGTCGATGAACCCGTGGGTTCGTGGAAGTAAGTAGGTTCACCAGAATTGAGGCACACGAAGGAAAGTTCCTCTATTAAGGAGAGCAACATACCAGCAACATTAATCGACTGGACATCTCCCCAAGCCGGGTCACGACTGCTAAAGTCCTCAAGGAGGAGAAATGGTTGAGGCAGTTGCAACACCAACTCAACTCGCGAACCGCGTCGTGAGAAGGAGGGTCATGAGGAGAAATATAAATCGAGCAGGCAGTGTACTGGCGATCTAAAAAGAGCTGCACAGCCACAGCTGCAAGGAAGTACGAAGAGGCACACCTCGCGAGTGTAATGAATGATGTACATAAATCGCTGCACCCCGCCGGCGTGTGCGCTCATCCGGGGTGCAAGGGAAACCAACATAGCCAGAGAGACGAGGGAGCCCCTGCGCAGCCAGGATAGTCTCCTGGAGACAAACACAGGAAGGCTGCTCGCTCTTCAGCAGAGAGGCAAGGTTCTCCCAGTTAGCTAAAAGCCCCCTACAGTTCCAATGCAAAATGGAACTGTAAAGGGAAGTGGCATTATAAGAAGCAGAGAAATAGCCATGGACCAAGCTGAGCAGCAAACTCAACAGTCCGTAACCAGGGACGGAATTGGCTTCCCTGACTCACCCTGAATGGGGGGGTAGGGGCTACCGACCCCGCAGCTGCTTCATCTGTAGTAGAATGAGTGGTGGAAGGTGGAACAGAGAGTTCTGAGGGGGGGGGAGAGACGACGAGACAGGCCCAGCCAAAACCCCCAACTCCCCACCAGAGGGGGACTGGGGAGAACCAGATGTTTGAGAGCTCGTCACACCAGACAAGTGCTGATGGGGGGGGGAGGGGAGGTCCACTACAGGTGGGAGAGGTAGATCCAGGAGAGAGACCCTGGATCTATCTCAGCAGGAGCCGAAGGGGGAGAGACTTTATGAAGAAGGGCCAGGCTCCTCTCGACCGGGTCCACCATGGGAACTGAATCAGTAATTGAGGGTGTCATGGGGTGGTGTACCTCAACCAACACCCGGACGCTAGTTGGGGCACCGGGAGGTGACGCTTCACCAGCCCTCTGTATAGGGGGTCGAGTCCAGAGTGGATCAGGAGTGGCACGCCGCTTCCCCTCCGATGAAGAAGGGGAAGCAGGATGAGCAGCAGTCATGATTGGGTCTGGAGGACTCCGACCACAGCGATGCTTCTGTTGAAAAAAGTGGTTAGAAATAACCGCATATATTTCCAAATCAAATATAAACAAAATAAATAAAAATAAAAACCCTCGTTTCTAACCAACTAGTGAAGTTGGGTTTCCCTAATTAACCAAAAGAAGGAAAAAAAAGTTTCTGGGACAAAGAAAAATGGAGCTTTGCCCAGTCTTGAAAATTTTTGACCGCATGAAGCGGGCCCTTTTTTCTCAAAAAAATTAAAATGCTCGTGGTTACCCAAACCGGGAAACTGAGCCAACCTTCAAACCTAACAACCTTTAATTAAATCGTATCCTTAATTAATAACCACTGCAATTAATCAAAACCCATGTTTAACTAAATAGAGGCCGATCAGAACTAGGTGCAAGTAAGTTAAAGAAAATAACTAAGGTAAGAGAAAAACTAGGTACCTAGACAAAACTCGAACCGGGCTACAACGGCCCTAACTCAATAATTAAATGGCTGTTATAGCCCCTATTAAAACCTAAAGGCAATATAGCCCTAACTTAACTTAAATAAAACCTTCTAAACCTTAAACCTTTAAAACCAAAAACTTAAGGGCAATCCAGCCCTAGCCTAACTTAACCTGCAAAACCTAGGTCTGGGAAATAGCCCCTACAAATAAATAACCTAGCAGTGTGTTAAACAATAACCTAAAACTTAACAACGAAAAAAAAAAAAAACTGGAAACTAAATGAAACTTATGAATCAGTTAGAAACTGAAAGGGTAACGTTCAACTGGCAACTTCATTTTTGGTAAGTCTAAATTAATTTCGATGAATTTAGCTTCACCATAGTAGTAATCTGGCTGCTGACCAAATTTAACCTAAAAACCACTGCAACCTACAGTGAAAAAGTCTGTAGCTGTGTTGACAGTGTCTAAATAGGCCATTATTATTTCTATAATTACAGAGTCTATTTAAAGTAAACTTAACCTTAATACTACACCTAAATAAAAATAATATCTCTCAAGCTAATCAATAAATTTTTCAATATGGCGCCCCCGGGTGGGCAGTCGAGAAGTTAGTTACCCTTTTTTTTGTTTTAATTCTGATACAATAGTTTTAAATCCAGTGAATTAAATTTTTGACATAATCTGAAAATTTAAATATAAATATCATTTATAATAAACCTAAAAATGGCTAATCAAACTGAAGCCACTCGTGGAAAAAGTATGGAGACCTGGTTGGGAAGTGATGTGGAAGCACTTGAAACTAGTAAACTGGTAAAAAGGAGGGGAGCAATCAGAACCTCAGCTACTAAACTTTTAGCTACAATCAAAGAGAGATGGGATGATTGGACTGAGGAACAAAAAAATTCACATGCTCGGCTTTTGTCCTCACAACTGGACAAGTTACAAAATCTAGACGAGGAAATCCTTAGAATGTATGTTTGTTCCGAAGGCTTCTCAGAGGATAAACAAGAAGAACTAGATGAAAAAAATAGTTATTACCACTTTGAAATAGATCAAATGATACAAGCATTAACAACTAAAAAAGAAAATAATGCCGAAGCCAAACCTAAACTAAGAATAAGTACTAAAATTCCTGAGCTTCAAATATTACCATTTGATGGAAATCCCTCTAAATTTCAAAACTTTAAGACCTCATTCAGAAACATTTATGATAACATAGGTCTTTCCGAAGAAGAGAAATTTGCCTACCTAAAACAACATTTGAGTGGAAACCCTGCCATTCAAATAAACTGCATGCAAGAAAGTAAAACATCTTATGAGGAAGCATGGCAGCAGTTGGAGGGCTGTTATGCAACACCAGGCCAAATTAAATTCTCCATAATAAAATCCCTTTTAACTAAATCCATAATAACCAAAAATTTTAAATCACTTCATGACTTTCAAGCAGATATGCACTCTACCATAAATTTAATGCGAACTCAAAAATTAGAAATAGAAGATATACTCTTGTATGTATATTATAATAAACTAACTCAAGAAACTCAGGAATTTTTAAGGACTTGTGGGTTTAAACTCTATGACCCCTTTAATAATTTTAAAGAAGCAATTGCTGAAGCTACCAAAACCTTAGCTAATGTTAATTTGATCTGGAACAAAGTGAGTTAACTACCTTGATACCTAAACAAAAAAGAAACTTCTCTCCAGAACCAGCCAGAAAACCATGGTATTCTGGCCAAACTACAGCTGCTCTGGCGGTTTCTACCCAAAGACAATCCTCAGGAAGAGCTCAATATACTGACCAGAGAGAACCTTACTGCAAATTGTGTAAGAAAAACTCTCACAGAATCTCAAAATGTGATTCTTTCCCTGAAAGTTGGGATAAACTGAAAAAACTTGCTAAATTAAATTATTGTACTAAATGTACCTCATCTAAACACCAAGCCAAAGAATGCCCCATTTCTTTACAACCCTGTTCATTTTGTAGGTTTTCTAACCATTTATCCTTCCTTTGTACCAAACAAAAAGGAAAACCAGAGGGAGATAAGAAAACCAAAACCAGTACGGAAGTAGCTACCCAAAAAGAAAACTCCAAACAAGGGAAACAAGTTACTAACTTATTAAGTTTAAAAAACACTGATCAAGAAGTAGCATTAATCCCTTCCATGCAAATGAGAATAAGAAACTCAGAAAAATCAATTAAATGCAGAGCACTTTTGGATAATTGTAGTCAAGCCAGCTACATTACCAAGGAACTCGTGAAAAAATTAAATCTTCCAACTAAACACTACGAGGAATCCATAACCATAACAGGATTTATAGCCGACAAGAAACAACCAAATTATGAAGTAGCTATAATTAAATTGGAGGATTCTAGAAACCCTGGAAACTACCAAGAAATAGAAGCCATTATAATTGATGATATTAATATTAAATATGAAGTTCCAGGATTACTGAAACTTCAAACTTATTTAAAATCATTAAATTATCAGCTTGCAGATCACTTTGAAGCTGATGAAGTGGCTGACTTCATGTTAATTTTTGGGGCTGCAACCCACAAACTTTTGCCCTCAGCAGTCATCAGATTCATACTGCCTCTTGTTATAAATCTCCCTATGGAATACTTTTATTGGGTTTCCCTTCAGATTACTACCCTGAAAAAGAAAAAGAACCAATAAGAGATCAGATCAGCTTCTGTATTACCAACCCGCTACCTACTAGTACAACTTCTAATGAAGATCTAAAAAAAATTGAACACCAGATTGCACAATTTAGCAAACTAAAAAACTTGGGTATTTCTGGGGATGAACCACTTTCAAACAAAGAAAAAGATCTGATTGCAAACTTTGAAAAGGAAGTTAAAATAGAAGATGAAAGATTGTCTGTTAAGGTACCATGGAATGACCAAAAAGATAAAATTTCACCAAACTTTAACTATGCTATTAGCAGGTTAAAGTCCACTTGCAAAAAATTAAAAAAAGATAACTTAATGCAACCTTATTCAGACATCCTTGAACAACAATTCCAGGAAGGAATAATAGAAGAAGTACCTCTAACAGAACACTTAAGACAAGCAGGAAATTTTTTACCTCACTTTCCCGTAGTTCGCCCTGGGGTACAAACAACTAAAGTTAGGATTGTAGTAGATCCCTCGGGTAAAAGCAAACCAGAAGAAATAACCGTAAATGATGCTACTGAGGACTGCCCTTCACTCCTACCTCACTTAGCAAAATTGTGCATTAAATTAAGGCATGGTAAATATTTGATGATTGGGGACATTCAAAAAGCATATTTACAACTTAAATATCAAACAGAATTTGACTGCAATGCCCACAAAATACTGTGGGTAAAGAATACCCAATTGGCTCCAAATGACAACAACCTGAGCTGCTATAAATATAAAAGAGTTACCTTTGGCAACAAAAGCAGTCCATTTTTACTACAACAATCTCTACAACACATATTTAATGAACAACAAAACCAAGTGGCAGACTACCTAGCTAACCGCTTTTACATGGACAATGCTTTAATTAATGCCAACAATCTCTCAGAACTCAAAGACCTTTACAATTATAGTGTAAACACTTTAATTGAATATAATTTGAAGCTATATGAATGGGCCTCTAATCACTCAGAACTTCAAGGACTATTTGAAAAACATGACATAGCCTCCTCCGAAGATAAAGAAAATGTAAAACTATTAGGATATGGTTGGAACACAAGTGCTGATACACTCCATCTAAAAACGGTAAACTTGAACTCAGAAGCCAAAACTAAAAGAGAAATACTAAGTTCTGTGCAATCATTGTTTGATCCAATTGGATTTGTTGCACCCTTAGTGTTTAAATTAAAACTCTTCATGCAGAAAGTAACAGCTACCAAAAAAAATTGGGATGAATATCTAGAACCGGAAATGCTGCGTGAATGGAAAAAACTTTGTAAAGAAATAAACAAAGTGGAATTTCTGAATTTTCCTAGACAAGCTTTTGAAAATCCCAAACCTCTCATGGAAAATCTTCAACTCCACATCTTTTGTGATGCCAGCCAAGAAGGCTATGCAGTAAGTTGCTATCTAGTTGGAAATGGAAAATCCGAACTAATTTACGCTAAATCAAGAGTCAATCCCAAATCAAAAAATTGGACCATTTGTAACTTGGAATTAATGGCAATCTGCCTAGGAACCAAAGTCCTAGAATACCTCAAAGAAACCTACCTAGAAGAAAACTCAGAACCCAAAAGTTCTTCAAAACCATAATTTGGACAGACTCACAAGTGGCTTTAAATTGGACTGCTCAAAATCTCTAAAAATGAAATCAATCTTTGTAAAAAACAGAGTGAAAGACATTCAGGAAGCAACAAGAAACTTAAACCATCACCTGGAATTCAGACATGTAGCAGGAGAAGACAACCCAGCAGACCTACTCACCAGACCAATATCTTTCAAGAAATTTCAAAAACTTCTTCACTTTTACCAACATGGTCCCACATTTTTGAGAAATGAAATTGAATGGCCCAAACTTAATTTTTAACCCCCACCAAGAAACCTTACAGACAACAATAAATGTGTGTCAAACAACTTGTAAAGAAATAAATGAAAAAACTCCCTTGTTAAATATGGAAAGATTCTCTAACAGGAAAAAACTGGTCAGAATCACTGCCTATGTTCTACGGTTCATAGAAAACTTAAAGTACTTCCGCACTCACAAATATAACCCCAAATGTAACCTGACAATGGAAGAACAAATTGCTGGCTTGGAGAAAAATCATACAGCTTACAAAACTAAGGCCACAAATTACTGGCTAAAATTAGTCCAGCAACAACATTTCTCAAAAGAAAAAGAAATAATCCACAAACTAAATAAAGGAGAAAAAGTTGAGGACCTAACAAAGCTGCAAAAGAATCTAAAACTCTTCATTGACAAAGAAGGGTTAGTCAGAACAATGGGGAGATATAAATATGCAACTAACCTTAACTATTCTGCTAGGTATCCTGTACTACTGCCTGAAAATTCTCATTTAACAACGTTAATTGTAACTGAATGTCATGCAAAAGCCAGTCATGCCACCTTAGCTACCACATGCAATTTCCTCAGACAGGAATTCTGGATCCCCAAAATAAGGCAAGTAGTTAAAAAGGTTCTGAAACAATGTCTGTTTTGCCAAAAATACTTTGCCATGGCTTATGAAGTGCCTACTACTGGACCCTTAGTAACGGAACGTTTAAGCTATGAAAAACCCTTTGAAAAAACTGCCCTTGACTATGTTGGTCCAATTTCTGTCCAGGATGAGAATAACCAATTCATGAAAGTCTACTTATTATTGTTCACTTGCTGCGCCACCAGATTCACCAGCCTTCACATCTGCACTGACCTTTCTGCTAAAACCTTTTTAAGAGAACTCTACCATTTGTCCTTAAACTACTCCCTTCCAAAGGTTTTGATTTCAGACAATCAATCCACCTTCAAAAGATCTGAAGATTACCTAAAACATTGGTTCCAAAATGTTCTTGTGTCTCAGTACCTCTCTGATCATGGTATCCAGTGGAAATTTACAGCAGCCTATTCACCCAGAACCTTAGGAATAGCTGAAAGAATGGTGGGTTTAGTCAAAAGAGCCCTCTATACCTCCCTAAAAGGAAGAAAAATCCCGTTAACTGAACTAAAAACAATGGTTCTTGAAATAATGAACACAATTAATTCAAGACCACTCACTTATGTTAATTCAAATGAAGATCCTTCCTCTGATCTACTAACTCCTTTCAAGTTGCTTTTTGGGTATGACAATACCAAATTCAACTTTTTAACCACTAATGATACCCAAGAAGCTGTTAATGAAGACGATCAGGTGGATGCTGATTATATGACAACAACAGAGGACAAAGAAAGAAAGAAAATACTGGATTACTTTCATAAGGGAGCTAAACAATCTCAAGAAATCAAGAAAAGATGGCGATACGAATATTTGAGTAGTTTGAGGGAAAAAGAATACCAACAACACAAACAACCAGTAAGTAAAGAACCTAAAGTAGGAGAACTATGTCTCTTAGATGAAAATTCTATGAATCCCAAATACTTCTGGAAGATTGCTGTAATTGAAACATTACACCCAGATGAAGATGGCATAATCAGGCATGTAACTGTAAAAACACCCAATGGTCATCTCTCCAGAAGACACATATATCGGTTATACCCACTGGAAATAACTGATAAGCCGAATATTGACCTGGAAGAACTGGAAAATTCTTCCACGGAATCAGGAACTGTAGATTCTCCTGACACTACTACTGCCGCTACTCAACCCCGACCACAAAGACAAGCTGCAGTTAGATTTCGGGAAGAACTGCAAAGGAAAATACAGAGTGGATCTTTGTGAAGACCACAAATAGAAAATTGTAAATAATTGTAAATAGCTATAACTTAGGACCAACATTCTACAGAAAAGACGCTTTCATCTTCATATTTCACCTAAAAGGAACTTTTCTGAAGAGCATGTCATTTTCATTCATCAAAATAAATAAATAAAATTTCCCAAGAATACAATTCTGGGTAAATTTTTCCCCTTGGGGGGAATGTTGAAAAAAGTGGTTAGAAATAACCGCATATATTTCCAAATCAAATATAAACAAAATAAATAAAAATAAAAACCCTCGTTTCTAACCAACTAGTGAAGTTGGGTTTCCCTAATTAACCAAAAGAAGGAGAAAAAAGTTTCTGGGACAAAGAAAAACGGAGCTTTGCCCAGTCTTGAAAATTTTTGACCGCATGAAGCGGGCCCTTTTTTCTCAAAAAAAATTAAAATGCTCGTGGTTACCCAAACCGGGAAACTGAGCCAACCTTCAAACCTAACAACCTTTAATTAAATCGTATCCTTAATTAATAACCACTGCAATTAATCAAAACCCATGTTTAACTAAATAGAGGCCGATCAGAACTAGGTGCAAGTAAGTTAAAGAAAATAACTAAGGTAAGAGAAAAACTAGGTACCTAGACGAAACTCGAACCGGGCTACAACGGCCCTAACTCAATAATTAAATGGCTGTTATAGCCCCTATTAAAACCTAAAGGCAATATAGCCCTAACTTAACTTAAATAAAACCTTCTAAACCTTAAACCTTTAAAACCAAAAACTTAAGGGCAATCCAGCCCTAGCCTAACTTAACCTGCAAAACCTAGGTCTGGGAAATAGCCCCTACAAATAAATAACCTAGCAGTGTGTTAAACAATAACCTAAAACTTAACAACGAAAAAAAAAAAAACTGGAAACTAAATGAAACTTATGAATCAGTTAGAAACTGAAAGGGTAACGTTCAACTGGCAACTTCATTTTTGGTAAGTCTAAATTAATTTCGATGAATTTAGCTTCACCATAGTAGTAATCTGGCTGCTGACCAAATTTAACCTAAAAACCACTGCAACCTACAGTGAAAAAGTCTGTAGCTGTGTTGACAGTGTCTAAATAGGCCATTATTATTTCTATAATTACAGAGTCTATTTAAAGTAAACTTAACCTTAATACTACACCTAAATAAAAATAATATCTCTCAAGCTAATCAATAAATTTTTCAATAGCTTCCTCCTCTTCAGGGCATCACTTTCCCCACCTGAGAGATGAGTAGGCAAGGATCCAGACCCCAAGGCCGGAGAGGGAGATGGGGCACTTGTAGGCAGGGAATCAGATGGGATGTCTGAAAGTGAGGCAGAGGGACAAGAAGGTCCTGCGGCGCCAGGAGAACCATCAACCCCCGGAACTTCCAGGGGGGGCACGGGAGGGGCCCGAGGACCCGCCAGGGCCAAGAGCCACAGCATAGGACAACCCCTGCTGCAGCTCCCAGTCATGGCCCCTATCGCGCGCCTCCCACGCACTAAGGAATTCGGTAGTCCTTAAGGACCGCACCTCGAATTCAAACTTGAAAACGGGGCAGTCCCGAGAGGAGGAAGGATGGGCCCCCGAGCAGTTTGAGCACCGCGGGGGGCTTCGTGCACAGGGTAGGGTGTGCAGGCCCACCACAGCAGACACATAGCTAACAGCCGAACCAGTTGCAGCCAAAGCAGCGAACTGGGTCAGGCACATACGGTCGCACTGAAAACTCTCATGACCGGCGATCTCCCACGCCCCAGAACACCTGGGCCGGAGGCACAAGGGAGTCAGAGGTCAGGAGTGGACGGGGTAAGAGCACCATCCCGGCACGATGAAAAGCGGAAGACCTTCGTTACCCCCTGGGGGGCAAGATCCTCCTGCAACTCGCCAACCGCGATTGACAACAAACAGGAAGCAAAAATGGTGCCCTGACAGCTATTCAATTGCGGATGGGGAGTCACAGAAACTCTGCAACCCAAAACATCCTGCAACTGTAGAAGGGACTCAGTCACCCCCAAAGAACGGGACTTCAAAAGAAGAAACCCATCCTTCAGAGGGCCAATATCATAACGACTGGGAACCCCCACCGTCTTAAGACACTGAAACACTCGTTCCGAGTTGCCCGGAAGGGAGCCAGCGGAAGGGCAGAGAACAAGGAACCTGTCCACTGGACAGAAATTGACAGCAGGGACAGGTCCATGTGTAATGGTAACCGAGAGTGGGCGAGATAACAAGGGCCACGAAGACCCCACCCTATGGCCACCACGAGAGCCAGATGCCGCAGAGGACGAGAGGGGAGCCCTACAGCTTTAAGGTCAATCCAGCGGAGGCAGAGGCCATTGAATGACCAGAAGTAGAAGTCTTATCCAAATCCATGGGTGGGCCAGAGTCGTCAACAGGAGGGGATTGAAGTTTTGAAATTGAACCCATAAACAATAGCTTTACAAAAAAGACAGCCTTGGACCCAAGGCAATGCACCATCCGCTGCTGCATCCTTCAAGGCGCAGGCCCAATGTCCCAGGTAGCCCACCCTCCAACCTGACTGTAGTTTTAAAAACAGCAGATTGGCTCTAAGGAGATTTGTCTGTTAAGTGCCTAGCAAAGACCCAATCCAGATGCAGCAATGGTCCGGGTGCCCATACCATCTCCAGAGCATGGCCCAGCCATGGAGCAATGCCCCCTGGCGGGTGCACCCAATGACCCCAAGACTGCAAAATACAAACAGAGGGGGGGGGGGATACTACAATTGACAGAGGCTCAAGACCGAGTCAAGACAAAAAAATTCCGGGAGAGATGGAAAAAAAAGGAGAGCAAAAAGAAAAGGGGGGAAAAAAAAAACGCAACTAGGTAACTCTTCGCCCACACCCCATGAGGAGTTGAGGAAACCCCAACAACCCACGAGGTGTATGAGACCCCTCGGCCCGGCAAGATGACAAAGGGTGAAATGATAGAGTGAGTATAGGAAATACATAATAAGGACCTAATTCACTCCCACTCCCCTGAGTACCTACTAAAACTTCAAAATACAATATTTTTAGTCATTTTAGATCTGAAAACATGAAATATACATTATACAACAATAAAATCAATAAAATAGCATGCAAATGTAAGTAAAAATACCAAAAGATGCACCTAAAATATAGCCATCATGAATTAATTTCACAAAAGCAGCACAAATAAGATGTAAAATGATTAAAGCAAATGATGTGCGCTCTATGAGAAAGCAATCTAACTGATTCAGTAAGGTCTGTAAGATGAGATGAAAGCACAAATAATGCCTATCTATGATTGGCTAATTAGTGGGTGGGCAAATTGCTCTTTGCTGTGATTGGCCTGTTTCCCATAAACATTGGTCAGCCTGCAGCTGTGTTTGTTCCAAAGGTGGGTGGCTTGAAGCAAAGGATTTGGGGTGAAGGCATGGTGACAAACAAGTGAATCTCATGTGGATAGGTGCCAAAACATGAAATTGGGGTAGCTATATAATGGGTAAAGACAAACAAGTGAAATGCCAAAAAGTGGGGGCCCACTCTAATAGGTTTGAAAAATGATCAATTCAAATCAGTTCATCTCAATTGAATGATATCAATTCCAATTCAATTGCAATTTGGTAAATTTTAATTTTAATCAATTCAATTAAATTCCAATTCAATTCAGAAGTAACCCTAAGTCTAGTAACCACTCACTGACATTGCCCTTCTAACTAATACAGGTATCCCTCATTTAACAATAATTCACTCATTGATCACTTGCTTTAGCAATTTATTTTTTTAACACCTTTTCTTATACAATGATTGGCCAAAATTTGATTTAGCAATCACTATGATGGGCAAAGTTTGGTTTCTGGTACTCCACAGGTGCATCTCTAACTTGTCTAATCAAAATGACACCAACCATGCACAGAAATGGATTTATCCTCTTCTGTGCAGCTTGCCCAACCCATGCACCCCTAAGTGGCCATCCCCTGCACTTCACCCGACCAGTGTTTTGAGTTGCATGTGCTTTTGCATTGCTCTGCATCATTGTGTAAGATTGCACATGATTGTCATTGTTTTGTTATTCGCCACCTTTGTGGAGTTCAAAGCAACATTGTGCAGATTGCTTGGTGCTAATTTGGACTGTGTTAAGCAGGGTTGGCATAATTGCCCACTTTATTGAAAAAACCCAGCCCATCCGGGTTTTTCAGGGGGTTTTCAATAAAACTGGGGAAAATTGTTTTTTTTCAAAACTATGTTATTATAAGTCTCCAATACAATAATAATTAATGTTATTTATCTTTTTATACCTGCTAAATGGTTTAGAGGTATAAGATGATGATAACATTTATAAAAGGAATACAGTTGACACAATAAAATACACCTGTATTTAATTTATAAAATATTTCATGACTCATGTACTGTATTTTAGATAAACACACAACTCATTTAGCAAACTCAACAACCCCTGACAGCAGACATGTTCAAACAGATTTCCACCCAATTACCAAAAGGTGACAATTCATGAGAGTGATCTGTGTAACTTGTTTGAACATGTTGTGCTCTGTTCATACTTCAGGGTTAGTCAATAAGGATCAAATAATGCAATGTACAGTATTCAGGTGGTTCCCAGTACAGTAAAAGTCCAAAAATCTGAACCTCAAGAATCTGAACTGCCCGAGAATCCGAACATTTTAAAACTCAGTCGAAATTTAAATTTAGCGACGCTGATGTGCAACCTATGTTAGTTCGTGCATGCGAACGAACGCATGGCGCGAACATTTTCGCGCCAGTCTCTGCTGCACATCCATGCTGTGAACAAGTTGCTACAGTATACGTATAAATATTCGTCCATTTATTTGTAAACATTTTACATTTACTAACCCATAGTACAGTAATGGCTCCAAAAGTTGATCCTCTTCGTGGTGTTCAGAAAAGAAAGAAAGTTACGTTGAAATTGAGTGATAAACTTGAAATAATTAAGAGCCTAGAACGTGGTGTAAGCTCAGCTACCTTAATGGAAAAATATAATGTTGGGAAAACTACGATTCATGACATAAAGAAAGCTAAGGCTAAAATTTTAGAATTTACCGCATCGTCTGTGCCAGACAATAAAATAGCAGAAAGAAAATCACTACATAAGCCAAAATTAGAAAATCTGGATAAAGTGCTGCACGAATGGTTTCTGCTGAAACGATTGGAAGGCATGGCAATATCCGGGCCTATGCTTATTGCCAAGGCTAAGTTTTTCAAGGCACAGATGAAGATCGAAACTGAATTTATATTTAGTGATGGGTGGCTTCATAATTTCAAGAGTCATCATGGAATTAGACAACTGGATATTGCGGGAGAAAAGCATTCTGCGGATACTGAAGCAGCAACAGCCTACACCAAAACATTTGAAAAAATTGTTAATGACCTTGATCTGTCAGCCGATCAAATTTATAATGGTGATGAGACTGGAGTTTATTGGAAATGCTTGCCCACAAAAACTTTGGCTGGATGCGAAGAAAAGAGTGCTACAGGTTTTAAACAAAATAAAGAGAGAATAACCGTTCTTACATGTGCAAATGCTTCGGGTCAGCATAGGATAAAACTGTTAGTGGTTGGAAAATATCAGCGTCCATGTGCATTGAAAGGAATTGTACACTTGCCTGTGACCTATAAAGCCCAAAAAAGTGCGTGGATAAATAAGGATTTATTTCAGGACTAGTTTTTTAACGATTTTGTTCCTTCAGTTCGTCAAAATTTAAAGAAATTGGGAAAACCTGCAACTGCAAAGTGTCTGTTACTTCTGGATAACTGTAGCGCCCATCCACATGAATCAAAATTAGTGTCCAATTGCAGGAATATTTATGCATGTTATTTGCCACCAAATGTAGCATCGCTGATCCAACCCATGGATCAAGGAGTGATACGGAATTTAAAGTGTCATTATAAAAACGAATTTATGACCAAAATGATGCATCAAAATATCTAGCCGACAGAATTTCAACGAAGTTTCACAATTAAAGATGCGATTTATGCACTTGCAACCGCATGGAATGCAGTCAAGCCTGAAACTCTTTCGCATGCATGGCGAAAATTATGGCCCAATGTGATGTTCACTGATCTGCCGAGTGATGACGACGAAAGTTTTGAAGGATTTAACCTAAGGCAGAGATTAGATGAAGTAAACTTGCTCATGGAAAATGCGAAAATATCTACACTATATGATCAAAAGTATTCGGACACCGCATGGTTTTGGGAAAAATGGTTTTATTATGGCATTTAGTAACCAGTAGGTCCACCCTTTGCTTTTATTACAGCATCAACACGTCGAGGCATACTTTCCACCAGTTTTTGGTAAGTCTGTGCAGGAATGGCTCGCCATTCCTCTTGCAGAGCTGATGCAAGTGAAGCCGGGCGTGGTGTGCGGTTTCGTATCCGTCGCTCCAGTTCGTCCCACATGTGCTCGATTGGGTTGAGATCGGGGCTCTGAGCAGGCCAGTCTAACAAATCCACCTTATTTTCATGAAACCAGTCCTGCACACGCCTTGCAGTATGGCAGGGAGCTCGATCCTGTTGAAACAAACAATGGCCATCTCCGTAGTATTGCCACAGTGTAGGGAGGGCCGAATTGTCCAGAACGTCGAGATAAACGTCAGCGTTCATGGTAGTGGGTATAACAACCAACGGGCCGAGCCCTAGCCAGGAAAAACAACCCCATACCATGATGGACCCTCCACTGAACTTCACCGTTGGACGTACACAGTCAGGAAGAAGCCGTTCTCCGGGCTGTCGCCACAACCAAACACGCCCATCAGACTGGAAGAGTGAATACCGCGACTCGTCGCTCCAAAGAACAGTTTTCCAGTCCTCCACGGTCCAGGAACGACGGGAGACACACCAGGCCAAACGACGCGTGGCATTAACTTTTGTAATCAGTGGCTTGTGTACAGCTGCTCTACCATAATAACCGAGTCTGTGCATCTCTCTGTGGATAGTTACAGTGCTAACGGAGGTACCGGATGCTCTTCCTACCTCCTCAGCGATGGAAGCGGCAGAGGACGTGCGGGACTTCTTGACATGTTGTACCAGACTTCTTCTATCACGTTCCGTCAGTTTGCGTGGTCGTCCGGAACGTTTTTTCGCGTTAGTTGCACCGTCGTGCTTCCATCTCATGATAACATCCGCTACAGTCGACTTTGGTATATCCTGTTTGGCTGCAATGTTTCGTATAGAAACGTTACTTAAATAACATCCGATGACGAGTCCACGTTGGAACTCGGAGAGTTCACGTCCGCGCGGCATGGCTTCACAACAGTTACTGATAACTTAACAGAACACCTCAGCATTATAGTTTCGCCACGCTTTTTCCCAGCATACCTTTCGGCGAAGGTGATATTTGCAGAAATACGGATTTTCCGGGGTGTCCGAATACTTTTGATCATATAGTGTATGTATAAAAGCCCTCTACAGCAACTTAATGCTGAAGACATGGAAGAGTGGATATGCGTTGAAGATGGGGTGGAATTAACGTCAACAATCACTGATGAAGACATCATTGCAAGCGTAACGAGTCCCAATAGAAAAGAGAAATGTGATGAAGAACCTGGCGGAGAGGGGGAGAAAGCTGAAGAAGAAAAAATATCCTGGGCTGCTGCAGAAGTACACCTTGATAAATATATTCAATTTATCGAGCAGAACCATAATTTTGATCTTCAAGATGTCATGCGTGTGCATATGGTGCGGAATGATTTCATTAAGAAAAAAATACAGAATCGAAAGCAAGGCGATATACGTAATTATTTACGTGAAGCTAGAGTTAAACCAGTAGATGTGTCTGCAGATAAAAGTGGTCCATCGACAAACAGATTGTTAGATGCGGACGATGCGATCGAATTGAGTGA
Organism: Bathynomus jamesi; assembly: GCA_023014485.1. NCBI lineage: Eukaryota > Metazoa > Arthropoda > Malacostraca > Isopoda > Cirolanidae > Bathynomus > Bathynomus jamesi. The sequence continues at coordinate 342,274 of JAJOZX010001938.1, forward strand.
ATGAAAATGTTTGTGTTTACGTGTGTGTAATGGATGTTTACGATTTTTTTGTTTGTTTGTTTAAAATATGTACGGACGCAATGTTTGCTAATTATATTACTGAATGTCCATAATAAGCGTTTCTGTTTTATTTACGTATTACATTAGCAATATTTACATGTTCTTTTTTTATTTATTCCCTTTGTAACGTGAATTTTAAGGTTACCGCCCAAGAATCCGAATTCGAATTTCCGGAAATCCAAACCGCCCTAATCCCCAAGCCGTTTGGATTTTTGGACTTCTACTGTAGTGAGAAGAAGAGTTTGTTAACAAATAGTGTCAGGCATCAGCACTTGACACACTTGATTGTAACTATTATTTAAATACTGTACACTACAGTAAATTTTATTTGATAGCTGTCAGCTATAATTATTAATATTTTTGTGTGTAAGGAATGTACAATAATTTTATAGTGTATTATACACACACATATATATATATATATATATATATATATATATATATATATATATATACAGGCTGTCCCATAAGTCTGCCATCATAGGAGAAATTCATATTTTTCTATTTCTACAAACCATAATTCATATTTTTCTCTTTCTACAGGCCATAATGTCTGTGAGCAAGGAAGAACAAATCCAGATAATTCTACTCATAGGAAATCAGAGTCAAAGAGAGGCCGCTACTGAATTTAACAGACTGACTGCATCCAGACCGCGAGCCAATAACACAGAGTTGTGTTAGCAGACTTGTTGGAAAGTTTAAGGAAACAGGATCCATAGAAGATAAACCACGCAGTGGACCTTCAAGGAGGTCCACTGACGATGATACAGTGACTGCTATCCTGGCTCATTTTAACAGAAGTCCCAATAAGTCTCTTCGGCAATTGTCCGCCGAGACAGGAGTGTCGAAAAGTAGCATCCATATAAACTTCAGATCCTACAGAAATTAAGCAAAGATGATCCCAACCAGTGGATGGAATTTTGTGAATGGGCTATGGAACAATATGCTTGGGATTCCAATTTCCTGTCCACCATTCTGTTCAGTGACAAGGCTGTTTTTTATGGAAATTTGGAGGTAAATCGACAGAACACCTGCTACTGGTCTCAAAACAACCCTCACTGGTATACCTCTTCAAAGGAACAAGGTGTATCTCGGGTGATGGTATGGTGTGGCATTTGGAAGGATCGCATCATAGGCCCCCTCTTTTTTGATGAACATGTCACTGGAGGCACCTACCTACGTATGCTCAAGGGAGAAGCATTTCCCGGTGTCTTGAACGAAGAAGGAAATTTCCCAACATGGTTCCAGCAAGATGGCACTCCTTCACATTACAGCACCCAAGTAAGGGAATACCTGTACCAACAATTCCCTGGTCATTGGATAGGATGTCGAGGGCCTGTGGAATGGCCAGCTAGAAGCCTGGATCTCGCGCCACTAGATTTTTATCTCTGGGGCCACTTGAAAGCACTGGTATACGCAGAGAAAATTAGGAGTGTTGAACATTTGCGGCAGCGCATTATTGGAGCATGTAACACCATTACTCCTGACATCATTCACTGTGTGCTTGCTGACTGGGTATCATGTCTGAATTTGTGTATTGAAAACAATGGTGGACATATTGAGCACGTTCTCTAAATAAAAGCTTTTGTTTTGCTTTTTTTATTATTTTTCCTATGATGCCGGACTTATGGGACACCCTGTATAATTATATATATATAATTATAGTGTATTATATATGTATAATTATATTAATTAAAAAAATCTTTATAATAATACTAGGCAACAAATTTCAACTTTTTTTTTGTTACAGACACGTGAACTACTGATTCCTACTAAAGCGGTGATGCTGATTTCAGATCTGATATCAAAATTTCTCTATCACGTCCAGATTTTGTGTAACCGAAAACCCCTATTTTTCATTTTTTTTTCTCACCCGCTTCTATTACGAAAGCCGTCTAAGCTACTTTTCCGTGCCACGTTTTATGTTAAGCATACTTAAATAATTAGTGAACAGGGATGTCTTTCCTCCTTTATTCTGGCTTAAGACAGACAGCGGAATTCCGCTGGTGGAGTTACCACCCCTGCGCCCAACCATCCACCCAAAGCGCGTTAGTATTTTGTTGTTACTACTGAAAGGCAAATTCCTGTTCTTAAGTGAAACTTTGGTGTGTCCTCTTCCTTTGTCGCTTGTAGGATGACGAGCTCTCCTTCTGCAGGAACCAACAATAATCTCCCATCATATTTGGGTTGAAATTACCTTGGTATCTGTTTTCCATAACTGAGATCTGTTGGTGGAAGCGCTCACCATGCTCGTCACTTACAGCCCCAAGGTTGGCCGGGAAGAAGTCAAGATGAGAATGTAAAAAATGAATTTTCAAAGACATTCTGCATCCCATTATTTCATAAGATTTAAGCATGTTTTCTACGAGTTTACGGTGGTTTTCAGCTTTGTGGTTTCCAAGAAAATTTTTGACAACTTCAACGAAAGATGTCCATGCTCCTAGTTCATTCTCATTTAGGTTAGATGGAAACGATGAGTCATGGATGACACTGCGGATCTGTGGTCCAGTGAAAACTCCAGCTTCTAGCTTAGCATCTGTCAATATTCCTTTGAATTTATCCTTTAAATATTGGAAACCACTACCTTGATGATCCATACCCTTCACAAAATTTTTCATAAGGCCAAGTTTAATGTGAAGTGGTGGAAGATGTACTTTCTGAGGGTCAATAAGTGCTGGGTGTTTCACATTGTATTTACCAACAATGTTCAGTTCTAGATGGCCAATCATGTTTTTTGTAATGGTTCTTGTCATCTCTGCTGTTCCATAGACACAAAAAGCACATATGCTTTGTGTAGCCCAACTGTAACCCAAGAAGTAATGATACAACTTTAAGGTTGCCACAAATATTCCATGTGTGGTCCTTATATTTGATGAGTCTTAGCAGCAGTTTCATCGATTCATAAGTCTCATTAAGGCCAGTGGCATGTGCTACAGGTATTGAAGGTTTTTCATTGCCATTGTGCAGTAATACAGCTTTAAGGCTAGCTTTACTAGAGTCAATGAACAGTCTCCATTCTTTTGGATCATAGCGACAGCCAATCCCTTGCATCAGACCACTGATATCGTGGCAGAAACAAACGTTTTCTTCCTGTAAGTAAAATGATGAAAACTGCAAATGGCAATGGCGGAAATGGGAAACTTTGGTGTTTGGTTGGAGAAGATTAAATTCTTGAAGTCTTGAACCAAGCAACTCTGCCTTTTCTTTTGGTAATTCCAAATCGCGCACTAAGTCATTTAACTCCGCTTGACTTAACAAATGTGGGGAAATATTTGCATCTGGAACATATATGCCATCTTTCCCTGTTTCTATATCACTAGCAGAATCTTCAGATGAACTGCTGTCTGTTATCGTTGCTGGTGGAACTGGTGGTGGATTTGTTTCATCATGTGGTACTGGTTTCATTGCTGATTCGCAGTTTGGGTACGTGATCTTTGATTTGTTTTTCTTTGTGAAACCAGCAATCTTTGTCAAACAAAAATAACACATTGAAATGATTTTTTGGCTCACGCCAAAACCATGGGGACTGAGAACGGCATAGCTTTTCTTTTACCATTCATCCAAGCTATTAACATTGCATTGCACTGTGCACAGCAAATTGTGGTGCCCAGTCCCTCTGTTGGTCTCCTAACTTACAGTCAAAATAACACTTGTAGGCAAGTTTAATCTTTGTTGTTATGTTTCTACGTTGTGGCTTAGGTGTATATTGTCCACAGACAAAGCAGAAGTTGTCTGGGTGATTTACACAAGCACGTCTATTTGATGCCATTTTGAATTACCATACAATATCTGAAAAAACGTAGAAAGTAATTATTACGATGTGCAAAATAAAAAGAAATACACACCGTAGTACAAAACAAATGCTATAAAAACACACAATCACCACAACCTGTCACTTGCTCATCAGCAGAGAGCTTCAACAACCGTTCTGCTTGACTGTCACGTAGCGACTGACCGTTGGGCCGTTGCCCGTTACTATGCTCTTGACTCAGTGTTGCCAACTCGGGATAAATTTTATTTACCAAAATTGTTCGAATTTGTATATAGTTGGCAAAAAAAATTGCTTTAACCTTGAAAAGCAAGTTTCATATTACTGGCATTAAGCCGATTAAAACCAAAATCTGGACGTGGTAGAAAATTTTACTAAAAGTGATTTGCATTTTACACAAAATCTAGACGTGATAGAAAAACTCTAATTATAGATTTGAAATCAGCATACCGAAATTAGCTAGGAGCACCTATTTGGTCTTCTGTAACAAAATCTTTGTTGCCTAGTGATAATTAATGAATAGACTACACTGCCCAACACCAATTTTGCTGATTTAATTCTAACACCTGTTTTTAGGTAAATTTGGTGTGCTGATTTCAAAAATCACCTTAGTTTTTGCCTATCACGTCAGGTTTTCGAGCAATCAAATACGGAGATATCGCATTTTGGCAGGGTTATGCCCAATTTTTTTTCTTTTCAAAAAATGTTTTAACATACTCAGAATCAGCATGGAAAAGTAAACAATTGTGCAGGGAGTGAACTTTATATACAATGGTAATATTGCACATAAAGTGATTAAAAGTTGTTTAAATAAGCAAAAAAATGAATCCATGATCATGACGTCACGCTCACACCTGGGGAAATCACAGATACCCAAGATTTTAATATGTTGTACATGACCTTTAGATTTAATGCACAGATTTGCGTATTCCACAGATAAAATTTTAACAGCAAAACAGCTGTTAACAGGTCTCAAAAATCATCAATTTTGATAAGTGCCCTTCATGGATCACCCAAAATAGGCATATTGCATTGCACATTGCACGAAAACCTGATGTGATGGACAAAATCTAAGGTGCTATAGGTCTAGTTACAATATAAAATTGAACATATTATTTACAAAGAAAAATGCCACATGTAGCAGGTGCAAGAAGAAAAAGTAAGGGTGAATGGAATGAAGTGTTACGTGCAGAAGGGACAAATAAAGTTATATGTAAGTATTGTAACCCTTCACCTAAGCCTTCTGCGTCATCAAGCCATTCAGATGAAACGCATGAAGAATTGATGCTTTCTGACGATGAAACAAACACAAGTACAACATCAACTGCTTTAGTACTAGCATTCAAAACACCACAGAAAAAGAAAGCAAAGTCAGTTCAAGAATGGGTACATAGCCACCACAGAACTGTACAGTCAAAAATAAGAGATTTTTCAATTGTAACAACTCCAGCACAGCAAGAAGCAATAGACAAAGCAATTGCAAGATTTTTTATGCTACCAATCTTTCTTTCCTGACTGCTGAAGAGAAATATTTTAAAGAAATGATGAATATTGCAAGACCAGGTTATAAGACTCCATCACGCAAGGATCTAGCAGGGCATTTGTTGGATGAAGTTTACAGTGATGTAGAAAATATGCAAAAAACTTCACTCTTTTCTATGTGAAGGTCAAAATATGAAAATAAAAATCCACTCTAATAGACAGTTTATTTCCACAGCAGTTTCAATGCCCACTGGCATCCTCCTCAGGTGGATACAGAAAAACGAATGAACCAAAACAAGAGGGAAAAACAGTCCAGGGACCGACCGTTAAGAAATTTGCACCTAGGTTAGATCCCATTCTCTGGAAGGGCATTTTCATTAAAGGGACCCTCTTATAAGTACATTCGCACAAATTTAAAACACTCTTCCTATTCTAAACATACAGATTCTATTATTTATTTTTTACATAATTATTACATTTATTATTAAATTTATTACATTTAATATTGCATTATTATTTATTACAGAAATTATAAATTTATTATTACATTGGTTATTACATTGTTGTTTATTATACAGAACTTATAAACCAAAAAACGAATGAAAAAGGCGAGAAGGAAACAATCCAGAGATCATTGAGAAATTCGCACCTAGGTTAGATACCATTCTCCTGACACCGGAAGGGCTTATAAGTACATTCGCACAAATTAAAACTATCTTCTTGTTCTATACATACAGATTCTATTATTTTTCTTTTGGCATGTTTATTACATTTATAAAGTACCTTACTTGATTCCCAATCTATAGCATGATTATTTTGGCTGACGTGATAAAAAATGGCATTATTAGTATTACAACTTCTGAAGGCATATTTGTGTTCTTTAATTGGGGTTTCAATATTTCTTCCAGTTTCTCCCACGTATACTAAATCACAACTTTTACAGGCAATGCTGTAGACACAGGCTTATTCCTGTTTTGCAACATTATTCCTGACCAATTTACTTTTAATGGTAGATGAATATTTGAATGCCAAAGCAAACTTAAAATCTTTCATCAATGGTTTTACTCTTTCTAAGCCAGCAATGTAAGACAAACTCACATATTGTTTTTGGTTAACTGAAGGTTCCTGAGGGGCATAAAAAGATTTTCTGGCTTTAAAATATGCCTTTCTGATAAACCACTCAGGATGTTTTAAATCCTTAAAAATGTTCCAAATCTTTGAATTTTCTAGGTCCAGCAAATGTGGGCTACAAATCCTGAGTGCTCTTAGAAACATGGAAGAAATAATTTAGCTTTTATTTTAACCCCTTCATCATGATATGAAAAATAATGAATGTACGAATTACAATGAGTAGGTTTTCTATAGACCATGAAATATTGAAACCCATATTAAAAAAACACAAATATGCCTTCAGAAGTTGTAATACTAATAATGCCATTTTTTATCACACCAGCCAAAATAATCATGCTATAGATTGGGAATCAAGTAAGGTACTTTATAAATGTAATAATTATGTCAAAAGAAAAATAATAGAATCTGTATGTATAGAAAAAGTAGATAATTTTAATTTGTGTGAAGGTACTTATAAGTTAGACCCTTTAATGAGATTCTTGGTCAAAAAATCCCTTACAGAGTCGGGGGAACATGTTCTAACCTAAGTGTGAATTTCTTAAAGGTCTCTGGATTGTTTCCTTACTCGCTTTTAGTTCATTCAATTTTTTTTTTTTTTTTTTTTTTTTTTTTTAGGGGGTGGTAAAATGTAAATGGAATAATAAACGTAAATGTAATAATGGAAGTAATAAATGTGGAAATAAATATAAATGCAACAGATGTAATATCAGGTCATCCCTTAAGTAATGTCGTTTTTTAGATCGGAATTTGGACAAAAAAAAAACAACAAACTTTTTAATCTAGTATATATTTTCCATCGGAATCAGTGACACTCTGCCAATGTCCTACAAGCTTTTCAATGCCATGTTTATAAAATTCAGGCGGTTTTGAGGCAAAAAACACGTGTGCAGGTCATCTGAAGAAGTATACTGTTTCTTGTCAAGATAGTTTTGCAGACTCCTGAAGAGATGATAATCTGAAGGTGCAAGGTCTGGAGAATAGGGAGGATGTGGAAGTTTTTCCCACCCAAGCTCCTCAATTTTTGCAGAAGTGATCCGAGTGGTATGAGGACGTGTGTTGTCGTGGTGGAACACGATTCCTTTCTGATTAACCAAAGAAGGTCTCTCTTCTTTTAGTGCAGTGTTCAATTGATCCAGTTGTTGACAGTAGACTTGAGCGATGATTGTTTGGTTGTGTGGTAAGGTTTCAAAGTGTATTACACCACCTTTATCCCACCAAACACTAAGCAACACCTTCCAAGGGTGAAGATTTGGTTTTGGCTGTGGTGTCACTGGTTCTCTGGCACAAACCCACTGTCGATGGCGCTTAACATTCTGGTACAGTATCCACTTTTCATCACCAGTCACTAAATGGTGCAAAAATGGATCTTGGAGTTCATGGGAATGAAGAGCTGTGCTAATGTTTACCCACACCCTCAGATTGTTGACTGACAATTCATGTGGCACCCATTTTCCTAACTTAGGCACTTTCCTGAGTTGTTGCAAATGTCGATGGATGGTGGATGGGGCTGAATTAAGTTTCTGGGCCAATTCTTCGACAGTTGTTGAACAGTCTTCTTCAAGTGTGGCTAACAGCAGGTCATCATCAAACTCAGCAGGGCATCCAGAGCGTGCTGCATCTGTCAAACAGCAGTCACCATTCCTAAACTTTTGAAACCATCTTTGACATTTCCTCACATGCAGAATATCATTGCCATAAACTTTCTGAATGTTTCCAATCCTGGAAAATAAAAAACAATTTAGAATAACATTTATTTTAACTTAAAGCATTTATTTTTTACAGAGAAACGTATCTATAGTCGATTGAACATATATTTAAACTTTAAAGCATTTATTTTATAAAGAAAAACTAATCTAAAGTCGATTGAACATTTATTTTTTACAGAAAAACTTATCTAAAGTCAATTGAACAGTGTTAGCTTTTTTCTTTTCTGACAACATTTTGCGATAATCAATTTGCTTATCTAAACCACGGCGAACGTTCATGCTTCTGTCTACATTTGGATCCATCTCGAGTAAAAGATGTTTGGCCTTCTCAATTGTCTGAAACAATTCTTCAAGTTCTTTCACCGTGATTTCCTTAGAAATATTTTCTGTTTCTTCAGTTTCCTTTTCTTCTTCTTCATATGCCTGTTGATGCTCGATTCCAAGAAGATCTTCGTCACTTAGGTCTTTTGAATGTGAAGCCAATAATTCCCGAACATTTCCCGAATCGACATCCTCGAAGCCAAGGTCTCTTCCAATCGTAGCAATATCATTAATGACTTCGTTGACAGGATTAATAAAACCACCAAAATCATTTGCGCATTCAGGCAAAAGATTCTGCCAGACTGCTCTCATGCAGCTGGCTGTCAATTCTTCCCACAATTCGTGAATGTTTGCAACTGCTTGTTTAATGTTAAATTGTTTCCAAAATTCATGTAGAGTGATTGCATCTACGTGTAAGACGTCTGTGCGCACTTGTGTCTGCCGATAAACTGAAGCGCAGTAGGGAAGGCGGGAGATGGTTTCGGCCCAGCTGGTTATTTGCCCGCCATTTTCAAACATTTTTGGACCGCACTATTCAAATTTTATACCGTAAATATCAAGGGATGGTCACAATAAATTTTTGCGCAGTAATCAAAGCCGCATTTAGCAAAACCGCACTAATCAAGGGATTACTGTATGTAGCGAAATATGATAGATCTCCTCTTAGATATAACCTTTGGAAAATTTATGCTTAAACCGAGTAGGACTAGTTTAAACTTAGTCTATCATAAAAAATGACATTACTTATGGGATGACCTGATAATAAAGGTAATATTATAATAAATGCAAAAAACTTCACTTTTTTACGTGAAGGTCAAAATATGAGAATAAAAACCCACTCTAATAGACAGAGTTTATTTCCACGACAGTTTCGACGCCCACTGGCATCCTCCTCAGGTGGATACAGAAACACAAATGAAACAAAACAAGAGGGAAAAACAGTTCAGGGATCGACCGTTAAGAAATTCGCACCTAGGTTGGATTCCATTCTCTCGAGACAGGAGGGGCATTTTCATTAAGTACATTCGCACAAATTTTTAAAACTATCTTCCTGTTCTAAACATACAGATTCTATTATTTTTACATAATTATTACATTTATAATTAAATTTATTACATTTAATATTGCATAATTATTAATTACAGAAATTATAAATTTATTATTACATTGGTTATTACATTGTTGTTTATTATACAGAAATTAAAACCGAAAAACGAATGAAAAAAGGCGATTAGGAATAATCCAGAGACCATTGAGAAATTCGCACCTAGGTTAGATATCGTTCTCCCGAAACCAGAAGGGCATTTTATTACAGGGTCAGCTTATAACTACATATCCACAAAAAAAATATCTTCTTGTTCTATACATACAGATCCTAATGTTTTGACATAATTACTGCATATATTTATTTCCACATTAATTACTTCCATTATTACATTTACTAAAAGCGAGTAAGGAAACATTCCAATCCAGAGACATTTAAGAAATTCACACTTAGGTTCGAACACGTTCCACGACTCCGTAAGGGATTTATTGACCAAGAATCTCATTAAAGGGTCTAACTTATAAGTACCTTCGCACAAATTAAAATTATCTACTTTTTCTATACACACAGATTCTATTATTTTTCTTTTGACATAATTATTACATTTATAAAGTACCTTACTTGATTCCCAATCTATAGCATGATTATTTTGGCTAGCGTGATAAAAAATGGCATTATTAGTATTACAACTTCTGAAGGCATATTTGTGTTCTTTGATACGGGTTTCAATATTTCTTCCAGTTTCTCCCACGTATACTAAATCACAACTTTTACAGGGAATGCTGTAGACACAGGCGTGTTCCTCTTTTGCAACGTTATTCCTAACCAATTTACTTTTCACGGTAGACGAATATTTGAACGCCAAAGCAAACTTAAATTCTTTCGTCAACGGTTTTACTCTTTCTAAGCCGGCAATGTAAGGCAAACTCACATATTGTTTTTGGTTAACTGAAGGTTCCCGAGGGGCATAAAAAGATTTTCTGGCTTTAAAATACGCCTTTCTGATAAACCACTCAGGATATTTTAAATCCTTAAAAATGTTCCAAATCTTTGAATTTTCCGGATCCAGCAAATGTGGGCTACAAATCCTGAGTGCTCTTAGAAACATGGAAGAAATAATTGAGCTTTTAACCCCTTCATCATGATATGAAAAATAATGAATGTACGAATTACAATGAGTAGGTTTTCTATAGACCGTGAAATTGGGCTTTCCGCTTTCGTTAATGACCAAAACATCTAGAAAAGGTAATTGTTTGTCGTTCTCCCATTCATATTTAAATTTAATAGAGGGAACAAGATTATTTAATGACTGAAGAAAGTGTCAAAGTTGTTCCAGTGGTCAGGCCAAAATGAGAAAATATCATCTACATAACGAAACCAAATTAGATTCCTGGGACATATTGTTTGCAACAATTCCGACTCATAATACTCCATATATAATGTACTCAGTATTGGGGATAAAGGGGACCCCATTCCCATACCAAAACGTTGCAAATAAAATTCTTCACCGAAGGAGAAGGCATTATTGGTGACACAGAGTTTTATCAGTTCTAAAAATACAGATGTGGGCATGCCTAGTTCTACGTTACATGTTGGCAATTTCTATCTAAAAAACTAAGTACATCATCAATGGGAACTTTCGTAAACAAGGACTCAACATCAAAACTTATCATTCTTCCCCGTTTTAAATCTAAGGACATAACTTTGTTAATAAAGTCACAGGAATTAGTGATGTGCGAGCCTGAAAATTTACCAACTAATGGGGATAATTTATCTGCAAGAAATTTAGATAACCTGTAACTAAAGGAACCCCTGTGTGAAATAATGGGACGGAGTGGTATATTAATCTTATGGGTTTTGGGTAGGCCGTAAATGTGGGGGAGTTTGGGGTTAATCTGTAGAAATCTTTTAGGATCAATCGCCGGGACATCTTTTAATAAGTTCCTGATGGTTTTGTTGAATTCGGCAGAAAGACGCTTTAGGGGGGACGATCTCACTTTGGTGTAGGTGAATGCCAGTGGGCGTCGAAACTGTCGTGGAAATAAACTCTGTCTATTAGAGTGGGTTTTTATTCTCATGTAATATTATAAATTTAATAATTAGGGTAAAGGTAATAATAATAATTGTTAAAAAAAATGTAAATGCAGTAATTATGTCAAAATATTAGAATCTGTATGTATAGAAGAAGAAGATAGTTTTAATTTGTGCGAAATGTACTTATAAGCAAGCCCTTCTGGTGTTGGGAGAATGGTATCTAACCTAGGTGCAAATTTCTCAATGGTCTCTGGATTGTTTCCTTCTCGCCTTTTTCATTCATTTTTCGGTTTATAAGTTCTGTATAATAAACAACAATGTAATAACCAATGTAATAATAAATTTATAATTTCTGTAATAAATAATAATGCAATATTAAATGTAATAAATTTAATAATAAATGTAATAATTATGTAAAAAAAATAATAGAAGCTGTATGTTTAGAACAGGAAGATAGTTTTAAATTTGTGCGAATGTACTTATAAGAGGGTCCCTTTAATGAAAATGCCCTTCCAGAGAACGGGATCTAACCTAGGTGCAAATTTCTTAACGGTCAGTCCCTGGACTGTTTTTCCCTCTTGTTTTGGTTCATTCATTTTTCTGTATCACCCGAGGAGGATGGCAGTGGGCATTGAAACTGTTGTGGAAATAAACTGTCTATTAGAGTGGGTTTTTATTTTCATACTATGTAGTAGATTTTTTTTATTGAGCTGCTATAATAGCTAGTTAGAAATAAATAAAAATTAATCAGTTATTCCTCCCAGATTGACATTGTTCTCGTATTCATATTCTTGTGTTTATTTATGCAGGAGCAAAACTGAGTGCTGAGCAAGAAGATGAAGCAGAAGAGTGGATAACAACTCACAAGCCTGAGTTTCTCCCACAGTTCATGGCTTTTAGGATTAAAGATTATGGAATATTTCCAGCTTCAATGTTTCAAACACAAGTTCTTGCCATGTATAAAGATAGACCTGCAAAATGGTGGCAGCTTATGGAAAATCGCACAGCAAAGAAAGAATACTGCCAGCTGATTTTTGTCAATATTTTAAACATTTGCTTAGTTGTCCCCCAAGTTCTGCATCCATTGAGAGAATATTCTCTACTTTTGGTTTGGTCTGGACAAAATTAAGAAACAGGCTAGGTGTAGATAAGGCCACAAAATTATTTAAAATACACAGGTACTTGCGCTTAGCATCTCCACCTCCAGAGGTAGATTCTGATTATATGGTCATGGAGATAATGGAGTAATTATAAAATGTTTTGGAGCCATACTGTCTTATAGTTTTATAACATTTTAATAGTTAAATACTGGAATTTGCTATTTGGTTTTGGATCATTTCACACATACTGTATTTTAATTTTGTATTTCAATGAGTTTCATAACCTACTGTTCAATGCTGCAATACAAATATAAACTTATTGACTAAACTTTTTAATGTCCTACATAGATTGAATAACCTGTTTAGTTTATAGAGCATCAGTTAGTAATTATAAATAATATAACAAATGTTATTCCTATTTTAATGAAAAAATACAGATAAATATAAAAGAAATGGCAACTTTTGAAAAAACCCACATGGGTGGGTAAAATAGCTGGTTTTTCCAAGTGGGTTTAAAAAAAAAAAAAAACCAGGTGGGGAAAAATGGGTTACCCACTTCTGTGCTAACCCTGGTGTTAAGTGACTGTACATTGAAAATGATGGGTAAGTGTGTGGCTGCTTCCCCTGCATCATTGGGTAAGGCTAAGCTCTCTTATAAGTCCTTGACTTTGGGGGTTAAGCTGTACATTATTAAGCACCACGAGAATGGTGAAGTGATGAACCCCATCGCAAGTGTGTTTGGCCCAGCCCAGTCAAACATCTCAACCATCATCAAGAACGCTCCTGAGTTGAAGGTTTCAGCGGAAAATGTGACTTCTAGCAGTGCCACAAGGATAACTAGGCCACATGATCCAGTGATGGAGAACATGGAGAAGCTACTCCAGATCTGGATTGAGGATCAGACTCACCACTGTGTGCCTCTCTCTACTACTATCATCATGGCCAAGGCTGAGAGTCTGTGGGAGGACCTGCAGAAAGACTTGGGCCTGAGAGGACTGCTGGGACTGTCAAGAATTTCAAGGCCAGTGCGGGTTAGTTTGAGCACTTTAAGGGGTGGGCTAATCTCCACAGCCTCCAGGACATCCGCTGCTACTGTGAAATGTACTATGTAAAGAAGGTGGCACACAAGGTAACCATTACAAGCTTCTTCAAACCCAAGGAGGAGTCAATGTCACCAGAACCAACACCTTCCACCTCAGGGTTCACCATCTTCAGGGCCAGACCTGCAATGCTGTTCACCCTGAGAAAGAGAGAGTGACCTGCCCCAACCATGTAAGAACATATCTACTATTAACCAATGTTATAACATCCTTGTTTAGTGATCAGTTTTTCAGGAACGTAACCCAATCATTAAACAAGCGATACCTGTATTATTTGTTTTGTGTTTCTGTGAAAACTTTATTTAATAAATCTTGTTTCCTTTGTCTGGTAAAGGGCTGGTGATGGCCAATAATTTTGTGAAGATTTTGTTATGTTGATACTTTTGTGTGTGGTATGGGGCTAATATTGTTTCTTTGGTTTGCAGTAACATTTTCTTTTTGTCCAAATGCTTAGTTGGTTCTGGATGCACATTGATGTATGATTAATAAAGTGATTCATGTTTTTTGTTACCTGTAAATACTTGCTTGCTGATGTAATTAACATTGTAAGGGTCATTTTTTTATTTTTCTGAATAAATTGGGCAAAGGAGGAGGTAATTCTTTTAAATCCTCCCACGATAAGCAGAGGAGTAAGTCATTAAAAGAGGTAGACTGGCTATGCCCCAGAGATCATAAAGGTGAGAACCCAATTTTAAAATATTAGGAGCAAACCAATTGACATTTCCTAATCAAACCAAAATTGTGAACTTGCACACCCTGATTTGTCTCATTCTTAGCAGCATGTGTGGTGCTAAAGTTAAAGGATTTTTTTTTATTTGTGAAAGATGGAGGGTACTCAAGTGGTCTTCACTGGCAGCTCAATCTCCCTTCTCAGCAACTAAAAGCAGCTGCCATGATTCCACTAACAGAGTGGAATCATGGCAGCATATCCAGAGTATCCAATTGGTGAGTAAACTAGTTTATACAAACTGCTTGCTGGCATTGTCCCCCCATTTCAATGGGACTTTTGTTACACTTTAAAAAAGTATGTTTTACACTAACCTAATCTATGTATAACCTTAAATTTAGTTTTCCTCTCAAGTTGCAAACTCTATACATTAGGCATTTCCTGGGATTTGCCATGTGATTGTGTGAATGATTATTTCCCCATCTCATTGAGGGTACCTACATGCATAACAACTGGCAAAGGCTATGTTTTGAGATTCAGGTGAGAACCTTCTAAAATCAGTTTTGGAGGGTGTCAATGATGATCTCTTTATTCACTTCAGTATACCAGAGGACTGTTCCAGAGTGAGGAACAATAACACTGGTATGCATCAATTTTGCTGTCAAGGGTTTTGTAAGTGATTCTTATAGAGTTTTTCCTGCTGATTTCGAATATGCAATCCGTTTTTCTCAATCAGCTCAGGTTATCCAGCTATGGCCTCATAAGTAAAATAGAATTTTTCGTGATTTTGTCAAAGCGGAATTGGAACAGTAACATCTATCATCACTTGTTTCACTTGTATAATATCTTTTTTTACTTTTCAGGCATATAGATAAAATATTTCATAATGAATAGAGCATGTAAAAATGATCCCAATAGATTCTGCTACATATGTGGGACGGTTACCATGCCAAATAACCAGTCCCAAATCACTAAATTTGTGAAGACAATGTATAGAGCATACTTTGGAATTAAGCTAGGGACCAGGACAAAAATTTCGCCCCTCATATGTGCTGCAAGACGTGCATTGAAAATTTGAGAAGATGGAGCAAAGGCAGAGCGAAATCTTTGCCTTTTGGAATTCCCATGATTTGGAGAGAAGGAAAGGATCACGTGACAGATTGCTATTTCTGCATGACAAACCTCCAAGGTGGGCTTATAAATTTATTTTTCTTAAATATTTTGAAATCCTCGTATGAAACTTGACATAATATTCACCATAATGTAATATTCACCATATATAGCATAATATTCACCATAATGGTAATCATACATTTACATATACATATTGTTATAGAAAATACATTTACACATACATATTGTTATACAAGTTACATTTACATATACAATGATTGTATATTTTCTTTCTTTTTCATTCATATTGTCCCCGAAGGGACAATATGAATGAAAAAGAAAGAAAATATACAGACTCCATCGACCTATTTCATATCTTACAGACCGCAGCCTTCCCTCATGAGCCGCCACTGTCTGAATGCTGCTTCTATTTCATATGCAAGTTTTATATCCATGTTTCTGTGTTTCTATTTTCAGGAGTTAACAAGAAGAATAAACACATTGTTGTATACCCTGACATTCCTTCTGCTATGAGACCTGTACCCCATGGTCCTGGAATTCCAGTACCCGACCCACCTCAAACCCTGGACTTCGATGATTCTGATGATGAATCAATGACCAATGCCAATGACCAGTCCCAGTCGTATATACCTCAAATACCCGCTTCAAATGAGCCAAGGCCTCTCAACCAGGCCAAACTTAATGATCTTACCAGGGATTTAGGACTTTCCAAATTAGCTGCCGAGATCTTGTGCTCACGACTTCGAGAGGACAACTTGCTGGCTCCGGGAACAACATTCTCCTGGTATAGGAAACGAGAGGAAGAATTCCGCAAGTTTTTTGCAGTGCACGAAAATACCTCTTCCTTAGTGTACTGCTGCAATGTTGAGGGCTAATCGAATCCTTGGGCCTGCCATATAACGCATCAGAATGGAGGCTATTTATAGACTCGTTTAAACGAAGTTTGAAAGCAGTACTTCTCAACATTGGGAATAGGGTTGCATCAGTCCCTGTAGCACATTCCGTACAACTTACTGAGAGCTACGATAACATGAAAATTTTACTGGATGCTCTCGTATACGACCAACATAACTGGAGGATCTGTGGAGATTTGAAGGTAATACTAATATCATAAGTAAACTATTGCTATTGACTCTGTTGTTTTTCCAAAGTTTATTTGAGAGCGTATAAGAACACTTAACTTCCCCACAGAAGTGATACAGTCCAATGCATAGATTTTTTTATCTGATAGAACAAATTCTTTAAATTCTTTAAATATTTTCATTTTTTTCAGATTGTGGCATTTGTATTGGGAATGCAAGGGGGATACACGAAATACCCATGTTTCCTCTGCAAATGGGATAGCCGAGCGGATGAGAAGCACTATGCACAGCATGAATGGGCATCCAGAGAGAATTTTGAACCTGGGTCGCATAATCTCGTTTCAGTGCCCCTTGTACCACCAACAAAAATTTTGCTCCCACCACTTCATATTAAGTTGGGCTTGATGAAAAATTTCATCAAATCAATGAATAAGGAGGGTTCAGCATTCCGATATCTCGAGAGTAAATTTCCTCATATATCTGATGCTAAACTAAATGCTGGGGTCTTTGATGGTCCTCAAATTCGAACTTTGATCAAGGATACTCAGTTCGAAAACGCAATGACTCCAACTGAGAAGAATGCCTGGCAGGCATTCAAATCAGTTGTCACTGATTTTCTTGGCAAGCGTAGAAGTCCAGAATACAAGTCCGTTGTCGAAAACTTGATGCAAGCTTTCAAAGCTCATGGGTCGCGCATGTCCATAAAAATGCACTTTTTGTGGTGTCACTTGGACTATTTTCCTGAAAATTGCGGGGATTATAGTGAGGAACAGGGCGAACGATTTCACCAAGATATCAAAATAATGGAAGAGAGGTACCAGGGAAACTGGGATATCAATATGCTGGCGGACTATTGCTGGTGTTTGAAGCGAGACGTGCCCGAAGAAAAACATAGACGGAAAGCCAAAAAAACTTCATCCCTTCCTCAATAAACTTTTTTCCATATTCATTGTATGAATAAAAGTATTTATTCACACAATGTTTTCATTTTTCACGAGTGTTCTTATAATATTACTCGTATCTACAGTGTTTAAGCTAAAAAAATCAATAAATTTGGGGATAAAATTGGACTTATAATAAATGGCCAATAGAGAAAAAACCTGACCTGATTGAGGAAAACCAATGTCATTTTCGAATTCAGCATGGTCGAATTATATAATAAGAGTTGAAAAAATCCTCACAGCAGACAAAAAAATTTCATATGCATACCAGTGTAATCACCCTGCATGAATTGACTGATCATTTGGAGTCAGTCCTCTTACTACTTCTTCACTAAGGTCACTTCCTATGTCATTTCTGAAGATTCAGATTACATTGCTCTAAGGTCTGTTTCAGGTTCTACAGCACCTAAATATGAGTGATTACTGGTGGTGATAAATTGAAAAGACTTTGGTGAACTTTGTTTCACTGGATCTAATTCAGGGGAAGGGAGCTCCTGTTTTGCACGTAATTGTGTATGCTCTCATTCTTCTTCATCTAAGGATGAGACTAGCACTGGGCACCCATCCTCTTTGTCCCTAATAACTTTATCCTCCCCACTTGTCTCTAATTTTGAAGAATTTCTACTGGAAGGCGACTTTTCATGGAGTCTCTCTTCCAACTGATACAGGTTGTGTAGAATCTGGTCCAGAGTCTGCTGAATTTTTCCTCAGATGCCCCACAGGTAATGAGTTGAAGCAAAAGCCCTTAACCCTTAAAAAGTTGGGGGTGGGGGTTCATGAAATGATGATTTTGCAAGCAAAAGTAAGGAAAAATCGTATAAAAGTCACCTCTAATTTTCCTTAAGTGATCTTGTTCATCTGCATTTTCACTATTAGCAAAATGCAAAAACTGCATTAGCATCATAAACCTGCCCCTGACCATATATTTTTTGAAGGTAGGTGTTCCAATAACTGAGTCCTTTTTCCAGTATTCAGCCAACACACGTTTCTTTATATGTGGCATGAGCATTAACAATATAAAAACTACATATAATTCACTAACACTAATCTCATGTCAATGCTGCATACAGGAATATGGAGAAACACCATCACCAACAGTATACTGATAATGCTGTATCTATTTTTTTTTTGGCTGACAATATGTTTCATAACTGTACTATTGAAAAATGATAGGAAATAATCCACTTCATCACCATCATCAGGAACAGTAAAGTCCTCTATCACTCCTGCATTTGTTTGGTCAACATCAGGAACAGAGGGGGAAAAACCTTTTCCACTAGACCAAATGAAGGTTGATAACATGCCCTCATATGGTCTTTGTGTACTGCTTGTACTGCTACCTTCACTGGTATCATCACTTATTGGCTTTTCTGGTGAGAAATTTTCTTCACTAAACTAATCAAGTTGCATCAATATTTGATGCTCAGATAAAAGACACTTGTGCTTTTGTGCTGGTGTACCATGAAATGTGGCTGGAGTTTGCGCTGATGTACCATGAGATGTGGTCAGACATGTGTCACCCATTATGACTGGGGATATACTGAAAGGTAGTGTGCTTCCACCCAGCTTTCTTCCAGCTCAAGCATCTCTTTTGGCACATAGTGATTTTATGAGTCATTTTTAAACTTCAAACAAAGGTGGGAAAGGTAAAGCATCCATCGATGTTGACTGTCATTTGTGGGGAAACCTAACACATCAATTGATGTTGACTGGCATTCTCTAAGACAGGGGTTCCCAAATTGGTGTTCCACGGAACACTTGTATACCGTGAGAAGTGTTCCATGGAACACAATTTGGGAACCCCTGCTCTAAGAGAACATTAATGGATGTCAACTGGCATTTAAGATTTAAAGAATGGCTCATCATTGCTTGGTTCTCCAATTAGAGGTAGCCCTTTACTCATCTCTACATGTGCAGGTTGAGGCATTGATTTCACCTCAATAGTGGTCACCCCTCCCCCAACAGCATCTGGTTGTAGCAGTTCTGTTGCAGATACAGTGGAACCACATTCTACCTTTCAGCTGTCTGTAGTGAACATTATAAATAGTGGGTTCTTGAGGGTTTATTGACTGGAGTTGATAAGTGATCAGCTGATCTCATTCACATTTAATTAATACAGTATGGTCCTACATACTGGAGTTTGAATTTAGTGATGTCCAGGTTATCATGGTAGTGTATTTTTAGCCCCACCAGCTGGTTGAAGTGACAGGGGTTGATATTCATCCTAATATTGAAACTGATGGTGGCCTATCCTAGGGCCCTGAGGGAAAGTAGGAGCTTGGGATAAGAGACAGACTACTGAAGAATGACCATTCTCCTGATGCTTGGTTTTGTTATAAATGGATAACACCCTGGGAAGGTGGTCATCCCAGGTCTCAACCTGGTCCAAACTCATCCACAAATATTGGATTAGGGTCCTCTTTACCCATTCCACAGTCCCATTGGAAGTGAGGAATAGGGAGAGGTCTCTGCATGGAATATATCCAGTCCAAGCAAAGTATCTGCAGATTTCTGGGCTGTGAACTCAGGGCCATTATCACCAGTGTTGGCAGTAAAATCTTTTTTTTTTTAAAATGCCAAGCCTACTTTTTTTTTTAATAAAACCACATAAAAGGCGGGGGGGAACTGGGGTTTTTCAAAATGTTATTAAATAATTAAATGACCTATTTTTTGTACAAGCTTAAATTATGATTATGTAGGATGCTTATGCATCTAATAAGGTGGAAGTTAAAGCAGTTATTAGAGTCATGGTTTTAGGCAAAGGGTAGTACTGTACAATAGTCTTCATTATCACTCCCTGTATCTTAATTGCCCAATTTGAAAGTGCTTCACAGGGGATCATCCCAGATACCTTAGCTCTGTGGCCCCAACCCATAAACTGCATCACACACACAATCTGTCTCCTCTCATTGCCTATCAAATGGTATTTTATCATTGTTATATGGTATTGTATATATTATTTTTATCATATTTCTGCCAAAACTAAAATCCTGTTCATGAAATACTACCTAGTTAATTATTATTAATTGATTACACAGGTCAACAAAAAAAATTTTTTTTTTCGTTGCCAAGGAAATTCGTACGAATTTAGGGTATTTTGGGGTTGCTGAATTCCAAAATGAAAGTAGTTTTTCCGATTTGGCTCTAGTTCTTGAGATAATGAATACCCTCAATTAATAGGAAACGTAACCATAACGTGTGCATATGGGAAACTACCGGAACATTCTAGATGGTGAGACCGAATAAAATGCCATTATGTATTTCATGTGTTTACTTTTGTATGATTTGAGACAATTTCAATGCGATTTGTAAGTAGGCTCCGCCTGAACATTAAATTTTTTGCATTTTTACGTGTTTCAATGGGGTACCAATTATCTCATAAATTAGAGCCAATCTAGCAAAACCGATGTCATATTCGGAATCAGCACCACAAAGTTACCCCAAAATCACTCTAATATGATTGGCAATAAAATGAGTGTTGACCAGTGTTATTAATAATGATAAATTTAGCTTCAAATTAAACATAACTTCAGTGTTGTATAGCCTAAAAAAGGAATTTTTAAAGGATAATACAAACTTAAGCACATAGTACTGTACACAATAGGGGTGTACTGGAACCAGAACTGGCTAGAATTAGGGAAAATTTTCTGGCTGGAACTGGAATTCAGCCACTGTAAAAACAAAATTTATTATTTTACATTTTGTTATAATTATTTTTAATTGCAATAAAATTAAGTGATATAAAATACCCTAAATATTGTAATTTGGCAGTTTAACTTTTTTCTGTAACTAAATTGTGAGATTAACCATATATATATAATGGGTGCGGCAAAAGTAACGCCCTTTTAATAATTGTATCTTTATAGTTTTATACAGTATAACCAACTACAAAATTAATTAAATTCGTTATTTTTTAGTTTTTACTGAGAAAGTACTTATTATTTTTCTTAAAATGCTGTATTTTTCTTAAAAACCTTATTATTTCTCTTAAAATGCTGTAATTGATTTATTTCCTTCAATAAAAGAGAATAAACTAAAAAGGGCGTTATTTTTGCTGCACCCGTTATATATATATATATGTATATTATTAATATTTTTATTGTTATTTTTATTAAATATTTAGCTATATTTTATGACTTTTTTACAGGTATTGCAGACAAATTTTTAGCAAATTTATTTTCAGTATTTTTTTAATTACCATACTTAATTAGAATTAAATAATTATAATGTCTTCCTTTGTATGAAAATTTTTTATTACACTTGATGATGATGATACAAATGCGGAGTGCAGGCTATGCCATAAAAAAGTGAAACGTGGTGCTATGCCCAAAACGTTCAGTACCACTCCACTTCGCAAACATTTGAATAACTATCATAGGTCACAATATAATGAAGCCAAAGAAGAATCACAGAAAAAAAAAGAGGGTCCACATGAGATACCAGTAACCCCAAAGGAGCGTAAAATAGAAGCTATGAAACAAATATCCATTCAGGAAAGTTTTGCAGGTAAAAAAATTTGGGATATAAATGATTCCAGGTCAATACAAATCCATCAAAAAATAATGAACTTCATCGCAATGGATAATCAGCCATTTACAGTTACTGAGTTACTGAAGATCAAGGTTTCATTGAGATGATCACTCATTTGCAACCAAGGTACCTCATTCCAAGCTGAAAATATTTCATTGAAAAGATGTTACCAACCTCATATGAAAGATTGTGATCTGCATTATCAGATGAGCTTTCCACAGCTGATCATCTATCTTTTACTACAGATATTTGGAGCAATCAGTACTCTCAAGAGTCTTTCATCTCCCTGACAGCCCATTGGATAACAGACGAGTTTGAAAAAATTGATTGTGTTCTCCACTGCAAACATTTCCCTGGTTCACATACAGGGCTGAACATTGCTGCATCCTTCCAATCCATGTTTAGCAAGTGGGAAATTTCTCCTGAGAGAGTTCATTTAATTGTTCGAGATGGAGCATACAACATGCAGCTTGGAATGGACTTGACTAGTTCTTCAAGTATATCATGCTTCATTCATCAGCTGCAGTTAGTGATCATGGATGCTTTATTCTCTCAGCGGGCAGTAAATGACATGATAAAAAAGCAAGAATCATTTATACGCACTTCAATCATTCCAGTTTGAGCTGCAATGAATTGAAACAGATACAAAAAGAAATAGACTGTCAGTTGGTAACACTTTTGTCACCAATCCAAGATGTTCAAACAAGATGGAACAGTACTTACTTGATGTTGGAGAGAATAGAAACCCTTAAAAGGTGTTTACAACTTTATATAGCTGATCACCCTAACATCCCAATATTAACTGCAAATGACTGGCAATTGTTAGAGAGAGTATTAAGACTCCTGCAACCTTTTCATATGATAACAGACCATAAGCAAATCCAAATCAATGGTATCTTCCATAATTCCACATATTTGAGCACTACATACCTTTCTCTCTATTCCTGGAGAGGATAGTGGAGTTCAAACTCTGAAAGATGAGTTAAAAAATGCCATAGAAAAACAATTTATGAACAATAGCCAAGTCAAGGGTTCATTCAATGTATATAAGAGTTGCCTACATGTTATCAGCACTGCAGTGGATCCAAGGTATAAATTAACTTTTCTCTGATGAGGAATTGAAAATTTTATCTAAAAGGTGGGTTCTATCTGAAATAAAGGAGGTACTTCAATGTCAAAAGAGAGTGAGTGAAGAAAATAACAAAATGGAATTGGATAGTGGTTCAGAAACTGGATCATCATCATCTAGCCATTCCTCTCCTGTCAGAAAAATTAGCAAGCAGGTACAGCATCACAGTCATCAAATTTGAGAGCGGAGATTGCAGCAAATTTTCTTACTTGCTATGAGGCTGAACTAAGTGAAAGTGAAAATGAAAAGAAAAGGAAAAGAAAGGTTACAGGTAGTGCAGGACCGACAGATGATGACTTGAAAAAAGGAATTGAAAGTTTCTTGTCTGGGAGTGGGAAGACAATGCCTAAGCTAGCTAAGGAGGAAGAAGTCTTAAAATGGTAGAAAGAGAACAAATTGAAGTATCCCCATGTAAGTGTTATTGCGAGAAAACTATTGGCAGCTCCTGCTTCCTCAGCTTATTCTGAATGTTTGTTTTCTGAGGCTGGGAATGTCTTTGAGGAAAAAAGATCTCGCATGTTGCCAAGAAATGGTGAGCAGCTTTTATTTCTCTACCATAACATACCCAAATTTCCAGGAATACTGAACTGAAGAGAGAAGTTTTGTTTTGTAATTTAGTAATTTCAACTAATTTGTAGTTTTATTAGTGTTTTAATGTTAGTTTTATAATTGTGTTTTAATGTTAGTACAGACCTATAAAGAATATGAAAAGCTCAATTTTTGTAAACAGAATATATTGTTTTTGCTGTTTGAATAAAATGTTAAAAAAAAAAAAACATAATGGTAGCCAGATGCTGAATTAACTTTGAGTATGTCAAAGCCCTCTGATGATTCTCCTGGCAGAGATGAAATGGAAAATAATTCTGGACCCAATTCTGGCCAGAATACACTAGTTCTGGCTGGAACTGGAACGAGTACTAAATCTCCAATTCCAGCTGGAACTGAGTTCCGGTACACCCCTAGTACACAAGTCTATTAAAAAATACTGATGTGCATAAATGAAGTAATACAGTACATTCAAACTAAGAAAATAAAAGAAAATGCCAGAAATTTAGCTGAGGTTAAATTAAAGTACAGAATTATTGAGGTGAAAACATACAGGTTGTGGTGGATTTCTGGGCCACCACAATACCAGTATTTTTTTTCAGGGCAACCCAAATGACAAGATAGGTCCCAGGCCAGGCTTTCAGGTTCGAATCTTTGCAGGGATGACGGGACATGTCTAGGTCAACCAAACCAAATGACAAAAAAGTAATCTTTTCCTGTCCTCAGCCTATCACTAGAAAACTATAGCTAATAAAAAAAATCATTAAACCCATTTGTTAAAATTTATTAACAACTCAGAACTTAATGAACTTTATATTTATTTATTTTTTATTTTATATGTTTTTAATCACACTTCAAATCCTAAGGTTAGTGGAGTTAGTCTTAAGGTATTTATCAAATTAACATAATGGATGCTCTCTTACTTTCAAGGTGGATGGTGCATAACTTACAGTACGATGGGTATATATTCAGTTTTTGTTCACTTTAGTTGTTTCATCAATATTCTTCTCTCGACGGATAATAACTAATTGACAATAGATGAATTCAATTTCTTCTTGGGTTTGGTTCTCTCTCTTTCTACTTAAATTACTTTCTTAATTCTTGTAACTACTGTTACTGGGTCCAGGAAATAATACTAATTTTGTTGATTATAATACACCTTTATTCTTACAGTTTCTTCTTTAATTTCTTAAGTTCAGACTTAATGGACAAACTACACTTTACTTATCTTCATTCTAGGACAGGGGAAAGAATAAACTTTTTGTTCCCCTATGAAATCAGAGGGAGAGAGGGAGGGATCATGGCCGAGTAGACATTCTGGCGGACAACGGGGAGAAGGGATCCTGCCCCCAAGATTATTTTCAGCCCAACAATAGCTTTCCTTTGGCCTCTGAAAAATCTTTCCTTCCCACCACTACTCATTGGTCTATTGATCCTTCTTTATCATAAATTAACTATTTGGCCAATACTTAAAAACCTTTGAAACCCGCTGAAATCCCTAAAAAACAAAATACTTAGTAATTACCTATCTAACCCTACATCTTTTGCCTAATCTAATACATACTGGTATTTTAAATAAAGACAATTAATAATAGTAATAATAATAATAATAACCACACTTGCCCTACTGTACCTAATTATCACTTGACAAGAATGTCCCTAAAATGAAAGTATCTGGTTGAGATGGAAAGGCCAATCCAAAAACATATGGAGACTTTACAACCCCCCCCCCCCCCCCAGCTCTTTCCACTCAACCGGACCTTTCTCTTCACACCCACTTCTTTGTTTAAGTTTGCTTTTATTTTCTCAACATTTTTTTTTTTCCTGTCTAGTGACCTGTTAGATCTCTCTCTCTTTCTCTCTCCTTCAACATCCTATCTAATTTACAGTTCTACAACCTACTTTTTTAAAACATCTCAATAAATTACAATTATAATAATAATAATAATTAATAAATATATTTTAACACATTCAAATGTTAAAAAACATAATACAAAATTTTTTTTTAAAGCATTTTAAGAAAAATATGCAGATTTAGTTAATATATTTTATTTACACCTCACACACACACACATTCACACTTTATATAAATCAATAATAATTAGATTGAATCTTTAACTATTAACATCCATAAATACTTCAACAAATATAATATTAATACATTTTTTTTTTTTTTTTTTTTAGTAGGTACTAATAGCTAATGTATAAGTTCTTACAATCCTGATCAATACATACATATATATATATACAAACGCAACCACCCATATCCTAACTAATACATATTAAATCCTAACCTATTGCTGAGGACAGTCTGATTTTGATAAATTCTCTCTCTCTGGTATTTATTTATTTATTTATTTATTTAGGCTATATACAAAAATTTACAAATTTCAGAGCATATACATACATATACATATCTATATACATACATACATACATATACACATATATATATATTCTTAAATATATAATCATACACATATACATGTATACATTAGGGCAGGGGTGGGGAACCTTTTTTCATTGGAAGGCTGCATTTCATTTAACCAAGACCCTATTAGGCCGCATGCTGAGAATTTAACATATACAGTACAACAAAATGTCATATTTTAGTCTACAATCTACATATTTACTAATTTTAAATCAAACTTGATAATACGTGAGGGCTTTTATAATAAATAAAAAAATTCAGCAAGTGCACATTTATTTTTGGGGGGAATAATTGACAATAGAACTAATATTAAGTGAAAAATTATATTAAGTGAAATGATGTTAATATGATATTAAGTGAAAAATTATATTAAGTGAAATGATGTTAAAATGATATTAAGTGAAATGATGTTAATATGATATTAAGTGAAAAAGTGATAAACCATTTAATGACTTTTTTGTGACTGCTTATTGCGGGATGGGAGTCGTACATTTGGTTCCAACATCGTTGACCGTAGTTTTAGTTCGTCCTAGAGGTGAATATTCGTCATCTGAGATCTCAAGCGCATTTTGATTTGAGTCACCGTTGATTCACAACAGTAGGTTGTGCCGAAACAAGACAACATTCGACGAGCATGTTGGCGCAGACGTGGGTATTCAACGGCACTTTTCCATATTTCAACAGGATCCTTCTTAATATCAAATAGAGACAAGGATATTATCTTCTAATCTCAATCAACTCCATCTGTAAATCTTCAGGTGCTTTGGAGACATCAACCAGGTGTGGTTCGAAAGCTAGTTTCAGTGTGAAGTCAAGTTTCTCAAAATCTTCAAATCTTTCATCGTATTTTTCAATCAGGGAGTCTAGGACAGCTGTATATTCTTTCACATCGCATTCCCTTAATGATTTGCTTGTATCTTCTTCATCAATTACCTTTGCCAGTTCAGGGAAGTGTTCAGCTGAAAGTTCCGATCGGGTAAGGATAGTTTTGAAAAAGCGCAACTTCCTCCGAAAAGCCTGGATTTTTTGCCACATTTCAAATATGGATTTAGTTTTACCTTGCAAAGAAATATTCAGGTAATTTTGCTTTGACATTATGTCATACAAAAATGCAACATTTCTGCAGAAATCCTTTTTTGACAATTCACATGGTTCATTGAGTTCCTCAAAAAATCTTGTGATTTGTTTTCGCAAAGACAAAAGTTTTTCAAAGACTTGCCCTTGTGACAACCAGCGCACTTTAGAATGATACGGAAGATCCACAGTGAATGTTTCATCATCAAGCATAAGCATATTGCGAAACTGGCGATGTCGTGATGCATTTGTTCGAATGTAGTTCACAATACGTATAACTTTACTTAATGTGTCACTTAAAACAGTAGATTTGGCACAGAGATTCTGTTGATGCAAAATACAGTGAAAGGAAATCAAGCTATCTGGATTTGGCAGTACTTTTTGTAGTAGCAC
The DNA here is from genome assembly GCA_023014485.1 of Bathynomus jamesi. NCBI lineage: Eukaryota > Metazoa > Arthropoda > Malacostraca > Isopoda > Cirolanidae > Bathynomus > Bathynomus jamesi. Next base: position 369,949 of record JAJOZX010001938.1, read on the forward strand.
AACAAATCCTGCACATTTTCCTCTCATGGAAGTTGCACCATCTGTGCATACACTTACTAAATTACATAAATTCAGTTTCGCTTCACCACGGCATTTTTCTTTGAAGAGAGACAAGACGTCAATTCCACGTGTCTTCCCCGTAAGGGTACCCAAAGCCAGTAACTCCTCGTAGCATTGAAAATCTGCAGTTATAACACGAATAAAAAATGACACTTGCGCTGAGTCAGTAATATCAGTGGACTCATCCAAGGCAATCGAATAATAAGTATTTTCGCTTTGGCATATTGTATGAAGTTGTTCAGTTACATTGAGGGCTAATTCATGTTGCCGATCAGTTATGGTCTTTCTTGAAAGAGGTAGTTGTTTGTATTTGTTAACTTTGTCTGAATCTAAAGAGGCTACAACTTCAACAATGCATTCTTTTATGATTTCCACATCACTATATGGCTTACCTCTTTTTCCAAGTATATATGCTACTTTATAAGTTGCTTCAGTGATTTCAGTCCCTAGGCCTGACATCGTTTTAAATACTTGCTGTTGTTGCTACTTTTGAAGTTTCATCTTCGTAAGTGCAGACTTTCGGGGTTCTCCTTCCAATATAGCATACTTGTGGTTCTTATGAGTTGCATAATGCTGATATGCATTGTGTTTCTTCACTGTTGCAATTATGGTGTTGCAGAGCAAACACATCATTTTATCTTTTTCAGCAACTATGAAATACTGCAATTCCAATTCTTCATGGAATACTCTGTTCTCTTCCTTTAATTTTCTTTTCACAGTTTTTGACATGATTGGGGTACCAGAAGATTTATAAATAAAAATGGTACACGAATTGATCAAAGATTTACAGTTTTAAAGGAAACAAGCGTGCGTGTCACTATCGGAGAATCGTCAGTAACTGTCATCCAGTCAGCCAGTCGAGTTGATCGTTGATAGGTAAGGGCGTAAGCTGTAAGGCAATGCTGCCAGTTTCAACTGGCAGCGTTGCCATATTTCCTATTGTTCAAGCCATAAAGAAGGCTTGTATGTGTAAGAAGCAGTGAAGCTGAAACCATGATCTAATGAAATAGCCTAAAGCCCTAAAGGGGTATCAGTTGCTGCATTATCGTACAGTATGAATTCTGAATGTCAAACAGGCAGAAGGCCGCAACTAGTACCCCAAAAGGCTGCATGCGGCCTTAAGGCCACAGGTTCCCCACCCCTGCATTAGGGTGTCCCATTTTTCACTTTTTTTAAAAATGTCAATGTCCATGCTTTTTTTCTTGTTAGAACTGGTCCACTGAATACAACCATCCATATCAAAAGAAAATCTTTTTCTGAATTTTAGGGGCCCCCCCAACCCTCTCAAAATATTTTGCGCTCTCGGAATGCAAAAATTGGCATTTTGGGGAGTACATTTGACACTGAGGAGCCAATTATTTATACAACACCTACATATTTGGTACAAAATGATAGCTACATTCATGCACCTAACATTAAGATCCATCAGAAGTGTTTAATAAATGAATAAGTAATAAATACTTATAATTAATATTCTTTCATTATAGTAGGTCGAAATTAAGGGTAAATATTTTTAGGTAGGCTCCCTATGTTTATTTACTTTATACTTCCAATAAATTATTATTTATTATATATTTTTATTTATGTAGTTTTATGCAGTATTATTAATAATTTAGGTAATATACGGTATATTAAATTTATATTTTTCAGTTTTATGAAAAAAATTTTGCAGAGATAACATAGTACTGTTATGATACTGCCCTCTCGTGGCATTTCTGCTCAACACACAGTGTTTGTGTTGTCAGTTGTTGTCCTGTAGAAGTGCTGTCCCTACCTCCAGTAACAAGAATCACCAATCTCTCTTCTTCCTCATTTGATAGATCACCATTCATTTTGCTGTCCCAGTTAATCAAAACATATTCAGGAGCAATAAATTCTTCTCTGATGGATTCTGCCTTTCTTTTCCTTGTTGTTTTAGCTGCTCGACCTGCCATACTTTTTGAAATACGAGGAAACCCCGATTATTGCAGTTTCAATTATTGCAGTTTACAATTTGATACCAAAAAAATGATTATTGCACTAATAACACCGGTCTGCATGAAAATCGATTTCTTTATTTTGAGTTGTGATTCTGAAGCAGTTTGCTGCGCTGAATTAAAAAATGCTACCAGTTTTTTTCTATCAACCACAGTTTTAAAGTTATTAGCAAAACAATTTTGGGGTGTTTTGTAATTTTTTACCTTTTTTATCTTTAATTAATTTCGTTTTTTCATATTTTTCAGATAGATAATTCAAACATTACATCTTTAAAATTTTAATAATGGCTTCTAGAGGATGTACCCATAGTCCAGACATATTTTGTTATATTTGTGGTTGGTATGTTGTGTAAAACAAAGGACAAATGTAACGACCTTCATTAAGAGAGCTTATCATGCTTATTTTGGAATTAAATTAGGAGATCAAGACAAAAGTTGGGCTCCACACAAGGTTTGTCTTACGTGTATTGGAACAAAAGTAAAAAGAAAAGTTTGCCATTTGGGATCCCTATGGTATGGCGTGAGCCTAGAAACCCGTGACCCGACAATTCAGCGCAGGACAATTCAGCACCGACAATTCAGTGCAAGACAATTCAGCGCGAAAATACCAACAAAGAAGAAGAAAGAACAAATCCAGAGGGAAGAGAGGCTTGCAACTGTTAGGTTAGGTTAGGTTAGGTTTCTAGTTTTTGAAATAAAATCTTAATTTTAACAATTCTAACAAATTTTGTTTTTTTAAATAAAATTTTAATAATTATACTCCTTTGAATTTTATCTCCGATTTGTCACTCCTTCGTTACGGTATTTATGTCACTCCTTTGTTATGTCACTCCTTCGATACAGACCCAATTTAGCATATATATAAATATACAAATTTTTCTCTTTTTTTATTTATTGCGATTTATTTTTATTATTTTTAACTAAACTTTTAACTGTACTGACTTGCGCTGAATTGTCGGCGCTGAATTGTCTTGCGCTGAATTGTCCTGCGCTGAATTGTCCTGCGCTGAATTGTTGGTGCTCCCTAGAAACCATACCGACGACTGCTACTTCTGTTCTTGCAATGTTAAAGGTTATAATGCAAAGAATAAAGAGAGCCTTCAATACCCAAGTCTTCCATCTGCAATAAGGCTGGTACCCCATGGTCCAGAAGTTCCTATTCCCCACCCACCCGAGAGTCTGGATCAATACAATTTAGATTCTGATTCAGCTCCAAATCCAGACAATGATGATGTTTATGAACAGCCAACAGCTGACTGAGATCCTCCTAAACCATTAACCCAAGCTGAACTAAATGACTTAGTCAGGGATTTGAGTCTGCCTAAGGACTCTGCAGAACTTTTGGGGTCTAGATTGCAGGAGAACAATTTATTGGCATCCGACACATACTTTGCTTGGTACAGAAATTGTGAGAAAGACTTCGTGCCTTTTTTCAAAGAGGATGGTGTTTGTATTTTGCAAGGACATCACAGGATTAGTGTGCAAGCTAGGCATCGAATACCAAACCAGTGACTGGAGGTCGTTTATAGATTCCTCTAAAGCCAGTCTAAAAGGAGTGTTACTGCACAACGGTAACAAATATGCATCAATCCCAGTGGCATGACTCCAGATTCCTGGGATCTTGGGAGCATTGCTCCAGTAAATTTGACCATGAGAAAAAGTAAATTTGGGTTTGGGTTTTGTTCATCCGCTAGACGTTATGCAATTTTTTTGCGTATACGTTCTTGTACAAACCAATTTTTTTAAATTACAAATTTAGTTATTTTAAGTTTAGTTGGTAATTCCATATTTAACAATTATTTTTATTTTTTGTTAAGCTTCAATGTTTTGATAATTAAAATTTTATTAAAACGTATATTTTTTTAATATAAAATTATTAGGATTGGACTATGTTCCATTGATCTCGGCCAGGTTTGATAAATTGGCCAGATAATTACTTGTGCGGTTTTAAGTAATCCACCATGACTAGAATTGAAAAGTGTAGTTAAGTTTAGTTAAGTTTAAACTTACTTTTACTTACTTTAACTTACCTACTTTTACTTACTCTTCCTTACTTTTACTAAGTTTAAAGCACTTACTTTTACTTACTTTCATTGTACTATATTTACTTACTTTTACTCACTTTTACCATACTATATTTACTAACTTTTACTTATTTTGTATTTTTTCAGGTAGTCAATAATCAATAATGGATCCTAATATTGATGAAGTTGGAGAGAAAAGTGAGGGTGTTAAAAGGGGTTACTTTTGTGGTCAATACAAGAACAAATATTCAAAGAAGCAAAACTGGGAGGAACATTTTAATTCCAAAAAAAATATTTGTTACAATACAAGAGGTCCCAGAGTTTGGGCCCACAGCTTAGATATTGCAGTAAAGAAATACCAGGATGAAGTGCAGCAAAGAGATACGGCAAAGCAGTCATTTAGTTTGTTCACAAAATGTGCTAGTGCTAGACCTCAGAAAAATGAACCAACTTCTTCAACTGCTAATCTAGAAAATGAAACTTTTTCACTAGATGTTTCACAGACTGAAGCACAGACTGAAGAAAGTGCTTCTCCTCCACCTAAGAAACAAAAGGTAAGTGAGGAATCTGCGCATCAGACTAACAAAACTGCTTTAGAGGAATTTGAAAATTCCCAAATGGGTCATTCTCTGTCAGATCAACCAGTGCCTAACACCCTCATCTCTCAGATTTTGCTGAAATTTGGTTTATAGGGAGTTTGTGGGCCCTGAATCCATTTCTGAAATTATAAGGTCAATCCGACCAACGGTTCAAGAGATATGACCTCGGGAAATTTGAGGTCACTTGCGAGGTCACTAACATTTGGCGACCCATAACTTGGGTAATAATGGTCACAATTATATAAAAGTATATATATTTAGAATCAGAAAACGACAAGGAATCCAAATATGCAAGTGTTAGAACTCTAGGTTGAAAAATAAAAAAGTTACACTGTAACCAAAATTTGAGGTCACGATTTGACCTCTGGGGTATCAAATGAGAATTTTTTTTTTAAATGTAAAAAATGAAGGCATAGGCATTGGCTATTAGAATCAGCAAAAAAAAGTTTGTTTATGTTAGTATTTTTCATGTAACTAACATATAAGTGAACACCATATTCATAAGTTGTGCGTCAATTCTACCTATTTTTTCACACTTAAGCTCATAATTTGACCTATAGAAATTAAAATTACATTTTTTTATAGATATAAAAACAAAGGCAAAAAATGTAAAATTGTATTTCACTGCTAATCTACACTGGCAATAATAGTTATAATAGTGAAAGGGGAAGACCTACTTAGAGGATTCATGTGCTAGCCTAATACAATTTTTGCATGCTCGATGCTCTCATCAATTTCTTTTTGTGGAAAAATGTATTGAATTCTGCTGCCTCCTCTTAGGGTAGGACAACTCATTACAGTTAATATATGATGTCCTGGCACTGCACATGAATCCTTGTTTGATGGATAATAATATGCACTTGATCCTGATGACCCAGAGGGATGTAGAAAGTTCACAGTGAAATCATCAAACTCTTCACAATATTCCTCCACAATTCCATACCAAACTTGCATGTCATAAATGCAGCCAACATACTCTCCTGGTTTGACACATTTTAGGTTACCAAGCATTGCAGGTTCATTAGTAAAATGACTTTTCCTTATTCTTTTCTTTTCTCCAATGCCACTTGAAATGGGATACACCATCAGTTCTTCCTTGTTTAGGGGAACAAATCTATGATATTTCTGAGTTCCAGGAATAGCCCTACTATCCTTGAATCGATGTTCCAACCATTCTTCTGCATCTTTCAAATCAGCTGTAGTTACAAAGAAAAAATTTATCTTCTTGCTCAAGTTTTCTTCACAAAACTGAAACATGTGTTCTGGTGTAAGAATTTGCCTCTCTGTAGTTCTCTGCAAACTGGCACGAGCAGTAGCTCTTTTCACTGTTCCTCCAATCCCATCACATGCATTTTTGCCATGGGATGTAGCAAAGAAGTGCCATTCACAAGACAGACCAAAATCCTCTTCATGGTAACAGATTTGTGAAGTTGTATTTGTTCTTATATTGACCAGCACATCCATCTGAGAAATAGTGCACCTTCTTCAATTGTGGGCATCTGAATTTAACATATGTCATAAGCTTCAATATGAATGAGTAAACCATTATAGTGTTGTGTTTGTGATGCAGATAAGAAACAGACACTAAAATGGCTAAGTTCCTGGTCTGCAGATGATCTATAATAGATGACAAAAGGGTGAACTGTACACTGTGAATTGTCCCAGTGAAACCCTTGGGCAGCATCCTGGACAATGAAAGAATAATTCTCAGAGAAATCACCTACTATAACTACCTCGCTCTGAGGTGGTAGTGTTTCTTTCAACTGCTTGAAGTACTGTGATTGTTGCTGAGCAACAAAGTGATGATGAACCATGCGGGATATTTTCATGCTTAGGGATGATAAGTATTCATGAAGTGGCTCCACCTTATCAACCATTGTACAACGGTCAACAGTCACCCATTGCTTGTAAGATATTTCATTTGGAGCTGATTTCACACTGTCAAGTAACTCAAGAAAATCCAGGACACCCTCTTCTCTTGGGCAATCATTGCAAAGTTGCATCATGCAAGTCTCTCTTTCTGTACTGCAGACACTGTAATCCATAAGATCCTTGTATGAAAGACCTCTTTCTCCCAATGCAGCCAGCTGCAATTTTGGATTTTGATGGTATGTGCAGACACAGACAGAATGAGTCCCACCACTACCGGCAAGCACACAATATGATGGCCGTAATTTTGCAAATGTGGAAAATCCTATTTTGGGATTCTTTTCATCATTTTTATATAGTTCAAACATCTCTCTTAAATTCCCGAGGACCAATCGTTTTTGCACCTTCATTGCACCTTCAGCACTGATAACTTTCACGCAATCCTTTTGGCCAGGACACATACGACTAACCTCTTCTGACTCATAGAATCTTCTAACTATATCTTTGTGTTCTTCAGATATCACTTTTCCTTTGCTCATTAGTGGAATCTTCGGAAGGATTCCATGTTCTGATTTAAGTGAATGGCTTCTTTTCACCATGTATGTTGTAGTTTGAAAGAAACTAGCTGTTTTTTCAATTGTGTATGGTGAGAGTGTCAATATTTGTAGTTTGTGATGGTGACATTTGCTCTCCAGGAATGACTGTTTCAATTCATTCATTAATTTGTCTAGATGTTTTTCAGATTTAGTTTCAGGTTTTGAAGTATCACTTACCTCCTTGGTAATTTGAACACCATAACTGAGTTCTAGCCTCTCCTTCAGGTGTTTCTGAGCAGATTGATAGCTTACCACGAGCCTTGCGCTTTTTCTGGCTTAATGACAGCCCTTCTGAAAAGAACAGAAAAAAAGGTTTCACACACCTGAATATTAGTAATTAAATATTAATTATAGTACCTTAAATGCTATATAATTGGCTATATAGTAGATCAAACAGACCTTGTAGTAAAGTATAAGTTATTATATTAATTTATTACTTACTTTTTTTAACTGGTGTTTGGTCCAGAAATGCTAAACTGGTTCAACTGAAGTTGAAGGATTTTCCTTTATCAAGCAATCACTGTCATTGTCCAGATCTTGAATTGAAGAGATGTTACTCAAGCCACTGATAGTAGATGATTCATTTGAATCCTGCTCAGACTCGTTGTTTTCAGTGGTACTAAGTATAGTGGGGTTTTTCATTATCAGTGTCCAGCAGTTCACACACAACAATGAGTCTTTTTTCACTCTTCCAGCACATTTTTCAACAAGTACATCAGTCACTTTTCTAAGATTGATTGTTATGCGTTTCTTGTGTTTTTGAATAGGGTCCTGGCAGTATTTCAAGTGCCGAACCATTGTATTTTGATCTGTAAAGATATAGGATTTACAATTAGGTAATATATATTTTTTAGAAAATATATAGCTATACACACTTAATATTTTAGGCCTTGATAGTCTCTGAGGCTCATTAAAACACCATACCCACCAGCCACCCACAGTGCTGGCTGGAACTGTACTAACCTGTAGACAAGGAATTTTGCAACTATCTGTGTTGATTCTGCACTTAGACAAGTAGCAACATGTTTCAACAGGTTTGTTTAGGCTACATGTGAGCTTAGTCTTCCCCTTTCACTATTATAACTATTATTGCCAGTGTAGATTAGCAGTGAAATACAATTTTTATTAAATTCTTGGAGCTTGAGGTCAAATTGATAGCTAAGATATAAAAATTCCTTGAAATGACAAGCAATTTATAAATATGGTGTTCACTTATAAGTTAGTTACATGAAAAGTACCAACATAAACAAACTTTTTATGATTGTTTCTATTAGTCAAGAACTCTGACTTTGTTTTTTATATCTATAAAAAATGTAATTTTAATTTCTATAGGTCAAATTATGAGCTTGTGTGAAAAAATAGGTAGAATTGACGCACAACTTATGAATATGGTGTTCACTTATATGTTAGTTACATGAAAAATACTAACATAAACAAACTTTTTTTTGCTGATTCTAATAGCCAATGCCTATGCCTTCATTTTTTACATTTAAAAAAAAATTCTCATTTGATACCCCAGAGGTCAAATCGTGACCTCAAATTTTGGTTACAGTGTAACTTTTTTATTTTTCAACCTAGAGTTCTAGAACTTGCATATTTGGATTCCTTGTCGTTTTCTGATTCTAAATATATATACTTTTATATAATTATGACAATTATTACCCAAGTTATGGCTCGCCAAATGTTAGTAACCTCGTGAGTGACCTCAAATTGCCCGAGGTCATATCTCTTGAACCGTTGGTCGGATTGACCTTATAATTTCAGAAATGGATTCAGGGCTCACAAACTCCCTATAAACCAAATTTCAGCAAATTATGAGAGATGAGGGTGTTAATTTCAATTTTTTTTGGTTGATCTGACAGAGAATGACCCAAATCCAGAAGACATTGAATGCAATTTTGCGCCTAACAAAAGAAACTCACCAAGCTGTTGTGGTTAATAAAGAGAAGAGTCAAAATATGCCTTCAAGTTCAAGTGTTGCATCCAAATCTAATAAAGCAAAAAGCAACAAATTTGACATTTCCATAGCCCATTTAAGCAAGTGTAAATCAATACAAGAAATCCTGAACAATGATTTGATCAAATCTACATTCAAATTGGTGGAAAAGAAGGATCTAGGGCATGCTGATGATTCATTTTCAGTACCAAGTGATATAATGGAAAACATTACAAATAGTGACACTAATATGCCTGATGTAGATATAGCTGTTGAGGATGAAGATGATGATAATCAAGAAGATATTGATGATGCTTCTGATGATAAAATGTTTACATTATATTGCATAGCTTGCACAGACCCCAAAGCATGTGCTTCAGACAAACATTCTAACATAAAAGGTTACTTCAATGTTAAAGATTTAACCTATGTATGCAAACAAGGAGAAAATCAAGAGAGATGGTTTAGAAATCTGAAAACCCACCTGAAGAGACATTTAATTAAACTTCAGCATCATCAAAGAGCTGCTGTTTATGAAGTGATGAAAACATCTTCTCGGAACACTACTAAACGCATAGAAGACTTATGTGGCAACATCTTATACTACATAATGAAAACAAACACTGCATGGGCTCTATATCCAGTACTTCTAGCTGTATTACATAGGTCAGGTTGTGAGGTTGGAAATTTGAATCATAGCACACATGCGTGCGAGACAATTTGTGAGCTATTAGATAATCAACTTAAAGAACAAACTGTAAAGTGGTTCTTAGAACAAACTTCAGTAACAATAACAGCTGACATTGGAACAATTTTGGGATTAAGCATGCTAGTTGTATTAGTTATGAGTGAAGAAGATAAGACTGTAAAACTTGCTGGGATAAATTTAGTACGCAGCAAATCAGGAGTTTATTTGGCCAATGAAATTTTTGATGTGTTGAAGTCTCCTAATCACTTGAAACTATCTGAAGAAGCAATTAAATCCAAGGTATCTGGAATGGTTGGAGATGGGGCTTTTTGTAAGGACAACGAGCCATTTAAAAACGAAATGAAAAAGTTGTTTGGAGAAAATTTCAAATTTTGATGGGACTTAATGCATCTTGTGAACAGAGCCCACGTTGATGCATTGAAGAAAATTTGTAAACTAAGTGAGCTTTTAGACTTTATTCAGAATCACACTTCAAATCTGAGATCAGGCCTTGACTATACCAATATGGTTCTTGACAATATCATTGGTTTTAAGAGACCAAAACTCAAATCTGATACTCGCATGGTTAATTACGAATTTGATCAATTTGACAGATTTGTGGAAAATTGTGTGTTTTTTGATCATCCACAAGAGAAAGAAATTAGTGCCAAGTTCTATGTATTGATTTCCTATGTAACAAAGATTATGTTGCAAGTAGCTCAAAAAACCACAGTTAGTGCAGAATTTGTAGAAAATATATTTTATAAAGAAGGAGGGAAAACTGTTATGTTAAGAGTGATGGAAACAATTTCCAAATTAGCTAATGGAGGAAATGCAAATGATGTAGTTTCTGAATTTAAGCACGATACCACAGGGCAGCAAAAGGAACTAACAGCTGAGGATTACATCCTAAATGAAGTTTACAAATACATCAAGAAACGTTCTGATTACTACCAGGTTGCTGAAGTTGCTAGACCATCCAGAACCAGATCTGAAAGTAGTTTTACAAAAGACTCAGTGATAAATTGGCTGACAGAAATATAGAACAGCTGTGGAAAGGAATCACAGAGAGATTATAGCATTTTGATAAAGATGGATCAACTGCCTGGAGTGAAGCACCAGCTGAAGGGACATTCTCCATTCTTGGTTACATTGTTGAACACAAAGGATCCATTAAGCCATCTCATTTGACTAAGCTGTGCAGAATTGTGAAGGAGGGTCCAGCTCCAGGCACTAGATCTGCTGTAATGATCACACAGAAAGCCATTGATCAGTGGCCAAGCATACATGGCGGTAAATTCACAACAAATGCCTACATGCAAGGTCTAACATTGTCCACTGTTGCTGCTGCAATGAATAAATAAACTTAAGGTGAGTTATAAACTGTACATTATTGTATTATTATGTTTAGCTAAAACAATTTGTAATTGGTATGTTGTCAATTCAAGTGTTTACTATCATTAACCTATCTAGTGGTGTAAGGGGAAAAAAAGTAAATTCAGAGCTGTGCTCCAGTAAATTTTTTCAAATCTGGAGTCATGCCCAGTGGCCCATTCTACTCATTTAAAAGAGACCTATGATAACATGAAACTGCTTCTGGAAAAAATTCAGTATCAAAATCATGGATGGATATTGTGTGGGGATCTCAAAGTCCTTTGCATGTTACTTGGGCAGCAATCAGGATACACTAAGATGCCATGTTTCATCTGCGAATGGGATAGTTGAGCACGTGACCAGCACTGGAAGAGGAAAACTTGGCCTCCTAGAGAGAATCTTACCCCAGGATCAAAGAACATTTTACACGAACATCTAGTTGAACCAAATAAAATCCTCCTACCACCCTTGCACATTAAGTTAGGCTTGATGAAGCAGTATTTCAAAGCATTGAATAGAGAAGGTGAGTGTTTCAAGTACATTTGTTCAAAATATCCAAAGATTAGCTACGAGAAAATAAAGGAAGGTGTTTTTATAGGTCCTCAGATTAGAAAGTTATTGACAGATGATCATTTCCTGAACACAATGACCAATAAAGAAAAAGAAGCATGGCTTGGTTTCAAAGATGTTGTTGAAAACTTCTTGGGAAACTACAAAAGCCAAAATTATGAAAGACTGGTGGAAAATATGCTTAAAAAGTTTGGCACCTTAGGCTGCAACATGAGCCTGAAAGTTCACTTCTTATTTTCGCATCTTGATCATTTTCCCGAAAATCTCAGAGATGTCAGTGAGGAGCAAGGGGAATGATTTCACCAGGACATCAAAACCATGGAAAGAAGATATCAAGGAAGATGGCATACAAATATGATGATGGATTACTGCTGGTGTCTGCAATGAGATCAGCCTAACGCACAGCATAAGAAAACATCAAAGAAGCACAGGTTTAGTCATCATTAGTCAGATCTACCTTCGTAGTCTTAAGTCTTTGGAATAAGTCCTGAAATGTTTGCAAGTAAAGAAGATAAATATATTTTGTTTCTTTCAGTTATTTTTTTATTCTTTCATAAACAAGCAATATGCTTGTCCAAGAGGTAGGAGCTATTTAATTCTGCTTTAATTAGGTTTTACTCTATCACCTAAAGATTTCGTTAACCACCCATTGATGGGAGGGGAGAGAGTATTTTGCTGGGAATGGGACTGGTTGTTATATATATTTACCCTACATTATTATGTAAGCGTTACTGTAGTCTATAACAACAAAATTTATGGTTTAGCATGTGCAATCCAATGTTGGTCTCGATAAGATGGTTCACATTTGGGGATAAATGGGGGATTTATCTAAGAAAACCATACGTGATAGGGAAAAACTAACTACATTTTTTAGATCAGCGCACTCAAATTATATAGAATCACCAACTAGTTTGTAAAAATCGATCGACAAGTTTTCAAATATGTACTGGTGTAATTCGAGTTATTGCAGTATTTTTGCGCCAACCAAAAATTTACAGATGCTATGTATGTTTGTATGTACGTATATACACGCTGAATTCAAGCAAGCTTCAGTATCGCTGCTGCCTCCATAGCATGCACATCGTTTCGCTGCTTATTCTGTGTGGTTTTATTGACAAGAAACCCCCCCTGATCTAAAATGAGTTCTAAAAGAAATAGTGAAGCTACAACAGAAATAGATAATGGAAGTGTTCAAGAATTGCTCCTGTCTCATGATAATGACCTTAATGATGAAGACCTTATTAATCTAGAACAAGAGTGGGCGTACGATGTTGAGGATGGTGACGCTGAAGAAAATGAAATTGAAATGGCAATGAAAGAATTCACGCTAAAAGAACTTGATGAAATGTTTCGTGATTATGAATCTCTCAAGCAGAAAATAATGGATGGAGATCCTAATGTCGAGCATGCAATGAAGGTGCGCCGAGAAATAGAAAATTCAATTCGCTGTTATAGAGTAATGTACCAAGAGAAGAAGAAGAAAATTTTGAAGCAAACAAATCTCCTAAAATATTTTGCCAAAAAATAAAACATTTCATGCATTTTTTGTGCACATGCTGGTGCACTGCAATAAACTTTTAAAGCTAAAAACTGCGTTTCATTTATTACTGTCTATTTAAATATGTACATGAATAAATACCTGATGTAAAAAAATCGATAATTAAAGTTTTAGTTATCATTTTGGAAATTTTGGCAACAATAACCTATTTTCCATAGGTTATGGTTCCCAATTATTGCGGTTCCACTTATTGCATTTTTTTCCTGGCAGCATTAACCGCAATAATCAGGGTTTCCCTGTACTCATTTCTGCAATATTTTTCCCACACACTTTGCTGCAACTACTGAAGTAAAGCCACTGTGTTGTCGTAATGAAAGGCCTAGGCAATCTGCTGTATTTGATATTAGGTTTGACTTAAGCACGTTTACAGCCTTCTTTGGCTTGGGAGAGAAGTCTTCATCTGCTGCGTCATCTGAATCACTGTCAAATGTATCTTCATGCTCTTCACCCTTACCTTTTTTTCCTAAAGATTGGCATTGTTCTTCTTTCATTGTTTGATTTTTCTCTTCACGAATCCTGGCCTGTTTTCTGAACACCTTTGCAATGGCCAACGTATCCTTTGTCAATTGGACCCAAACAGTATTTCCTCTCACCTTGCTGATCTTCTAAAAATGTGGTATCTTCAGTCTTCTGATCTATAGATTTCAGTGAATCCTTTCAAATTTCTTCAACAGCATTTTGGGTCAAAATGTTGAATAATTTATTCATATGATCCAAGAAATTTTGCTTTTCACACTCATATTTTTTTCTATTTCTATGTTTAATCAAGTTATGTTTATTTATTAAATCAAGTATCATCATTCTTGGTGATTTATGTTTAGTGATGTCTTTCGAGGGAATGCCTGCCTTATTCCAAATACATCTAACTTTTCGTAAAACACTTTTTATATTTTCCTCCTCTGAGACATTTCTCTGATTGATTTGTTGTCTTCTCAGAAAGAAAAAATATCTTGTGACATCACCATTTGTTGGAAGCATGCAGCCTTCTTCAGTATGTATATCATCTTTGAGTTTACCTAATATTGAATCATAAGTTGTTATATCTTTTCTGAGCACTGGCTACTAGCCATATCTAAAGTACTGTTGTGAGCCTACAAACACACAGCACTTCTACAGGACAACAACTGACAACACAAATACTGTGTTGAGCAGAAATGCCACGAGAGGGCAGTATCATAACAGTACTGTGTTATCTCCTCAAATTTTTTTTCATAAAACTGAAAAATAGAAATTTAATATATATTACCTAAATTATTAACAATACTGCATAAAACTACATAAATAAAAATACTGTATATAATAAATAATAATTTATTGGAAATATAGAGTAAATAAACATAGGGAGCCTACCTAAAAATATTTACCCTTAATTTTGACCTACTATAATGAAAGAATATTAATATAAGTACTTATTTATTAAACACTTCTGATGGATCTTAATGTTAGGTGCATGAATGTAGCTATCATTTTGTACCAAATATGTAGGTGTTGTATAAATAATTGGCTCCTCAGTGTCAAATGTACTCCCCAAAATGCCAATTTTTGCATTCCAAGAGCACAAAATATTTTGAGGGGGGTGGGGGGCCCCCTAAAATTCAGAAAAGGATTTTCTTTTGATATGGTTGTATTCAGTGGACCAGTTCCAACAAGAAAAGAAGCATGGACATTGACATTTTTAAAAAAAGTGAAAAATGGGACACCCTATTATACATACATGATACTGTACATAATTAACGATGTACAATATTTACATTTCCTACCCCTGGTAATCAGTGATTAGCTGGCCATCCCGGTGCTCCTCTCCTCCCTGCATCCAGACTCAAATCTGACATGGCCAAGGGCCCATCAACATTGCCCCAAGAAACCAATCCAGTCACACTTCCCAGGGTCTTTCATTTACCCAGTCTCACACACACTACGCTTTCTACTCAACTCTGCAGTACTCTACTTCTACTCTAGACTACTCTGCTCTATATATCTACTGGCATCACTACTACTAATGTACACACTTGCCTGCCTTACTCTCCTTAACCATCTGTCCCATAATTTAACCTTCCATTCCTCAGAAATCCCTTCCCCAAAACCCTCATGCATAATTGTACCCTCTATTTCCCCCAATAACCTTCGCACCTCTACACACAAATCCATCAAATTCATTTACTTATTCCCCCTTTCATCTTCACTCGTCCCAACCATCCTATCTATTTCCCATTCATCTCTCACACTTTCTAATGATGCTAATACACTTTGCTCAGTCACATTTCCACACTCATTATTCTTTCTATCCCTTCCATTCTCTACCGCACTCAACCTTAAAATATCATGTTGCTCTACTTGCCCACCCTCTTTGTAATCATTCCTTCCCAAATCCGGTTCCTCAAAACCCAGGAAAGATGGACTCTGACCACCTGAAGGAAACCCCTCAAAATCTGGGAGTTTAGCTGAGCCTGGACTATCCCAAAAACCACCAACTGCCCCGCAATCCCACTCTAATCTCTCAGCGCCTTCCCCCAGTCCTTCAACTCCCAACAGGGCATCATTAGTCTAACACATCGCATCTACACTACCTCTTTTTCTCGATTTCATCCTCTTGTTTCTCTTCTTTCCCTTCCTTTTTGCCCGCTTACTCATAACCAAGAATTCAACATCTGCATCCCAATACTCACCTCCAATCCCTTCCATGCTCTTGCTTCCATCTGCATCCTTCCTCTCTATCTCTTTACACATTTCATACACTGGGTGACATATAATATACTCTGGAGGTACTCACCATTTTCTCAACTGATGCTGATGTGCTCGCATTTCCTCAACCTGGCCATTCTCTTTTTCCCTTTTGATCACATATGTAACTTCATTTTCCCATACATTAGTCACAACAAACGGTCCATCATACTTCACAGCTAACTTATTCTCATTCCTCCTACCCACCAGTCTCACCTCTTTCAATACAAATTCATCCACCTAAAAAGGTCAAAATCTATCATCCCCTTCACACCACATTGCACTCTCTTTTTCATTCAGATGCACTTCCTTATTCACTCTCTTTCCGTATGAAGATACATACTGCCTAGGGGATGCACGAATGGCTGAGTGGTATGTGGAGTTGTAACACCGGGCAACTCAAGCCAATTCAAGCATCCCATTCACTCCCATCTTCACAACACACTCGCAACATCTCGCTAATCATTTTCACAGTCCTTTCAGCCAATCCATTTGATGAAGACATATACAGGGTAATCTTTACAAGCTTTATTCCATTCCCCCCAACATTCGCTCAAAACATTCACCTCTAAACTCAGGTCCATTGTCAGTCAAACACTTTTGCGGCTTTCCTAACATCATTGGTAACATCCTTTCACTCATCATTTGAGCTACATGTGCACTAGTTTTATTTTCAAGTGGTACCATATATGTAAACTTACTTTTATGATCTACTGCCACAAGTATTCCAATCTTTCCCCCACTCGTTCTAGGCATACTCACCACATCCACCACAACTAAATCCCACGGCTCTCTCACTTCAACCTTCCGCACTGGGGGGTAACTATACTGGGACTGGTATTTTCTTTGTTGGCAAGTTTCACATGTGGTTGCCACATCTGAAACTACCAGTCCCAACTGAAGGTGGAAGACCATACCTTTCATCAACTGCCATAACTTACTTTTGCCCCCATGCCCATATGCTTTATGTACAATGATACTCAATCCCACAGTTCCCTCATATGTCATCACTGGCACACACTGTTTCACCAATTTTATTTATCCTAAGGTAGTATAAAATCCCCATCCACACAGCTAACTTACTTGCATATCTCTCATACTCTTGCACCCTCTCTGACCAATACCTTACATCCATATCATTGTACAAATAACCTTTCAATTCACTTATTACATCATCTGCCTCCTGCATGTCAAGGAGATCCTCATCACTCAATATCTCACATTGGTCTTCCACCTCCAATTCAATTGCACCTACAAGCACCGCATCTACACCTCTACTTGGAAACATTCTCATATTCACTATTTGTTCTCACTCCTTTAACACAATGCCCCGACCAACATCTATACTCAAATTCATTGCCCCTAAGAAATCAATACCAAGCAAAAAATTGCATGGCATTGATTCCTCTTTCAGCACAATGAACTTCAAGATCCACACTTCCTTACATGCTCCTAACCCTACCCTCAGCTGCACAGCTTCATGCAGTGTGACTGCATCCCCCCCTAATCCCAGAATCCTCACATTTATTCGCTCATGGGCCACTGGCACACCCCTCTCTTCCATTTCCTTTACCACTCGCTCATTTACTAGACTCACTTGCGCACCAGTGTCTAATAATCCATTGTAGAGCTGGAGGTCACCTTGTGGTACCCTTACAGGTACCACCCAGGGACGCACTTCTACTTCATCCAGGCAGTCACGAAGTTGCCATACATCCTCCATCATGCTCACATCCACACTCCCTTCCTCTCCCTCACACTCTTGCTGTGCAACTTTACCCCCTAAAATTTCATCTGTACCACTTTCACCTCCCCATCTTACATAGGTATACCTCTCTATCAACCAATTATAATGTACACCACTAATACACTGTAAGTGCAAAATTGGGACATTTTCATTTGCCATGATCCTGTTACCCTGATACACCACTGGTTTATCACTTCCATAATGAACATACACAGGCACCCCATAAACAGAGCTGATGACTCTGAGCACTTCCTGGAGAGGGAAGACTCCTGGATTCAACATAGACTTCAGCTCTTTCATGTAGTTACAGACCTTGCATACACTAATCCTTTCAGGCTTCCTAATTACTTCATTCATTATCAAAGTCTGTAATTCATTCACACTAGCTGGTACACTCATTTTCATACCATCTAACTTCAAGTCATTCAACCCATACCACACACTTTCAAACAGACTATCACCACCACCCCTACTTTCGTGCAGTCACACAACTCCCACTCGCAAATATTCTGGGTTTATTAACCTCATTCTCACTCTCTTCACTCTCCCCAGGCAATCTTGACATCAAATCAGCCATACTATTCCTCTCCACAGGCACATATTCTATCTTATATTCACTCAACTCAAGCAATGTTCTCGCAATTCTCCCATCCACAGTTTCATTCGTTCCATATACACAGGGGCTGATGATCCGTATGCAATACAAATTTCACTCCATACAAAAAGGGTTTAAAAGCTTTCACACAAAATCTCAATGCCGCTAACTCTCTCTCAATTGTACTATATTTCCTTTCTGCTTTACCAAACACTTTTGACACATACCCAATCACTCGTCTTTCTTTCTCTCCTTCCTCACCATGCATTTGACACAAGCACCCTCCCATACAATATCCACTTGCATCTGTGTATAACTCAAGTATACATGTACCTTCACTCATATCAGGATACGCCAATTCTATGTCATTTGCAGCTACCTCTTTCAGTCTCTCAAATGCTGTATCCATACTCTCAGTCCATACTAATACCACTCTACCTTTTAGACCTGTTACCTCAGTCAGGGGTTTCGAGATGCCAGAATGACCTGGTATGAATTTTCTCTGGAACTCTCTGAGCCCCAGAAAAGATTTCAACTCACGGACAGTTCTTGGCTTCGGGAAGTCCCTGACTTTTGCGTATACCATTTTCACTCACCTGATGTCCTAGAAATGCCATACTTGTTCTAAGCCATTCACATTTACTCGGTTTGATATGTAGCCCCACTTAATTCAATACTTTTAGGACCTCTTCCATTAATTCCAAATGTTCCTGTACACTTTCACTCATAATGAGAATATCATTGATAAAACAAATAACACTTTTTCTATCAAACCTTGCAAGAACACGCTTCATCGCCTGCTGAAAGGCTGCAGGAGTGGCTGTAAGACCAAACGACAAACTACAGAACACAGTGATTCCTGGCAGTGAAAAAGCTGTAATTGGTCAGGAAGAAGGCTCAATTGGCATCTGATATGCCCCCTCAACAAGTCCAACTTACTAAAGACTTTCTTTCCATGCAATGAATACACACTTTCACTAACTAAACACATCAGAAACCTGTCTTTCACTGTCCTTTCATTGACCATCCTATAATCAACATATAGCCAGATTTTCCTATCAGGTTTCTGCACAGGTACTACCCTACTGTTCCATGGACTGTTACTGGCTTCTATCACACCCATCCTCTCCAATTCTTCACACTGAGACTCAGTTTCATCCATAACTAGTGGGGAAAATCGCCTTGGTCTCTGGTAGATTGGTATCTCATCAGTGAACTCAATCCTGAAAGGAGGGAGCTTAGTCACGGAGATCATCATTCCCCAGAGCCAATTCGCTTTTCTGACTTGCAATCATTTGCCACACTACATTTTTCTCTTCCTCACTCAGATTCTCACCCAATTCCACCTCCCGCCTTATCCTTCCTTCCATCCAATCATCTACAGATACTCTCTCCCCACACTCCTCCTGTATCCCTTACACCTCATTCACACATTCCTCTTCCACCACTGTATATGCAAAACCTAACAAATCCCCTTCATTTATTCTTTTTTTCTACTTATTCTCACTGTCTGTCCCTTGCATACATATCCATGGGTCACTTTCATTCAAAACACCATCAAACACATGTGCAACCCTTCTCACCTGATAAGCAGCTTTTGTCCCATCAATATAAATCATTCATTCCCCATTTTCTCTCACTTCATTTACTGGCCACTTAGCATGCATCAGTACTGGGGTTCTATCACTGATACTCACATTTTCTGCAGCTCTTACCTCATACTCCTTTATCATGTTCTTCCACTCTGTCTCATCTTTTCCCAAGTACATTTCACACTTACCATTCTCATTTACCCACTCAATCATTTGCCTAGCAGGATGAAGTACCAAACCATTTGTCTTCAAGAAATCATGCCCCAGAATCACTTCATATCTATCACACACTTTATTCACAACATAAAACACACATTCCCTCATGTTACACCCCATCATTCTTACATTCATGCATACCTCTCCCACTACTTTCACTGGAATGTTCCCAATGCCCCATACTTTCCCAGACACACCCCAATTCACCTCATTTATACTACCCTTCATGCACCATCTCTCAGCCACTTTCCTACTAATTAAATTTGGTGAACATCCAGTGTCAATTAAACCTCTTACTCTCCATTCACCTCATTCTAATGGAACAATCATACATTCAGTTCCCCCCTCATTCTCCACATTCATCTGTGCCCAACCTGCTAATGCCTCCCACACTCTTCCATACACACTTTCACTCCCAGGGACCCCAACCCCTAAGCAGGACCCCTGCCTCAGGCATTTCCCATATTGGGTTCTGTGGCTGGACTTGTCCCATCAGGCACAGCTGATTGTCGCCCTTGTCATTGTGGCTGGGAATTTTGTCCAGCCTCACCCTGCCGGATCTGCCCTCCTACAGGGGTCCTTCCCACAGGTGCATTGCCCCGTGCTCTGATCTGGCAGAACTGGGCTATATGTCCAAAGTTCCCACAGACCCTACATTCATGCCCAGGTGCTCTGCATGCAAACACCATATGCCCCACTTGTCCGCATGCAAAACATGCTCCCATCTGCCTCCAACACCTATCTATATCGTGACCACCTTTCCCACAATACTGACAACCCCTTACATTGGTCATATTCCCACCATTCATTGGACCCCCCTCTATCATACATTCCCTCTGGGCTGTCCTTGCAGTCCTTGACCCTTTACTTGCCCCAGTACTGGTCCAGGTGCTCTTGAACTGGGTGAGGGATTTGGCCCCACTGGTGCCCCACCAGTCCCATACATCCTCATCCTTGTCCCCTTCCTCTTGTGTCTCTTATTGCATTTACATAGGACTGGTACTGCAAATGAGGTACGAATGGGAACTGGTGGGAACCAGTTCCCATTCGTACCTCACTTTCTCAAAATCTTTCCCCTACTGGTTCATATGCACGATCTTCCAGCAATTCCAAAATTTCCTTCCATCGCAACCTACTTCCACTCACTCTCATACATTCCTTCCTCTTCACATTCAAGTACTCTCTCACCTACTCTGGAACTGTTTCAAGCAACTTCCACACCAACCTCTTATTCACATCTATATTATTGTCGCCAAACTTTTCTTGCAAGCGTTTCCAACCTATAAGCATACATATCATAAGCATACATATCCACACACTCATTTTTATTCATTCTCACCCTTTCAAAATCATCCTCCTTTTTATACCTGACACCCCCACAGATTCATACCACTTGCTCAATTAAATGATCCTTCAACACATTATACTTAATGGGGACTCCAGAATTTACACTCACATTATAAAATTCAAGCATTCTCCCTTCTAAACAGTCACCTAACTCTTTCAACCAATATTCTGGAGTCTCCGAGAACTTACTCTTGCAGTATCACTCATATTCTTTCAGAAACTCGTGCACATCCTTACCACTATAAACATTAAACTTGGCAACTTTAGGGATTTCCCTAATCAATATGCCCTTATGCACTCTTACCCTCTCACCTGTATCTGTAACATTCTCTGACTCACTCACTTTCCTCACCCATACTATCTTCCACACTACTATACAGTGAGTCATCCGCACTAACACACCATTGGACCCTATGAGAGCCCCTACCCCTGACCCTTCGAGACCTCCTTCGTGACCCAGCTGTCTTCCACTCACTTTCACCAGCATCAGCCTTTTTCCCTTCTCGAGAGGTGCTCCTTCCCTTCCTTTCTCCATCCCTCCCCTTTTCATTCTGGGGAGTGGAATGCACCACCTTCCCCCTCCCTCTTCCCTCAATTAATTCCCCTTCATTAGTTCCCTTCATACTCTCTTCCCTCACACCACTTTCCCTTCCCTCCACTACTATCTTACTCTGACCATTCACTCCAGCTCCTACTACTGTTTCCAACCCATTAACCTTAACAAAAATGGCCTTCATTTTCTCCTCCATATCTCTCGTACCTTTATCCATTCTTTCCTCCATCTCCTTCCTATTCTTCTTCATTTCTCTCTCTTGCTCAGCCATTTTCTCTTGCAATCCTCGCACTAATCCCTCTAACTCTGCTTTCTCTTTTTCTAACCTTACACATCTTTCTCACATTCTTTTATTATCCTCTTCTGCCCCTTTTAAAGCGTCTTCCAACTCCTTCATCCTCTCTGCCATTTCCTCCTTGGTTGGCATTTTGCCAACTTCCCTCCCTCAACTGCTCTATATAAACTATAATACTTACTACTACTACTGTATATGAAAAAACTACACTACAGTAAATCTATACTATACTATCACTACTACTAAACTGAATCCCTTGCACTTGCACTCACCAAACCCTGGCAAGGGTGACCCACCTCAAAATTGCGTTGGTCCCTGTTCGGGTGCCAACTTTGTATGTGGTGGATTTCTGGGCCACCACGATACCAGTATTTTTTTTCAGGGCAACCCAAATGACAAGATAGGTTCCAGGCCAGGCCTTCAGGTTCGAATCCTTGCAGGGACGATGGGACACGTCTTGGTCAACCAAACCAAATGACAAAAAAGTTATCTTTTCCTGTCCTCAGCCTATCACTAGAAAACTATAGCTAATAAAAAAAACCTTAAACCCATTTGTTAAAATTTATTAACAACTCAGAACTTAATCAACTTTATATTTATTTATTTATTTTTTATTTATTTTTTTTTATATGTTTTTAATCACTTCAAATCCTAAGGTTAGTGGAGTTACAGTCTTAAGGTATTTATCAAATTAACATAATGGATGTTCTCTTACTTTCAAGGTGGATGGTGCATAACTTATAGTACAATGGGTATATATTCAGTTTACATTCACTTTAGTTGTTTCATCAATATTCTTCTCTTGATGGATAATAACTAATTGACAATAGATGAATTCAATTTCTTCTTGGGATTGGTTTTCTCTCTTTCTACTTAAATTACTTTCTTAATTCTTGTAACTACTGTTACTGGATCCAGGAAATAATACTAATTTTGTTGATTATAATACACCTTTATTCTTACAGTTTCTTCTTTAATTTCTTAAGTTCAGACTTAATGGACAAACTACACTTTACTTATCTTTGTTCCAAGACAGGGGAAAGAATAAACTTTTTGTTCCCCTATGAAATCAGAGAGAGAGGTAGGGATCATGGCCAAGTAGACATTCTGGCGGACAATGGGGAGAAGGGATCCTGCCCCCAAGATTATTTTCAGCCCAACAATAGCTTTCCTTTGGCCTCTGAAAAATCTTTCCTTCCCACCACTACTCGTTGGTCTATCGATCCTTCTTTATCATAAATTAACTATTTGGCCAATACTTGAAAACCTTTGAAACCCGCTGAAATCCCCAAAAAACAAAATACTTAGTAATTACCTATCTAACCCTACATCTTTTGCCTAATCTAATACATACTGGTATTTTAAATAAAGACAATTAATAATAATAATAACAATAACCACACTTACCCTACTGTACCTAATTATCATTTGACAAGAATGTCCCTAAAATGAAAGTATCTGGTTGAGATGGAAAGGCCAATCCGAAAACATATGGAGACTTTACAAATCCCCCACAAGGTATTTCTTTTCTTAAGTAATCTAATACTGTACTCGACTAAAAGTCATCTGATTTTTGTACCAGTAGTTAAATTTGGTAATATTCAACCCCAGAAATAATACCCCAAAATGCACCAAAATACACAATGATAACCCAATACTGGTCATTATTATTATTATTATTTTATACTACAGGAATATCTCAAAATTCATCGTTAATTTGTTCCAAAATAACACAATGAAATTTGAGGTAGATTATAACATGTTTCAATGAGAAAACATTTTACTGCATTATGTTATTAAACAAATTAATTAATTAATTTCTACTCATTTTTTGGCAAAATATAATAATATATTGCGTTGGTAAACTGTTGAATTTCGTCAATTTTGATCAGTTTTTTCACATTTTAAAAAAAAATGAAGAATCTGCAAATATGGACAATGGATTGTGAAACTATAGGTAGTAAAATATTGACAATGAATCTGCAAAATGACAAATTTTTAGGTATTCCTGTCTATATATGTATGAGTAACCATGGAATGTTACCCAACTCTTTCAATTTCAGTGAACAGAAGATTTTAATTTTGGCATATATGAAAAATCCCACAAACATGGTGAAATACTGGTTTTTTTTTTAAACCCAGATGGGCAAAAGTGGGTTACCCACTTTGGTGCCAACCCTGATTATCACTGAATAGATTTTCAGGCAGCCTGGGCAGAAATGGATATAATTGAGTTTTGAAGGCTTTTGCCCCTTTTAGGAGGTGGAGTAGATGAGATGAGATCTGCTGCAATCAACTCAAAAGGATGTTGCGTCATAATCTTAAACACAGGTGGTATGTAGAGAATGTTGGTAATT
Organism: Bathynomus jamesi; assembly: GCA_023014485.1. Classification (NCBI taxonomy): domain Eukaryota; kingdom Metazoa; phylum Arthropoda; class Malacostraca; order Isopoda; family Cirolanidae; genus Bathynomus; species Bathynomus jamesi. Next base: position 394,622 of record JAJOZX010001938.1, read on the forward strand.
TTTGCTGTCTGACACTCGCCATAAAAGGTGACTGTCTGTCACTATGTAATGCAGCTGTGTTTGCCAAAAGTGTCCTAATAATACCTTTCAAATGTTCTGTATGATGATTCCTCATTTCATGAAGGTCAAGCTTGCTGCCCCTCCTCTTGAGTTGACCTGGTGAAGTAGAGAGTTGGTTTCTTGTTCTCTCTACCTCACATATCCAGGTACACGTGACTCATCTGGGATTGTTCTGAGCCAGGTGTCTAATCTTCCATTGAAGATATCCACTGCAACACCACTCATGTTCCTTAGTTCATTGAGCAGCTGGTTAAAGTCTTGGTCCTCTCACAATGAAACTATTTTCCTCCAGGGTTGAGGATGTTCCCTGTCTAGCCTTTAATTTGGGAACACAACACAGTCTTCCTTTTCTACTTTCCACTGTTGTTTGGGGAGTTATAGGGTTCAAAGTAAGATTAGGGGCTAGTTCTTCCATTATTTTCCAAGTGTAAATAATAGTGTACCCCTCTCTCCTTCTTTCCAGTGAATATAAGTTTATTTCACCTAACCTTTCCCATTAATTTAGTTCTTTGCATCCATTGATCTTAGCTGTGAAGGTTCTCTGACTCCCTTCTAGCTGATTGTCTTCTTTTTCATGTGGGAATGTTAGGACTGAGCAGTAATCCAACTTGCGTATGATCAGTGTTTTCAATAGAGGAATCATTATATTCTTATCCCTTCATTTAAAGGTTCTCAGTATCTGTCCAGTTATTCTTTTTGCTCTGTTTACTGCTATCTTATTTTGTGTTTCAAATTTTGCATCATTAGTCATAACAACACCTAAATCTTTTGCTTTAGAATTTCTCTGAATTTCCTGTCCATTTTGGTTATAGTATTCCATGGATTTTGGGTCCTCCCTTCTTCCATACCTTAACAGTTGAAATTTCTGTTAAATTTCATATTGTTACCTTCCAACCAATTGTAGATTCTGTTCACTTCCAACCAATTGTAGATTCTGTTCATGTCTGTTAGAAGGGATCCTATATCCTTTGGGTTTCTTATTTTTCTACTGATCTTTGTGTCATTGGCAAAGGATGTTACTGAGCTATCACTGGTAACATCCTCATCTATGTTAGTTAGCATAATTATGAAGAGTAATGGAGCTAATAATGTTCCTTGTGGTACTGAGCTAAGGACTTCTGATTTTGAAGAAGATATTTCTTGAACTGTAATGACTTGCTGCCACTCACTGAGGAAATTATATATCATTTTCCTACTTTTCCTGTTATTTCCATATATTTCAGTTTATGCACTATGATTCCATGGTTACACTTGTTGAATGCCTTGGCAAAGTCTGTGTATATTACATCATAGTTTTCATTACTTTCGAGTGCATCAGTAATGTTATAGTGTTATATTAGTTGTGATAGGCATGATCTGCCTGACCAAAATCTGTGTTGGTTATCATTTAATTTTTTCTGTTTCCAAAAAGTCAGATTTTTTCTCTAACTATGTTCACTTCTCTTCACAATGCTCAGTATTTCTCCTGTGCTGAGTCATTGTCTCCATATCCAGTATAAGTAGGTCTCATTATATGTGGTACCACTTTACACAGAATCGCTATAACACGCTAAATTATTTAGGGAATGAATTCGTTTCACATATTATATAAACTGATATTATGCACTCAACCCACAACCTCCATGCTGTTCCATGCAAATGAACAAGTTTCAACATGTGCAAACACTTGTTAACGCCCTCCTCCTTTTGGAACCTGTTTGACCACTGTGTTGCTTGGACTGCCCATTTGTGTGTTGACTCCACATTGTGTTGTTGTCTACTTATTCACTCTCTTTTCTGTGTGTATTTTTTGGTGTTTATTCATCAAACTAACTTCGAACAATGGCCCCTAAGCATACAAATTCAAGTGCAAAGGACAATTTAGCTTCTCAGAAGTTAAATTGGAAGTGCTTAAGAGATTTGAGTGTGGTGAGAAAGTGATGGAAGTTGCTTGGGTGATGTAACTGAGTGAGTTGTCTGTGCATATAATTTGTGACAATAAAGATAAATTTAAATCAAGTTCTCAACAAGTGATTCATTTAACTTCTGTGTGAATAACTTATAACCATTCTAAATTAATGGAACTTGTGGAGCATAGGCTTTCAACTTGGATTGAACACCAAAACCAAATGAATGTGCCTGCGAGTTTTCTGGTGATACAATCAAAAGCCCTATCAGTTTATGAGGACTTAGAAAAAGAACATGATGAAAGCAGTGAGAAAATGAATCCTTTCATGGCAAGCAAGGGATGCTTCCAACAATTCAAAAATCAGTAATTTTCACTCCCTGGAAATTACTGGCAAGGTTGCAGATGTGGACCAGGATTAAATATTATTTTATAAGTTATGATGTTGAATTGATTCGATGAGTATTATGATGCACGTTTATTATTATTTGACTTTGTTTTTATGCTTAAATTGAGTTATTATAATGTTTCCTGGGTGACTACCTGCTGCTCAGGAATGTAACCCATGCATAAAATGAGACCTACCTGTATAGGGTCTTAGCAATTGCATTATTGCAGTTTTTGATCATTGTGACATTCCATTTGTTCAGTCCTGCTGCCAAGTGTGCTTTTAGTTTCCCTATAGCTTATGTAATATCATCTGTTGTAAAGTTAAAGTTTGTTATACTTTCTCTTGTAGTTCTTCAAAGAATGTGTTTCTGTTGCATGTCAGTTTATCAGTTTTGGGGATACTGAAAGATGATTCCTACTGAGCTCTTAATATTTCAGATATCTGTTACTTCTTTGCTTTGTCTGGAGCTATGGGATGCATCCCTGTATGGTTAATGTGGGAATGCATCTTCCTCTAATGTAAGGGCTCTCTCTGCCTTCGTGGACCATTGGACTCAGCTGATCTCTTGCTTATATTTCTCTCTCTCTCTCCTTCTCTTACCCCCTCCTTCTGCCCTTTTTTTTTTTTCGTATTTGGTTTTTGGCTTTGTTCTAGACCTTGATTGGACCTTGGGTGAGGGAGGTGGTTGTCCTTCACCCTTGTCCTTAAACCAAACCCATGCCCTGACCCTGCCAACTCTCACTGCGTGTTGGGTGAGAGTGGCCACCTTTTAGGCATGGGGACTGGGTGTAGGTGTATCTCCTGGGTGTATGGTCCTGTCCAGACTACTACTACCTCATTCTGTTTGTCCTTATACTCCACCAAGATGGTTGATTCTTGCCCTTGTACATTTACCATTGCTACTTTGGAACCTTATGCTCCTCAGGGGTTCCCTCAGGTTCCTTCCCCATAAAATACCCTTTCTTCTCCCCATGAACACTGATGAACCCATCAGTCTCGGAAGCCCATTTCCATGGCCTCAACATTTCCGTTCTTCTTGACTTCCCCTATTGCCTTTTTTATTATTAAACCAACCACCTCTCGTTCTTTGCTTACCCACCATGTTGCGGTCTTTCCCAGTCTTGCAGCTTCTGCCCAGGTCTTTCAGGAGGATATTTCAGAGCTCTGTGATGGGTCCTTACTCATCAAATCTCGATCTCTGGAACAGAGTGGCGCCCTGGCTGCAGTATCCACCTTGGGCGATTGTCCGGTGTCTTGTGCCCTCAACTCGAAGATGAACTCTTGCCAGGGTATGATCTATGCTCCTCAACTCTTAGATGTCTTGGAGGAGGACCTCCACTCATGTTTTGCAGAGTGGAAGGTGTCTTTGGTAGATCATTTTATGAAGCGAGTTAATGGCTATCTTCAGTTCACTCTACACCTACGCTTGACTTTTGACCAGCTGTCGCCTCCAGTGCATGTCTGGTATGCCTGGCTTCATTTTGATGTACAGCCTTATGTCCCTCCACCTACCTGTTGTTTTAATTGCCAGACATTCGGGCATACTGGTTCCCATTGTTGCTGGTCTACTCCAATGTTCCCTCTAAGGTGTGTGTGTGTGTGCGCGCACGCATGCACACATATTGTGAAACTCGCACGCACAACAAAATAAAATGCACACAGGCTCAAGCGTATCATGAGTCATGACAGTAAATGAAGTAATTTAAAAAATTTCAGTTTAATGAATTCTATAAAGAAGAAATTAAGAACGCTTGAAAGAAAATCATTTGGACATGCTCATGCGAATTAAAAGTTACCTGAATGATGACGGATGTATTAATCTTCATAGAGTTTATTTGGAATGGGCAAATGCTAGAGATCGTAGGGAGAAATCATAATCATGCTTAAATGAAAGGCACTTTCATTTAATGTTATTTTGATTATATTTTATTTTATTGAATTTTATTATTTTTTATTTTATTCCTATTTTGTGAATGGATAAAATCATGTATTAATCTTGATAGTCTATTTTAAATTGCTAAATGCTAAAAATTGTTTTGAGAAATAACTAAAATAGTCATTTTCAATTAATGTTATTTTTATTTTATTTCTTTATTTTGTTGAATTTTATTTTACTTTTTTTTATTTTATTCATATTTTTAGAATGGATAAAATATTTTATTTTTTAAGAATATATAATATTGTAAACAGTTTTTTAATATCCACTTAATAGTACTGTAATAATCAAGCTATCACCTTATGGAAATAATATTTATTAAGTATTTAATATTTATATATATTTAATTTTGAAGATAATAGCACTCAGAAAAGTTTGCATAATTTTTCACCATGAATCTAAATGTATGCACAATGAAAATTTCTTGCGCACACAGACTAAAAAAAATTAGAGGGAACATTGGTCTACTCGTGTTTGCATCCATTGTGGCCAGGATTTCCATGGTGTGCCATGTTCTAACCCCTTCTTGTATTAACTGTGGTGGTATCCATCCTGCTTCCTCAGCCTCATGTATTATAAGTTCAAATTTGAAGTTGTTACTCTCAAGACCAAGGAGTGCATGACTTTCCCTGAGGCTTCAGCTCAGGTTCGGGCTCATTTTGTGCAAGAACAAGTCACATTCGCGGACATTCTTTGTGTTTCTCATTCACAACCTGACCATTTACGAAAACCCCATTCTGCCTCATCTCTTCCCCCAGTTCCTTCTTTGCCTACTTCAGCCCAGCTGCACTCTCCACAGTGTCAGTCTCAGCAGTCTCTGTGTGTTTCTCCTCAACCTTCCTTGGCCCAAATGCCTCCACACTGCATTCTCTCTCCTTTGAGGGTGTTTGTGTGGCTGCCTCCATGTGGGGACCTTCCTGCTGGTCAGGTGGGGTGTTAAACATAGGGCTGAGGAGACCTCCCCTAGTTCTCCAGTTTCTCACCACCACTGCTCGGATTTGGTTCTCTCTCCACACTCTTCTCCTGCCACTATGAGTGGTACCCTTACAGACCCTGTCCCAAGGTTCTCCTCCAAGCCAGAACCCTGTATGTACTATGAGTCCTGGTGGCTCAATTCCCTCTTCATAGGTGGGCATCATCAGTCTCACCAAAGTTGTCTGTACCTGTTTCTTGCCCTTCAAACTTCCACCTTACCCGCCTGTTCTCACTCCTTTGACCTACCTATGCCCCCAACATTTTTGCTTTCCAGCAACTGTTCCCTCTGGCTCCACCTCTCCTTGTTCCAACAATACCTCTGTCCCTGTTCCTTTAGGAGTGCACCACAGTCACTTTAGGAAGTTCTGCATTCCAGTTCCTGTTACCTGCTCTCTCCCTGCTTGCCCAACTGATCCCCACCTGTGGCTTCAGCCTGAACAGGTTGGGCCAGACCTGGACTTGCAGGAGAACTGCCGTATCTGCTCCATTGTTTCTGGTCTGTAGTTCTTTAATTTTTACCTTTTTATATTTTACTCTTAACTTTTCCCTTTCATATTTAAGTTTACTTCTACATAGCTAACTTTTACTTTTAGCTACCTCTTCGTATTTAACTTTTATCTTTTACATTTTCTTTTTTAGCTTTTACATTTTTCTCTTTTACACTTTTAACTTTTACATTCTTAACTTTTGCCCTTTTACACTTTTAAATTTTTTCCTTTTATATCTTCATTATAATGACTAATTTTAATTCTATCCTTCACTGGAACTGTCACAACATTTTTGCCAACTATGATGGTCTTTCCCTCCTTTTACAAACATACCAACCTGCTTGTGTTTGTCTCCAAGAAACAATTTTGGGTTCTCACTCAATGCCTTCTCCTACTGGCTACATCAAGTCAAGTCCTTAAACAAGCCTGGAGGGACTCTTGGCAACAATACATCTCTGGGATCACATCTTCGACCCCACTTGCCATGGTCTGGAACCGGGTCTGTCGCATCTCCCAAAAGTTCACTCCTCCTCATTCCCCAATCCTCCATGTCGATGGCAGGGACATTTTTTACTCCAAAGAAGTAGTAAATACTCTGGCTACTTTGTTTGCTTCAAATGTTGCCAGATATTCTCCACCTTTCCATTTACAGAAAGATGCAATGGAGAGAGAGGATCTCCATTTCGATTGCCCAAACAATGAACTTTATAACCAATTGATGATGATGATGTGTGAACTTAAATCTACCCTATTCTCCCAGAGAAACTTGGTACCTGGCCCAGATGGTATCCATTACAAAATGCTACAGTCTATGCATAATTTGGCTTTATACTTTTTACTTAATGTTTTTAACTGTATTTGGATTGAGGGTGGTTTCCATCTCACTGACAGACCATAGTTGTTCCTATCCTGAAGGATGACAAGGATGCCTCCCTTCCTCAAAACTTTCACCCAATAGCCTTCACCAGCTGTATTTGTAAGCTAATGGAAAATATTGTTGCTTCCTGACTGCCCTTTATCCTAGAGTGGTGAGGACTCCTTCCCCCATCTCAGTCTGGTTTCTGTCAATTTTGCAGCACCCTAGACCCTCTACTTCTCCTTAGTCATGATCTCCAAACTACGTTTTCTCATAAACAAATTACTGTGGCTGCCTTTTTTGACATCAACAAAGCCTATGACACAATGTGGAGGTATTATATCCTCCAACATCTCTATTCTATGGATTTTATGGGTTTTCTCCCTCTTTTTATTAGTAATTTTTTAAGAAACAACTTTTTGAGTTTGAGTTGGTAGCTCTCTCCAATTTAACCACACAAGAGGAAGGAGTTCTGCAGGGATCTGTCCTTGAGAAGTGTTCTCTGTTTCTCTCTGGTTATGAACTCAGTTATCCATTTTTTACCAACTTCCATAAAATGTTCTCTCTACACAGATGATCTTGCCATTTACAGTGCAGGCAGTTCTCTATGAGTGGCTGCAAGACAGGTGCAGCTTGCAGTTACTGCCATCAAAAGATGGGCAATGTCTGTGGGTTTCCATCTTTCCCCAGCCAAGACTGTGTGTGTCTTTTCATAGATGTTTGGACTACTTCTGTCCCCCCTCTCTTACTGTTTTTAGCCAGTAATCCCATTCCAGTAAGGGACACTTTTAAATTTTTAGGCCTCACCTTCGACTCTCATCATACTTGGGTACCTCATTTGAGGAATTTGAGACTCTCCACCCGGCATACCCTTACACTTTTAGACCATCTCTCCCATATGTCTTGGGGCACTGATAAGCATACACACTCCTGCCTGTACACCTCTCTAGTTCAATCGAGAATTGACTATGGCTGAGAGGTCTATGGCTCTGCTTCTCTCTCTCAATTATGAATCCTGGACCCTCTTATAATTGGGGCCTCCACCTGGCTACCAGAGCCTTTCACTCTTCACTGGTGACTAGTCTTCAGGCGGAGTGTGACTCCACTCCCCTTTGGTACCATCATACATACCTTCAAATAAAAAGTTATTACCATGTCATAGGATTCCTTCCTCCCTTCTTTGTACTACCCTCAATACAACTCTTCCTCTAGATGACTCTTAGCACCTTACACTTCAACTGTCCATGCCTTCCTTTCCCATCATGCTATTTCTCCACCTCAGATCCTCCCAGTCTCATTTCAGGTCCTCCCTCCATGGATTCTACATCTGATCTCCTGCAAAGATTTTTCTCTCTGATAAAAAGTCCACCCCTAGTACTGTCATGCCCTTGTCCTGTGAACACCTCACTTGTCACTCTTCCTCCATTCATATCTATACAGATGGCTCCCATTCTCCACTAGGCGTAGCTGCTTCAGCAGTTTTCTCTCTCCCTTGTAAGACTGTTCAGAGTATTCATCTCCCTCACAACACTTACATTTACTCAGTGGAGCTCTTTGCTATTTTGGAAGCTCTAACCCATATTGGTGCTCTTCCTCTAAGTTCATTTGGAATTTTTTTTGATTCCCACAGTGCTCTGATGTCCTTAGAATCTTATGACCCTAAACACCCTCTGGTCCAAAGGATACAACAATTAGTTAATTTTCTCACTGTTTATTCTGCATGCTGTTTTTCTTTCTGTTGGATCCCCTCTCATGTGGGTATTGCCAGTAATGAGGAGGTGGACCTTTTGCCCAGGCGAGCTTGCTCTCTTCCTATTACCCCTAATTGCTGTGGCAGCATGACTGGGATGACATTGGCATAAGCAAACTCCACCATCTCAAGTCTTTCTTGCATTGTCATGTTCCTCTCGCTGTTGAGCATGTGTTTATTTTTTGCCCTCTTTATTTAACCTCTTTGCAGTGCTTCCCGAAGTTATATTCCCATCTAGCCTCAATGCATCTTCGGTTCATTCTTGCAGAGGGTGCCTCTTTCTCTTTTGGCCCCATATTTCATTTCCTTCAACTGTCACGGCTCCTGTCCCCCCTCTAACTTAGTCTCACTATGATATGAGCCTGTCTAGGTTTGAAATGGCAGTTAATTCCACAAGGGGAAAAAAAATCTCTGTTAGATCATGAGATAAAACATTTTCATTTTTCAAAGGTCTGATAGTTGCATGAATTTTTTACTTCCTTTTTGCAATATTATAAAAGTACTTTGAGTTAACCTTTATCACTTCTATAGCATCTTTCTCTGTATGCTTCTCATTTAGGTCCTGTATGATGCAATCTATACCCTGCAGTTTATCATTTAATATTTTTCTGATGTTGTTGTCTTTGCAGTTGCTTAATTTTACAGTCACTCTTCTCTTTTGGAATACTGACCTCTCTTGTCTCTTGAACCTGCTTTTCTTTCCTCTTTGTTGCATTTTTGGGACACATCTTGCCATAATTAGCATCTCTTCTATTGTCTTGACCTTAAAGATGGTTTTTTCTAGTCTATTGCTTCCATACTGGATGCAACACCTTCCCAGTTTATAGCTTTGGAGTAAAAGTTAAAAATTTTGAATTTGCTTCTTTCTATAGTATGTGTGCTTGCTTTCCTGTTGCTTTTATAATGTTGTGATCTGATATTATAGTTGGGGATATTTCTCTGTTATCAATTAGGTTGCTGTTGTTTGTGAATGCCAAATCTGGGTGGTTGTTTTTTCTTGTATTTTCTGTTATTTCTTGTGTTAACATAAATTCATCGGCTAGAGCTAGGAGCATTTTTGCCTGCTCCTGGTCTTCTGATGTGCCGCCTTGTCTTGGTGTATACATATATTTTTTTCTATCCTTTTTATATTTCATTAATAAAAAATTAAAATTACCACAGAGAAATATATTTGGGGTTGGAGAATGTAGATCTTTTATCCAGTTTCTGACCTCTGTAATGGAATCTGAGAATTTTGAAGTTGGTGTGTTTGGGGGTCTATATATTACAATTAGTACCATATTTAATATTTTGACTTTTGCTGTTACCATGACTCCAGATTCCTGGGATCTTGGGAGCATTGCTCCAGTAAATTTGACCATGAGAAAAAGTAAATTTGGGTTTGGGTTTTGTTCATCCGCTAGACGTTATGCAATTTTTTTGCGTATACGTTCTTGTCCAAACCAATTTTTTTAAATTACAAATTTAGTTATTTTAAGTTTAGTTGGTAATTCCATATTTAACAATTATTTTTATTTTTTGTTAAGCTTCAATATTTTGATAATTAAAATTTTATTAAAACATTTTTTTTTAATATAAAATTATCAGGATTGGACTATGTTCCATTGATCTCGGCCAGGTTTGATAAATTGCCCAGATAATTACTTGTGCGGTTTTAAGTAATCCACCATGACTCTAGAATTGAAAAGTTTAGTTAAGTTTAAACTTACTTTTACTTACTTTAACTTACCTACTTTTACTTACTCTTCCTTACTTTTACTTACTCTTCCTTACTTTTACTAAGTTTAAAGCACTTACTTTTACTTACTTTCATTGTACTATATTTACTTACTTTTACTCACTTTTACCATACTATATTTACTAACTTTTACTTATTTTGTATTTTTTCAGGTAGTCAATAATCAATAATGGATCCTAATATTGATGAAGTTGGAGAGAAAAGTGAGGGTGTTAAAAGGGGTTACTTTTGTGGTCAATGCAAGAACAAATATTCAAAGAAGCAAAACTGGGAGGAACATTTTAATTCCAAAAAAAATATTTGTTACAATACAAGAGGTCCCAGAGTTTGGGCCCACAGCTTAGATATTGCAGTAAAGAAATACCAGGATGAAGTGCAGCAAAGAGATATGGCAAAGCAGTCATTTAGTTTGTTCACAAAATGTGCTAGTGCTAGACCTCAGAAAAATGAACCAACTTCATCAACTGCTAATCTAGAAAATGAAACTTTTTCACTAGATGTTTCACAGACTGAAGAAAGTGCTTCTCCTCCACCTAAGAAACAAAAGGTAAGTGAGGAATCTGCGCATCAGACTAACAAAACTGCTTTAGAGGAATTTGAAAATTCCCAAATCCAGAAGACATTGAATGCAATTTTGCGCCTAACAAAAGAAACTCACCAAGCTGTTGTGGTTAATAAAGAGAAGAGCCAAAATATGCCTTCAAGTTCAAGTGTTGCATCCAAATCTAATAAAGCAAAAAGCAACAAATTTGACATTTCCATAGCCCATTTAAGCAAGTGTAAATCAATACAAGAAATCCTGAACAATGATTTGATCAAATCTACATTCAAATTGGTGGAAAAGAAGGATCTAGGGCATGCTGATGATTCATTTTCAGTACCAAGTGATATAATGGAAAACATTGCAAATAGTGACACTAATATGCCTGATGTAGATATAGCTGTTGAGGATGAAGATGATGATAATCAAGAAGATATTGATGATGCTTCTGATGATAAAATGTTTACATTATATTGCATAGCTTGCACAGACCCCAAAGCATGTGCTTCAGACAAACATTCTAACATAAAAGGTTACTTCAATGTTAAAGATTTAACCTATGTATGCAAACAAGGAGAAAATCAAGAGAGATGGTTTAGAAATCTGAAAACCCACCTGAAGAGACATTTAATTAAACTTCAGCATCATCAAAGAGCTGCTGTTTATGAAGTGATGAAAACATCTTCTCGGAACACTACTAAACGCATAGAAGACTTATGTGGCAACATCTTATACTACATAATGAAAACAAACACTGCATGGGCTCTATATCCAGTACTTCTAGCTGTATTACATAGGTCAGGTTGTGAGGTTGGAAATTTGAATCATAGCACACATGCGTGCGAGACAATTTGTGAGCTATTAGATAATCAACTTAAAGAACAAACTGTAAAGTGGTTCTTAGAACAAACTTCAGTAACAATAACAGCTGACATTGGAACAATTTTGGGATTAAGCATGCTAGTTGTATTAGTTATGAGTGAAGAAGATAAGACTGTAAAACTTGCTGGGATAAATTTAGTACGCAGCAAATCAGGAGTTTATTTGGCCAATGAAATTTTTGATGTGTTGAAGTCTCCTAATCACTTGAAACTATCTGAAGAAGCAATTAAATCCAAGGTATCTGGAATGGTTGGAGATGGGGCTTTTTGTAAGGACAATGAGCCATTTAAAAACGAAATGAAAAAGTTGTTTGGAGAAAATTTCAAATTTCGATGGGACTTAATGCATCTTGTGAACAGAGCCCACGTTGATGCATTGAAGAAAATTTGTAAACTAAGTGAGCTTTTAGACTTTATTCAGAATCACTCTTCAAATCTGAGATCAGGCCTTGACTATACCAATATGGTTCTTGACAATATCATTGGTTTTAAGAGACCAAAACTCAAATCTGATACTCGCATGGTTAATTACGAATTTGATCAATTTGACAGATTTGTGGAAAATTGTGTTTTTTGATCATCCACAAGAGAAAGAAATTAGTGCCAAGTTCTATGTATTGATTTCCTATGTAACAAAGATTATGTTGCAAGTAGCTCAAAAAACCACAGTTAGTGCAGAATTTGTAGAAAATCTATTTTATAAAGAAGGAGGGAAAACTGTTATGTTAAGAGTGATGGAAACAATTTCCAAATTAGCTAATGGAGGAAATGCAAATGATGTAGTTTCTGAATTTAAGCACGATACCACAGGGCAGCGAAAGGAACTAACAGCTGAGGATTACATCTTAAATGAAGTTTACAAATACATCAAGAAACGCTCTGATTACTACCAGGTTGCTGAAGTTGCTAGACCATCCAGAACCAGATCTGAAAGTAGTTTTACAAAAGACTCAGTGATAAATTGGCTGACAGAATATATAGAACAGCTGTGGAAAGGAATCACAGAGAGATTAAAGCATTTTGATAAAGATGGATCAACTGCCTGGAGTGAAGCACCAGCTGAAGGGACATTCTCCATTCTTGGTTACATTGTTGAACACAAAGGATCCATTAAGCCATCTCATTTGACTAAGCTGTGCAGAATTGTGAAGGAGGGTCCAGCTCCAGGCACTAGATCTGCTGTAATGATCACACAGAAAGCCATTGATCAGTGGCCAAGCGCCCAAGCATACATGGCGGTAAATTCACAACAAATGCCTACATGCAAGGTCTAACATCGTCCACTGTTGCTGCTGCAATGAATAAATAAACTTAAGGTGAGTTATAAACTGTACATTATTGTATTATTATGTTTAACTAAAACAATTTGTAATTGGTATGTCGTCAATTCAAGAGTTTACTATCATTAACCTATCTAGTGGTGTAAGGGGAAAAAAAGTAAATTCAGAGCTGTGCTCCAGTAAATTTTTTCAAATCTGGAGTCATGGCTGTTACACATTCTACATAGTTGTTTGAAGTACTTATAGTTAAGCAATTTATTTTTCTTTTCAAGTGAGCAAATTCCTTTTGGAAAATGATAGCCCAATCTATAGCAACCTCTTTGGCAACCACACAACATAAGCAGTGGTCTCTCCCCTTATGGTAAATGATGTCACTGATGTCATCAATGACTACCAATTGTTGATGATCGCTTTTATATGGTTGTAGGTTTCCATTATAACATTTTGCTGGCCATTGCTGTATAATCCCCTTTTTAAGGCAGCATAGGTGAGGGTCAAGTTTTTGTAAGATTATTACAAAGGGGTGGAAAAAATATCGGGCTCCAAGACCATTGGTTCCAGAAAATTTTTCAGGTCTGCAGAAAGGAAAAGGAAGAGAAAAGAAAAAAAAAATTTCCACCTGTTTTCCAGTGACAGTGCCCCCTTCTTCCACCACAATGGAGTCTACTCAGATTGTAGTTTAGGGTTAACAGATGGTAGATTTGCCTCCCCACTTGCTTCTGTTTCAGGAGCAAAATCCTTCCTCCCTCCTCCAAATAAGGAAAATTCTTCAAAGCTTCTCAGTTTCCCTATTCACTTTTAGAACTTCAATGGAAGGTTTATCATTTGATCAGCCATGTAACCATGTAGGGTTTAACCAATTATAATGGATCCCAGCAAGGCATTGTAGATAGCAGCAATCACTGTAGTTGTCAGAACCATACTTTAATGGAGCTTGATCCCCATGATATACCCAAATATCTTCCTTATTCATACACTCTTGGCTTCAATTGCACATGAGATTGGGATCTGACCAATATGTTTTATCAGATTCAACTGGTGAGTGATAGCTTTATCAGAAGACGTCCTGTACTTAGTTCACTTCTTAACTAACTCTACTACTGTTGCCTCTCTAATTTCCCTATGATGAGCCACTGTGCCTATGGAAAAACTATACATGCTTACAACATGGTATCATATGTGGTACCTTTACTTCTTAATTAAATATAAATTATTAATTAATTGAATTAGATATCTATACAAAATTGCCTCGGGATTGGCGACATAGCCTATTGAGAATGAAATAATTCCCATACATACATAGAACCCCAAATGTAAGCATTGAACCTGCATGACAAGAAGAAAACCAAATTTATTATTTCATGTTCAACATTTTCCATTGCTGACTCATGAAAATTACATTAAGAGAAGAGTCAACAAACTTTGAAGAATCAGCAGATTCCTGACAATTACTGGCGGCACTCTGAGTGAAATCTTAATATAAAACCTAATAACTATAAAAAGGATAGGCCTATTCCTTCAGGTATTTAAATAGTGACTGCCTATACTTGTATTAGATACATCAAATCATTTGTCATTAACTCTCTATACAATAACTACATGATAATTTCCAATCAGTGAAGGTTGAAGCCAATTTCAACCATAATCCCCCATAGTTTTTTCACATGGTGGCCCATGTGGGGAACCGATCCCTTTACCTTTACACTAGCCATAAACAAAGCCTTGTTCATTTAACAGGCTGAATTCACTTTAAGTCCTATAAAAAAAGAACAATTTCAACATAAGCCTATTTAGTAGGCCCACTTCACCTTAAGCCTATTTAATAGGGCCTACTCTTTAAACTTAAAACAAAGCCTTGTTCATTTAACAGGCTTAACTCATTTTAGGTCCTATAAAAATAGGCAAATTTCACCCTAAGCCTATTTAATAGGCCTAACATACTCATACACTAAAGGCCTACTTCAAACACCACAATTTGCAATTAAATATACAAGAAGCCTACCTCACAAAGTAGGCCCTACTCTTTACAGTCAAGGCCTATCCTAACTAAAAACACTAATTTTTTAATAAAACCTGTAGTGTAGGTTATAAAATTTATTTCAACAATTTAACTTACTCAAAAGACTCAGTAATATCAAAAAATTCCACTCAGAACTGTAACATCAAAAAATTCAACTCAGACCTTTAACATCAACCAAAGACCAAAAGCAATTGCACGAACTCAAACCTACACCCACCTAACACACACATTCCAAGTCCTATTTGACATAGGCATAACACATTCCAAGTCCTATTTGACATAGGCATAACACATTCCAAGTCCTATTTGACATATAGGCATAACCAATTCCAAGCCCTATTTGACATATAGGCGCAACCTATTCCAAGTCCTATTTGACATAGGCATAAAACAGACAAGGCTTGATAGAAGGGTCTTAAATGCAACATTTGAGGTTCTTTACTCAGCAAATTGGTTAACCTAACACAAAACTCTAAAATAAAACCCTACAACAAAATATACATTTACACACATACATACAGTATATAAATATATATCAGGTCATTCCATAAGTAATGTCATTTTTTAGATCAGAATTTGAAGGACAAAAAAAAACAACTGAAACTTTTTAATCTAGTATATATTTTCCATCAGAATCAATGACACTCTGCCAATGTCCTACAAGCTTTTCAATGCCATGTTTATAAAATTCAGGCAGTTTTGAGGCAAAAAATGTACAAAGACTGGTGTGCAGGTCATCTAAAGAAGTATACTGTTTCTCATCAAGATAGTTTTGCAGACTCCTGAAGAGATGATAATCTGAAGGCACAAGGTCTGGAGGATGTGGAAGTTTTTCCCACCCAAGCTCCTCAATTTTTGCAGAAGTGATCCGAGTGGTATGAGGACATGCATTGTCATGGTGGAACATGATTCCTTTCCAATTAACCAAAGAAGGTCTCTTTTCTTTTAGTGCAGTGTTCAATCGATCCAGTTGTTGACAGTAGACTTGAGCGGTGATTGTTTGTTTGTGTGGTAAGGTTTCAAAGTGTATTACACAACTTTCATCCCACCAAACACTAAGCAACACCTTCCGAGGGTGAAGATTTTGTTTTGACTGTGGTGTCACTGGTTCTCTGGCACAAACCCACTGTCGATGGCGCTTAACATTCTGGTACAGTATCCACTTTTCATCACCAGTCACTAAATGGTGCAAAAACGGATCTTGGAGTTCACGGGAATGAAGAGCTGTGCTAATGTTTACCCACACCCTCAGATTGTCGACAGACAATTCATGTGGCACCCATTTTCCTAACTTAGGCACTTTCCTGAGCTGTTGCAAATGTCGATGGATGGTGGATGGGGATGAATTGAGTTTCTGAGCCAATTCTTCGACAGTTGTTGAACAGTCTTCTTCAAGTGCGGCTAACAGCAGGTCATCATCAAACTCAGTAGGGTGTCCAGAGCATGCTGCATCTGTCAAACAGCAGTCACCATTCCTAAACTTTTGAAACCATCTTTTGACATTTCCTCACATGCAGAATATTGTTGCCATAAATGTCCTGAATGTTTCACATTGCTTCAGTAGCACTATTCCCTTTTTTGAACTCTTAAAGCATTATATGCCTGATATGCTCTTCTGATACCACCATGTTTATGAGGGGTTCACATAAAGCAAAACACACGTCTTCACTGGTCAAGGTCTGTAAAGTAGCAGCAAAATATGATAGATCTCCTCTTAGATATGACGCGTTCGGTGGAGAAGGGGCGAACGCAACATTTTCGAATTATGCCACAAAATGCAGTTAAAGTTTGTAAACTTTAAACCTTTGTATTTTTCCGGTTTATTGAAATGTTGTATGAATTTGAACACATATTTGAGTAAAATATTGTTGTGTAATATGTCAATATAATAAAAAGCCAAGAAATTTTACATTATTATTTATTGATAGCTTCTGATGTTAACTGGTGTAATCCATTATTTGGTCCTCTTCGTCGAATGTTGTATTACCTGCTTCAACTGTTTCGGTTTCTTCCAGTTCCTTTAACAATCTTGTATAATAGTTCACTGCAGTTGCAGGCATTAGGTCTGATAATTCTTTGAGATCTTTTATTTTTTCCTTAGTTATTGGCAGCAATTGGGAATACTTTGGTTGCAGTGTCTGCTGGGCTAGATTGAATAAACTGACACTGTAGGATTTTTTCCCTTTCTGCAGTCTGACGGGATGGCTATTATCTGGGGTTGTGCGGTATGCAGTAGATATTACGTAGCCTTCTTTGTGTTGAAAGTCAAATATTAACTTTCTTGCATCTGTAAATTTAGTAGTTGTTGATTTCCTAATGACAATGCACGTTTTTAGGACGTCAAAATCGAGAAAATCAGCCTGTTTCATTTCTACAACTAGGAAGCGCTGCGAAACGGCTGTAGTTATGGCCGTAACAATCTTTTTTCGTGTAAATAATATTGCTGTAATTATTTTTTATATTTTGTTCAGTTTGACCAAATTGAGCATCACAGGGCATTGTCGAGTGACCAGAAAGTACATAGATGTGTTCAATGTGAAGCAATGATGCGGAGTGAATTTCTCTGAGATACATTAAAAACTTAAATTTTACCGTGAAAGAGTGCAGACTAACATCTAATTTTTTGCATAGGTAAAGCAAAGGTTTTAAAGGATAATTATACGACAAAAAACTCATTTTTCGAATTTTGTGGCGTTCGCCCCTTCTCCACCGAACGCGTCATATAACCTTTGGAAAATTTATGCTTAAACCGAGTAGGACTAGTTTAAACTTAATCTATCGTAAAAAATGACATTACTTATGGGATGAGCTGATACAACTCCAAGCATCCAATTCTTCTTTTAAGGAAGAATCACATAACAGATTTCATCAACAGACACATACATTCCTTGCAAACAGATTGGATTCCTTCAAAACCCCAAACCTTCCAGACCTACTTGTAGGACACACAACATTTACTCAGTCATAACTATGGGTATTGACTTCACTGGAGTGGTGAATCCAAGTTTTGAAGACCAACTGGATTCAGAGGAATGCAATATATATATATATATATATAATGTAAAGAACGACGCTTGTATAGGAGATATTCCGCGCAAGATGAGAGAGAGAACGAAACAAATGAAAAAATGAGGTAACCACCGGCAATCGGAAGATCCCGAGTTCGATTCCCGGGTGGTTACCTCATTTTTTCATTTGTTTCGTTCTCTCTCTCTCATCTTGCGTGGAATATCTCCTATACAGGCGTCATTCTTTACGTTAATTATACTGCGTGTTTGCAGTTATATATATATATATATATTATATATATATATAAGCAAACAACCACAAGGAAAAGGAAACACAAAGTCCGAGCGCTTTCGTGATATATTCACATTATCCTCCTTGATAATGTGAATATATCACGAAAGCGCTCGGACTTTGTGTTTCCTTTTCCTTGTGGTTGTTTGCTTATTAATAAGGTCACGTGTTATTTTGTGATTCTAGTGCATATATATATATATATATATATATATATATATATATATATATATATATATATATGTTAAACACAGACCGTGCATGGAACAAGGAACTCTTCTGGGAAAATCCACTATAGTCCGAATAAGTAATGGTAAATGACAAATACCATAGTTTTTCTTTTTCATGATGCTAGCCCGATGTGGGCAACGGGTCTCTCGCAAAGAGATCCCATAAATATAGCTTCCCTCACCAGCTATCTGCAAAGCAGACAGGATCCAGCTTTGGGACATGGACCTAGGGAAAGCAGGTTTTTACCGGTTTTCACCGATGGGATTCTGTATGCTTTTTAGGAAGGTAAATGATCAAAATAGTAAAAAGAAATAAGGTTTTAATTGATTCAATCAAGTATGTGTAACATTTGAATTAAAAAGTTTATTATCAAACTTGATTTTTTAAATAACACAAGAAAATGAAGAGCATTAAGTGTCTGATCTGACATTCTTGATCGAATCTTTGTGACGAATAAACCAGCAGCTGAAAACACTCTCTTGGACTCTACGCTGGTGGCTTTTATTGTAAGCAATGCCTCTTACATTCGATCCAAATTTTCGCTTCTCTTCAAAGTAGCTTCAAAATATTTGAATTCATTGTTTACATCAAAGGTCTCAGAAGAATCTTTCTTGGGTTTCATTTTCAGTTTGTTCATCTTACACATGTACTCATTCATAAGTTGATCGTCATCATTTACTTCATGACCTGAGCTGCAAATGTTGTGAATCTTCGAGTTTTGAAGCAATTGATTGGACTTGGTCATCTGTTTCTGAAATCTGGCAAGCTTCTGGAAAAAGCCTCTTAAATGTATGATCCGCATACTTCTTAAGTGCTTGTCTTGAAGGAAAGAGGAATGGTGCTGACGATTCATTTTTCAAGACCTCGGGATTGTGGAGAAAACTCAAGGCGACAGCTTCTTTTTGTCTTCTCAATGAGTAGCGATCAATGAGACACTGATGTAGCTCAAAAGCTAAAGGTTTGTTTTTGCTTTCAAATTTATCCAAAATGAACTTCATGGAAGATTCAGCTTAGAGCAAATTTGCATCTTTGGAACAGAGTCCCTTCAAAACAATTTCCAGTGGACAAAGCAGGTCAAAGAGGCTCTTTAGAACATTCAATTCTTCATCTGAAATTGTCTCTGTTGAGTGTATCACTCTGAGGGCCTTTGGAATGCAATTTTTGAGTTTCAAAAATCTTTCTATCATGGCCATAAGACTGTTCCACCTCATTCTACAGTCAAGGATAAGCTTCATTTCCTTTCCATTAAATTCATCTTTGACAAAATCCTGCAATCTCTCATTTTTCAAAGGAGACTTTTGAAATATGCGGCAGATTTTTCTCATCTTATTTATTACTTTTAAGTAATCTTCTCAAAATTTTGGAAGAACAATTACGTCATCTATGTTAGACTCAAAAATTGTATCATTGCATAAAATTTCACACTCATCTTCGCTTAACTCATTTGCAGAGTGTTCATCTTCAGGGGTAGGGTCACTTTCCCCTTCAACTGAATTTTCAGCAGTTTTTGAATTCAAGATATCCGAAACCACGAGATGTATAGCATGTACAATGCATTGCTGGTGATCTGGTACTATTTCTCTCCCAAATTTGACCATTACTGAGGCACCATCAGTGGTGCAAACCATGACATGCTTATCTAGGTCCAAGCCAAAGTCTTCCAGTCTTTTCCTAATGATTGCAATAGTTTTGGTGCTATCGAAAGAACCACTTATTTTCATGAGACCAAAAGACCAATGTTGATTTTCATCATAAACATTAATATTAATATATCTTTGGTTTTGCAAAGATGTATACTCATCCATACTGAATGAATAGCGGATTCCTTGTATTGCCTGATTCTTGAAGTATCATGTCATCCCATAAGTAATGTTTTTTATGATAGATTAAATTTAAACTAGTCCTACTCGGTTTAAGCATAAATTTTACGAAGGTTATATCTAAGGGGAGATCTATCGTGTTTTGCTACATACTTTACAGACCTTGACCAGTGAAGAAGTATGTTTTGCTTTATGTGAACCCCTCATAAACATGGTGGTATCAGAAGAGCATATCAGGCATATAATGCTTTACAAGTTCAAAAAAGGGAATAGTGCTACTGAAGCAACGCGAAACATTCAGGATGTTTATGGCAATGATATTCTGCATGTGAGGAAATGTCAAAGATGGTTTCAAAAGTTTAGGAATGGTGACTGCTGTTTGACAGATGCAGCACGCTTTGGACACCCTGCTGAGTTTGATGATGACCTGCTGTTAGCCGCACTTGAAGAAGACTGTTCAACAACTGTTGAAGAATTGGCCCAGAAACTCAATTCATCCCCATCCACCATCCATCGACATTTGCAACAACTCAGGAAAGTGCCTAAGTTAGGAAAATGGGTGCCACATGAATTGTCTGTCGACAATCTGAGGGTGCGGGTGAACTTTAGCACAGCTCTTCATTCCCATGAACTCCAAGATCCACTTTTGCACCGTTTAGTGACTGGTGATGAAAAGTGGATACTGTACCAGAATGTTAAGCGCCGTCGACAGTGGGTTTGTGCCGGAGAACCAGTGACACCACAGCCAAAACCAAATCTTCACCCTTGGAAGGTGTTGCTTAATGTTTGGTGGGATAAAGGTGGTGTAATACACTTTGAAACCTTACCACTCAACCAAACAATCACCACTCAAGTCTACTGTCAACAACTGGATCAATTGAACACCACTAAAAGAAAAGAGACCACCTTTGGTTAATTGGAAAGGAATCATGTTCCACCATGACAATGCATGTACTCATACCACTCGGATCACTTCTGCAAAAATTGAGGAGCTTGGGTGGGAAAAACTTCCACATCCTCCATATTCTCCAGACCTTGTGCCTTCAGATTATCATCTCTTCAGGAGTCTGCAAAATTATCTTGACAAGAAACAGTATACTTCTTTAGATGACCTGCACACCAGTCTTTGTAAGTTTTTTGCCTCAAAACTGCCTGAATTTTATAAACATGGCATTGAAAAGCTTGTAGGATGTAGGCAGAGTGTCATTGATTCCGATGGAAAATATATACTAGATTAAAAAGTTTCAGTTGAGTTTTTTTTTGTCCTTCAAATTCCATTCTGAAAAACGACATTACTTATGGGATGACCTGATAGTGGACCAATTCATGTTTCTTTTTCTCATAAAAACTAAGCACCATTTTTCTGACACCATTATGGGAAGTTGGATGAGGCTTGTCGTATTTTATCTGTCTTAGGCTTTTTTGAATGAATTAACTTTTAGCAATTGATTGGAAACTCAGTCCATCTACACACGCAAGTTTCGAAATTTCCTCTTCTATGGACTTTTTTTGCACAGACTCTTCCACTGTTCTTTGTTTCTTCAATGGCTGATTAATCTGGTCGATGTTTATGCCATGAATATTTTTCATGTGGGATGATAAACATGAAGTAGAACCTCCAAAACACTTTAAAACTTTGTGACATGTCATACACTCTGCTTCTTCTTTATTCTTACAAGTGAAATGATACTAAGCATTTGATTTCTTTGACATGATGGAGTGTTAAATCTTAGAATCTTAACTGATCAATGTGCAATAATCCACATAACATTCAAGACTGAAGCATTAATTATTTACACTTATAAACAAACAAAAAAAGATACAAAATGATGCAAAAGGTAATTACTATGTTTTTAAATGTTTGGAAATGTTTGTTTCATAGAAAATGGACCAAAGTGATTGGAGATGCGCAAAAATGTGAAAACTGGTTCTTATCGTCAGTTTCAGTGATGATTAAAAATTTTCATCGCTGGTTAAAAACCAGTTTTTTAAAACTGGGTTCCATCTCTAATACATATACACTGTACTCTTTCCATGTGTCACAAACACAGCAACCTGTCTGAATATAACCAAGGATTGGAGAGTAAAGGCTTTTATTGCTGCGCTCTGGTTCTGTGGGCATAATTTTGTGCCAAAAAATTATATGGTTAGACAGTGGACATACAAACTACTCAAGGGTTTTATGGCCTACCTTGTCCATAGCCCAAACTATTCAACAAGGGGCTGATGGCCTACCTTGGCCATAGCCCAAATTATTCAACAAGGGGCTGATGGCCTACCTTCGCCATAGCCCAAATTATTCAGTAATGGGTTGATGGCCTACCTTGGCCATAGCCCAACCTATTCAACAATGGGTTGATGGCTAAGGTGACCAGAGTCCCGATTTTGGGTGGAACAGTCTCAAATTTATGACATGTGCTTCTTTTCAAAATGTTCCGAAAATGTCCCGCATTTGGAGCAAATTTTCATAAATGTCCCGCTTTATTAAAATTACTGTTACATTAGACATTAGATGTCCTTTATGAATTAATAGAATTATGCCACATTCCGAATTCCAAATCTAAATACTAACTTGCAAACTGAACTGGTACGATACATGTCGCTGTGCGGCACTGCTGTGTTTCCCGACTAGCATTTCAGTGTTTCATTAGCGGCCTCTGTGTAAAGTTGTGTTGTAGTGTAACACTTTTAGGTTTTTAGGTTTGCTTAATTAATAACCTTAATTAATTTTTAGCCCTGCATCCTTTTTTTTCTTTTGCAGCTAGGTTAAACTTTTTCATTTGAAGGATAAGGAAAGTTATTAATTGTATCGTACATAAGGTCGTAGGCCTAGTTTGACAACACAAAATGTCTAAAACTAAAAGGAAGTGTACATTTAATGTACATCTGCAGTCTAAATATCCATATATTACAAAAACAATAATAGAAAGTGATGTATGGTGTGAAAAATGTAGAAGTGACTTCAGCATTGGACATGGTGGGATTAATGATATTACTAAGCATCTTGGCTCAAAAAGACAAATCGGTTGATATCGGTGCTTCATCTAGTAAGATAGTGAGTGATTATTTTAGAAGTGTGACGCCTAGTAATAAGGATTTAGAAGTAGCTGCTGCTGAGGGTTTGTGGGCTTACCATATAGTCAGGGAAAATCAAAGCTTCAGATCTACTGACTGTGCAACAAAAATTTTTAAAACATGCTTTGAACCAAAATTTTCATGTGCCAGAACAAAGTGCGAAGCGATTGTTTCAAATGTATTTGCACCATAAGCTGAAACGGAATTAAAAAAACAAAGGATACTCATTGCATAATATTGCTAACTGATGCAAGCAACCATGGAAACATCAAGCTGTTTCCTGTTTTAATTCGCTTCTTTCAGCCATATGAAGGTGCTCAAGTGAAGCTTATTGACTTTAAATCTCAGCCTGGAGAAACCTGAGATATTGTGGTGAAATATTTAACTGATATTATTGAAGAGCATGACCTGAGCAGAAAATTAGTTGCTTTCTGTGGTGATAACACTAACTGTAATTTTGGTGGTGCTGCAAGAAAAGGAGTGAATAACATTTTCGGGAAGTTAAATGACTACATTGGTAGAGAACTAATTGGGATTGGTTGTTTTGCATATATTGTACATAATGCTGTTCAGTCTGCCAGTGACTGTCTGCCACTTGATGTGGAAACAGTGGTTGTAAAAATATATTCATATTTCTACATCATCTATACTGTTTGAGTAGAAGAGCTGAAAGAGTTTTGTGATTTTGTGGACATTGAATATAAACAGTTACTGGGATATAGTAAAACAAGGTGGTTGGCATTAATGCCTGCAGTTGAAAGAATACTCAAGTTGTTTCCTGGTCTAAGATCATACTTTCTCAGCCAAAGGAAGTGTCCAGTGATACTGAAAAACTTTTTTGAAAACCCACAATCAGAGATCTGGTTCAACTTTGTGCACTCTCAAGCAGCCACCTTTCACCAAGTGGTTTTAAAGATTGAGGGTGAACATATATCAGTTGTGGAAGTGATGAGTGCAATTTCTGATCTGAAGGATAATTTGCAATCAAAGAAAGATAATATGTTTGTGCCACTCAGTCAGGAGCCTTGCGAACAAACTTGAACAAGATGGGTTGATTGATTCTAATGATTCCTTATCTGTAAAGAAAATATTAGTTGAGTTTTATGACACATGTGTTAAATACTTGGATCAGTGGTCAGGTCACTTGCCAAACGTTGAGTATATGCAGTGGGCTTTATTAAAACAAGTTCCAAAGTGGTCAGTTGTTGAGAAAACAATGGATTTTGCTGCTGAAAAACAACTATTTGACCCCAAATTTGACACTGAATTATTTGATGAGTTCACGTGTTTTGCAAAGTACATTAGTGATGAGAAAGTAGCAGAGTGGAATGCATCTAAATTATCAACAGATCAGCACTGGGTGGAAGTATTCACTCATTTCAAGACCAGAGATGTCAATCATCAACGAATGTCAGCATTAGTTCAGTTCATACTCTGTCTTCCAGGAACTAATGCTTTGACTGAACGTGCTTTCTCTCAAATGAATAAGATGTGGACATCTGAGAAAGCACAACTGAAAGTCTCAACTCTAAAAGCTTTACTTTTAACTAAACTTCAGTCAAACCTGTATGGAGTTCTACACTGTGTTGGAATCAACTCCGGAGTTACTTCAGAAGATTTCATCCACTGAAAAGTACAGGAATTGAAAAGCAAGTATGATAATATTGTGTATTGGTATGTCATAAATATAAGCCATTCTCAGTTGAGTTAATTTTTTTCATAATTATATATTCAAGAGAAAAATACAAACAGTGAAGTAATAATTATGTTCCATATATATATATATGAGGTAGAGAGTTGTCCCACTTTTGGCTCCTGAAAATAGTCATTTTAGTTTATAACTCCAAAAATAGAAAAATGTCCCGCTTTTTGCTCCTAAAAATATGGTCACTTTATTGATGGCCTACTTTGGCCATAGCCCAACCTATTCAACAATGGGTTGATGGCCTACCTTGGCCATAGCCCAAACTATTCAACAAGGCCCTTATGGCCTATCTTGGCCATAGGGCAAACTATTACAAGGGTCTTATGGCCTCCTTTGGCCATGGGCCAAACAGCCAAACAACAATGGTCTTATGGCCTCCCTTGGCCATGGGCCAAACAACAATGGTCTTATGGCCTCCCTTGGCCATGGGCCAAACAACAATGGTTTTATGGCCTCCCTTGGCCATGGGCCAAACAACAATGGTCTTATGGCCTCCCTTGGCCATGGGCCAAACAACACTGGTCTTATGGCCTCCCTTGGCCATGGGCCAAACAACAACAGTCTTATGGCCTCCCTTGGCCAGAGACCAAACAACACAAAAATAGTACAGGATTCAAGCCCCCAAGCCCTCCAGATCTACCTGTGGAGGAGTAACATTTACTCTACTAAAACTACGGGTATTGACTAGTCTGTAGTGGTAGGAGGTTTGAATACAGTACAAACTCTTTTAACCAAACAACACAACATGGAAGTACAGTACATTTCAATTAACTCACCAACGTAGAAGTCACTTTTAAACATAAATTGTTAACAAAACAAAACATAACAAAACTCCAAAACAACATTAGTAAACCAGCATTTAAAAACTGGTGACTTATAAAATTTATACAAATAATGAGCAAAGTTAAAATGCTTAATAACTTTACTTTAATTCCATAAATTTCCTATACCTAAGGGGAGTCAAACTGATTGACATAATTTTAACTAAACTTGAGAAGTTAGCCTCTTGAACTTTTATATTTAAATAGGTCTTGAGTAACCTTTCTCTTCCTAAATTCCTACTTCATTCCTTTTAATCCATTTCACATGGTTTAAAAAACATAGCTTGTCAAAAAATTTAATCTATAATACAAATTTTTCTCTACCCCCCTCCCCCAGTATATGGAAAAACTATACATGCTTACAACATGGTATCGTATGTGGTACCTTTACTTCTTAATTAAATATAAATTATTAATTAATTGAATTAAATATCTAAACAAAATTGCCTTGGGATTGGCAACATAGCCTATTGAGAATGAAATAATTGCCATATATACATAGAACCCCAAATGTAAGCATTGAACCTGCATGACAAGAAGAAAACCAAATTTATTATTTCATGTTCAACATTTTCCATTGCTGACTTGTGAAATTTACATCAAGAGAAGAGTCAACAAACTTTGAAGAATCAGCAGATTCCTAACGATTACTGGCAGCACTCTGAGCTGCTTATGTTACAGCGATGATTTAAGCAAGGAAGATGTACTTTATCTTCCTATAAGTTCTGAGTGAAATCCTCTTAATATAAAACCTAATAACTATAAAAAGGATAGGCCTATTCCTTCAGGTATTTAAATAGTGACTGCCTATATTAATTACATCAAATCAACTCATTGTGTAACTCCATCGTACCACGGCCCTACATTGAAACAGAAGCAAGGCCCAACAAAATAATAAGGTAAGACAATTCCTTTCTTTACTACTAGGCAGTGCAAATACCGAAGGCAAATGAACATAAAGAGGTCCTTTGAAGACCTACACATACATAACTCTCTAACGAAAAAATGTAGGGTATCAGGCAATCAACCCATAGCCCTATATAATTTTTTCATAGTGACACTATTCTGCAAAGATAGACAATAAAAGGAAATTTCCCCCTTCTTTGACCTCAGTCTTTATGAATCCTTTTTGGAATAGCATTTTATCAGTTGCCATTCTGATCCAATGATTCTTCACAATAAGTTTCAATTCGAGACCTGAATAGTGCTTCTGCTATACAATTCTGTTTTCCAGGTATGTATACTAACTTGTATTCAATGCTACTCAGCTCTTTCAGTGTGGCAACTCTGTTATTCACTAAAGGCATATTGTAGAGGAAGATTAAAGATCAGTAAAAAGTCTTAACTTTGATTCCATAAAAGAAGGGTTTTACTAAGGTCATCACAGCCCATTGAATAGCAGCTAACTCTCATTCAGTGGTTGAATATTTTTGTTCAGCCCTATTGAATGTGGTTGATACAAAGGCTATGGGCCTATTCTCCTTCCTGCCCCTGGGATAGGCAAGCTCCAGTTCCACTGTTAGAGGCATCTACATGGAACTGTAGTGGTTTAGCTTCATTTGACCTATCTGGGTATGTCAACAAGATTGGACTAACTAAAGCCTCCTTTAGTTTATCAAATGCAGCCTTGCAGTTTTTTGTTATTTTTCATGTAGGAAGCAGGGGCTAAGGGTGTCACCACAAAAAATGCCCCTTCCATAGAAGGAGAAAATGAAATCACGGTCTCCAAGGCTCAATGTTGTCATTTTTTTTCTATATAAATTTTGAAAGGTTTGTGTAAGATGCATGTGTATCTAGTGAAGAATAGAGGGAGAAGTGTGTGTTTGAGAGCATGCTAGAATGCTCACAGGGTAGATGAAACCAGGGCTGTGGAGTCAGAGTCAGGAGTCGGTCAATTTTGAGTGGAGTGGAGTGGAGTGGAGTGGAGTCGGAGTCGGAAGTGCATAGTTGGATGGAGTCGGAGTCGGTGCAAATCCTTCAATTATAACCATAGCAGCCTAGGCCTAGGCCTAGCTCAATTTTATGAATAAAATAGATTTAACCTAATGTTTTAATATACAGGGTGTACATAAAGAAAGGATCTATTTTTGTGAAATAATTATTTTTTTCTATTTTTCTTTTCAGGAGCCCTTAGAATGAATACAGAAGAGCGTGTGGCAATAGTAATTTGGCGAATCGATGGAAAGAAATATGTCATCAGAGAGAAGTTAAGAAGGAGATTTCATAAGCCGGGCCAATAGACAAGACAATACGAAAATTGGTGAACAAATTTAAACGAACGGGATCTGTAAATGATGAAGCAAAATCAGGATGACCGTGTATGTCAGATCTTACCTTGAATGCAGTACGCGGAATTATCACTGAGGAGCCACGTACGTCCGTTCGTGCTGCATCACACAGACTCGGCCTCCCGACGTCATCTGTGCACAAAATTCTGAAAGTTAATTTGCAGAAGAAAAATTATCATTTGCAGGTTTTACATGATTTACATGAGGAAGATTTCCCTCGATGAAGTGCTGTGTGTGCTGATCTCGTAGAACAAATCTGGAGTGATAATTTAATGGACAACATTCTCTTTAGTGATGAAGCCACTTTCCATACGTGTGGAAAAGTAAATCGTCATAACTGTCGAATTTGGGCAGATGAAAGACGGAATGATTTCGTCCAAAATTGGGAAAGAGAGATACCCAAAGTTAATGTCTGGATTGGTTTAACAAAATCTAAGGTTGATGGTCCTTTTTTCTTTGCTGAAGCTACAGTTACGGGGCTTATTTATCTGGACATGTTGCAGCAATTCCTTGAACCTCAGCTTTTTGGGGATAGGATTGCTAGTACCGTCATCTATCATCATGATGGTGCTCCTTGTCACTATGCCAAAATTGTTCAGGATTATCTAAATGGACGTTTTCCAAATCGCTGGATCGGACGCGGAAGCAACAGACCTTGGCCAGCGAGATCACCAGATTTAACCCCTTTAGATTTCTTTGCATGGGGCTTTATCAAATCGCACGTCTATCAGATGAAGATTACGAGTCTTGAAAACTTACGTACACGTATACGAACTGCTGTAGATAACATAATCCCGCAAGTGCTCCAGAATGTGTTTAGAAATGCTGCAGAACGATTTGAGCTGTGCAGAGATACTGATGGGCGTCACGTCGAATCCTACTTTTAATTATTTAATAAATGTTACCACTTTATCATTTTATGATTGAATTCCATATAATTTCCAAGTGCTTCATAAAAATAGATCCTGACTTTATGTACACCCTGTATAATATAATATATAAATAATATATAATATATAAATATAAATAATATATAAATATAAATAATGTATACCGGTAAATATAGTTGCTTATAATTAATAAGGATTATAATTAATTAATTAACATAATTAATAATAAGGAAATTTAA
The DNA here is from genome assembly GCA_023014485.1 of Bathynomus jamesi. Taxonomy (NCBI): domain Eukaryota; kingdom Metazoa; phylum Arthropoda; class Malacostraca; order Isopoda; family Cirolanidae; genus Bathynomus; species Bathynomus jamesi. The sequence goes on from JAJOZX010001938.1 coordinate 423,792, forward strand.
AAATTTTGTACTAGCAACCCTAAATCTTTTTCAGATTTTTAGATTTCAATTTGATAATTTTGATAAGCATCACTGAAAGAAGATTTAATGGAAGCGATCCTTTTTTTAAGAACAAATTCAGTTTAGGTTAGTACATTTTGTTACGGATGTTTATAATAATACAAAAACATCTTATTAATTTGCTAAACCAATAATAATCTTATTTTGTTTACGCTTCAATCAGTTTGTATTTTGGGATTTATTGTAATTTTTGAATAAAGAGAAAAAAAGCCATTAAGGCATAGTTATAGCCATGAAGTAACCTGATGAGTCATGTGGTGGTGATGAAATGCCTTGTTTATGAATCTCCATTGGCCTAATAAAGCTAATCGTAATCAATTTGGCCTTAACATTCCATCGGAGTCGTAATTATGCAAGTCAGATTTCTGGAGTCGGAGTCGGAATGTTAAAATTTTTGGAGTCAGAGTTGGAGTCGGCAAATTTTATCACCGACTCCACAGCCCTGGATGAAACCTTGTAAAAGATCAGCTGAGGAGGACAGTGATAGGAGAAATGGGAGTTCCAGCACTCCCTCTCTCCTGCCTAATGTTCCTCTCCCCTGAGTATTTCCCTGGTTGATTGGTGTCTACAATCTTCTCCTGTTGATGCTGTCCAGGTCAGTGTCTTGTGGCCTGTAAGTTCACTCAGAGGCTTTGCTATCTCTGAGCAATTTGGGACATGTTATCAAAAGAAATTAACCATCCCCAAGAATTGATGGTGTTTGGGATTGGAAGCTTGACAATGCCTTCTAGGTTCTTTACCAGTGGGACCATGCCCTTCAGTGACACCTGATGTCCCAGGAAGGTCACTGCCTCTTGGCAAGCTCTGTCCTTGAGGGTTTGATTTTAAACCCATTAGATTCAAAGGCATGTAATACCTTTCCTAGAATTTCAAGGTGTTAAGGGAAGGTTCAACTCACTACCACAACATCACTGAGGTAAACCATGCATCAAGTTCATGGAATTCCAGATAATGCTCTCATCATGGCCCACTGGAAGGTAGCTGGGCTATTTTTCACCCCAAAGTGCATTCTAAGAAATTTCTAATGGGCAAGAGGTGTGGAGAATGCAGTTTTTTAAATACTGGATTCCTCTATCTCAACCTGATATCCAAGGTAGACAAGTACTGCATCCCATGCAAATTAAAGAGCATCAATCAGATTAGGTAATGGAAAGCACTCTCATTTTGTTGAGCTCTCAATAATCAATACATAACTGAATTAACCCATCACTTTTCTTAATTGGCATGACAGGTGCACAGTAAGGGGAGAAACTTTGTGGTGTGTCTCAGCCATGGTGGTCTTGACTACATCACTGCTGAGTATGTTGATGTTCCTCAAGTGCAATGAACACTTACCTGTTTTAAGTAGGCAGTTAACTGCTGAAAAATGTCATAAACTATGAATTTATAAATAAATTATGAGTAAATTTTGCAATTGTCATTTGATAACCTTTCTAGAATCTTCATTCCTGAATGTGAAATACAGAACTTAGGAATTTGGCATTACACAATAATGAATATATGCAAAAATTGCATATGGTCTTTGTTTCAAGACCTTTTTTCTGGTCTTGGTCCCAGTCATGGTGGTCTTAACTACATCACTGCCCTGAACTCTCCTTACTGGGACATGCACTGGAAGACAGTGTTCTGTTTCAATCTGATGCTTGTGCAGCCTGCATCCCCATCACCATGACCAATAGATCTTTGGTGGTGTATCAACAATTGGACTAACTGGTCTTTTTGCGCTACTGAAAGAAATGTGTTTGTCAACTCAAGTGCATCAACTATCATTTTGTGGAGTTCAACCCTCCTGATTTTAAGAAGTTTCTGAAGTGTCAGTAAAGTCCACCAGATGTACTGATGAGTCCTCCCTCTGCATTTTCATAGCCTTCCCAATTAGGTTTTCTTTGGAGATCTGTGGGAAGTCTCCAAGGTTGAATACTACAATCAAAAAGTTGTCTTCAGTGACATTCACTAGTCCAGGTTGTATAATTAAATCTTTTACAGAGGTGTCACTTTCCAAATGAGTTAACTCATGATCAGGGTTGTATTCTTGGAGGCAGAATCATGCTTTATGATTTGACAGGTGCATGGTATGACTTCATCATTTTCCATACTTTCACATTTGAGGCTGGTTAGTAGTAGTTGATGAGCATCCTGAGAAACTGTCATACGTTGGGTTCCCTTAAAGTGAGTTCTCATTTAGCCAAGTCTGGAAGCAAACTCCTCAGTCTTTAACATGTTTACACCCACAAATCAGGCCAAAGTCATCTGAGAAATTCTCTCTCACTACCACAAATTCAATTGGTTGTGTTTCAAAACTGGGAAACATGAGTGTGACTGTACAGTACAACCACCCAGAACTGGTGCAGTGTGTTTACCTATTCCCTGAAGCCCCTTGAGAGGTAATTCCTTTAATGGGAATTTATCAGAGGGAAGTCGATGATAACATGAAGCAGACATCAAACTGACTGCTGCACCTGTATCCATAAGAGCTGACAGTGGGCCTGTGTGGGGAGAATTCTTTATTCCTGCCAGATAACTAAGGCATTACTTGGTTCCTGCTCTTGTTTCAGGTCCAGAATTTTAGCCAATTCATTTCTAATATTCATAGATTGCTCTTCATCCCTCCAGGGTTCCATCTTCTTTGCCATCTTCAGCTGTCTCATCTTCAGTCTCACTCTGGGGTTCCTCAAGTAGTTGTGTGTGATCTGACTTTCTAATGGGTATTGCCCTGATAGTGTTGCTTCCTGGGGAGCAAAGACACCTCCAAAAGACTGTTCATTGATGATATACTGGGATAGCTCTGGCATGCAGTCTTCCATAACAGAGCTACTTAGTTTCCTAATTCTGGCGCTAGTTCATGTGGATACAAGTCCTGTGGCCTCTTGGTGATGCTGCAACTCACTATGAATTACTGGTTGGTGGGCGAGATTACCCAATAGAGAAGTATGCTGGAGTTCTCATTTCTCTCCTTCCATTGGGCCCTTTCTGCCTTCCTTGACTGTTTGTTGCTGTGAACTGAGGAACACCCATCGCAACTACAGGCATTTCTTGCCCTGATGCAACTGGTGTTGAATTCAGATAGTGTGTGTGTTGACTGGTGTGGGATTTGTTCTGAATAGTTAAGTGGCCAGGTCCATGAAGGTGGTGGATTAGACCACTGATTCAGTGGAAATTCAGTTTGAGCTGTAGGAAGGGCTGGTGCCAGATGTGCTACATTGGCCATTTCAGGTTGGTGGGCCCTCACAGAGAATTGGAATATCTGCCATTGACCCACTGGTGGGGACATTTCTTGGGTACCTCTGTTGGTGGCTATGGCTTCACTTTTTAAAGGGGACTCTGTGGAATTTGTCTGCAATCCCCACAAGCCTCTCCCAAGGGAGCTGCATTCGTAGTGAGACCTCTTAAGCATGGACAATATTTGTCAGTTCCTCTCTCATCTCCAGTAGTAAACCAGAAATAAATCTTTTTAACCGTAGGGAGTTGAGTGATATCCATAGCAGGGAAGTGCATAAGCAGAGACGGTCTCATGCAGGTGCTTGGTAGTCTTCATAAAGTCTAATCCCTGCCCTTCTTCCCTGCTCTTTCTGGTACCAGGATATTAATTGGGCTTTTAATGTCTCATAGTCAATAGTAGCCTGCTGCATTATTCTATAAATTTCTAAGGCTAGGCCATCAAGGTAATTAGCCAACACAGATCCCATCCTTTCAAGAGAACCTGGATATTCTTGCTCAAAATATTTCTCAAAGCTTCCCAAAAACTCATGAAAATCCTCTACATCAAACAGTAGGGTGCATTAAACGCCCCATGATTTTCAAAAAGTTGTTGGATTTTAATGTCTATTCCCTCAAATGTTAGACTTGTTGGTAGAAGTATGTATGCAAAACATAAATCAAATCGGAGGTGGTCCTGGGTGGCCACCAGCCACTTTTATATATTTAGTAATGATGCACCGAATATTCGGCAAATATTCGGTATTACTTATAATACTAATATACAAATATTCGGTATTACTATACTTACATTGATTGAAAGTTGAAAATGTATAAAACACAATGCCAATGTCACTACTCCAACTTTGCTCGTTTCCGCAAATTTGGCCTCGCTTTGCGGTCACATTCAACCACTTGAAGAAGATTTTGGAAGTGGTCTTCTCCTCTTGCAGCTGAGACAAAATCAGTTGTGAGCTTTACTGCTCTCTCCGCAGGGTCATTCACAACATTTAACCCATCCACAATGGACTTGGCTGCCTTGAAGTGGTCATTGTTCTGCCAATTGTCAACATCCTCTGTTAGGAAGGTCATATCCAGGTGAAGAAGGTTCACTGTAAACCACGAGTCCTCATTCACAAGATCAGCCAGGGTTGTCGCTTCTGTAATTTTTGGAAATGACGGTTTGCCATATCCAGAACTGTAGCGGTGTTTTGGAGTGCTTGGCATTTCATCTGGTTGTATGGCCAGTAACACATCTGCAAGGGCACGATGCTCCTTTTGAGGTACTGCATTGCTGAACAGTGCCAAAACAACCAGTTCTGGGGTTAAATACCACAAATGTCTATCAAAGGCTTTCACAGCGCTGACTGAAATGATTGAGTTGACAGCTTTATAGTTGAGCAGAGTCTTGTATAAGCACAAATCAAACCATGGGGCATTTGAAGCAGACTGACATATGAGCCACCAATCACAATAAATATAAACAACAAAAACAACAAACTCCTTCAGTTTTTCCTGTTGATGTTGTGTTGTTACAGTTCCTCGAGGTAGTACAGAAATTTGCTCTTCAAGTAGGCATATTTTGATGGAATAAAGAATCTTTGACATCCACCTTGCTTTATGCATGGCCCCAGGTCTGTGGAGTGTTCCTTGTTTTGTGACATCATCATCGAGGACTACCTGGCAGAGTTGTGCCATTTCCTTGTAGTCTTCCTACAGTATGAAGCGCTTGTGCGGATTGTGCTTAAAACCTTGTTTTTGCAGGATAAAAGCAGTTGTTGTGCATCATCATTGTACATTGAAATGTCAATTTTGGTTAAACTTTCATCCTTTGCATGCGATATGCGTTCCCAATTCTTCTGGAATCTTTGGAACAAAGATGCTTCTGGAGACTTTGATGTCTCAATTTTGAGAGCGTCAAACACATGATCCAGGATTACCTCTCCAACATGATGGCGACATGCACACCACAGAAGAGCACGGTCCAGTTTTGATTGAATGGTAACACAGGCAGCTGTATTGTGTCCAGTGTTTGATGCTGTTGTGTCAAAACATAAGTTGACAACTGACTGTTTGCACTTCCATGAATGTAGAAACGTGTAAGTGTGCTCGGCAATGATGTCACCTGATGACATATCACTTCCACGAGGATATCTAGCCACTCCCAGTAGCTTTACATCAGTGGCATTCCCAACCAACACTGGCAATCTTTCTTCCTTGCCATTCTTGTTTGTGAGCGTATGCATCTGCTTGCCATCCCAGTGAAGTGTTGCAGCTGTTGGGGCGATCCAATTTTCTCGAATATCTTTGGCAATAGCACTTGTTATTGATCGTCGAGCCTTATCAGCAGTTGAATTCGACTTGGCCACACGACGTGGATCACCTCCTGCCTCTTGAATTACAGCTTCGGTGAGCACAGCCTGTTGAACAGGAGTTATGTTTAGTCGAGTAGCAACAGACACGACTGAAGGCCTTTTCAGAATATCATGAGGAATAAAGGCAGACGTACCTGCATATGTTGATCTGTGGTGACTACGCTTCCTTTGAAGCTCTGGAATCGCCTCTTCTTCAGTTTCTTCCAAGCTATCTGCAGAGGCATTATCATCAGAGCATACAGAACTTTTCATCTCTTGTACACTGGATGATTCATGACGTTCTCGTCTTGAAGCTTCCGCTAAGATGCGTTTTTCTTTTCTACGATCTTTATCAGCTTTCTTCTTGTCAACACTACCAAATGAGGCTACTCTGTCAGATTTCATTGACTCTAAAAATGCTCTATCTTCCTCATTCTTAATGTTTGTCATTGCATCTTTTGTCCATACACCAAAAGTCTTATCAAGACGTTCATTCATGGATTGCAACTTAGCCAAAGTGTTTGGAGATTCTCTGCGAGAAACAGGTATTTGACGCAATTTGTTATTGTCATTAAGAAGGTCAAGTATTAGTTTGCAGCATTGATGGTCTGAAAGCATAGGAATATTTGCTTTAGTGTAGAATGTTTTCAGCTGGATAAGGACTATGCTGGCAGATTTCCATTTGAGTGGCTGTGTTTGTTTGCCTTCACATATTTCTTTCTGGATGTGCCACATCACGCATCGAAAACCTGCCGGCAAGTTGGGAGGCGGACTCCTGTCAATGTACCATCTCCTTCTGTAAGAGCATTGCCAAGACCAAAAATGGCACTTGCTAATCTGGTCTTCTTAGCTTCCATTGTTACAGCTTCCATTGTTTCTGAAAGACAATAAAGGATATTATTAGACTATAAGTGAAGTTTCGTTTATGGTACATGTTTCATGTAAATCACCCCTTTAGGGTGCATCAAACGCCCTTAGGTTCTTGGATTTTAATGTCTATTCTCTCAAATGTTATGTAAATCACCCCTTAGCAACTCTATATTAAAAGAAACAATGTAAGTAGTCAACTGGTTGGTAAATAAAAAAAATAGATATTTTTACATAGCGCGGCCCCCAAAAATTGCCACGAAAATATAAAAGTGACCGGTGGCCGCCCAGGACCACCTCCAATTTAATTAATTTTTGGCATACACACTTCTAGCAACAAGTGTAACATTTGAGAGAATAGACATTAAAATCCAAGAACCTAAGGGCGTTTGATGCACCCTATCAAACAGGCAGTATTTTTCAGGTGGAAGAACCTTCATTGTGTGACTGTTTGCTAGTATTTGAAATATCATGGTCATTTGTTGAAAACTTGCTTGTGATGGTTGGTTAATACCCACATCCTTGGGGGTTTCTAAGTAATTGGTACTTGATCTACTGGTCTCTCATGGGTTGTTCCTATTTGCTGTGAGGTAGCAGCTGTTTCCCACACTGCACACTGCCACTGTTGTCATGGTTATATGGGAGATAAGTCCCTGCTGTCAGGATGGGACTACCTAGCTACTGTGTTTACTGTGACTTGATAAAGCCACAGTAGTAGTGATAGTCATGGTAAGTTGACTGGCAAGACCAGTTGTGTCATCCATTCTTTTTTGTTTTCTCTTGTGAATAATTGTGTGTGTGTGTGTCACAGACTATGTGCAGTGTGGTTAGTGCTGGGAATATGGGCACTTGTATCCAATAATGCTCTCTTTTATATTCTCAGGTCTGGACACCATTGAAATGGGGGCATGATGCTGGTAAGTGGTTTGTAATAACTAGTTACACTAGCTTAGCTCACCTACTGGATATTTTGTTAGTGAAGACGTAGTTGCTGAGAAGGGACATTGAGCTGCCACTGAGCACCACTTGATGGCCCTTGTTCATTTTCATTAAAAATGAATTCTTTAACTCCAACACCACACACTGCTGAGAATGGAAAAAAATCAGGGTGAGCAAGTTTACAATTTTGTTTGGTCAGGATTGTCAGTTGGTTTGCTCTCAATAATTTAAAATTGGGTTCTCACCTTTATGATCACTGGGGCATAGCCTGCCTGCCTCTTTTAATGACTTACTTACTCTTCTGCTTATGGTGGGAGGATTTAAGAGAAGTGCAGCCTTTTGTTCCCAATTTATTCAGAAAAAAAAAATTACCCATACATTGTTAATTACATAAGCAAGCAAGTATTTACAGGTAACAAAAAAACAGGAACCTTTTTATTAACTATACACAAATATGCATCCAAAACCAAAAGTGTTACTACAAACCAAAATAATAATAGTCCCATACTTTGCACAAAAATGTCAACAAAACAGAAACTTCACAAAATTATTGGTCATCACCAGCCCATTACCATACAAAGGAAACAAAATTTATTAAATAAAAAGGACTTGCATAAACACACACAAAACAAAGGATATTAGTTAGAAGGCAATGTCAATGAGTGGTCACCCAAATTATGTAAACCTGATAAGTCCAAACTGTCATATTTTATATTCTGAACACAATATCATTCATATCACAATCATTAAAGGTATTCTTGGACCAATCTCATAGGAGGAGATTGTAGACACCCCTCCTTCCGACACAAAAAAAAATTGCAAAAAAAAAAAAAAAAAAAAAAAAAAAAAAAAAGAAGTTAACTGGCTTCAGCATTTGTACAGGTGTTGGGGTAGAAAAGGTTTTGTTCAAGTTCACTTTAATAAGCAAGTGTCCCAGCCAACAACAAATCCCTGATAAAGAGAGAACCCAGCAAACATTTAAGAATTATCTCTGACACTGGCATCAGTGGATCCACAGGAATCGATGATTGCAATGATGCCAGAAAGGGGAGGGATGTTATCAACAGTAATAATTAAGGTTCTAAAATTTAGATGTGTGTTTGCATTAATATTTTGTTTGTAAGGCAGTTAAAAATGCAATCTAGTTCAGAGTCCTTTGTGATACATACATATTGATAACTGGTTAGGTTTTTCAATTCAGAAGATGATTATAATTAATACTATAAACACTCAGGAATGTCTGTCAGTCTGTCATGCTCGAAAAGAGAAGAAGATTCTTGATATATATGGGCGATATTTGTATTTTAATGCATTAGAAAAAGGCGTAATGAATTCTACTTTTAATTATAATTTTAAAAAGTGTAAAAAATATTTGCTTTTGCGTTCAACTTTGAACCGAAATTTAATCTGCGGCTAAGTTCAAAAATTTACCAAATGAGTTCTTTTTATGCACTTTCATACTGGTGCTGCAACCATTACAGACTAAATATTTTTACGGCTTTCAAAAAGGGGGGTTGGGGTAATGGGGGAGGGGGTTGGGGTAATGAGGAGGGGGGAGGGGGTTAGCCCCCAAGTTGCATAAGGGGGGTGAGGGTTTTTTGGGGGCATTCAGTTGACCTAACCGGGCATTCAATTAACCCAGGCAACATTCTTTTCTATAGTTTTATTGACAATAATTGGCTCCCCAATTACTGAAGCCAAAGGCCCCAGCACCACAGGTGTAGCTAAATGGGCCTGTAGGGCCCACTTTAGCTAGTATTTAAATGATAACACTGGATGACAAAAAACTTGTTTTTGTCACATGAACAAAAGTGGGTGGATATTATAGGTTTTTTACCACTGAGTTCAAAATTTGTCTATCACCCACCAATATTGAGTGAATCAAAAGTGAAATTTGGACTAATTTATAGACATAATAGCAATATCAAAGTAGAAAATGCATATTGAACTCGCCTAAAATGTAGCTACTAATGATTTATGCTTGTATTTTGCCTCTGGGCCATCCCTTGACAATGTCCAGCAGTAATCAGCCAACATGCTGGGGCTTCATTTGCCCTGGTATTGCTTCTCTATCATAGGTATTTGTTGATGAAAGCATTCCCCATGCTCATCACTAACATTGCATAAGTTTGTTGGGAAGAAGTCAAGATGCGAGTCAAGAAAATGAATTTTCAATGACATGTTGCACCCAATGTTCCCTCTAAGGTGTGCGTGTGTGTGCGCACACACACATTGTGAAACCTGCGCACACAGTAAAATAAAATGCACACAGGCTCAAGCGTATCATGAGTCATGACAGTAAATGAAGTAATTTAAAAAATATACCATCACATCAGGTCTGACCATTTGCATCAACATACTCTATAGTCACTTTTAAGTATTAACCCCTTCTGTCCAACTTGGCCGATGTCCGCGCAATTATGCAATACAGATTTTTTTTACTATGTATTTGCATTTTTTTTCTTTTATACATTAATGCACTGAATATAAACCTCCTTTCTTATTTTTGCATAAAAACAAATAGTAATTATCTCTCAATTCATAAAAAATAAAATTATTTTTTATTTTATTCCTATTTTGTGAATGGATAAAATTATGTATTAATCTTGATAGTTTATTTTAAATTACTAAATGCTAAAAATTGTTTTGAGAAATGATAACTAAAATAGCCATTTTCAGTTAATGTTATTTTTATTTTGTTGAATTTTATTTTACTATTTTTTATTTTATTCATATTTTTAGAATGGATAAAATGTTTTCTTTTTTAAGAATATATAATATTGTAAACAGTTTTTTAATATCCATTTAATAGTACCGTAATGATCAAGCTATCACCATATTTAATATTTATATATATTTAATTTTGAAGATAATAGCACTCAGAAAAGTTTGCACAATTTTTCACCATGAATCTAAATGTATGCACAACGAAAATTTCTTGCACACACAGACTGAAAAAAATTAGAGGGAACATTGGTTGCACCTAGTGTTGCAACCCAAAAAAAAACATGTTTTTTTTATAAAAAAAACACCAACAAAAAAAAATGTTTTTTTTTGTTTTTTTTATATTAGCTAATTCTGTTGTGTATATATACTGAAGTCTTCTGGGATAAACTGGATGGATCTTTGAAGTTGTTGAAGCCGGTTTCTGATGCTATCACTGCAGTAGAAGGGGACAACAAATACCTCTCTATTGTACCAAAGATATTTAATGACCTTCAACAATCCTTCGAGAAGAATCTCTCCTCGAGCCCAATTCTGAAGAGCGAAGAAGATTGTTTTAAGGGAATTATTCCTAAACGGAGAAAGTTTCTTCTTAGAAGTATCCACCTGGTAGCAAATCTTCTTGATCCTCGCTACAAAGGATGCCACATCTCTGGAGAAGAAATAGTAAGTTGTTGATTTTACAACTAGCACCGAATATTGATTTATGTTCTTATTTTGCAGACATTCATTATCTATTATTTGATATTATTTTATATTTAATGTGTTACAAATTGTATTTCAGGTGGATGCCATGGAAGTCATACAAGAGATATCTGTAGCTGTTCCATCTGTGGATGATAGCAAGACATTGGGAGAGTTAGCTGACTACCGATCAAAAGAGAATATCTTTGCAAAGCCTTTTGTCTGGAAGGCAGCTGCACAGGCGAATCCAACAAGCTGGTGGAATGGAATTTGTGGTTCGACCCAGCTCTCCAAGGTTGCAGCAAATATTCTCAACCTACCCCCAACTAGTGCAGCTGTGGAACACTCTTTCAGTCGCCACTCATGGATCCACTCAGTCAAACGGAACCGACTGACAACTGATAGAGCATCTAAGCTAGTTTTCATCGCTCATAACCATGCTTTGGGTGATCACAATGAACCACAAGACCATGAATCTGAAGCAGGTGCTCAGCAGAAGCAAAACATGTCCCAGACAACTCTCCAAGCACAAGAACGGCCATCATCAAGCAGAGAGTATGATCATGAATGGAATGAAATGTTCTATTCAGAGTCTGAAGCAGAGTCTGAAAACTCATTGTATGATGAATGACTCTATGACTCCTCAAATGATGAATGATGATGAAAAAAATGTTGAAAGTGTATTTTTTTTAGTTAATTAATATAAATTTACAATGGATTTTATAATTGGGCTTATGTCTGGAGTCTTTTTAGGGGCAGTGTCAACCTTTATTAAAAGGAAAAATAATGAAAAATGGATTTAAACCTTTTTTGTTTTCGTTACTCCTTGAAATCAATGTTACAATGAGAACATACGTGTACTTTTGTTTCAAAATAAAGAAGGGATAATATCTATATACCAATTTTATAAAAAAAACAAAAAAAAAACATAAAAAACAAAAAACACGTTTTTTTTGTAAAAAAAAAAAAAACGATTAAAAAAAAACAGTTTTTTTTGCAACACTAGTTGCACCCCATAACTTTGTAGGCCTTGAGAAGTTTTTCAACAATACAAGTGACTCATAATTTTCAGCCTTGAAGTTTCCAAGGAAATTTGTGGTAACTGCTTTAAATGCTCTACAAGCTGCTCTTTCAACTTCACTTAAAGTTTCATCAAACATGCTCTCTCTCTCTCTCTCTCTCATGATTTCTCTAATTTGTGAGCCCACAAATATTCCTCTGATTTTGACCTTGTTGATTCTTGGAAGTTTCTGTTTCAAGTAGAGAAACTCTCTGCTATTTTGATCCATAGCCTTAACAAAATGTTTCATTAAACCAAGTTTAATATGTAGTGGTGGCAAAAAATCTTCTTGGGGATTAACCAGAGGTGGACTGGTAGCATTTTTATGCCCTGGAATCAATGCTTGTTGAGGTGGCCATTGTTTCTTTGAGTAATGGCTTTCCCATGCTTGGCTGTCCCATTCACAGAGGAAACAACAGAATTTCATATAACCCAGTTGTAAACCAAGGAGAAGTGCAGCTGCATATTGTTGTATGATTCCTTCATATGAATGGCATGTGCTATTGGAACTGAAGGGTACCGTATTTATTTCCATTATGGAGTAACACAGCTTTCAAACTCAGCTTCAAGGGATCAATAAATAGGCGCCATTCATTTGGATCATATTGTTGGCCAAGAGTTTCCATGAGAGAGTCCATATTATTACAGTATACTAAATTGCCTTCCTGAGATAAAAGGGTAGAAAGTCTCTCTGACACTTGCGGTAAAATGATATGTTTGCCTTTTTCTAGAAGATTCCAACCTTTCAATCTGGAAGCCAAGAGTTCAGATTGATCTTTTGATAATTTCAGATCACGGACAAGATCACTCAGGTCTGCTTGAGATATTAAATGAGACTGTTAATGAACAAGATAGTTCAAACATTGGATCAACATTGTCCATCAATAAACCATGTTGAGCTTTGTCATTACATTGTACATCAATTTCATTTTCTAAACTACGTTTCCAGTGGCCTTGGTACTGGCAAATGTTTATTATGTAAAACAGGCCTTATGACTGATGGTAAATTTGGGGATTGTACCATATGCTTAGATTTTGCAGTAATGAAAAGTATATTTGTTAAGTAGAAATAACAATCCGTTAAATGGTCTTTTCGCTCTTTCCATATCATTAGAACAGCAAACAGCATTTGATGAGACCCATTTAGCCAGCCTGTCAGAAGTCTTAAACACGTAATACAGCATATATGAGGTGCCCATGTCTTGTCCTGATCCCCTACTGTGCAACCAAAAATGTTTTATACTTTTTTGATGAGAGGAGTGAAATTTCACCTTTGAGATTTAAAAGTTAACTCTCTGCACACATAACAGAAACAGTTTGGATAGTTGACACACTTATGTGGCATTCTGTCATGAAACAATACAAACACACTGACAAAAACTGATTAAGGAAAATCATGAATAAAATGCATGATGTTCACTGAACAAAATTAAGTGAGTAACTGACAAATGAAAGTTAACATTGCCATGCAGCAACTTATAAGCAAAGGAGGAGCAAGGGGCAGCCCAGCCCCCTTCCTATTCTGATTCAAATCCTAAATAATGTAAATTCGTGTGTCACTCTATAACTGTGGGTGATAGAAAAATTCTGTTTTCATTTCCGTAATCAATGTAAAAAATTATATATAGTTCAAGTAAAAATATCTCTGACAAAAACTTCGTTGACCAGTGTAATTTTAAGTGATTCAAAACAAGTTAGATGTAACCCTAAAAAGGTTAAGCAATACAACACACTAATAGTAAGAATAAAACTATAGGCTCGCCTACCACACTGTCAAGGAGAAGTGAGATTCTTTCTTTTCTCTCAGCTTGGATGTGCAATGTATATACAAATGTCTCCAAGTTCAGATTATTCTCTATATTGAGAGAACTTCAAAATCTAAATTTGAAACAAAATGAGTAGCAGCTGATGCATATGATGTATGCTAATGATATGGTACATCTGGGTGAATCACTGAATGAATTATGGAGAGCAGTGACAAGTTTTATTGACATAGGGCCTATATGGAAAGTTATTTTGAAGGTGGATGTAAATAAAAGTAAGGTTCAAGTCATTGAGAAAGAAAGTGTGTCAGCATGTAATATTGTGGTGAATGGAGAAAATTTAGACATAGATTTTGCTTAAATTTGGTTTATAGAATGGTCTATGCTAGTAAGTACCAAATTTCAAATATTAGCTCAATCGGAGTTATGGTTCAAAAGTTATGCTCCCCCCTTTTTTTGGGAGGGGGATGAAAACTAAATTTTCAAACCACCATAACTCAGTCCCTAATTGACATAGAACAGTAATATAAAGTGTTTATGAAAGGTAATTGCACACATAACAAATTAACATAAGTAAAGAAAATGGCTAAAATTAACAGAAAAAAAGTTACACTGTATTCCATTTGAAAGGGTCCTGTCCCCCCCTAAATTACAGGTTTTTTAAAATTTTCATATATACAAAAAGTGAGTTTCAATCTCTCAATATATGAAAAGAAATATATGTGTATTTACATATAAAATAGGTATTAACAGATTTCAAAATGGCTAATTTTACTTAAAAGACTAATTTTTACAAATTCATGTAAGCTGTTAGGTAATTAATACATTGCAATTTACACATGGTGCAATAATTCTTAATGCTAATAATCTATACCTACCTAAGCTTATATATAATTAATTTTCAACAGATTTTTATTGTCGTTTTGGTTCCAAACTCCCACTAAGTTCTTGAACTTGCTTTGGATTGAAGGAGTAAATAATCTTAACACCAGGCTTGATATTTGGTGTCATCATGATAGAAATCATATCACTTTGTTTTATCCAGCAAACATCCTCTTTCATCGGAAAATAATACTGAGTGATAGATCCTGATGAGGTGAGGAAACTGATTTTATAATCACCATATTCTTCAGAAGTGTCTAAAATAATTCCAAACCAAACTTTATCATCATATTTACAGTATATTTTTTACTGGCCAATTTGATATTCATCTTTTTCAACTAGTTGACTGTCTTTATCTGGTTCAGCCCCAGTACTTATTCTAAACAATTTACAATTATCAGAATCAGATGTCTGATAAGCTTGTATTAGGTTTTCTGACTCTGGTACAAACCTGTGGAAACCCTGTGTACCTTTAACAGGTAAAGCTTCATTAAACCTACTAGAAAGATTGAATTTATCCGCATGAACCTCCTCCTTTGTAACATACAAACAAATAATTGAATTAAAGTGTTCAGTGCAAAAATCATAGAAAGCTCTTGGTGTTAGAATATGACCAGTATCAGTATTGCAAACTAGCCTTTGCTACAACTCTTTTAATAGTTCCTCCAATACCATCACAAGCATTTTTCCCATGACTTGTGGCAAAGAAATTCCACTCAGCCTTCACACCAAAATCCTGTTCATGATAGCATAGATTGCTGAAATTATATTTGTTTTTGTATTGGCCTCCACACCCATCAGAGAAATAAATTACTTTTTGTACGTTGGGGAATTTCTGTTTAATATCCTTCATTAAATATTGCTGAAAAGTGTGAACTGCTGATGTTGAGTGCTCAAGACAATCGCTAATAATACAGTAACTAGTATGAATTAATTCCTCATCCTTCATGTGATACACCACAAATGGATGGAGGGTCACCTGGTCATTTGTCCAGTGAAAACTTTGTGGTTCATCTTGAGTGATGAATGAATAGTTTTCTGCAAAATCCCCTAGCACAAGTATTTCATCACAGTGAAGATTCTGTTTCATAGTCTTCAAATACTGACTCTGGCTTTTTGCAATGTAGTGGTGCCTAGTAAGAGAAAAAATGTTTTCTGAAAGGTGTTCAATAAATTCATCTGGAGAAGCTATATGAGTTTCCAATGTTGATCTATCTGTATTAGTCCACTGAACATATTTGACAGAATCTCTGCTTGTCAAGGAAGGTATAGTATTTAAGAAATTAAATATGCCTATGCTACTAGGACATTCTCAACATCCATGTAACATGCATGTAAAAGAATTTATATCACAAACACTTTTTTCCATAAGTGTGTAATAGGTTAAGTTTTTCTCTGCAATTGCTGATAACATGAGTTTAGGATTCTGGTGGTGGGTGCAAACACAAACTGAGTGGGTTCCTTTACCTCCAGCAATTACACACCATTTAGGCCTCAGATTGGCAAAGGTAGAAAACCCTATGCTATTATCATTTTCTTTATATTTTGAATATAATTCTTTTAAAATTCCTAGTAATAGATGTTTTTGCTTGTACCCTTTTTCACCATCTTTATTTCTTATGCTAACACAATCAGATTTCCCTGCACACAAACGACTGACTTCATCATTGTAGAATTCCTTTATTTCAGAGATTATATCTTCAGTTAGTTTTCTTCCTTTACTGTAGATAGGAATCTGTGGCATAATACCAAATGTATGTTTCAAATGTCTGGCTTTGTCAACCATGTATCTGGTTGTACCAAACAAATCCATTGTCCTAGAAATAGGAAATGGTGAGAGTGTAACTATCTGAAGCCTCCTTTTGTACGATGATGTGGATTTGAAGTCTTGTACATGAGGTTTTCATACCTATAAAAAAAAAAAAATTACTGTACAATATTGAGGATGTAAGTACATGATTTATATTATTTAAGAATTAAGGAAGTACTGTACTTCATGAATTTGAATATATACCAGTATATGGGATGATGTCATATTTTAGGAAATATAGCTAATGTCTACATATGACAACCTATAATACTGTACCTATATACAGGTATTTACATACATACATTAATAGTTCAAAGTCATCTCATTAATTATTTTTAGTTTCTTACCTCTCCAAATCTGCTTCTTTGAGATGCTGTTTACTCAGTGGTTCACCAACATCTTGAACTTCAGTGGCAAATGCAGTTTCCAACTTCCTCTTGAGGGAGGTTGAAGCTTTTTTGTATTTTTGTGAAACTGCCTTTGATCTGCTTCCACTGCTCAGGGCATCTGAAAAATATTTGAAATACAATTAATTAATAAATATAAGTATGATATATCTAGTGGCAACAATCTGAATTTTCGAACTGAAGTATATTTTTTAGATAATTTCATATATATGTATTAGGTATAAGACAACTATATCTGAATTAAATTTCAGCTGACAGTATAAAACTGCATTATCTGTACACACATTAATAGCTAGTTACTTATGTAATTTCACTGGGATAACATGAAGTTGCTCCAAAGTTGCATTAAGATCTTCTCATTGAATATCTTTATCCATTTCAGTACATTTTCTTGGAATTTTTTCTGGAGATATGTCAGGTGAAGTAGTCATACTTTCAGTACTACTAGTTATTACTTCTGGCAGTCTGAATAATTCTTCAGGTTTTGTGTGTTTATTAATTAATTTCAGACAATTTATATAAACTTCTGATTCATCACTGAAATTATATTTAGGGTCACTATTTTCAACAACAAGCTTTGGAAGTGGCCTCAAGTTTCGCAGAATAGGCTTTTTGTGCAGTTCAAAAGGGTTGCAACAGCGCTTGTTATAGCTTTTATGTGTAGACATTTTCATCAAACACTTTTACTTATTTAAAATACTATGCGTACATAAATCTGTTCGAGATGAAAAAAAAATATACATTAAATGAGAACACAGTGAATACTTTGTGCATCAGAGAAAACAAAATAAAGATCTCTCTAGTTAGGCAATAGTTATCCTGGGTAGGATTGCCACTTTTTTAATGTCCACATGGATTTTTTGTTCAACCAGTTTACCCAACAATCGAATGGGGGAAGATATTTTATGGTAGGTACTAGTGTTTTATGTTTAGTTCTTAGAATACTAGTTTAACACCTATGTATTTACATTTTTAACAAGTACACCAATCTATATACCAGAAGTCAATGAGAATGTTGAATGGTTTGTTAGAAATTATTGTCTCTTAAGTGAAAGTAGTCATTTTCAAATCTGTAAATACCTATTTTATATGCAAATATACATATATTTCTTTTCATATATTGATAGAATAAGGTTGAAACTCATTTTTTGTATATATGAAAATTTTAAAAAATCTGTAATTTAGGGGGGGCAGGACCCCTTCAAATGGAATAAAGTGTTGTAACTTTTTTTCTATTAATTTTAGCCTGTGTGTGCAATTACCGTTCATACACACTTTAAATCACTGTTCTATGTCAATTAGAGTCTGAGTTATGGTGGTTTGAAAATTTCCAGTTTTTGTACCCCCTCAAAAAAGGGGGGACCATAACTTTTGAACCATAACTCTGATTGAGCTGATATTTGAAATTTGGTACTTACTAGCATAGACCATTCTATAAACCAAATTTAAGCAAAATCTATGAGGGTATGGTGCACTTTTTTTTTTTTTTTTTTTTTTTTTTTTTTTTTTGGTCATGGAATGAGCCTGTGAAGTACATGACAAAAGAAAATGCTCGACATGCAGCAACTTATAAGCAAAGGAGGAGCAAAAGAGATTTAGTATCAAAATTGAGAATAGTTGGGATGAATGATTTCAGAAGCATGAAAACTGATTGATTATATGAGAAATGAAAATGTTTGTGATAGATGTGGAGAAAAAAGCCATCAGAGATTAGAATGAAGGGTTGGTTGCATGCTATGTTGTATGGTTATGTGGAGAAAATGAGTAGAAATGTGAAAAAGGTGTATAAGCCTGGGCCCAGTAGTGACTGCATAGGTGTGAGAAGTAGAGGAAGACCACATAAAATATGGAAGGATGTAATTAGTAAATATGTGAATAAGCATACAGTTGATATAAATATGACATAGGGATTGATGAAAAACAGGGAGGAATGGAATTGGTTTGTGAATTGCATAAATAGAGATTTATTTTTTCTGACCTTGTCTTTGAAGGTAACACTGGATCCCTGAGGTTAAGGTGGTACCTTATTCCTGGTGGTGATTCCTTTGGTTCCTTGTGTGTAATTATGCCCCAGACCAAAAAATTTGGAGGGGACAAACTGGATTGAACCTATTCATCCATTTGCTCATTTGTCACACATTTACATCTGGGCTATAACTTTTGAACCATCAACACAAATTGATGAAATTACACACATGTATGGGACATCACAAGATGAAAGGTTACGAGTAAGAATCAGGTTCCTCCATCAAAGGTCAGATGGAGGTTTTTTTGCATTTGAGCTATAACTTTTGAACTGCTCAACATAAATTAATGAAACTTCATACATAGCTACATGTATGATCTTTTTTCATGTCTCATCTACCCTGTGAGCAGTCCAGCATGCTCTGACATGCACTTCTCTCCCTATTCTTCACTACACATACATGCATCTTATACTACATAATCTTTTCAAAATTAAAAAACAAAACAGTAGCAACAACTTCAAGAGCCTCAGAGTGTTCCTGGGGAGGAGACCATAAATGTCCCAACTGCTGATACCCAGGTAGCAGGACAATTTGCTACTGCTCATTTGAGATGTTCTGGGTCTCTGCCTGATTCACTTTTCATAAACTTCTGCAACATTCATGGCCTTTGCTCAAATTTTCAATCTGTTGAACAGCTCTTCCTCACTGAAATTAAGGTGTCTGGGATGACTGACAGCAACCACTTTTCTGTAACCTCCTACTTTCTTTATACTCAATTTCACTTCAAAGGTGGATGTTGTGGATATGTATGTAGTGACCTGACTACTTCTTGTATTCCTGAACTTCAATCCTCTGAATTCTATACCCTCTGGCTATGGCTTACATACCAGTCTCAAACTAAATATATCTGCTCTGTCTACCTTTCTTCTAATTCCACTGACTATCCAAAATTCTTAGACTACCTTCCAAAGTGGAATACATTCGATTACACTCCTTTTGCTGGAATCTTCATTTTAGGAAATTTCAATATTCATCATCCTTCATTGCCTTGGAGATAGGCCCAACATTCTGGATTTATCTCTCACCTCTCATCCTCCTTACTGTCAAACTTTTCTCTGTTGGGCTCCTCCAATCACAATCTTATATGTTTCCTGTCCTATCACTTCAATTTGGCCCTTGGATCCTCCCAAGAGGAGGTGCCTCTGGTGCTGTTCCTCCATCTCCTCCTCCCTCTGACTTAATTACATCTGAAATTAGAATCTCTTCCAAAGATGTGCTTTCTGCCCTATCTGGGTTCACCTCTAGGAAGGTATGCAGTCCTGATGGTGTTCCTCCTCTTGTTCTCAAGAACTATGCTTCTGTGCTGACACCATGCCAAGGTAAACTCTTTTGTCTTTGTCTTTCATCTAGTATTTTCCTTCCTGCTAGAAGTTTGCTTTCATTCAACCTGTCCCAAAGAAGGGTGACAGCTCTCAACCCTTTAACTATCATCCAGTTGCTTTGGTTTCTTGCCTTTCTAATGTTTTTTAACCCATCCTTAATAGGAAGATTCTTACACATCTCTCTTCTCACAATCTTCTTTCTGATTGTCACATTGTCAGTATGGTTTCCACAAGGGATGCCCTACTGGTGATCTTGCATATCTCTCTGACTCTTGGTCATCTTCCTTTCAGGATTTTGGTGAAACCTTTGCTATTGTGCTAGACATACCAAAAGCTTTTGATAGAGTCTGGCACAAATCTTTAATCTCCAAACTGACCTCCTTCAGTTTCTATCCTTCTTTCTGTGCATTCATCTCTGATTTCCTTTCTGGCTTATCTATAGCTGCAGTTGTAGATGGCCATTGTTCTTCTAAAGCTACTAACAGTGGTGTTCCTCAGGGTTCTGCCCGGTCACCCACTCTTTTTCTTTTATTTATATATTAATTCACACTTCCTGAACTATCGACTCCTATCCCAATGATTCCACTCTTCATTTCTCCACCAGCTTCTCAAAGTTTCCCTCTCAACAGTCACTTCATGATTCATGTAGGATGGCTATGGTACAGCAGACTTCTGATCTTTCTGCTATTTCTGATGGGCAGAGAAAACCTTGTGGCTTTCAATGCCTCAAAAACAGTTCCTTCATCTGTCTACTTGTCATAACTCTCCCCTTACCTTCAACAATACACAACTCAATCCTTCCTCTTCTCTTAACATTTTTGGCATTTCCTTTTCTCATGATTTTTTCCTGGAAAGATTATGTATATTCTCTTTCCAAAAGCTTCTAAGAGGTTAGGTGTGTTGTACTGGCTTTGCAGTTTCTTTACACCCACTCAGTTGCTGTCTCAGTAGAGGGGTCCTATCCACCCTTGTGTGGAGTATGCTTCTCATGTGTAGGGTGGCTCAACCCACACAGCTCTCCTGTTACTGACTGTCTTCAATCCCTCTCTCTTCACTGCACTGTTGCCTCTCTCTCTCCTTGCTATCACTCTTATAACAGACATTGCTCTTCTGAACACTCTAACTGCATGCCTCCTCCTTTAAGGAAAGCATGCAGTACCAGACTTTTGACACATCCTCATTCCTTTTCAGTTCAACTCTCTAACACAAGGGTTAATCATTATTTTCAATCTTTCATCTACTCAACCAGTCAACTCTGGAACAATTTTTCTCAATCCATCTTTCCTCCTGTCTATGACCTCCATCTTTCAAATGCAGTGTATCCAGACATCTTGAAAACCCTGGTCCTTGATTTTGGCTCTCCTCTTCTATGGAAGGGATGTTTTTTCAGGCATTTGTCTTTGTCCCTTCCTTCCTGTATTGAAAAAAAAATGAATCATGAGAAAATATGTTATGAGCAAGAATCAGGTCCCTGCATCAAAAGTCAAATAGAGGTCCATGCCATAGCTTTTAAATCACACCATAAATTGATGAAACTTCATACACATATGGTGTGTGTCACAAGCAAGAAATGGGTTCTTGCACCAAAGGTCAAGGTCGCAAATATAGGAGAGGACATTGATGTCATTCCAACATAATTCTATTTGACTGTTTTCAGTCCCAAGGTCAAGCATTGTGCCCACCCCATTGAGAAAAAGAAACGAGTTCTTAAGTAGTGTATGTATGAATATGTTTTATCATTTAGATAAAATTTCAGCAGGGTTATTTGAAAGACGTTTTAGTTTACAGAAATTTGTGGTTTTTCTTAAAACACACTTATTTTTTCTTAAAGATCTTAGAACACTGTGTGTGTAAGCATAGTAAGACATAGGTTAGGCCTACAAGACATAGGTGTCTTGTAGGTACACTTGAAACATCATAATCTCATGTTGCTGTTATACTGTTTTAGTGTAGGGTTTTAAGCTCACCATTCTTGTAGTATACTAGATGTTCATGTAAATTAAAAAATGCATTTTATATTTTAATTTGAATATAATTTAAGTTTGTTAATCATATGATTAAATCTTGCGAATTTATAATTTAGTACCAGCAACTAGCCTACACCATGTTACAGCTTTAGTTTTATTCAGGATTTAACATTTTAGGAGCCTCACTGTGAAAATGTCACAGACAATTCAAATCAAATGCACTTTTTCAATGAAAAGATGAAAATAAAGGAAGAGGAAATTGACTGCAATGAAATTGTTCAAAATCATAAAGAAAGCATTTCTGAAACTGAAAAGGTTAGTTTGTGTTCTTTATTTACCTGATGTAAACAAAGTTAAGAATGGGAAGTTAATTTCCAATTCTCATTCAGTTTAATGTGAAAAACTTAATTGTTAAGTAGTTATTGGCTGAAAATATACACTATATTTTTACAAAATTTAAGTAAAAACTACACTGGAAGCAAATATTTTCACAGCAGAGGTGAGCATTATATGTGATAACATATTTAAATGTTATGAATGTAATTATGCAGTCAAAGTATCATTTGTGAAGGGTTAAATATTGACATTTGTGTTGTACTTGCAGCCTGTATAACATAAAAAAAATGGCACATCTTTATCACTTTATATAGAGTATTTATAACCCTTTCACTCACAAATTATGACATAGGGTAAAAAAGAAATTTGTCTTCATGTGTGGTTATATAAGAATCAATATGGTTTATTTTTCAGATATACAATTGTCTACCCAGTGAGTGAAAGGGATAAAGTCCCTATCTATTTCAGTGAAAATGCAGCAAAAAGGGTAAAATTCAATACCAATATAATGGAAGGCATACATTTAATGAATACTTAAGCATATGATTCTACATGAGCACCATCAGTATCTCTACAGAGTTCAACTCTGTCAGCAACATTGTGGAACACATTTGGGAGCATGACAGGGGTTATTTTTGTAACTGCTGTTACGATACGAGCATGTAAATCTTGCAGATCTGTTTGATAGATATTTGATTTGATAAAGCCCCATGTAAAGAAATCCAAGGGCGTTAGGTCAGGAGATTGAGCCACCCAGGGCTTGTTACCTCAATGTCCATCCACTGATTTGGAAATTGTTCATTTAGGTACTCTCAAACGATGTTTGCATAATCTACAGATCTACAGAAGCTAAGGCTAATAAAGACCCTAAGATCCACTCTAAGGATAGCCCAAGAGAAAGAAGAGAATAGGGAGTTAAAAGAAGAGAATAAGGGGTGAAGTAAGTAGCAAAACCTATCATTCGTGGGTTAACATTCATTCAGAAAAAGAGAGATATTCACCATCATCATCCACCAGCCACTGCCGACAAGTTGGAAAAATAGTCAAAGAGAATAGGAAAGGGGTGAAAGATGAAAAGTAGTAAAATAAGAACGCTTACAAACCATGCAAACACAGTCCTATCTCAAACACTGTCATACCATGCAAACTACAGACATGCAAGTAAAGAGTGGATAAGAAAAAAAAAAGTATGAAGAGTATAACAAAAAGCGAGTTAGTTTACACTACGAGCTACATCTAAGTTCGTGTTAGTCTGTTTTTTTTTTTTAATTTTATTGCTGGCATATCACACGCTGGCATTAATCAGCAGACTCATCCTCGACCATTACCCCCAGATCCCTAAGATCCACTCTAAGAGTAGCCTGAGAGAAAGAAGAGAATAGGAAGTTAAAAGAAGAGAATAAGGGGTGAAGTAAGTAGCAAAACCTATCATTCGTGGGTTAACATTCATTTAGAAAAAGAGAGAGATTCACCATCATCATCCGCCAGCCACTGCCGACAAGTCGGAAAAATAGTTGAAGAGAATAGGAAAGGGGTGAAAGATGAAAAGTAGTAAAGTAAGAACGCTTACAAACCATGCAAACACAGTCCTATCTCAAACACTGTCATACCATGCAAACTACAGACATGTAAGTAAAGAGTGGATAAGAAAAAAAAAAAGTATGACGAGTATAACAAAAAGTGGGTTAGTTTACACTACGAGCTACATCTAAGTTCATGTTAGTCTAAATTTTTTTTTTTATACAATTTTATTGCTGGCATATCACATGCTGGCATGTCACACAAGCAGACTCATCCTCGACCATTACCCCCAGAGCTCCTGTTGCTAATTGTTTTATTATTTTAAAAAAGTTAATACTTTTAAAATGCCTATCTAAACAGTTTTTAAACATATTAACACCGGTAGAGTTCACGATGGACGTGGGAAGATTATTCCATTTATCAATTACTTTAAACGTAAAAAACGTTTTTAGCGATGTTAATAATGAAACATCTGCCATGTAATTTAAATCTGTTATTACGAGTATCGCTATTATCAAAAGTGAACAGTTTGTCAAAATTTACATTATCGATTTTATTAATGATTTTGAAAACTTCAATAAGCTCTCCCCTTAATCTCCTAGTTTCGAGTGAATGCAAGTCTAACTCCTTAATCCAATCTTTGTAAGACTTGTTGTGTAATGACCGAATTAGTTTTGTGGCATGACGCTGAACCCTTTCCAACCTATCAATATCCTCACACAAATATGGGCACCAAAACTGAATGGCATATTCTAAATGAGGCCTGACTAGGGACTTGTAAAGGGGCAATATTATAATAATTGATTTAAATTTGAAATTATGAGCTATGAAGCCTAACATCCTATTAGCTTTTGCACAAGACTCAAGGCACTGGTTCCTAACTTTAAAATCTTTAGATACATGTATGCCTAAATCTACTTCCTCCTCAACGCTCGCTAACTGTCTATTGTCCATCGTGTACATGTAATTACTGTTACAAGAACCTATATGCAAAACTTTACATTTGTCTACGTTAAATTGCCTCTGCTATTTATCTGTTCACTCCATACTCCTATTTACATCATCTTTGAGCCTATTTCTATCATCCACGCTAACAACTTTACTGCCTATTTTAGTGTCATCCACGAATTTTGACACTTTATTGGTCAATCCTACATCTATGTCGTTAATGTAGATTACGAATAGCAATGGGCCTAACACTGAACCCTGAGTGACACCGCTACCTACATCCAACCACCGCGATTCATTACCATTAACAACGACCCTCTGTTTCCTAGCACCAAGCCATTCCTCTAACCAGTTAGCTACCTGACCAAATATACCATGCACTTTAATCTTTGCAATTAATCTTCTATGCGAAACTGTATCAGATGCTTTTTTAAAGTCAAAATAAACAACGTCAGCCACTCTCTGCCTATCGTATTCGCGCACTATTTCGTTATAAAACTAACAAATTAGTTAAACAAGATTTATGGTGTCGAAACCCATGCTGAGTACTATTAATCAAATCGCGACTTTCTAAGTGATTGACGATACGATCCCTAACTACAGATTCCAAAAGTTTACCGACAATTGACGTTAAGCTAATAGGCCTATAACAGTGGTTCCCAAACTTGGAGTCATTACTCTATTTTCACATGGATACCTTCATAATGATCCCCACTCTACCTATACCCCACGTAAAGCCAGTCCCAGTGTTGCTCTGTTGTTTATTAATGCACTTTCTGTACTTTAGAATACTTGCAGAGTAAAAGCCAAATTACCACAATGGGGTAATTTACCCATAGTTTAGGAACCACTGGCCTATAATTGCTAGCTACTATGTGGTTGCCTTTTTAAGAATGGGCATAACATTAGCTAATTTGAAGTCTTCAGGAATAATCCCCTCTTCCAGTGACTTATTAAAAATTTTTGTTAAGGGGCCTACAATAACATCTTTCAAATGTTGAGGATAAATCGTGTCAGGGCCTGGAGCATTGCTCACTTTTAGCTTATCGATATAATGCGCAATCTCACCCTCGTAAACAGTTATATCATTCAAAATAGTCTCGCTACTATTGCCAACATCAGGGATATTATTTACATCTTCTACAGTAAAAACTGTCGCAAAAAAGTTGTTGAAAATACCCACCATTGTCTATACACTCGTTTATGAACTCGCCTATTTCCCTAGTCCACCACTTGGGCCTACGAGGAATAAACTCACTTTCGATATTCAAAAAACTTTCTTTAAACACCTCCCAATGAAAATTTGCATCATTACCCATAAATAAATTATCCTAGTCCACTACTCTCATCCTGTCTGCAAAACTATCAAAATTAGCCCTACAAAAATTGGGGACTAAAATTACTATCGGTACTTGTGGGTTATCTGTCACCACTTTTTAATTTAATTTTCCAACTTTTTCACAAATACAGATGTGTGTTATCTTGTTGCCATTTTTACAAAAATATACTATTTTTTTCTTAAATTATTTTTATTTCTCAAAATAACAAACATTAATCATATTATTCGGGTGGCATGAACGCGGTGATGGCCTCCAGGATGCCGTCGAATGGGTCAACACTAGCGGGTAGCTTGCTCCTCCACATGAACTCGGCCAGGTAGGTCTTAAGATGGTGTCGGGCCATTCCTCAGTGATGCTTGTTCCTCCACTTTGCTGATCCCCACAAGCGTTCGATATTTTGAGTGTGGACTCCGGTATCTGCATCAACGAAATTGTATCGATGATTAACCTTGAAATGTTGGAAGCCAGCCTCCTGGAGGTCGGTGGTCTTATATCCTCGCCAGCTGTCGGAGTAGATAATGGAACCTTCGGCGATGTTTTCCACAATGGCAGCCAAGAGAGTTGCAGCAGAGCGGTTGGGAACTTGAATGATGAAGCAGTCGTTTGTTTCACGGCAAATTCCTCCAAACATCCATTGTTGTGGTAAAATGCGTCCGGCATTGTTTTTACGCCTCGTGAACAGGCTCTCATCGATCTCAACCACTATTCCTTCGCCGCCGATCTTGGTTTGCTCTAGGTTGGCTAACCTAACCTAACCTAACCTAACTAAAAAATAAATGACCCACAAGTAAAAAGTGGAAACAGATAACCAATAGGTATATTAAAAAGCGGCGACAGATAACCCACAAGTACCTTACTATCCTTACTGTTTTCTATCAATAGCTTAAACCTAATAATTTGGTGATCACTACATCCCAAACTCCCACATACTTCTAAACCTTCGACTATATTTTCATCATTCGTCATCACCACATCTAAGATATTGTCACCACGTTGGTTCAGTAACCATGTCGTAAAAAAATGATCTTCCATGAACTCAATCAGTCTCAAACCCTCATCATTACCAGTAAAAGTCTTGTAATTAACGTTAGGGCAGTTAAAATCTCCGACAATTATACTATCTCGATTATTAATAAAGTTAATAAGAAGGGAGTAAAATCTAGTATCGGTATCGAGGGGTTGAACGGGAGGTCTATAAACAAAATTAAAGCTAACACTATGCGCCGTAACTTCAACGCATATCACATTAATTGCTGCCAGAAAATCTATCTTAACCTTGATAGCCCTAAGTGGATTACGAATGTACAACAAAATGCCGCAACCAATCTTATGTAACCTATCATTAGTAAAAAGTTTAAAACCTGCTATATCAAGTTCCCCCAACAAGTCCTGAGTCATGGTATTTAACCACGTTTCGGTTATAGCAACTATATCGTAGTTCCTGGAATAAATTATCGCCTTAAATTCATTCAATTTATTTCTAATACTACGCGCGTTACAGTAAAAGACGTTGAAATTATTTTTTACCATGGATCGGCACTTTAAACTATTTTTCACATCGGGTTGGCGTTTCCCAGACCCACAACTTTTAAAGAAGGCATAATAATATACAGCTTTTGAACATTCTCATCGACTAACCTACCTAGCCTAGCATTCCCTATTTCATTGAAATGCACCCCCATCTTTTTTAAAAAGGCTAGGATCACTAAATTCTGACCACAGCTTTACGAAGGGTACATTTTCCAGAACACAAATCTCTTCTAGTTTAGTGTTAAAAAATATTGTTTTTGACGTAAATTTAAGACTCAAACCATGCCTAGAATTAAAGACCTATCTGACCTTGCCTTCAGTGACCTTATTAACCCCCTATCTCTCCAAAAAGTCAGGCACTCTTGTATTGGGCCTATACGAGTCATTGCCCCCTACCATCATTACCAACATCGAGTGACAGGAGGCAACTTCAATCCTATCTACTTCATCTCTAATCCTGTCAACCCTGGCCCCTGGTAGACAGACCCTCCTCCTCTTGGTTGGATTCTGTTCAATGAACTCCTTATCCATATGACGCACTAAGGAGTCCCTAATTACACTGGTCAACAAAGATTTTTCATCAGAGTAAAATTTGTGGTGGCTGGATAGCACTTTTCACGCTCATTCCAAAACTGCATTCAGATTTTTTCTAGCACGTATAGTTTTCAAGATGAAGGCATATATATAACTACACAGATTTAACCATTTTAAATAGGCAAAATACTAATATTTCAACATTTGATTGTCTTTATTTTATTGTGTTTTTTTAGTTTATTAATCTTATTTATTTCAATTATCTTAAGTATACATCTTATGTATTTCAGGTGTGAGCTTTTACGTCTAGCAGCATTGTGATTCAGGCAACAACGCCGTGCTTTGTGTGTCAAAAGATCAGTCCAGTCCAAGAACTTGTTGTGTCAAGTTGGTGTACATTTTTTTTAAATTTATAGTTTGCTCAGGTCAGTCAACATGCCTCGACAATGTAAGAATGACCCCGACAAGTTCTGTTTCGTATGCGGCCAGTTGACAACTAAAACACAGCGACGAAGTATTACAACCGACATTAAGAAAATATACAAGCTATACTTTGGTTGCCATCTAGGTGACCAAGATAAACCATGGGCGCCACATCAAATCTGTTCTGGCTGTTCAAATGGATTACGTGATTGGCTTAACAAAAAGAAAGCTTCAATGCCATTTACCATACCCATGATATGGAGGGAGCCGAGAGATCATCATGAAGACTGTTATTTTGTAGTGTGAACTTAATGGGGTTTTCTGCCAAGAACAAACACCAGATTGTATATCCAAACTTGGATTCAGCACGTAGACCAGTAAAACATGATGAAACATTGCCCATTCCAATTCTCCCAAGTGATAGGCTAGATTCTATCATAGATGACATGGAAAGTGATGAAGGTGCAACTGGCGTTTCCGGACCATCTACAGAACCAGAGTACACTTTTGAAATTAGACATTTAGAGCCTAAAAAGTTAACCCAAGGACAGTTGAATGATCTTGTTAGAGACTTATCGCTCTCTAAAGAGAAATCAGAGCTTCTCGCCTCAAGACTAAGGGAGAACAATTTACTTGAGAACAATGTTCGTATTAGTTACTACTGAAAGCGGAATTTTGAATTAACAGCATTCTTTTCAGTAGACTGTCCTCTCTGTTATTGCCATGACATCAATGGACTATTTACAGCCATATCTCAGACGTATGTGGCATCTGAGTGGCGCCTCTTTATTGATTCGTCGCAGAGAAGCCTGAAAGCAGTTCTTTTGCATAATGGTAATATAATGCCATCCATCCCCATTGCCCATTCCGTCCATCTAAAAGAGACATATGACAATATGGATATACTACTTAAGGCAATCAAATACGACAGTCATCAATGGAATGTTTGTGGAGATCTAAAAGTTATAGGAATGCTTATGGGTATGCAGTCAGGATTCACAAAATTTTGTTGTTTCCTTTGCCTGTGGGACAGTCGCGCCACTATAGAACATTACACCAAAAGTGACTGGCCACTTAGGTATACATATGTCCCAGGGATAAGCAATGTCCAGTCTGTCCCTTTAGTGGATCCCCAAAAGATCTATCTGCCACCTCTTCACATTAAACTTGGTTTAATGAAGAATTTTGTTAAAGCAATGGGTAAAGTCAATTCTGAAGGGTTCCAATACCTTTCAAGGAAATTTCCGAAGGTTACTGCAGCAAAATTGAAGGAAGGAATTTTTGTTGGGCCAAAATAAGGGAGGTTTTGAATGACACTGAATTTGAAAAAGTCCTAAGTCCGCTGGAATTGAAGGCTTGGCTGGCGTTCAAATGGATATGTGAAAACTTTCTTGGAAGCAACAAGTCACCTGCGTATAAGGATGGAGTCAAGAACCTCCTTCATGCCTTCAAAGAAATGAAGTGTCGAATGTCGTTAAAAATTCACTTCCTGCATTCCCACTTAGATTTCTTTCCTGAAAACCTTGGTGCAGTGAGTGACAAGCAAGGAGAGCGCTTCCATCAAGATATTCAGATGATGGAGAAGCACTACCAAGGATATTGGAATGAAAGCATGATGGCGGACCATTGTTGGATGCTGTATCGTGACAATCCAGGCCAAATTTACAAAAGGAAATCACACTCACAGTGCTTTTAATAAAATAATGTATATATTCTTTATTTATAAGTACATTGAATAAGGTATATGATGTATTTGTTGTTTAGCATTCCTAAGTGTGATCTATACCTCCATAAATTTTCTTATAGCAATATCAAAAACTTAAAAATATCAAAACCAGTGTATCTATATAACTGTACGTGCTAGAAAAAAGAAATAACCAGATTCGGAATCAGCGCGAAAAATGCATTAAGAAAAGTGTGATCATGTTTGTGATGAGGAAAAAAAGTTTCATTTTGTTGGCCAGTGTTATCAGGTCATCCCATAAGTAATGTCATTTTTTATGATAGATTAAGTTTAAACTAGTCCTACTTGGTTTAAGCATAAATTTTCCAAAGGTTATATCTAAGAGGAGATCTATCGTGTTTCGCTACATACTTTACAGACTTTGACCAGTGAAGATGTGTGTTTTGCTTTATGTGAACCCCTCATAAACATGGTGCTATCAGAAAAGCATATCAGGCATATAATGCTTTATGAGTTCAAAAAAGGGAATAGTGCTACTGAAGCAACGCAAAACATTCAGGACATTTATGGCAATGATATTCTGCATGTGAGGAAATGTCAAAGATGGTTTCAAAAGTTTAGGAATGGTGACTGCTGTTTGACAGATGCAGCACGCTCTGGACATCCTGCTGAGTTTGATGATGACCTGCTGTTAGCCGCACTTGAAAAACGCTGTTCAACAACTGTCAAAGAATTGGCCCAGAAACTCAATTCATCCCCATCCACCATCCATCCCCATCCACCATCCATCGACATTTGCAACAACTCAGGAAAGTGCCTAAGTTAGGAAAATGGGTGCCACATGAATTGTCGATTGACAATCTGAGGGTGCAGGTAAACAGCACAGCTCTTCATTCCTGTGAACTCCAAGATCCATTTTTGCACTGTTTAGTGACTGGTGATGAAAAGTGGATACTGTACCAGAATGTTAAGTGCCGTCGACAGTGGGTTTGTGCCAGAGAACCAGTGACACCACAGCCAAAACCAAATCTTCACCCTCGGAAGGTGTTGCTTAGTGTTTGGTGGGATAAAGGTGGTGTAATACACTTTGAAACCTTACCACACAACCAAACAATCACCGCTCAAGTCTACTGTCAACAACTGGATCAATTGAACACTGCACTAAAAGAAGAGAGACCTTCTTTGGTTAATCAGAAAGGAATCGTGTTCCACCATGACAACGCACATCCTCATACTGCTCAGATCACTTCTACAAAAAATGAGGAGCTTGGGTGGAAAAACTTCCACATCCTCCATATTCTCCAGACCTTGTGCCTTCAGATTATCATCTCTTCAGGAGTCTGCAAAACTGTCTTGATGATAAAAGTATACTTCTTTAGATGACCTGCACACCAGTCTTTGTAAATTTTTTGCCTCAAAACTGCCTGAATTTTATAAACATGGCATTGAAAAGCTTGTAGGATGTTGGCAGTGTCATTGATTCCGATGGAAAATATATACTAGATTAAAAAGTTTCAGTTGAGTTTTTTTTTGTCCTTCAAATTCTGATCTAAAAAATGACTACTTATGGGATGACCTGATAAAATAGTTTCCCCCTCATTCACAACCTTATCCAACTAGGTGAAAGGGTTCGAAACCTCGATTGGGGGGGGGGGGGGATTCCTATCACCTAATGTACGTGGCCTAGCTCCAACCTTAACTTCTATAAATCCTTCCCATCTACTAATCTCAGACCAACCTTAACCCCTTCCTCAACTCTGTCTAATCTTCCCGATTGGCTACCTATACTAGAAACTATGTTCCTCACCTCACCCTTCAAGTTACTAACATCTTCAATGTCTTCTTCCTTCATCAACTGTAACCCTACCCCTGTCCTCATCAAGCGTTGCAAGTCTTTCCATCACCTCGCGCACACTACATTTTATATCAACTATCTCTTCCCTTAAATCACAAAAGAAACTCGATCTCTCGGTAATTGCCATTGGACCGCTGTTGTAATCCTTAAAATCTGTATACCACCGATTAACCCCACACTACCTAGCACATGATGCTTTCTGCGATGGCATTGTGCGAGTTAAAGTAGTTAACATTTATAACCATCACAAGTTTAAGTTAAATTAAGCCAGCACGGAGTGAAAACTTCTAAATTGCCCAAAACCACTAATATTCAGTTACTTAACTATAACAATGTGAATATAAACTGCAAGTATATAAAATTCATAACTTTCCAAAAGTAAATTAATCAACAATATCCAAAAGTAGAAACAATATCAGAGAGCCCAGGGAATGCATCCACTCAGTAAGGAGTCTGGCTGACGAAATGACAAGGTGTTCATGTTCCATCTTGTTGAAAGATGATGGTGTTTAAAATGCCATCTGAATGAAGCTGGGACATTTACGTGCTTGTATCGTAACAACAGTTACAAAAATAACCCCTGTCATGCTCCAAAATGTGTTCCGCAGTGCTGCTGACAGATTCGAACTCTTCAGATACTGATGGTGCTCATGTAGAATCATATGCTTAAGTATTTATTAAATGTTTGCCTTCTTTTATATTGTTATTGAATTTTACCCTTTTTGCTACATTTTCACTGAAATAGATAGGGACTTTATAAACACCCTGTACAACACAGTACATTTTCTCATTTAATTTTCAGGATTATTTTCTCTAAGGAATTATATTATTATATATGGGGTCGCGCGTCTTAAGGTACCTAAGTGCCACCACAGGCGAAAACATGTTTTTTATGGATATCACTATTTTCACCCTTCCTCTATCGCATGGTTTAGGTTATAATGACCTTACAACACTAGAAGTATGGTTGAAAACCTTATGAAGCGAACTACTTTTTTCACCTCTATCGCCAGCCAAAAGTTCACCCAAAGTTTGGTATAATAAGAAAATCAAAAAATTAAAAAATATATATATATAAAATATGAAAATCTATTCCAAAACCTCATCAACATCTTCATTAGCATACTTAGACCTCTAATTTAGCCAAAAATGAACGTCCTAGCTCAATTAATAACAGAGATACTATTGCGAGAATATTGCTGAACTTTGGAGGCGATTTCTGGCAAATTTTAATTTCGGTGCTTAGGTACCTTAAGACCCGGGACCCCTCATATAATGTAATGTTAATTGCAATGCGTTTACTCTATTTTGTTTCTACTTTTAGTTCCAAGACCATGACATTAGGAATGATGAAGACTTCTGCATGAGAGAAAGCCATTACTTTACTGGAATTCTTCGGCATAATGTTGAAATAAAAGAATTCAGATGTACAGTTTGTGGAAATGAATTTGATAAGAAGAACAACTTGAATGATCATTTACTGACACACTCTGAAAAAGAATTTAAATGTTCAGTTTGTAATTTCATAACAAATCGAAAAATATATTTGAAAAGACATGAATTAAAACACTCGGCAACCAAAAGCTTAAAATGTTTAAAATGTAATTATGAAACAAACCGGAAAGACAAATTAAAACTTCATGAAATGATTCATTCTAATATAAAAAGATTTAAGTGTAATTCATGTGATTATATGACAAACAGAAGGTGTTATTTAAAGTATCATGAACTTAACCATTTAGAAACAAAGATGTTCAAATGCACTAAATGTGATTATGCAACAAACATCAGGAGAGGGTTGAGAGATCATGAACTTACTCACATTGAAGCAAAAAAGTTCAAGTGTTCAACATGTAATTATGAAACAAACTGGAAAAACAAATTGAAACTACACAAAATGAAACATTCTGATACATACAGATTTCAGTGTGATAAATGTGATTATAAAACTAATTTAAAATGTTATTTGAAAGTTCATGAATTAAATCATTTAGAAACAAAGATATTTAAATGCTCAAAATGTGAGTATGGAACTAATTATAAAGCTCACTTAAGAGATCATGAACTAAATCACTTGGAAACAAAAATGTTTAAATGTGAAAAATGTGATTATGAAACTAATATAAAAAAATGCCTCAGAGTTCATGAACTTACTCATTTAGGAACAAAGTTACTGAAGTGTTCAGTATGTGATTATAGAACAAACAGAAAATCTGATTTGAAAGAACATGAATTAAATCACATAGATATTAAAGAACTGAAGTGCTCAGAATGTAGTTACAAAACCAATAGCAGATCATGTTTAAGGAGTCATGTGTTAAGTCACTTAACAATAAAAAGATTTAAATGTACCAAATGTAAATATGCTACTAACAGAAGGCAGCATTTGAAAAGACATGAACTTACTCATCCCATAGTACAGATACCCATACTTGGGAATACATAATTTACCTTGTCATATATTGGTATTTTCTTTCATGAATCATAATTGTGAAGTATATATTTCTTCATAACATTTAACTATTACACTTAAAAACTGTAATGTCAAAATTGTGAATGGACTAAATTTTATATTAACAACTTAGCTCCTTTTATAAACTATGTACAGAGGGTTGATAAAATATATATATATATATTATATATATATATATATATAACGTAAAGAACGACGCTTGTATAGGAGATATTCCGCGCAAGACGAGAAAGAGAAAACAACAAATGAAAAAATGAAGTACCACCTGGGAATCGAACCCGGGATCTTCCGATTGCCGGTCAGACGCGATAACCACTACACCATGGACTTCACTCCTCCAAATGCCGTAATTCCTCTACATACTCGCAGAAACCAATGCCCCAAGGGGGCACCTCCCGCATGCCGTAACATTATATACATTCAACTGCAAAGAACACGCAGTATAAATAACGTAAAGAACGACGCTTGTATAGGAGATATTCCGCGCAAGACGAGAAAGAGAAAACAACAAATGAAAAAATGAAGTACCACCTGGGAATCGAACCCGGGATCTTCCGATTGCCGGTCAGACGCGATAACCACTACACCATGGACTTCACTCCTCCAAATGCCGTAATTCCTCTACATACTCGCAGAAACCAATGCCCCAAGGGGGCACCTCCCGCATGCCGTAACATTATATACATTCAACTGCAAAGAACACGCAGTATAAATAACGTAAAGAACGACGCTTGTATAGGAGATATTCCGCGCAAGACGAGAAAGAGAAAACAACAAATGAAAAAATGAAGTACCACCTGGGAATCGAACCCGGGATCTTCCGATTGCCGGTCAGACGCGATAACCACTACACCATGGACTTCACTCCTCCAAATGCCGTAATTCCTCTACATACTCGCAGAAACCAATGCCCCAAGGGGGCACCCCGCATGCCGTAACATTATATACATTCAACTGCAAGAACACGCAGTATAAATAACGTAAAGAACGACGCTTGTATAGGAGATATTCCGCGCAAGACGAGAAAGAGAAAACAACAAATGAAAAAATGAAGTACCACCTGGGATCGAACCCGGGATCTTCCGATTGCCGGTCAGACGCGATAACCACTACACCATGGACTTCACTCCTCCAAATGCCGTAATTCCTCTAATACTCGCAGAAACCAATGCCCCAAGGGGCACCTCCCGCATGCCGTAACATTATATACATTCAACTGCAAAGAACACGCAGTATAAATAACGTAAAGAACGACGCTTGTATAGGAGATATTCCGCAGTTGAATGTATATAATGTTACGGCATGCGGGAGGTGCCCCCTTGGGGCATTGGTTTCTGCGAGTATGTAGAGGAATTACGGCATTTGGAGGAGTGAAGTCCATGGTGTAGTGGTTATCGCGTCTGACCGGCAATCGGAAGATCCCGGGTTCGATTCCCAGGTGGTACTTCATTTTTTCATTTGTTTTTTCTCTTTCTCGTCTTGCGCGGAATATCTCCTATACAAGCGTCGTTCTTTACGTTATTTATACTGCGTGTTCTTTGCAGTTGAATGTATATAATGTTACGGCATGCGGGAGGTGCCCCCTTGGGCATTGGTTTCTGCGAGTATGTAGAGGAATTACGGCATTTGGAGGAGTGAAGTCCATGGTGTAGTGGTTATCGCGTCTGACCGGCAATCGGAAGATCCCGGGTTCGATTCCCAGGTGGTACTTCATTTTTTCATTTGTTGTTTTCTCTTTCTCGTCTTGCGCGGAATATCTCCTATACAAGCGTCGTTCTTTACGTTATTTATACTGCGTGTTCTTTGCAGTTGAATGTATATAATGTTACGGCATGCGGGAGGTGCCCCCTTGGGGCATTGGTTTCTGCGAGTATGTAGAGGAATTACGGCATTTGGAGGAGTGAAGTCCATGGTGTAGTGGTTATCGCGTCTGACCGGCAATCGGAAGATCCCGGGTTCGATTCCCAGGTGGTACTTCATTTTTTCATTTGTTGTTTTCTCTTTCTCGTCTTGCGCGGAATATCTCCTATACAAGCGTCGTTCTTTACGTTATTATACTGCGTGTTCTTTGCAGTTGAATGTATATATGTTACGGCATGCGGGAGGTGCCCCCTTGGGGCATTGGTTTCTGCGAGTATGTAGAGGAATTACGGCATTTGGAGGAGTGAAGTCATGGTGTAGTGGTTATCGCGTCTGACCGGCAATCGGAAGATCCCGGGTTCGATTCCCAGGTGGTACTTCATTTTTTCATTTGTTGTTTTCTCTTTCTCGTCTTGCGCGGAATATCTCCTATACAGCGTCGTTCTTTACGTTATTTATACTGCGTGTTCTTTGCAGTTGAATGTATATAATGTTACGGCATGCGGGAGGTGCCCCCTTGGGGCATTGGTTTCTGCGAGTATGTAGAGGAATTACGGCATTTGGAGGAGTGAAGTCCATGGTGTAGTGGTTTATCGCGTCTGACCGGCAATCGGAAGATCCCGGGTTCGATTCCCAGGTGGTACTTCATTTTTTCATTTGTTGTTTTCTCTTTCTCGTCTTGCGCGGAATATCTCCTATACAAGCGTCGTTCTTTACGTTATTTATACTGCGTGTTCTTTGCAGTTGAATGTATATAATGTTACGGCATGCGGGAGGTGCCCCCTTGGGGCATTGGTTTCTGCGAGTATGTAGAGGAATTACGGCATTTGGAGGAGTGAAGTCCATGGTGTAGTGGTTATCGCGTCTGACCGGCAATCGGAAGATCCCGGGTTCGATTCCCAGGTGGTACTTCATTTTTTCATTTGTTGTTTTCTCTTTCTCGTCTTGCGCGGAATATCTCCTATACAAGCGTCGTTCTTTACGTTATTTATACTGCGTGTTCTTTGCAGTTGAATGTATATAATGTTACGGCATGCGGGAGGTGCCCCCTTGGGGCATTGTTTCTGCGAGTATGTAGAGGAATTACGGCATTTGGAGGAGTGAAGTCCATGGTGTAGGGTATCGCGTCTGACCGGCAATCGGAAGATCCGGGTTCGATTCCCAGGTGGTACTTCATTTTTTCATTTGTTGTTTTCTCTTTCTCGTCTTGCGCGGAATATCTCCTATACAAGCGTCGTTCTTTACGTTATTTATACTGCGTGTTCTTTGCAGTTGAATGTATATAATTATATATATATATATATATATATATATATATATATATATATATATATATTAAATTTGACTAAATATATTTTTTTGAACTGGTAAAGTACAGAGTGTAAGCAGCAAAGTTCCATATGACATGAAAATCTTCTACCATTTGGTTTCCTATTGCATATCAAAATACGTTAAGAAAAGTTTCCTCTCAGAATTAGGTTCCAAACTGAGGACCGCACTGATACCAACTGGAAACTCAGTGGCTCTCTTTTTGAACCTATATCGTCAGTGTTAGGAACCCTTTATTACTTTTACTTACAAAAAGTCCAGTTAGGTTCCTCCACTCGGAACCTTATTGTTTACCTCTGGACAGTATATGTCCAATTTTATTTCCAATCAAAATGAGTAGTGCTCGGGTACCTGGTACCTCATCTATACTGTCTAGGGTGAAGTATAGAATATAGAATTAATACTTTTGAAGATGTTAAAATAAAATAAATGAGCAGGACTGTACTTGTAAAATCCCATCTAATAACACCAGTACACATTTGAAAACTTGTCGATCGATTTTTACAAACTAGTTGGTGATTCTATATAATTTGAGTGCGCTGATCTCAAAAATATAGTTAGTTTTTCCCTATCACGTATGGTTTTCTTACTACAGGGTGTCATAAATCCCCCATTTATCCCCAAATGTGAAACCATCTTATCGAGACCAACATTGGATTGCACATGCTAAACCATAAATTTTGTTGTTATAGACTACAGTAACGCTTACATAATAATGTAGGGTAAATATATATAACAACCAGTCCGTTCCCAGCAAAATACTCTCTCCCCTGCCATCGATGGGTGGTTAACATTTGGGGACAGATGAGGTATTACAACACCCCTTGTAGCACGAAATCTTTAGGTGATAGAGTAAAACCTAATTAAAGCAGAATTAAATAGCTCCTAGCTCTTGGACAAGCATATTGCTTGTTTATGAAAGAATAAAAAAATAACTGAAACAAAATATATTACCTTCTTTACTTGCAAACATTCAGGACTTATTCCAAAGACTTAAGACTACGAAGGTAGATCTGACTAATGACGACTAAACCGGTGCTTCTTTGATGTTTTCTTATGCTGTGCGTTAGGCTGATCTCGTTACAGACACCAGCAGTAATCCGCCATCATATTTGTATGCCATCTTCCTTGATATCTTCTTTCCATGGTTTTGATGTCTGGTGAAATCGTTCCCCTTGCTCCTCACTGACATCTCCGAGATTTTCGGAAAAACGGTCAAGATGCGAAAATAAGAAGTGAACTTTCAGGCTCATGTGCAGCCTAAGGCGCAAAACTTTTTAAGCATATTTCCACCATTCTTTCATAATTTTGGCTTTTGTAGTTTCCAAGAAGTTTTCAACAACATCTTTGAAACCAAGCCATGCTTCTTTTCTTTATTGGTCATTGTGTTCAGGAATGATCGTCTGTCAAACTTTCTAATCTGAGGAACCTATAAAAACACCTTCCTTTATTTCTCGTAGCTAATCTTGGATATTTTGAACAAATGTACTTCAAACACTCACCTTCTCTATTCAATGCTTTAACATACTGCTTCATCAAGCCTAACTTAATGTGCAA
Source organism: Bathynomus jamesi (assembly GCA_023014485.1). Classification (NCBI taxonomy): domain Eukaryota; kingdom Metazoa; phylum Arthropoda; class Malacostraca; order Isopoda; family Cirolanidae; genus Bathynomus; species Bathynomus jamesi. Next base: position 463,243 of record JAJOZX010001938.1, read on the forward strand.
GGTGGTAGGAGGATTTTATTTGGTTCAACTAGATGTCATGTAAAATGTTCTTGATCCTGGGGTAAGATTCTCTCTAGGAGGCCAAGTTTTCCTTCCAGTGCTGGTCACGTGCTCGACTATCCCATTCGCAGATGAAACATGGCATCTTAGTGTATCCTGATTGCTGCCCAAGTAACATGCAAAGGATTTTGAGATCCCCACACAATATCCATCTGTGATTTTGATACTGAATTTTTTCCAGAAGCAGTTTCATGTTATCATAGGTCTCTTTTAAATGAGTAGAATGGACCACTGGGATTGATGCATATTTGTTACCGTTGTGCAGTAACACTCCTTTTAGACTGGTTTTAGAGGAATCTATAAACAACCTCCAGTCACTGGTTTGGTATTCGATGCCTAGCTTGCACACTAATCCTGTGATGTCCTTGCAAAATACCAAGGGACCATCTTCTTCGAAAAAAGGCACGAAGTCTTTCTCACGATTTCTGTACCAAGCGAAGTATGTGTCAGATGCCAATAAATTGTTCTCCTGCAATCTAGACCCCAAAAGTTCTGCAGAGTCCTTAGTCAGACTCAAATCCCTGACTAAGTCATTTAGTTCAGCTTGGGTTAATGGTTTAGGAGGATCTCGGTCAGCTGTTGGCTGTTCATAAACATCATCATTGTCTGGATTTGGAGCTGAATCAGAATCTGAATTGTATTGATCCAGACTCTCGGGTGGGCGGGGAATAGGAACTTCTGGACCATGGGGGGGTACCGGACCTTATTGCAGATGGAAGACTTGGGTATTGAAGGCTCTCTTTATTCTTTGCATTATAACCTTTAACATTGCAAGAACAGAAGTAGCAGTCGTCGGTATGGTTTCTAGGCTCGCGCCATACCATAGGGATCCCAAATGGCAAACTTTTCTTTTTACCTTTGCTCCAATTCCTTAGTGCCGCAACACATGTAAGACAAACCTTGTGTGGAGCCCAACTTTTGTCTTGATCTCTTAATTTAATTCCAAAATAAGCATGATAAGCTCTCTTAATGAAGGTCGTTACATTTGTCCTTTGTTTTACAACAACATACCGACCACAAATATAACAAAATATGTCTGGACTATGGGTACATCCTCTAGAAGCCATTATTAACATTTTAAAGACGTAATGTTAGAATTATCTATCTGAAAAATATAAAAAACGAAATTAATTAAAGATAAAAAAGGTAAAAAATTACATTTTAGTTGAAAGTAAAGCTTTTAGAGTTGAGACTTTCGGTTGTGCTTTCTCAGATGTCCACGTATTATTCATTGGAGAGAAAGCACGTTCAGTCGAAGCATTAGTTCCTGGAAGACAGAGTATGAACTGAACTAATGCTGACATTCGTTGATGATTTACAGCTCTGGCCTTGAAATGAGTGAATACTTCCACCCAGCGCTGGTCTGTTGATAATTAAGATGCATTCCACTCTGCTGCTTGACAGTGCACAAAGTTGAGCCAGATCTCTGATTGTGGGTTTTCAAAATAATTTTTCAGTATCATTGGACACTTGCTTTGGCTCAGAAAGTATGATCTTAGACCAGGAAACAACCTTGTTTTACTATATCCCAGTAACTGTTTATATTCAATGTCCACAAAATCACAAAACTCTTTCAGCTCTTCTACTCAAACGGTATAGATGTAGAAATATGAATATATTTTTACAACCACTGTTTCCACATCAATTGGCAGACTGAACAGCATTATGTACAATATGTGCAAAACAACCAATCCCAGTCATTTAGCTTCCTGAAAATGTTACTCACTCCTTTTCTTGCAGCACCACCAAAATTACAGTGAGTGTTATCACCACAGAAAGCAACTAATTTTCTGCCCAGGTCATGCTCTTCAATAATATCAGTTAAATATTTCACCACAATATCTGACGTTTCTCCAGGCTGAGATTTAAAGTCAATAAGCTTCACTTGAGCACCTTCATATGGCTGAAAGAAGCGAATTAAAACAGGAAACAGCTTGATGTTTCCATGGTTGCTTGCATCAGTTAGCAATGTTATGCAATGAGCATCCTTTGTTTTTTTTAATTCCGTTTTCTGGCACATGAAAATTTTGGTTCAAAGCATGTTTTCAAATTTTTTGTTGCACAGTCAGTAGATCTGAACCTTTGATTTTCCCTGACTGTATGGTAAGCCCACAAACCCTCAGCAGCAGCTACTTCTAAATCCTTATTACTAGGCGTCACACTTTTAAAATAATCACTCACTATCTTACTAGATGAAGCACCGATATCAACCGATTTGTGTCTTTGAGCCAAGATGCTTAGTGATATCATTAATCCCACCATGTCCAATGCTGAAGTCACTTCTACATTTCTCACACTGTACATCACTTTCTGTTGTTGTTTTTGTAATAAATGGCTATTTAGACTGCAGATGTGCATTAAATGTACTTCCTTTTAGTTTTAAACATTTTGTGTTGTCAAATTAGGTATACGACCTTACGTACGATACAATTAATAACTTTCCTTATCCTTCAAACGAAAAAGTTTAACCTAGCTGCAAAAGAAAAAAAAAAGGATGCAGGGATAAAAATTAATTAAGGTTATTAATTAAGCAAACATAAAAACAAAACCGTTACACTACAACACAACTTTATACAGAGGCCGCTAATGAAACACTGAAACGCTAGTCGGGAAACACGGTACTGCCGCACGGCGACATGTATCGTACCAGTTCAGTTTGCAAGTTAGTATTTAGATTTGGAATTCGGAATGTGGCATAATTCTATTAATTTATAAAGGACATCTAATGTCTAATGTAACAGTAATTTTAATAAAGCGGGACATTTATGAAAATTTGCTCCAAATGCGGAACATTTTCGGGACATTTTGAGAAGAGGGACACATGCTATAAATTCGGGACTCTGGTCACCTTAAGTATTTGATTTTCGCCAAACATACGGTTACTCGTTGTTCCCGAATAATTAAATTTTGGTCTTCTCTGTCCAGAGAACTTTCTTCCTGCGTACTTTACGCGAACTTTTTTATGCGTTTTTCATAGAAGTTTTCTTCGTGCAACTCTTCTATGCAGGCCATTCTTTCTCAATGTACGATGTACAGTAGAAGGATGGACATTGATCTTGTAGTCTTAATCACTGCTTAACTTGTGAAAAAAAGAAGTGGTGGAATACTAGTGAGCTGAGGCATAGGTTGCGAAGCAGCCGACCGAACCCGAGCAGCGGGCAAGGCGTGCAGTAGCGCCGTGGCCCGTAGGGGAACGGAGTGCGGGGAAGTTGCAAGAGGTAGTACCCCCATCCTTCTGGGGGGGGGGGGGGGGTCACCCCCAAGAAAATTTTTATCGGTGCTTCTGAGATGTTATTTCTTGGCTCTTTTAATTTAACAGACTTCATCCAATGTTTTCATACATTTTGTATGTGTGAAATATATTTATTTTAGTTATTCACTTCACAATCCTCTTTATGATCAATTTCACAATTTAATAAAACTTAAGAACAAAAAAAATAACAGTACTTTACATAGAAACTGATAGAATCAATACTGAATCACACATTTCCAGTTTCATAATAGCCACAATTCTAGAAATATTTCAATTTAAAAAAGTATGCTCTGATCAGTGTGTTTACTCAGTCTAGAATGTCAGACATATACATTATACAGAGTGCCTAGGAAAATGCTTGGAATGATATACAGGGTGTTCATAAATGTTTACCCTGAAACCGGTTCTCATGTTTTAATGACGAATCTTACGTCCGTAGCTGTAGTAGCTGTTCAGTTAAGATGGCGTCTGTGACAGCGAAGGCACAATGTGTTGTGTGGCTTGCAGAAACAAAATCTCCTGTCAGTGTTCAGCGAAGGTTCAGAACAAAGTATGGAAAGAATCCACCTGATGTGAAGTTAATTAATTCGTGGATGAAAAAATTCTTGGAAACTGGAAACGTGGAAAAGGGAAAGAGCAGTGGTAGACCATCAGTTTCCGATGGGACGGTGGAAAACATTCAAACTAATCTCACACGGTCACCAAGGAAATCGGTGAGACAAGCTTCATGCCAACTAAAGATACCGAAGTCTACGGTGCACAAGGTGTTACACAAACGTTTGAAGTTACACGCCTACAAGGTAAATGTTGGAAAATGTGTGGCGTGAATGTGAATACCGTTTAGACATTTTACTTGCCACTAGGGGTGCACATGTGGAAGCTTATTAAGTTCATTAACTTTGTATCAAAACTTTGTATGTTTATCTACTTATGATTAAAACTGTGTTTGAATACGAGTGTTTATTTAAAAGTTAAAGCATGCTTTAATCAGGGTAATCATTTATGGACACCCTATACATGGAAGTACCTAAAGGTCTGTAATTATATCCATTCATGCAAGAACACTACACATTACAGAATTTTTTTCACACTAAACATTGTATAGCAGTAAACAAAGTACAGTAAATAAACTATCACAGTTACAACTTCTTATTGTTACTGAATACGTTGAAAGTTTTCACTTATGTAAAGTACATATGTGACTTAGTCACTACTTTTATTAAACAAAATAGGCTGTAATGTGTCTTTAATATTGTGAACAAACATAAAGGCCCACAGGGCATGCAGTTATGAACGTAAACCATAAATATTAGTAATATTGATAAGAGAAAACATACAATGTCACACACTTCAGGCAACTGGTAACATATTATTTTGTAACTTTTTTTGTGCTTAGGAGATCCCATACCGGCTCAAACTCCTTGGAGAACTATAGTGGCTGGCCAACTTTACTCTTTCTGTCATCTGCTGTATGGTGGCCTCCTGCTAACCATTTCTGCACATACCTAGTAAGTTCAAATTTTTGCAGAGGGGGTCCAACAATCTTACAGAATAAAATTGATGATAATGTTGGGATTGTTTAGCGTGCTCACGCTCCACTATTAGTCGGTAACTATTTCCAGTGAGACAATCAGTGCAAGAAATACTTCATATAAAAAGAAACGGCAGGCCAAATATAAGTGCCGGAACGCCGTTCCGGTGTGTTGCGGCACAAATTAACCACTAGTCTTAATGTTTGGCAAATATCACCTACAGTCACTCGTGGATTCGCAGCAGCCATTATTTCAATCTGTCTAGATCTGAGATTTTGCAAGGTCGTCCACACCTTGATAAAGTTTTGATTGTTCGAAAAAATTTTCATTTCTTTACACTTGTCGTAACCGTTGTAAATAAAATTCGAAGTAGTTCTACCTTTCTGTAATTCTTCCTACATTCGTCCCCAGCAATAACAGATCTCATAAGATTTGTAGACAGCTCTTTACCACGACGACCCATTGCTCGCTAATGGCATGTACAGTCATCCGTCTTCCATGAAGATTCGCAGAAAATTCTAGAATTCGGAATTGCCAACAGTCTCTAATAATTATAATTAAACAGCCAACTACTGATAAAAATTTTAAATTCTTCAAGCGTAAGTTGGACCTACAAAGTATTAAATAAATTTGTAAGTAAATGTCTGAAAGTTTTTCATTTTAACTTTTTCTTCAAATTCTTTGATTTTTCACTCTATATGCTGGAGTTGAACAAATTTTTTATTTGTGAAATTTTTCCAAAGGAACAGTAAACTTTTCATAACTTTCCTATGCATGGTACAAAAGAGAAGGACGAATATAAATGAAACATTCCTCTCTACGATTACGTGTGAACGCCACTCTTTTATGTAAACTTGATATTTTAAATAACTTTTTATTAAAAAAAAATATACGGGTACCATCTTAGTTTTTATCTAATTATTGATTTGTGTATAGTTAAACATTGCTGTATTTTACAATGAAGAATAAATATCCTTCGGTACAGGCGTGGATTCACTCAACAAGAGAGAGAAAGAGAGTAAGAGTGGAGCCTGAAGGGCACACAGGAAGAAACTGGGAGCGAGCAACGGCAAAGGCAGGGCAAACTAGGAGTAAATGTGAAAAGGAGAGAGGAATGCCGCAAGGGCAGAAGGGGGCAAGATCCCCCGTCATAAGATGGACAATGAACATGCGTGAGGCGAGTATGACCAATGCGCAGGTGCACTAGAGCGCACCAGAGTCGATCACGCTGACAGGAGGAAGGCCACTTACGAATCGTGGGCTTCAAGACCCTCAGGAAATTCTCGGACACATCCTCACACCGGCGCTGCCACTACCGAAGGAGTGTATCCCAGAAAACCCACGTGAAGTCCGACACCGAAAGAGGCTTGTTAGGGTCGAAAGGCAGGGAGAACACCTCCCTCGCCGCAGTGTCCGCGCGTTCGTTACCCGGAACACCGACGTGGGAAGGTACCCAACAAAAGGCGACTAACTTAGGGTGCGATGAAAGGAGGATAAGCCAGTCCTGGATCTGTCGCACCAGTGAGTGCGGGGAAGCGAGAGAGGACATTGCCTCAAGAGCGGTACGGGAGTCGGAATAAAGAAAAGATGTAAAGGGGAGCTGAAAAAGAAACCGAAGAGCCAAGAAAATATTCAAGAGTTCCGCCGTAAAGATGGAAGCCGCTCTTGGGAAGTGATAGTGATTTAATTACCGATGGGAAGGCTGTCGCGCAACCTTCTCCAAATGGTGATCGAGAGCCGTCAGTGAACACTGGGATAGAAATGATTGTCAAAGGGCGAAGGGGTGGAACCGTGACCGGTACAGTAGAGAGGAACGAGCAGATACGGAGGGGAGGAGGGGCCCAATGGAGGGTAGGTAGAGGGAGGAGAGGAAAGCACTTACACTTCTACCTTCGGAGAAGACAGGACGGGGGCCATTCGAAGACCCAACAGTCGAACCAAGTGGGGACGACGGTCAAAGCAGGTCGAAGGTGAAGGACCGAAGAGGGATTGGAAGACCGGGGTGAAAGAAAACTGCCGAACCCAAAAGAGGTATTTTAAGTCCTCTAAGGTACGGTAAACATCCAACGGGAGATGGGCACTTTCAGCATAAAGACTGACAATAGGAGAGGCCCGGAATGCGCAGGGCGGAGGCAGGGGCGGAGGAATAAGCCTGACAGCCATAATTCAACTTACTTTGAACCAGGGAGTGTTAGAGCCGCCAAAGGGTGTGGTGGTCAGTACCCCAATCGGTATGGCAAAGGAACTTGAGAAGGGTGCTAGTCTGAAGGCACGAAGCCTTCAGAGACTTCAGGTGGGGAATCAAGGAGACCCAAAAATCTAGTTTCGGGGATAACGGGTAGTGATCCATGAAGAGAGAGGGAAGGGACGGTAGTGCAGCTGTGGCGACAAAAATGCCGCACCACCGTTTTCGAAGGAGAAAACTGAAACCAGTGATCTGTAGCCCAACTGGTGGCTGAATCCAGGGCTCGCTGGAGACGTTCAAGACTAATCGGGAACCGGAGCAATAGATGGGAAGGTCGTCGATATAGAGGGTGGCTGTAATTCCCGAGTGCAGAGCCGTCACCACGTCATTGATCGCCAAAGCGATGATGATGATGCTCAGGACGCTGCCCAGGGAACTCCTCCCTCCTGCGAGTGTACTGAAGAGAAGGAAGTACTCACCTGAACACGAAAGGAGCGGGAAGACAAACAGTTTGAGATGAAGGAAGAGAGAAACTGTCGGAAACCCAACAGATAAAGTTTACGGCAGATTCACCACCCCCAGGTAGTCATACGCTTTCTCCAAGTCAAAAAATACTGCATAGAGGTGACGCCGCTCTGCAAATGACACACGGACTGCAGTCTCCAACTGAACCAAAATGTCAGTGGTGCTACAGTCCATGCGAAAACCGGTCTGTGTGGGAGAAAGTAAATTGTGGCGTTCGAGGTGCCACACCAGACGCCGATAAACCACCTTCTCTAGAAGTTTCGAGAGGCAGCTAGTGATGGCTGTTGGACGGTAGTTAACGGGAGATGTCAGGTCCTTACCGGGCTTAGGAAAGAGGAGCACCACTCTCTCCCTCCAACAGGAGAGGAAGGTGTCCACCCAAATCATTACACTGGGTAACAAAATTTGAAACATTTTCTGTTTATTGTGATTTTTCTGTCGTTTCTTAATGATTTCGGGGCGCTGATTCCAAAAATGATATTGGTTTTGCTCTATCATCAACCGTTTCAAAAATATAGGTTATCACACTTTTCATATGGCACAGTACATAAAGAAGGCTAACATAAATATTTTCTGAAAATAAAAACACTGTTGGAAATTAATGTTTATTGAGCCAAAATTGTTTGACAAATCCAAAATGGTGCAAAGGATATAATATATATCATGAGGAGAACCGATAAGAGAATAACGCCTCGTTATGCAGTGTGCGTTCCTTAAAAATGCACTGAAGAACGCGACTTCCGCGTACCTTTTCTCCATCGTTTGAATATCTTGATGGAATCTTTCGCCATGTTCTTCACTCACATCGCCCAGGTTATCACGAAAAAAGTCTAGATGTGAATGCAGATAGTGTAATTTTGAAGACATACGGCACCCCATTTTGCCATAGCACTTAATCAAGTTTGACACTAACTCCTTATAGTTTGGTGCTTTAGGTTGCCTAAAAACCCACGAACCACATCACGAAAAGCACACCAAGCCTTTTTTTCGATCGGAGTCATCTTGGCTTCAAGGTTCTTTGAATTCAACAGCGCCTTGACTTGCGGTCCTACAAAGATGCCAGCCTTGACTTTGGCCTCAGAGAGTTTAGGGAACATGACCCGAATCTGTTGGAAAACTTCCCCTCCAAAATCTAACGCAGTTACAAACTGCTTAATTAGACCCAACTTAGTTCTGCTACCACCTCTCCATATTATGTCAGGCTTTACAAGAGGTTCCCTGAGTACATTGTGCTTTCCTGGTTGCAGTCCTTCACGTGGAGGCCACTGAACTGTTTTATAGTGCTCAGTTGAAGCCCTGCTATCCCACAGGCAAAGAAAACATGAATATTTAGTAAACCCTCCTTGTAAACCTAACAGGAAACCAATCATTTTGAAATCACCACACACGTCCCAGTTATATTGTTCATACCTGATTTGAGTGGGCAGTTGTTTGACATTTTCATAGTCCTCTTTCATTTGAACAGAATGTGCAACTGGTATAGATGGATATTTGTTCCCATTGTGGAGTAGAACAGCTCTTAAACTCTGAGTTGAACTGTCAATAAACAGGCGCCACTCTGAGGGTATATGTGTTAACCCAATAGCTGTGAATAGACCATTAACCTCGCTGCAATAACAGAGAGAACCATTGACATCGTAGAACCTTGCAAACTCTTCATGCCGCTTTCGGTATACGGTGCTCTTGCAGTCTTCTCCAAGCAAATTCCACTCTTTGAGTCCGGAGGTCAGAAGCTCAGACCCTGATTTCGTCAGACCCAAATCTCTAATTAAGTCGTCCAATTCCCTCTGATTTGGAAAGTGAGGGTTTGTACTAAAAGTTACTGTATATTCTTCATCATGACTGTCCTCACCAGCCGACATCTCAGATGTGCTAGCTGCATCCTCAATTTCAACCTGCAAAGCAAAGAAACAAAATATAGGCATAGCTATATATATATATATATATATATTTTTTTTTTTTTTTTTTTTTTTTTAGGAAGAACCGATTCGCCTCTATTTAAAGGGCATATCTCAGCGGAAAAACAAAGAAAAAGTGAGAGGAAAGACAGAGGAAAAAGAAAGGGTGGAGGGGACAGTCGAAGTGGAAAAAGACCAAGGATGACAAGGACTGCAGGGTCGAGCCCCATCATCCTTGGGTGCTAGGGCCGGGAGGGCGCACGTGAAACCTCCAGGAACAAGCACGTACAAACGAGCACAAAGAGCACTCAAGAGCACGAGCTTAGAACCCCCTTGCGGGGGCATAGCTATATATGTAGAAGAGCATCAGCACTAAGAAAAATCGACACATAATGACCCACAGTCTGTAAATACAGAAGGTAAAGTAATGGATAGATACCTGTTCTGGTGGACGTGGTATTGGAAGACCTTCGCCATGTGGTACAGGAGCTATGGACGACGCTATGCTTGGATACTGAAGAGTCTGCCTTCCTTTAACTTTCCTGTACTTAGAAACATCTACCATGCAGTAGTAGCAATCGTCGTGGTGGCTCTTTGGTTCTCTCCATATTCTGGGTACCGCAAAGGGCATTGCCTTGCGTACTCCCCGCAGCCACCCTTCAAGTGTGGAGCGGCAGCTTCCACAGATCACATGGGGTGCCCAGGGCTTATCTTGGTCACCCATAGGCATACCAAAATAGAGCCGATACGCGATCCAGAACTTGGTGCCTTTCACAATCTTGTGCGATACTTGCTTGGGGCCTATGTAATACCCACAAACGCAGCAGAATATATCCGGCGAGTGTTTACAAGCTCTAGTTGCCATTCTCTTTACCAAACTGTACTACATTAATCATAACCTGCAGATATAGAGAGAAGAGTTATTAAATCTGCAACAGATTACAGATTCCAGAAAAAAGATGTATTCACAACACTGAAATAATGTTCGCAATAAAAAAGGATCGATAACACTCAAATCGTCAGCACAGAGAAGCACAGAAACACAGTGCCTCAGTGCTGGTAACCATCAGACAAACAACCTGCTTTCTTTGTGTGCTCACACTTACTGACTTCTCAGACTCTGCGCTCTTCTTTATATATCACAGTGGAAGTTTCGGGCAATTTCTAGAGCAAGAAACTGTCAACGAACATCTGGATTGTTCTCAACAATTCCTGATTATTCTGATATTGCTGCGCCCATAATAACATTATACTGGTAAAACATGAAAAATGGATTATCTCTGAAACCATTGATGATACACACAAACCAATGCCAGATTTGGACTCAGCGCCCACAAATGCATATAAAAACAAAAAATTCTATATAAACAGAATCATTGTTACACAGTGTTATAGAGGGTGAGTAGAAAGAAAAGAACCGAAGGGTGTATGTGGCCGAGCATATCAAAATGAATACCATCGGGGCCGGGAGCAGACTTCTAGCAAGAAGCCAGTGCTGAGCGCGTTTCCGTCATGAAAAAAAAGACCGTTATAAGGGAAGTTATTGAGAGTCTGGAAAAGATGCGGGACGCAAGCAAGCAAAGCCTTTCGTCGGAGGAAAGCTGGATCACGGTGATCATGTTGGGAGATGGAAGCAATAGTCGAGGCCAAGACTTCGGCCGCTGCAGTAGGGGACGACACTGGGCGTCCGTCTATCATAAGGACAGGAGGAGGATGAGAAGAATTACCGGAGATCTTCCGAATCTTGTCCCAAATTCAGGAAGTGAGAGAGAAGACTTAAGTTCGCCAGAAAAAACGGCGGGCTTGATGAACCGTGGGACGGGCCTGAGCCCGCGCACGTTTGAAAGCTATTGTATTATCAAAAGATGAGTTGCGCTGAAGACGGCGAAAGGCCGATTTCCTAGCTCGAACGTAAAGACGGCATGTCGTGGCCCACCATGGAACCGAAGAAGCGGAGGTGCGGGGAAATATTGACTTGGGAATTGAGAACAGAGCGGCACAAGTGACGTGATCAGTGAGGTAGCCTGTTGGTGGAGGCAATATCGACCGTCGGAAAGTTAATTGAAACTGCAAAGGTTTGATTTTCAGCCCGAAAAAAAGAGGCTAGTCAGTTTTGACGAGAGACCATCGGGTAGAAAGAGTGAAGTTGCCGAGGGGTGGGGGGTGGGGGGAAGATGGTCACTACCATAAAGGTCTGGAGTGATAGACCAAGAGAAATCAAGGAAGACGGAAGGAGAAACAAGCGAAAGATCTATGGAGGGAAACGTGCGGGTCTGAAGGTGAAAAGCTATGGGCCAACCACAACGCCACCCCGCTGATTGGTGACAGTATCACCCCACGGAAGATGGCGCCCGTTGAAGTCTCCCAGGAGGAGGAAGGGGGGAGGGAGCTGCAAAAGGAGAGCAGCAAGATCATTAACGGAAACTTACTGTGACGAGGGGAGATATAAGGAATAAATTTAATATAATCGATCAAGGAAAACCCGGGCCGCAACAATCTGGAGAGGGGAAGGGGAGTGAACTGCGTGTGAGAACGGACGAAGACGGCCGTGCCCCCACGGGGTCTGCATCGGGGGAGGGGTGAGAGGTACGAAGAGGACCTGTGGAGAGGGAGCAAGGGGCGAACCCCGAGTTGAGTTTCCTGAAGGCAGAGAGACACTGGAGAAAAATCTTGAATAAGGAGAAGGAAGTCCTCCCAATTTGGGAGAAAGCCACATTTCCATTGAAGGATAGCAGTCATCAAGAGCGGAAAACAGAGGAGGTGAGGGACGTAATAAGGAGAGACTTAAAAGCGTGACCAGAAGAACGAGCAAGTAGACGAAACTTGGGGGCGGGTTAAGGAAGGGGAGGTAGGAACAGATGATAGGAGGTGGAGGGAGTTTGGGTTTCGGTGGGGGGCGGGGAGGAGAGAATGACGGGGCAGGCATCGGGAGGTCAAGGAAGTAGCGGGGCGGAGAAAGGGGGAGAGGGTGGATGTTAGCCTGAACTCGAAGTTCAGAAGCCGCATGACCACCATCGGTAGTGGAGGAGGGGACACTTGCCAAGGGAAACGGGGTAACCAGAGGAGACGGCAAAACGGAAGAGATCTGGTGGAGAAGGGGACGGGGGACCTGAACAGGGAAACTTGGAGAAAGGCCCAAACTCCGGGAGTTGGCAATGGGCCGTTTAACAGAAGAGGGAGGAGAAGAAGAGAGGCCAGAGGAGGTCGCGGTTTCTGGTGTATATATACCGAAATGTCAGCAAGGGTTTTGGAAGGATAGGTAGACGGACTAGGTAGGGGAACTTTGATACGTCTTACTAACGTGTCAGAACCTCTGGTTTAGGGACATAACGGCGGACCGCAAGTCGGAGATAACCGGCCCTAATTTTATCAGGTAATTGGGAACTGGCAAAAGTTGGGATTAATAAGGGGAATGGAACCCTTGTACCTTGGACCATACGGGGGTGGGCGGTAAACACGGGTCATCTTCTAAGAAGAGAGGCGGGCGAGATCCGACTCCGAGTATCCCAAAGGACGGGGGACATGAAATACATCCATACTAGTATTAAAGGAAGCGTGGGGAAGGCAATCCAGGAGAGCAGAAGCCAGGGTCGAGAGGAACGAAACCTTCTGGTACTGGAGCCTGGAGGAGACTTCTACAACAAGGGAGCCATCGTTTTGCGGCCACATCTGTCGGAGATCGCCACAACGGGAAGTGAAGTCATCATAGACTTAGAAAACATCCCGCTTTGAGATGGGAGAAGAGGCTGAAGAACGGAGAACCAGAAACCGAGGGTATTCAGAGTCAGAGCCGTCGGCCCCGACGAAGGGGTCAAGAGATTTGTGGGAACAAGGCGTACGAGAAGTCTTAGAACGAGGAATGTACGCGAATGTTCCGCAGCCAGAGGGAGACGCGGTCTTCCAGTGGTAGAGGACTCGAGCCCTGGTCGTCTACCATTTGAATGCTAGAAGTTAGTGTATCCCTAAGCATAGAAGAGTAAAGAAAATGGACCCAGGTGACGCGAGAAACTGCCTATCGGTAAGAAAGGGAGGCCAAGCACAAACTGCAGGGGGCAGGGTTTCTCGTCCCCAGGGGACACACCGTCGGCTTAAAAACGGGGTCCCGTGACACGAAAGTTTGCCCCCAACAGCGCAAAGACCCCAGTTCCCCAATCCCACCGGCCCGGACACTCAACCAGCTAACACGGTGACGCCTTCAGGACGACAGCTCTGGAGACCCGTACTGGGAGTCAAAGACCTTGGTAGCGCTTCGTCCGGTTCCCCCAGCAGCCTCTCCAGTATGAGTGATCCGGGTATTGAGCCTCCGCCGACGGAGCCCACTTGATCAGAACACGCAAGCCTCCCCACCACGACAAGGTGGCCACCTCGGGATGGGGAATTTCATTTAGGGCGTAAGGATGTGGCGACCCCACCACCCATCTAAAGATGCAGCTAGCTCCACATCTACTGCGATACAGGAGGAGAAGGATTGGGCTGGAGCGTCTCCTTCCCTCTTTCTCTCCACGAAAGACAACGATGGGCTCGGAAGGGAGTGGAGAAAGTGAATAGGGTGTCGAGTGTGTGAGGACGGATGTGAGCGAGAGTTCGAGAGGAAAAGGTGTGGGCCAATTGATGGATGAAATACTACATATCTTTTAATGTGTGGGTAGTAGTGTTTACCTAATTTAATGCGTAACTGTAAATCGGATAAATATTCGTATCTTTGTGAAATATAATACTTATTTTTTGGAAATTTTTTATGTGGTGGTGAAGAATAGGAGGGGGACAAACATTAAAGTGGGTGAATGAGACCATCCGAAAGTAGTTAATTCTGTTATTGTTTTAAATTTATGTATACTCAGTGCCAATACCTGGATAGGTTTGTTACCAATAAACAGCCGTAAGTTCAGTAGGGATTTCGTTATAATACTAATTTGTTAAGAGGGCCAAAAAATGGCATGGCATTCAGGCTAACTAATGTGGCCCATTGCTCTAACTCCCGTGTTGTTATTACCTGCAGCATCAGAATTCGAAACCCCAACCTCAGTGTCTTCTCTCCAGTGTTACCCACTGAACTAAGGACACTGGTAAGGCATTTGTCATTGGTCAACATCTCCATTAAACGACAAAAATGCTTTATTTTACTTTGGTCATATTCTCAGGGTGGTTATTTTCACATTTGCTTCAATCTATATAAATCCTAAAACTGCGTATGATTTTTTAATTGAAAAGTGAAATATTTAGTCATACCTTTTGTGGTGAATTACTAAAACGTAATCAAAATAGTACTCGTGATTTTAAACGTACAATATATGTCTGCATTAAAAGATTGTCCTATTTTCAATTGTATTTTTAGTTTGTGTACATCGTCCTGTTAATTTCAGCAACGAGTAACTGCAAAATGAAAAGGAAAATGCTCACTCTTTCATCAAACTTTTCTCCAGCAGTTTAATATATCTTTTCAAGCGATTTGAATGAATGCAAACATAGTCTTACTTTATGAACAAAATTAAATCCTTTTACTTTGATATATCCTCCTAACGGAGTGAATCGACCAGGGAAGTACTCCGAGGGGAACATCAGACAGAATATAGCGAGTGCTGGAACTCCCGTTTCTCCTGTCATTGTCCTCCTTAAATGATCTTTGTCCGTGTCTCATCTACCCTGTGAACAGTCCAGCATGCTCTCAAACACGCGTTTCTCCCCCTTTTCCTCACTACATATACATGCATCTTGCACATTACATAATCTTTTCAAAATTTAAAAAAAAAAAATGGCATCAAATGTAAGACCCTCGGACTCCCTGGGGAAGGGCTCATAAATCTCCCCTCTTCTGGCTCTCCCGCTGCTGATACTGGGAACGCAGACCCGGGTAGCGGTGCTGGAATTGCTACCGCCCATTCGAGATGTTCTGGCCTGATTCACTTTTCATTAATTTCTACAAAATTCGTGGCCTTTTCTCAAATTTTCAATCTGTTAAACATCACCTCTCCTCCTCTAAACTTCATCTTCTTTTCACTTTAACTCGGGTGTCTGGGACGACAGACAGCAACACCTTTTCTGTGCCCTCCTACTTTCACTATACTCAGTTTCACTTTCGCTCCAAAGGTGGATGTTGCGTATATGTATGCAATGACCTACTGTAACTTGTTCTCGTATTCCCGTACTCGAATCTTCCGAATTCTACTGTATACTCTCTGGCTGCGGCTTACGTGTCAATCTCAAACTAAATACATCTGCGCTGTTTACCTTTCTCCTAATTTTACTGACTATCCATATGTCTTTGACTACCCCACTTCCAAAGTGCAATACATTTTATCCCGCTCTCCCTTTGCTGAAATCTCCATTTTAGGAGATTTCAATGTTCGCCACCACCTTTGGTTTTCCTCCCATTTCGCTGACATCCCTGCTGAACTAGGTTACAAGTTTCCTATCTTAAATGACCAATAGCAGATTGTACAGCACTCTCTAGCCTCTTGGAGATAGGCCTAACATTCTGGGTTTATTTCTTACCTCTCATCCTTCTTCTTACTCTGTCAAACTTTTATTCTCTGTTGGGCTCCGATTACAATCTTGTATCTGTTTCCTGTCCTATCGCTCCAATCCGGCCTTTAGATCCCTCCCAAGAGGCGGCGCATTGGCACTTCGGCGTCGCTGATTGGGAGGCCCTTAGGCAGTACTTCTCTGATTTCCCATGGAATTATTACTTATTCGGTGGCCGGGACCCTTCCAAGTGTGCTGAGCGCATCAAGGAGGTGATTCTTCCGGGCATGGAGGCGTACATTCCATATTCCATTCCTCCTGCAAAAAAAAAAACCTTGGTTTAACTTTACTTAGTTAAATGTTATCCGTAACAGAGAGGATCCTTTCAGAAGGTACCGTCGCCATCCAACTTCTGACTCACTCAGCTTATATTTCTGCACGAATCGTGCAAAATCTGCTCCTCAACTCGCCAAAAATTCCTTCATCAGACGATAATATGAAAACCTATCCAATTCTAATTCTTCTCGCTCTTTCTGGTATCTAGCTAAAAACCTTTTCAACAACTTTACTTCCTCATCTTTCCCTCCTCTTTTCCATTCCACGGCTCAGTTGCCGTCTCTTCTCCTGACAAAGCTGAACTCTTCGCTCAAACTTTCGCTTCGAACTTAACCCTGGACGATTCCGGTGCTGTTCCTCCATCTCCTCCCGCCTCTGACCTTATTATGTCTGAAATTAGAATCTCTTCTAAAGATGTTCTTTCTATCCTTAAAAATGTTCTTTCTATCCTATCTTGGCTCACCTCTAGGAAGGCGTACGGTCCTGATGGTGGTCCTCCTTTTGTTCTTAAGAACACCCCCATCCTGGGCAAACTCTCTCGTCTGTCTACTTTTCCTTCCTGCTGGAAGTTCTCTTTCATTCAGCCTGCCCCAAAGAAGGGTGACCGTCCACTGCTGAAGGAAAAAATTAAATACAGATTCCTGTAAATGGTCTCCGGTGCACTAAAAATTAGGAATTTAGGGTAGAAGTCAATGGTTATTCAATCAACTGAGATGGAAAATTCACTTTTATTCAGAGAGTACACAAAAAAACCACAGTATTGGGACAAAGTAATGTATTTTGCAACTTGTAATAATTAATATTATCCTTTTCTATCTTATAATTATAATAGACTATTATAATGATAAATAATTTCTTGAGACTTTACTTAAAATATGAATTCCCAATTCAATGTGTAAGTTCACATGCTTCTTTGCTTACGCCTGTCTACGCTCCTGGCTCTCAACCCTCCAACTATCGTCCAATTGCTTTGATTTCTTGCCTTTTTAAAGTTTTTGAATCTACCCTTAATAGGAAGATTCTTAAACACCTTTCTTCTCACGATCTTCTTTCAGATCGTCAAAATGGGTTCCGCAAAGGGACGCTGGTTTCTATCCTCTCTGACTCTTGGTCATCCTCCTTTTGGGTTGTTGGTGAAACTTTTGCTATTGCGCTAGATATATCGAAAGCTTTTGATAGAGTCTGGTACAAATCTTTAATTTTGAAATTGCCCTCCTTCAGTTTCTATCCTTCTATCTGTGCCTTCATCTCTAATTTTCCTTTCTGGCAGATCTATAGCTGCACTTCTAGATGGCCACTTCTCATAAAGCTATCAACACTAGTGTTCCTCAGGGTTCTGTCCTGTCACTCATTCTTTTCCATTTATTTATCAATGAACTTTTAATTCGCACTTCCTGTCCTATTCACTACTATGCCGATGATTCCACCCTTCACTTCTCCACCCGCTTCCCAAAGTGTCCCTCTCAACAGTCACTCCATGATTCGCGTAGGACGGCTATTAAGATAGGTTGATTTTGGAACTGATCTTGGACTAGTCTAGATAGAAAGGTATTAATGTATAAAAAACGTTGCACCAACTCATATTTGTGAAAATGATTGTATTTTATGAGGATTGTTAATTATTTTTAAGTTGTAAAATTGCCGAATTTTATGCGTAAAATCGCGCACGCGGCATTCGCGCAATGTAAACAAACAAAATATCAGACCTTATTTCATCAAAATAATCAATTAAAATTCGGCTTTTTAAACAAAACGATGCTTGAAACTTATTGTAAATGCATTATAGATGTTTATTAGTGTATTATTTTGTATTTTTTAATGATATTTACCTATAAAATGTGTATTAAATTAAGTTATTTTATGATGCGTTCATTTAATTGTGTTTATTTTCAGATATTTCATAAAAATGGGTAAAAAACGGAAGTCTGCAATGTTATCTCGAAGTGATAGTGCCAAAAAATTCAGTGGCCAGCCTTCCCCTTTGGATAAAACAGAGCCTCCTACCATCCGCCAAGTTATTCAGTACAGTTATTTCCTCCAAAACAGCCACCCGGACTTGAAAGACTGATATTGCTAAAATGATAGCAAAGGATGTGATTGAGATCTGGCAGGCAGTGAACCCGCGGCTGCCCCTGTATGAGGAATATTATGTAGTGAAATTGGTGGATAAAGTGTGCTTCAAGAAAGCAAAAGAGATAAACAGGAAATCTCTTTCTACAGTCCAGGAGCAGAATCTGGAGGAAAAGCTGGATAAACTTTTTGACATTTCTGCTTGCACCTGTAAGCTACCTGTTCGTCCCTGTGATGACAATGCTGTGAAGTGCAAGAAAGAAAATTGTCAAACACAGCACATAATCTGCACTTGTCCTCCCAGTAAGAAGGTAATGCTATTATTTTTTTAATTTTTAACTGGCCTAACTTAGTGCGATTAGGTGCCTTTTAAATGGAAGAAAATTCAATGCTTGTAATTGAAAAATATCCGCATTTTCCTCCTGTAATCTTCCTTCCCCCCCCCCCCTGGTAATAGAAATTAATAATCAATTTTCTTTTCAGGATTTTATCTCTTATTTTAGATCCGCTATTTAATATACTTTAATATTTCAGGTTCCAGTAGAGGAGAGGGAATACTTGAGATCAGAGGGCCAAAATAGGACCCAAGGGCTCTTTCCAGCTGGGATCTGTGGATAAAGCTGCTGTGAAGAGAGACCAGAGGGCTGCAGCTGAAGCAGAAAGATTACAGAGCCAGATTCAACAGCAGCAGGAAGTGGATTTGGCCACTTTTGCCTCCACACTTTCACAAGATATTTCTTTTGAATCCAGCTCAGGAGAATCAGGAGAGGTAATATATTTTTTTTCTTATATCTTATCCCATTTTTACCCAGATTTATCCCTACTTTTTGTCCCTATTTCCCCCCATTTTCGCTTTAGTAATTTATTCTTTTTTTCACCCATTTTCGCCGACTTTTTACCTGAATTTTTACCCAGTTTTTCCCCCTATTTTCCCACTTTTTTCACCCATTTTCGTTTAAGTAATTTATTCTTATTTCCGCCCATTTTCGTCGATTTTTACCCATATTTTTCCCTACTTTTTCCCCTATTTTCCCCCATTTTCGCTTTAGTAATTTATTTTTTATTTTCATTTCAGCCATCTGGTGGTGAAGCTGAAGAGTTCAAGCCAAGGAGGCACCCAAGTGGAGGTTACAGCTTTTTGAAAACCCCCAGATATGCCATGGAACTGATCAGGGGTGATGTTTCTTCCAATCTTGGGGCAAGTCTTGCTAATGCCTTCCTCCTGGACTTACAAGCTATGGACCTGCTTAAGCCTGGCCTTGATGTGAAACAGATAATAGTTGATAAATCGAAAATGGACAGGGAAAAAGCTAGAATGAAAGTGAAAAGTGATGAAAAGCACAATGAGGGTCTGGAAAAGTTAGTCTGTATTGGGGTTGATGGGAAAGTTGACAAGGACACTTTGCTGTACAGAGAAGTTAAGGATGAAAATGGGGAGACTAAGCTGAAGAAAGGAAAGGGACAAGAGCACCATTTGACTTTCACAAAGGAGCCGGGAACTGAAAGTGGAACATATCTTACTCACAGAGTCATCCCAATTAAAGGTGCGACTGGAGTTCTTCTTGGTGAAGAAGTTACTAGTGTCTTGGAGGAGTTTAACAGTGTTCATACCCTGAAAGCTGTCCTCCTTGACAACACAAATACAAACACTGGCTGGGAGGGAGGCCTTGTAACAGCTCTGGAAAATAAAATTGAGCGGAAATTGCACACCATTGGCTGTTCACTCCATCAGAATGAGGTTCCTTTCAGAGCTGTTTTCAAGCATCTTGATGGCAGTACCAAAAGTCCCACTGCTTTCACTGGTCCGCTGGGAAAACTGAAATTGACTACCAAGATCTGCCACAAGTGGAATTCACCAAACTCAGTGGCCCCCTGGATGACATAGAATTTGCTGAGGAGACACTGAATGATCTCAGTAGCGACCAGAGGCTTCTTTTGGAGTATGTGCTTGGAATTTCCAGGGGCAAAGTCAACCCAAGATTTGCTGCCTGGAAAATTGGACCATTAAACCATGCAAGATGGTTGACTTTGGCAATTAGATTGATGTGTCTGTGGACCAGAGGTGCTTACCCTCCAGAACTACAGGATAAGCTTTACCAGGCCATCATGTTCATTGTGGAGGTGTATGCAGTCAGTTGGTTTGAGATCAAAAGGGACAGCAAGTTCCATAATCAGCAGCTGTACATCTTCAACATGATCCAGAGGATCAAGCAGCAGTCTCAAGAAATCCAGGGTGTTGCTTTCAAGAACCTGAAGTACAATGCTTTTGCCTTGCTGCCTGAGAATGTGCTGTACTCCATGATGAAGTCTGATGACTTGGAAGTGAGAGAAGCTGCTCTCAAGAAAATTCTGTCCATCAGGTAAGCATTTATTAATTTTAAAAAATGTGAAAAAAAAATTTGATTATGAGGATTTATTTAATAAAAAAATGGCCCGAGTTCAATAAATCCCCATGATCGAATTTTTTTTCACATTTTCTTATTCCAATTCCCCCCCCTCCCCTCTGATAATGGAAATAATCTTACCTTCTTTCTGAAAAAAAATTCGATTATGGGGATTTATAGAACTCAGGTTTTTTTTTTTAATTTAAGTTAAATTAAATCAGCAATTCTGAGACTAATAGGGATTAAATCTTAAACTGGAATAAAAAATAAATTAATTATTATTCTTTCAGAAGTGGGAAGCCAGCCAAGAAGAGGCTGAAGAAGATCACAGCCATCAACATTGAAGCTACCCACTGGTCAGAACTAATCAACCTTTCTCAAAGTGGCATCTGTGAACCTGCTCTCACAGAAGACTTTTCTGACCAGGAGCTTCAAGAAGCATTGCTGAATGGCACCAAGCTGGAGCTGCCTGATCTGCCTTCACATTCTCAGAGTGTTGAAAGGGCCCTGAAGCTGACATCTGAAGCTTCCCATACTGTTTATGGACTCGAATCAAGGCACAAACACATTCTGGCCAAAGCCCTAAGCCGCTAGATGAGGCCTTCCTTTGCTTCTAAGGGCTCTTACAGTGAAAATTATGATGATCTTGGGATCTAAATGTGTCTATTTGACTCTGTACATGTTTTTTTTTAATGTACGACAAAAACCCCACAAGAAAAAAAAAACACCGACAAAACCCCCGGCGACCAAAACCCCACAAATAGGGTAATGCGACAAAACCCCCACTCACAAAAATAAATATATAATGTGTATTTAAATTCAAGGTCAAGGTGACAGAGTCTAGGTTATAGGTTTTGAGAAATTCCAGTTTCAGTTTCTGAATAAGCTTCACTGCAGCAGTATCTCTGAAATTTTCACCGCAAATTATATTTTCTTTCCGTTTTTACCCATCATGGAAGTCATTCGGAATAATAAAGGTGGCGAAAAGCTGTTATAATGGCTATATGTATACTAAAAAATCCACTAGTTCTAATACAAAGAGGTGGGAGTGTGCTAGAAGAGCAGCGTTTGGATGTAACGGTAAAATAACAACTAATTTAGAAATAACCGATATCATTTCAAGTATAGAGCATAATCACGAGAGAGATGAAGGATCAATAGAGGCAGCGAAAGTGCGTGCATCCCTCTATCAACAGGCCAAATCAAACAAAGGAAATACTAGTCGCGTTGTCGCGGATTCATTGAAAAGCATGACTCAAGAAGGAAGACTTGCTATGGGAAAATTAAGTACAGTAAAAAGAAATGTTCAAAGAAAGCGTCAGGAAGGACGACCTAAGGATCCAGTATCTTTAAATGATTTACAAATCTCAGGTGATTGGGCTATGACTGGTAGAGAAAATACTAAGCCTTTTCTTATTCACGATAGTGGCATTGAAGCCAGGAATCGAGTCATTGTGTTTGCTACAGAAGAATGTATGCAACATTTAGGTAAGTCCGATATTTGGTTTATGAATGGAACGAAAATATTACGACTTAACCTAACCAATCGTCAATATATATATATATATATATATATATATATATATATATATACATATATACATTACAGGCGCGGATCCAGGGGGGGGGTCGAGGGGGTCCGGACCCCCCCTGCTCACGGTGACGAACGATTTTTCGATTGCGTTTGTTTGCTCCTATATATGAAAAATAAGACGCGAAGACTTAAAATGGCTTAAGGTACATGTATCCCGGTTGCCACAAAATTAATTTCCTTAAAAAGAATAAAGAAAAAAAAGTTTATGTCCGATCCTGAGACATTTCAGACCTGGCCTGGGTGTGTGAACAAGCAGGATTTTGATAACGGGAATATACTTCAAATCCATCTAAAGCTATCTTCAAATATGAAAATTTCCTACCGTGGGGGGGAACACCCCCCCTCGGGCACTCCCCTGGCTTCGGCCGAGGACATATCAGTAACGAGCCCCACCAAGACTGGACCCCCCTCTGCTTAAATTTCTGGATCCGCCCCTACATTATAACTGCAAACACGCAGTATAATTAACGTAAAGAACGACGCTTTGTATAGGAGAATTATCCGCGCAAGATGAGAGCGAAAGAACGAAACATGAAAAAATGAGGTAACCACCCGGGAATCGAACCCGGGATCTTCCGATTGCCGGTCAGATATGATAACCATTACACCACGGGCCTCACTCAATCAAATGTCGTAATTCCTCTACATGCGCGCAGAAACCAATGCCCCAAAGGGGCACCTCCCGCATGCCGTAACATTATATACATTATAACTGCAAACACGCAGTATAATTAACTTAAAGAACGACGCTTTGTATAGGAGAATTATCCGCGCAAGATGAGAGCGAAAGAACGAAACAAATGAAAACATGAGGTGTATATATATATAATATATATGCTGCAAACCCACAAGGAAAAAAAAAAAAAAAACGATTATAAGGCTACCTAACGAAGGCTGGGGGCCCTGGTTTTGTCGCTGGGGTTTTTTTCGGTGGATGTTTTGTCGGTGGGGTTTTTTCGTGTGGGTGTTTTGTCGCTGGTTTTTTTTTCGTGTGGGGGTTTTGTCGGATCTCCGTTTTTTTTACTTTTTTCAATAAAATTGTAACTTTTTTCAGGATTTTTTTATGAAAATAGCATGATTTTTTCGGGCAAAAATTGCGAAAATGCGGTATTTTTCGGTACGATTTTTTGACGATTTTTGAAACGGTTTCCTCAAAAAACGGTTAAAGCTAGGGATCTGAAATTTTTTTGTCAGTTATTATCATATTAAGCCCTGACTATCTCAACTAGTCCAAAGTCGATATCTAAAAAAATGCGGAAAATCAACCTACCTTAACGGCTATGGAACACCTGACCTCTGATCTTTCTGCTATATCTGATTGGGGCAGAGAAAACCTTGTGGCTTTTAATGCCTCAAAAACTCAATTCCTCCATCTGTCTACTCGTCACATTCTTCCATACGACTATTCCCTTTAAACCTAGTTTAAACTGTTATCACTAAACTGGGGCTTAGAAATACAACGGTTCACTTACCGGGTGTTATTAGGTAAGTCCCAGTCTCCTCAGCGAGGCCTGATCTTGGTTATAGTATCTCTTCTATTTGCTTAATTTAGTTGTGTTCTTTCTTGCGTTTCAAGCCCCTCGCTCGCCATGCCGTTGTTTCCGCATGTTCTTTTTCTGACTTTTTCCATCAGCTTTTCTTGCGTTGGTTGGTTGTTTGGTCGTGTCATTGTTTGAATACTACCAAGTACCTTTATCACACAGTATATAAATAATAGTGTGAAGATTAACTCTGGTCAGCAGCCGATTGGTTTCATCCACCCAATCATTGACATTAAAGGAGTTGAATAATTGTTAAATTAACTACCTACCTACTCAGTGAACCATTTTCATTACCTCCCGACTACCCACACGTATCAGTTTTCCATATACTGGGGGCCTCGAGAGATAAAAATCTTGGTGTCATTGTAACTAATTTTTTATGTCTGAATTTAGACTGGTTCCACGTCAACTCAACCAGTAGACCAATTCAACCAGGACAATCAAACCAACACTTATTCAACCAGTAAAGCTGGCATGCAAAGCATGAATTCTACTCTACTTAATAATACCATTATGGTTCCATGTCAACTCAACCAGTGTAACCTTAACCAGTGCTAAGTCAACCAGTAGACCAACTCAACCAGCGCTAACTCAATCAGTACAATCAAACCAACACTGATTCAGCCAGTAAAGCTGGCATGCAAAGCATGAATTGGATGACAGGACAACCCAATCAGTGTAACCTGAACCAGTACACCAAGTCAACCAGTGCTAACTCAACCAGTCAGGACCTGGAACTATATAGGCTATCTTACTCGGGAAGGGAAACTAACATAGGTCGTTAGGTTAGGTCAGGTCAATTTAGGTTGTTAGACTTTTTATTCTGGGACTTTTTTCCTGTAACTTTTTTTCCTATAACTTTTTTTCCTATAATCATTATCTCGACGGCAAATACATTGAATGAAGTCAGCCTAACCCAATGTTAGTTTCAAAATTATCATCATCTCGGTTATTATTGACAGTAACACCAGTAAGCAGCATTAGTAATGTTGTCATGGCATTAATATGAGTTGTGTCACTAATGCGCTGTTGTTCTTTCAATATCAATTCAAGCAGAGGCAAATGCAGTCCTTGCAAAAATTAAAGAGGATGCAGCAACAACCCGTGCAAGCACAAGGACAATTCTTGGAGACAATATGGAGCCCTTGAGCAATGATGTCTTAGCTAGAATGCCAAAAAGGTCTTCCATTGAGCGACGTATCAAACGCAAGCGCCAACAAATTGAAGGTATTCAACCTCCTCCTCAGTCTCGAAACTTTGAAATACCAAGTGACTATGCAGACATTGTCTTGCATGATTCTGGAGTTGATGATCCTTTGAGAATCTTGGTTCTTGGCAGACTTGAGTTGGTTAATTGTCTTCAAAGTGAGGTGTGGATGGGGGATGGGACTTTTGACACCACTCCAACAATTTTCTTTCAACTTTACACCATTCATGCCAAGGTTGGGAATTCGTATCCTCCTTGTATCTACTTGCTTTTGCCAAACAAAACTGCTGAAACATACACGTATGATTGAAATCTTGAAAAACCTGATTCAAGGTCTGAACCCTACAAAAATTTTGCTGGATTTTGAGTTGGCTGCAATCAATTCATTCAAAAATGAGTTTCCTCAAGCTCAAGTTTCTGGTTGCTTTTTTCACTTCAATCAGTCTGTGATCAGAAAAGTCAATGAGTTGGGTCTAAAAGTCAGATTTGAGACAGCATGAGTTTGCAATCCTGGTGAAGTCTCTTCCAGTACTTGCTTTTGTACCTGTTGATGAGGTTGAAGAGAGCTTCGAAGAGTTGGGAGCCACTTTTCCAGATGAGCCAGAAGTTAATGACTTAATTGCATACTTTGAGTCAACTTACATTCGTGGACCCCGAGTTGGAGGAAGAGTTCGAAATCCAAGGTTTGAGCCACTGCTGTGGAATCATCGTGAGGATGCAGAGGCTTCTGCACCCAAGACCACTAATTGCTGTGAAGGATTTCATAACTCTCTTAAGTCACTTTTCATGTGTTCTCATCCCACAATGTGGTCTTTCTTGAATGGAATCAGAAAAGATATTGAAATTCATAGGCTGACATTTCAAAATGCTGAGATTCAAAATCTTGAGCGATCCAGAAACGCCTATGTTCTCTTAGCAAATCGACTTGCGGTTAAAGTTAGGTCTTATGATGGAGAGGCTGATAAGTTGAGCTATCTGAGGCAATTGCTGAGGTGCAAGTTGTGGGTTAGACTATTTAGAGTTGCAGCTAAACAATCTTTAAAAAATACAAAAATGAGGTCTGCAAAAGCACTCGGACTCCGTGTCGCAGGACTGGGACTGGTTTCAGCCAGTGCAGGGAGAGTGCTAACATTCAAAGATGAATACTCATAATAGTATTATTAAGTAGAGTACAATTCATGATTTTGCATGCCAGCTTTATTGGTTGAATCAGTGTTCGTTTGATTGTACTGGTTGAGTTGGTCTACTGGTTGACTTAGCATTGGTTGAGTTGACATGGAACCATAATGGTATTATTAAGTAGAGTAGAATTCATGTTTTGCATGCCAGCTTTACTGGTTGAATCATCGTTGGTTTGATAGTACTGGTTAAGGTGGCACTGGTTGGGTTGTCCTGTCACCCCAGGAAGTAATGAAAAAAAGAGTAAATAATATCTTTCTCAACGCGAGATTAAAACATGAAATCTCGAGTCTGAAGGGGGAAAGAGAAGCACACGAAGTCAGTGAGTGGAGTCCCTGAAGCAGTCGAGGAGTGAAGTCAGATCGAGTGGAGTCGAGGACCATGACTCCAGATTCCTGGGATCTTGGGAGCATTGCTCCAGTAAATTTAACCATGAGAAAAAGTAAATTTGGGTTTGGGTTTTGTTCATCCGCTAGACGTTATGCAATTTTTTTGCGTATACGTTCTTGTACAAACCAATTTTTTAAATTACAAATTTAGTTATTTTAAGTTTAGTTGGTAATTCCATATTTAACAATTATTTTTATTTTTTGTTAAGCTTCAATGTTTTGATAATTAAAATTTTATTAAAACGTATATTTTTTTAATATAAAATTATCAGGATTGGACTATGTTCCATTGATCTCGGCCAGGTTTGATAAATTGGCCAGATAATTACTTGTGCGGTTTTAAGTAATCCACCATGACTAGAATTGAAAAGTGTAGTTAAGTTTAAACTTACTTTTACTTACTTTAACTTACCTACTTTTACTTACTCTTCCTTACTTTTACTAAGTTTAAAGCACTAACTTTTACTTATTTTGTATTTTTTCAGGTAGTCAATAATCAATAATGGATCCTGATATTGATGAAGTTGGAGAGAAAAGTGAGAGTGTTAAAAGGGGTTACTTTTGTGGTCAATGCAAGAACAAATATTCAAAGAAGCAAAACTGGGAGGAACATTTTAATTCCAAAAAAAATATTTGTTACAATACAAGAGGTCCCAGAGTTTGGGCCCACAGCTTAGATATTGCAGTAAAGAAATACCAGGATGAAGTGCAGCAAAGAGATACGGCAAAGCAGTCATTTAGTTTGTTCACAAAATGTGCTAGTGCTAGACCTCAGAAAAATGAACCAACTTCATCAACTGCTAATCTAGAAAATGAAACTTTTTCACGATGTTTCACAGACTGAAGAAAGTGCTTCTCCTCCACCTAAGAAACAAAAGGTAAGTGAGGAATCTGCGCATCAGACTAACAAAACTGCTTTAGAGGAATTTGAAAATTCCCAAATCCAGAAGACATTGAATGCAATTTTGCGCCTAACAAAAAAACTCACCAAGCTGTTGTGGTTAATAAAGAGAAGAGTCAAAATATGCCTTCAAGTTCAAGTGTTGCATCCAAATCTAATAAAGCAAAAAGCAACAAATTTGACATTTCCATAGCCCATTTAAGCAAGTGTAAATCAATACATTGCTGCTGCAATGAATAAATAAACTTAAGGTGAGTTATAAACTGTACATTATTGTATTATTATGTTTAGCTAAAACAATTTGTAATTGGTATGTCGTCAATTCAAGAGTTTACTATCATTAACCTATCTAGTGGTGTAAGGGGAAAAAAAGTAAATTCAGAGCTGTGCTCCAGTAAATTTTTTCAAATCTGGAGTCATGTCGAGGACAGTAGTATCCCCCGCAAAAAGGGAGACAGAATTGGGGCGCTTTGAAACTTGCCCCTGAAGGCCTTAGCCTCTGTTATGAGGGGCCCCCTTCCTTAAGTCAATCACCCCGGTTATGGGGCCTCGCGGTCTTTAATGAGGGGCATTTGTGGGTTTGCCCCTTGAGGGGCCCCACTCCTTAAAAAAAAAAAAAAACCCGAATGGATAAATTTGAGAATAACTCCTTGGGTTCCTCTATGAGGTTTCTTTCATGAGGGGAATTTAAAAACAAACAAACATTCCCTGACGAGATGTTGAGGTGAGTAGGAAAAAATTTTCATGGCTTATTTTACGCACCGTTCCGGCGCGTTCTTCCGTGTCGGGTCCAGTTAGTTTATCTTTCTGGAATAGTTCGGGCAGAAGATGCATTTTTGGGAGCATCTGGTTTCTGCTGATACATATACTAGTACAGGCTGCACTGAAATGGAAACAACGTATATGATATTATGTATATAAGAAGAACCGTAGTGTCTGACAAATAGCAAGGATTTCTTTAACGCCGACCGTAGCTTTATGGCAACATAATCTTGACAAACAAGCCTTGCACTCTGAATATAAGAGATTATTTTGCCTTAAATAATAATAACCTTAAAAAAAAATTCCATAATAAACAACCTATCTACTTTTTGCTAACTGTGTACAGATTCATCGTTTCGGTTTAATATATTAATACCGATACCACACAAAATAAAATTAGAATAAATAGTTAACTTATAAACAAATTTTGTTTTGTTCTAATATTTGTATTACGAAATAGATCCAGAAAATCTTAAAGATTTTTATTTAAATTTCATTTATCTAATCTTAGGGGAAGCTTATCTATTTCAATCCATTCGTATAGTAACCAAGTAACACTCATCATGATCAGCAAATATTATAATTATCATAGCTAATTTTATATATATATATATATATATATATATATGTATATGGGAATGAACTCAGAATGGTCCCCTGAGTTTTTTATGATACACACAGACAGTGCATGGAACAAGGAACTCTTCTGAGATAATTAAATCCACTATAGTCCGAATAAGTAATGGTAAATGACAAATACCATAGTTTTTCTTTTTCATGATGCTAGCCCACTATGGTATTTGTCATTTACCATTACTTATTCGGACTATAGTGGATTTAATTATCTCAGAAGAGTTCCTTGTTCCATGCACTGTCTGTGTGTATCATAAAAAACTCAGGGGACCATTCTGAGTTCATTCCCATCTTGAAAAGTGGACGCTCAATTCTGCCAGTTGAGGTTTAAATTTTGGTTTTTGGCTAAAAATATAATAGTTACCCCTTTTTCTTTGATGGATTCAATCTGACGTGAAGGCAGCGAGTCTTTTGCTTATATTGAGGTTCTAAATGTAGCAGGGCTAGGCTGCTTTAAACCCTAGATCCATGTCACAAAGCTGGATCCTGTCTGCTTTGCAGATAGCTGGTGAGGGAAGCTATATTTATGGGACCTCTTTGCGAGTGACCCGTTGCCCACGTCCGGCTAGCATCATGAAAAAGAAAAACTATGGTATTTGTCATTTACCATTACTTATTCGGACTATAGTGGATTTAATTATCTCAGAAGAGTTCCTTGTTCCATGCACTGTCTGTGTGTATCATATATATATATATATATATCAGGAGGGGCTTCTAAGCGTCATTCAAACAGAAGACAGGAAGTGTTTCAACCCTGTTTCTCCCATCACTCTCCTCCTTAGCTGATCTTTTTCCGTGTCTCATCTACCCTGTGAGCAGTGCAGCATACTCTCAAACACACACCTCTCTCTCTATATTCCTCACTACATATACATGCAGCTTACACACTACACAGGCTTTTCAAAAAATGTATAGTTTTCAGCAGTCTCGGAGATTCGTAATTGGCCCCTCCTTCCTGCCTGCATTATATACTATATTACCAAGCAAGTCTCTATACAGTTTATATGTTTCCACATTGTCTAAAATTTATAAAGTTCTTTCTTATTGCTTTCCTTATTCTACTGGAGAGCACAACCGATTTTTTAAATGGTATATAAGTATTATGTTGAGCTATATAGCTAGATAAGCTCCGCCACAGCTTAGTTTCTTAGCATAATCATGAAACAAGAAACAAGATTATATTATTCTTGATAATTCTTTATAATTCTTTTTAGTAACTTGCCTACCAACAAATGTTACACCAATGCTGTTGTAATTTCCCGCTTCCTTTCCGTGAATGAACACGAAACTAGGAGATTAAGGGGGGAGCTTATTGAAGTTTTCAAAATCGTTAATAACATCGATAACGTAAATTTTGACAAATTGTTCACTTTCGATAATAATAATACTCGTAATAACGGATTTAAGTTGCGTGGCAGACGTTTCATCACTAATATCGCTAAAAACTTCTTTACGTTTAAAGTAACTGATAAATGGAATAATCTTCCCGCGTCAGTCGTGAACTCTACCAGCGTTAATATGTTTAAGAACCGTTTAGATAGGCATTTTAAAAATATTAACTACTTCTTCTTCTTCCGCAGCTTATTATCCAATCTTTACATGGGGTCGCTGTTTTTGGTTCGTCTTCTCCACTCTCCTCTGTCGTATACCGCGTCCTCCTCCAAGTCCTTCTCCCTGATGTCCGCCACCACACAGTCCATCCATCTCGTCTTCGGTCTTCCTCTTCTTCTCCGTCCCGGCAACTCCATCTCCAGCACTCTGCGCCCCACATACTCCTCCTCTCTTCTCCTGACGTGTCCATACCACCTCAGCCTGGCCTCCTGCACCTTCTTAGATGCTTCCGCCACCTTCACTGTTCCTCTTATATGCTCATTTCTGACCCTATCCCTCCTCGTCACTCCACACATCCATCTCAACATCTTCATTTGAGCCACATCGATTTTTCTTTCATTGCTCTTCTTCATTGGCACAGTCTCCATTCCATACAACATTGCCGGCCTCACCACTGTTTTGAATACCTTTCCCTTCAGTTTCACTGGGACCCTCTTATCACAGAGCACCCCTGATACATCTCTCCAGTTCTTCCACCCCGACTGTATTCTACAGTTTATCTCTCTCTCTGCTCCCCCCTCTGCATCCACTGTTGACCCCAAGTATTTAAAATACTCCACCGTCTTAACACGCTCTCCACTCAATGTCACTTCCCCTCCTCGGTCCTGCTGCGCATCACATCTCATATATTCGGTCTTCTTTCGGCTAATTCTCATCCCCCTACTTTCCAACGCCTCTCTCCAATTTTCCAACTGCTGCTCCACCTCCTCTTTCGTCTCCCCATTCAGCACAACATCGTCTGCATACATCATGCACCACGGCGCCTCCCCTCTAATCCTGTCCGTCAACACATCGAATACCACATTGAAAAGGAAGGGGCTCAAAGCTGATCCTTGGTGCAGACCAACTTCTACCCCAAAGCTCTCTGACACACCCACGCTACTCCTCACCTTAGTTGTTACTCCCCTGTACATCCCCTTGATCAGTTTAACATACTTCTCCGGTACCATCTTTTCCCTTAAGCATCTCCAAACTTCCTGCCGTGGTATCCTATCATATGCCTTCTCCAAGTCAATAAAAACCATGTGCAACGCCTTCTGCCCCTCTCTGTACCTCTCTGCCAACTGTTTCAATGCAAAAACTGCATCTGTCGTTCTCCTTCCCGGCATAAATCCAAACTGTTCCACTGACACTTCCGCTTCGTCTCTCAACCTACTCTCCACTATTCGCTCCCATATCTTCATTGTATGTGATATTAGCTTGATCCCTCTATAATTCGTGCAATCTTGTACATCTCCCTCCTCTTTGAATATAGGCACTATGATGCTGGTCCGCCACTTATCCGGAATCACCTCCTGGTCAAACAACTTCTGCATTAGGTCCCACACCAGATCCACCCCCTCATCTCCCAGTGCCTTCCATGCCTCGGCTGGTATCTCGTCTGGGCCAGTCGCTTTGTTATTTTTCATCCTATTCAGAGCACGACTCACTTCCATCCTCCCCACTTGTTCTGTCATAGCTACATTTGGTAATCCATCCTCATAGAAAGATCTTGGGTTTTCTTTATTTAATAATTCCTCAAAATATTCCTTCCATCTATCCTTTATCTCTTCATCTCTTTGCAGCACCGCCCCCTCCCTTCCCTTAATTTGTTTTACCTGTGTAAAGTCTTTTGTCGCTCTATTTCTGCTCTTAGCCAATCTGTATATATTCTTTTGTCCTTCACGATCCTCTAAATCCTCATACATCTGCCGATATGCCTCCGCCTTTGCTCTCGCCACTGCTCTCTTTGCCTGTTTCTTTGCTCCTTTATATACCACCTTACACTCTTCACTCCTCAATTCTTCCCATAACTTCTTAGTTTCTCTCTTACTTCGTAGTGCTCTTTGGATCTCATCACTCCACCACTCCGTTTTTAATATAATAATAAAACAATCCCCCTTTTCCCTCTCAGCTTCCCCCTTTTCCCTCTCAGCCTCCCCCTTTTCCCTCTCAGCCTCCCCCTTTTCCCTCTCCCTCGTTAAAATTATTAACGTTGTTTAATATAATAAAACAATTAGCAACAGGAGCTCTAGGGGTGGTGATCGAGGATGAGTCTGTTGACAATAATGCCAGCTTGTGACATGCCAGTGTGTGATGCCAGCAAAAAAAGAAATTAGACTAACACGATCGTAGATGTAGCTCGTAGCGTAAACTAACCCACTTTTTGTTTTACTTTACCTACCTTTTTTTTTTTCCTTCTTATCCTCTCCTTACTTGCATGTCTGTAGTTTGCATGGTATGATAGTGAGTTAAGACTGTGTTTGCATGGTTTGTAAGCGTTCTTATTTTACTTCTTTTCATCTTTCACCCCTTTCCTATTCTCTCCGACTATTTTTCTGACTTGTCGGCAGTGGCCGACTGATGATGATGGTGAGCCTTTCTTTCTCTTTTTCTGAATGAATGTTAACCCATGAGTGATAGGTGTTGCTACTTAATTAACCCCTTATTCTCTTCTCTTAACTCCCTACTTTTTCCTTTCTCTCGGGCTAACCTTAGAGTGGATCTTAGGGTCTTTGTTAGCCTTAGCTTCTGTAGATCTGTAGAACATCAGCTCAGCAACCTCTGCATAATTAATTATTTCAATTTTCAAGTAACGAACTACATCTTTCTTTCATGAAACCAACCAGCTATTTAAATTAGCTAATATTCTATTGTTTACCACAACAGTTGGAAAGACACTTTAAAAGCCAACGTTGTAATAAAAAGTTTACAAAAAAGTATTTATATATTTCCGCCAAAGTAGAGGGCTTTGTAACTAATATGACTAGGTCAAACTTTTGAGCCATCTTCAAGTTTAGGCATTTTACTGCCTACCGGCTGCTCTAACATTTCTTTCCTAATGTATAACTAGCTCTTAATTTTTACGTGCCCGTTTAGGCTCCATCCCTATCTGCTTAAATCTAGTTTAAACTGATTCACATCTTTCAACAAAAACTTTTTATAGCCTTATACCAAACCTATTATTATTATTATTATTATTAGTATTATTATTATATATATATATATATATATACGTACAGTATATATATATATATATATATTCCCCGCAAGGGGGTTCTAAGCTCGTGCTTTTGAGTGCTCTTTGTGCTCGTTTGTATGTGCTTGTTCCTGGAGGTTTCACGTGCGCCCTCCCGGCCCTAGCACCCAAGGATGATGGGGCTCGACCCTGCAGTCCTTGTCATCCTTGGTCTTTTTCCACTTCGACTGTCCCCTCCACCCTTTCTTTTTCCTCTGTCTTTCCTCTCACTTTTTCTTTGTTTTTCCGCTGAGATATGCCCTTTTAAATAGAGGCGAATCGGTTCTTCCCGAACTTTAAAAAATATATATATATATATTATCTCGCAATCATCAAATTTTCAAGTCTGAGCTAAAAAAAAAAAACAAATCTAACTTTAATGTACATAAAGTTAATATTTTTATTTTTCACTCTAAATTAACGGCTTTTCGCAATTCACATAATAAATTATACCGTCTTTACATTTTCTCAGTCGTGAAATCATACAATACAGATGACGTAACAAGTGAGCGCCTAATCATAGCTGTACTAAAACATCTGTCAACTACACATTCAGCTGTAGACCCATCGACCAAACATTCCTATTATACAAGTAACTCAAAGATATCTTATTGCTTATAAATCTTGTTCTTAATAATTGACAATGAAGATCTTTAAATTTTCAACCTCTTTTTTCCAGCTCATAAACGCAGTAAGAGGCACCACTTTCGCACCAAACATTATATATATACAGTGTGTCCGTAAAGTCATGGTGGGATTTTAAATAGCTATATTATTGCAACGAAACATGATAATGAGATGAAAAAAAGGCAAATTGAAGAACAACTATAAAAGAATAACTTTATTTAGCGTAGTTCGATGTGGGCTCCTCTGGTGGCCCTGCAGACATCTAGGCGGTGATGTGTGTCCGTAAAGTCATGGTGGGATTTTAAATAGCTATATTATTGCAACGAAACATGATAATGAGATGAAACAATGCCAAATTTAAGAACAACTCTCAAAGTTGTATCTTGTAGTTAGTCTAGGTCTAGGCTAAGCTTAACCTTTATCTCGTAGTTAGTCTAGGCTGTCCACATGCCTATGTTGAACATGAGCGTAATAGCCCGAAAGTTAATGTGTGGTGTGCTCTAGCACGAGATCGAGTGATTGGCCCATTTTTCTTCGCGGAACCCACTATGACGTCACACAACTACCTCGCTATGTTGGAACATTTTGCAGTACCCCAATTTATTGACAATAATGTCATCTTTCAGCAAGATGGTGCTCCTCCGCACTATGCCAACGTTGTTCGAGAATTCCTTAATGAAAAATTTCCACAGAGATGGATAGGAAGAGGAGGATGGAAGCCATGGCCTCCACGCTCTCCGGACCTGACACCTTTGGACTTTTATTTGTGGGGTTACGTCAAGCAAAGCGTGTACAGTGTACCCATTAGGGATATTCATCACTTGCACGAGCGAATCACGGAAGCTATCGCATCCGTCACTCCTGATGTTCTTGGGCGTGTGTGGCTGGAATTGAATCACCGCCTAGATGTCTGCAGGGCTACCAGAGGAGCCCATATTGAACTACGTTAAATAAAGTTATTCTTTTAGAGTTGTTCTTCAATTTGCCTTTTTTTCATCTCATTATCATGTTTCGTTGCAATAATATAGCTATTTAAAATCCCACCATGACTTTACGGACACACTGCACTGTATATATATATATATAATATAATATATATATATATATATATATATATATAACCAATACA
The DNA here is from genome assembly GCA_023014485.1 of Bathynomus jamesi. NCBI lineage: Eukaryota > Metazoa > Arthropoda > Malacostraca > Isopoda > Cirolanidae > Bathynomus > Bathynomus jamesi. Next base: position 498,519 of record JAJOZX010001938.1, read on the forward strand.
TTAAATTTACTGTATATATATTATATATATATATCAGGTCATCCCATAAGTAATGTCGTTTTTTAGATCGGAATTTGAAGGACAAAAAAAACTCAGCTGAAACTTTTTAATCTAGTATATATTTTCCATCGGAATCAATGACACTCTGCCAACGTCCTACAAGCTTTTCAATGCCATGTTTATAAAATTCAGGCGGTTTTGAGGCAAAAAACGTACAAAGACTGGTGTGCAGGTCATCTAAAGAAGTATACTGTTTCTCGTCAAGATAGTTTTGCAGACTCCTGAAGAGATGATAATCTGAAGGCGCAAGGTCTGGAGGATGTGGAGGTTTCCCACCCAAGCTCCTCAATTTTCGCAGAAGTGATCCGAGCGGTATGAGGACGTGCGTTGTCGTGGTGGAACACGTTTCCTTTCCGATTAACCAAAGAAGGTCTCTTTTGATAATAAAAACCCACTCTAATAGACAGAGTTTATTTCCACAACAGTTTCGATGCCCACTGGCATCCTCTTCGGGTGGATACAGAAAAACGAAGAGGATGCCAGTGGGCATCGAAACTGTTGTGGAAATAAACTCTGTCTATTAGAGTGGGTTTTTATTATCATATTGTGACTTTCACGTAGAAAAAGTGAAGTTTTTTGCATTTATTAAGGTCTCTTTTCTTTTAGTGCAGTGTTCAATCGATCCAGTTGTTGACAGTAGACTTGAGCGGTGATTGTTTGGTTGTGTGGTAAGGTTTCAAAGTGTATTACACCACCTTTGTCCCACCAAACACTAAGCAACACCTTCCGAGGGTGAAGACTTGGTTTTGGCTGTGGTGTCGCTGGTTCTCCGGCACAAACCCACTGTCGACGGCGCTTAACATTCTGGTACAGTATCCACTTTTCATCACCAGTCACTAAACGGTGCAAAAACGGATCTTGGAGTTCACGAGAATGAAGAGCTGTGCTAATGTTTACCCGCACCCTCAGATTGTCGACCGACAATTCATGTGGCACCCACTTTCCTAACTTAGGCACTTTCCCGAGTTGTTGCAAATGTCGATGGATGGTGGACGGGGATGAATTGAGTTTCTGGGCCAATTCTTCGACAGTCGTTGAACAGTCTTCTTCAAGTGCGGCTAACAGCAGGTCATCATCAAACTCAGCAGGGCGTCCAGAGCGTACTGCATCTGTCAAACAGCAATCACCACTCCTAAACTTTTGAAACCATCTTTGACATTTCCTTACATGCAGAATATCGTTGCCATAAACTTCCTGAATGTTTCGCGTTGCTTCAGTAGCACTATTCCCTTTTTTGAACTCGTAAAGCATTATATGCCTGATATGCTCTTCTGATACCGCCATGTTTATGATGGGTTCACATAAAGCAAAACACACGTCTTCACTGGTCAAGGTCTGTAAAGTATGTAGCGAAACACGATAGATCTCCTCTTAGATATAACCTTCGGAAAATTTATGCTTAAACCGAGTAGGACTAGTTTAAACTTAATCTATCGTAAAAAACGACATTACTTATGGGATGACCTGATATATATATATATATATATATATCACTAACCCCAAGCTATTATATATATATATATATATATATAAGGCACTTACCGGTGCGTTGAATTAGATATTCTTTAGGGCCTACCATAGATTTCCTGCGTCCCACAAAGCAGTCTACCTAAACTCTCTAACTCTACTAATTCAGAAGCTATAGACATTACCCATAACTATTATTATTTACTGACAACTTTCTACCCCATTTGTCACCTTAGAAACATCACCAAATTAAACTTAGCACTAACGGTTTAGTCAGATATGAATAACCATGCTCTAGTCTAGCCAAAACCCAACGAACAGCCGCGTTGCTCTGTTTATCCCTTCGTGTTGCCATTCAGCTTTCTTTTAGTGATTTTTCCCTTTAGTGACTTTAGACTATATACATATATATACACACACGTCACCTCAATATCCAGTATATACACGGCAAAAGTAGTTTGAAGATTTATTTCATCTCATGACCAACTATAATCAAACACTTTAGATGAGTTTGCAAACTGCATATATTTAGACAAAAAGTATTAGGTATTATACTGGTTTCATGTCAATATCGGCATGTTTCACTGCCATTTCTGTCAGTATGACCTTGGATCGTACCAGAACTATAGTCTTGGCAAAGTACAGTGTGTTAAACTTACCAAACAAGGATAACCTATGTTCAGAACTTTGAACAAGCAACATCAACTAAATCTAATTGGTCGCACCTTTCACTATGTACATGCAATAGCATCAAATGGTTGACCCTTTTCTGAGTCATGTTTGAACTCGGATAAGTTTTGATACGCATGAGACTACTAAACGAGCGCTCACTACAGGCAATGGTGGCTGGCATCACTATAATTAACTTTGCTTATGTGATCACAGAGGAGATAAGAGATTACAGGCTAGGTGTCAGTGATGTATGTAACCACATCACGTAGGATTAACCGCTCAAGGGTACCCGTGAACACAAAGTTGGTACTGAAGGTTGTTAGATGTGTATGTAGTCTTGCAGGAAGGAAGTCTGAGCCCTAGAATGGGGTTACACTCTCTAATTCTGCTGTGAACGTCTATCCTTTTGCGTCCTTGAGAAGCAACTCTTTACACTGGACATACATTTTGTAGTCTGTGTAGTAATGTCTAATTAAATGTTTTGTTTATAAGAATTTAATAATGTTTGTTTAATAAAGAAGATAATAATGTTTAATAAGAAATGTTATTATGTTAAATAATTGTTTGGTTATAAAAGGCTGTCTGATTAAGAAATAAAATGTTTATAAGAATTTAATAATGTTTTGTTTAATAAAGAAGATTGGTATTAAGATGTTTTTGTAAATTTAGAATATTCTTTCGTGTCTCTCTCCGGCTAAAATTTAACGGTAATTTCCCTTCTCGCATTACCCCGTTTATCTAAAAGTGTTCCGGTATAAATAAAAAGTTAGTAAAGTATAATTAAGTATATAATTAATCCCCCGGTCTCTTTTGCATTATTCGAAAGTGAAACAGTTCAACCGTCAGCCGCGTCCGTATAAAGACAGAGGAAACAAGTGATAATAGAAAGAAAAGAAAATAATGAAGTATAAAAGGGAAGGAATGGGAATCACACATATTTGGTGGCAAGGCGGTGGTCCCTATTAATATAAAGGCATTTTCCCACGTTCTCCGTACGAAGAAAATTAGTAGATATTCTGTTTCCCTATCCGTTTTATAGTCTTTATAAAATTAAGCCAATTCTGATTCCCTTTCCTTCAAAATTCGATAATTCAAGATGGCGCCTCACTTTCGAAATCCTCGTAGCGTCCCTTCCAAATTTCGCGGTCAAAATTTTCAGTCGTTTTTTTTTCTCTTCTCGTTGGAGTCACTCTTTCAACCGTTTCGACTAAAAAATTTATTTTCATTGAATTGGATTCTGTCGCGACTCAGTTTGAGTCAGAAATTTAATTCGAGTCATTTTTTTCTCACTGATTGGTCCTCAGTTCGTTTTCTTTAGATTTCGTTTCGTTCAGTCGGAGAGAGAGACTTAAAATTGGAATTTCCTCTCCGATGACGTATTTTATGTTTAAAAATTGTTTTATGTTTACGCTTGCGGCATTGGAAATGATTATGATATTGATAATAATACAATACTAAGTAATTAAAATTCACACTTATATGACGGTAAATTATTTTAGTGTCAAAATTGTTACATGCAATTAAATACGGTTCTTTCAAAGGTTGGTACATATATTGTAACGCATTTATATATATATATATATATATATATATATATATATATATATTCCGCGTCCGTAATGGGGCGGCCCTATCTGACATGTATGTTCAGGAGGAGGGGGTGCCCCAGGGGTGTGTTTTAAACGTCTCCTGCTTCAATCTGGTTATGTCTGCGCTACCGGGAGCTCTTCCGCCCTCGGTGCGCTGTTCCATCTACGCAGGTGATCTGGCTGTCTATGCCGCGGGGACGAGTCCCCACCTCGTGGAGAGGCAAGTCCAACTCGCGGTCAATCGGGTTGAACGCTGGGCGTCGTCGGTGGGCCTTACGCTGTCTTCCCCGAAGACTTCGTGTGTGGCCTTCCGTCGAGGAGACGGGGATCCGGCGCCATCCCGGCCTTTCACCTTACACTCGGAGGTCAGCCTCTGGCCCTCGTTCCATCAGTACTCTTCTTGGGTATGGTTTTCGACAGCCGTTTGAGCTGGGTTCCCCACCTTCGCCGGCTGCGCGAGTCCGCGAGACGTACCCTGGATTTGCTGGGACATCTGTCGCATACTACATGGGGCGCGGATAGGCGGACGCTCCTCCGTTTGTACGTGTCCCTGGTACAGTCCAAATTAGACTATGGGAGTGTGGTGTATGGCTCCGCCTCCCGCACGGCCCTTCGGATACTGGATCCGGTCCTCTCTAGAGGACTGCGCATGTCATCTGGCGCCTTCCGCTCCTCTCCGGTTGATAGTCTGCAGGTTGAGTGCGACATCCCTCCCTTGGAGGATCGGAGGTCGTTCCTCATTGCTAAGCACTATCTCCGGATCCTCCGTCTTCCCACCTCTCCTCTGTTCCAGGTGGTTGAGAGAGCACCCCTGTTGCGTGCTGTAGGGCGTTGCGCCCCGTTCGCAGGGCCGATTCTGACTCTGCCTTACTTCGGTCTCTGTTCCTTCAGCATGAAGCGTGTCACTCTGCATGTGTTGCGGTCTTCACAGATGGCTCGAGGTCGTCGGGGGGCGTTGGGGCCGCGGCTGTTCCCCAGTCGTTTGCCCTTGCTCCCCGATGTACCCGTCTCCCTGATGAGGCTTCCGTTTTCACGGCGGAGCTCTATGCCATTCTGAGCGCTCTGGAGGTGGTGCGGGAGCGTCCGGATGGGTCGTTTGTCATCTATTCGGATTCACGCAGTGCCCTGGATGGCCTGGAGTGTTTTGACCCTGTCCACCCACTGGTCCGACGAATCCAGCTACTGTGCCATATTCTTGTCACTTCTGGTGGCAAGGAGGTGGTATTTTGCTGGGTTCCTGCACATGTTAACGTGGCTGGAAATGAGGCTGCCGATCGAGCTGCCCGTTCCTCGTGCCGACTACAGGTTTCACCCGTGTCCCTCCCCTTTTCCGATTATATCCCTGGCTTTCGTAGGTTTTTGCGCTCCCGGTGGCAGAGTCGCTGGGATGGCGCTGCAAATAACAAACTCTGCAAGATTAAACCCAAATTGGGATGTTGGGCCTCTTCCTTCCATCGGTCGCGCCATAAGGAGGTGGCTTTGGCCCGCCTCCGTATTGGCCACACCCACCTGACCCATGGCTATTTGATGGCCGGGGATCGGGTGCCCCGATGTCCCGATTGTAACATCGTACTCACAATTGCCCACCTGCTGGTGGAGTGTCCGCTTTACTCTGCGCTGCGCGCAGAGTATTTTCCCTTTTTAGAGTGCGTCGGGCCTTGTGATAGGCTTGGCGCTATTCTATCGGAAGGTTCCTACTTTTCGGTAACCGGGTTGTTCTCCTTCCTCCTTCGCTCCCGTCTGCTTTACCGGTTGTGACTCTGATAATTTTTTTTTTTTTTTTTCCCTCCTCCTCCTCCCCGTCTATTGTTCACTTCCGTTCGCTGTTTCATAGTCTTCGTCCTGTGTTCGCTCTGCTATCCACCTTTCTTTTGGTGGCCATGAGCGGTCATACTTTGAAACAAAACAAAAAAATAATAAATAAATAAATATATATATATATATATATATATATATATATATATATATATATAATATCGTAAAGAACGACGCTTGTATAGGAGATAATCCGCGCAAGAAATGAGAGAGAGAACGAAACAAATGAAAAAATGAGGTAACCACCCGGGAATCGAACCCGGGTTCTTCCGTTTGCGTGTCAGATATGATAACCATTACACCATGGGCCTCACTCATTCAAATGCCGTAATTCTTCTACATACGCGCAGAAACCAATGCCCCAAGGGGGCACCTCCCGCATGCCGTAACATTATATACATTTAACTGCAAACACGCAGTATAATCATCTTGCGCGGATTATCTCCTATACAAGCGTCGTTCTTTACGTTAATTATACTGCGTGTTTGCAGTTAAATGTATATAATGCTACGGCATGCGGGAGGTGCCCCCTTGGGGCATTGGTTTCTGCGCGTATGTAGAAGAATTACGGCACTTGGATGAGTGAGGCCCATGGTGTAATGGTTATCATATCTGACCGGCAATCGGAAGATCCCGGGTTCGATTCCCGGGTGGTTACCTCATTTTTTCATTTGTTTCGTTCTCTCTCTCTCATCTTGCGCGGATTATCTCCTATACAAGCGTCGTTCTTTACGTTAATTATACTGCGTGTTTGCAGTTATATATATATATATATATACCAGGGCGTCCCAAAAAAATGTATACACACTTTAAATAATTATAAAGGCAGTGTTTATTAAAATACATTTCATTTTCAAAATGTAATAGAATCTACAGACATTATTTAATTGTTTTGTCAATGCCTGTTTTCAAACACGTCCGTTCTGGTCCAGGCATTGCTGATAACGCGAAGCAATGGAATCGCAAACATCACGAAACATTTCGTTTGGTATTTGTGTGCATTCTCGTTCAATGGCTGCTCTCAATTCAGCGACTGTTGCAGGTTTTATAGCGTAGACTTTGTCTTTTAAGTATCCCCATAAAAAAGTCTAGTGGTGTGAGGTCTGGTGAACGCGGAGGGTATTCTACGAAACCCCTTCGTCCAATCCACATCCACATCGTGCCAAGTACCACTCGCAATACTCCACTCTTCGGTCCGGATCATCTTCATTAATAGCATGGACTAATCTTGGAATGTAACTTTTCCATTGACAGCGCTTCAAAATGCGTTGGACAGACGATTCTGAAATTCCTACCTCACGACTCGCTTGCCGCACAGATTTTCTTGGACTTTGGTGATACGTTTCCAGTACTCTTTCTTGCTTTGTGGGGCTTGTCGATGTCCGTGGTCTTCCGGAACGCTTCTTGTGGACATTCTGAACAGTTCCATCGGCTTCAAACTTATCTCTAATTCGAGTGATGGTAAGTCGCGTTGGTGGATCTGTTTGAAACGCCCTCCTAAACTGTCTTTGCACTTCTACTGCGTTTTCACACTTCCAGTAGCATTTTAGAATGAATTTCCTTTGTTCAAAGCTTAGTCTGACTGCCATTATTAATTCTAATGGGTTTAACTTGGAAAGAAAGAAACATCAATTGAGCTATCAGCTGTTAAAGTGTGTATACATTTTTTTGGGACACCCTATATATATATATATATATATATATATATATATACACACACACCCTTTGCTTTGTCCGGAGCGATAGGGCGCGTCCCTCTGTGGCGAATGTGGGAATACACCTTTCTTCGGTGTAAGGGCTTTCTCTGCCCTCGTGGACCATTGGGCCCGTTTGGGGACCCGGCTGATCTGTTTCTTTTTCTTTCTTTCTCCTTTAACCCATTCTTTCTGGCTTCTCCCTGTTTTTTTTGGCGTTGTTCTTTGGACCTTGATTTTGACCCTTTCCTTGGCCCTTGGGTGTGGGTGGTGGTTGCCCTGCACCCTTGTCGCTTTCCAACCAAACCCAAACCCTGTCCCTGCCACTTTTCACCGCGCGTTGGATGAGAGTGGCCGCCTTTCAGGCACAGGGACTGGGTGCGGGCGTATCTCCCCTGCGTGACATCTATCGGCGGTGGGACCAAGTGTGCACACACTTCGCCTTTCCCTTGTTGGAGTCGGTGGTGACTGGATGCGCGCGGGGGATGAAGTTCTTTTTTTGTTTTGCTGTGGACACTTCTCCCCCTCGGCCTACGACTACTGCTTCTCATTCCCGGACTACTACTTCTCTCAACACTCGGGTGGTGGGCAACCAGGCCCTCGAGTCCTTTATCACTGGAAGACCGCAACCTAATGGGGTTGAACCCCCTGTGGAAGCGGAACGCTTGCACTCTCCTTTTCCGTTGCCGACCCCAGTCCGTCCCTCGACTACGCCCTTGGACCTACACTCTCTGGAGCAGGGGTCTCGCCCTAGCCCACTTCAGCCACCTTCGGGCAAGTCAAGTTCCACCGAGGACTTGCCCCCACAACCTGGCTTCTTGCCCTCCCCATATGCCCCCCTCACCCGCCGTCAGCCCACCTCCCCACGGAGAGAGCCTCGCGGCGGACGGGGGAGCCGGCATTCACGGCCGTCCTATCGACCGTTGAATATCCCAGTCCATTTCGACTCTACAGCCTCCCTTTCCCTCCCAAGCATCCACAAATTCCTGGTGATTCGGCCTACATCTGGATCCCTCCCGAACAACTCTGAACGGACGTTCCAGGCGATCCGAACCCACAGCAACTCCAGCCGCTTTGACGTACGCCCACAGAGGGATGGCTCCCTCCTCGTAAAATCGCGCTCAGCCGCAGAGACGGAAGCCCTACTCTCCGTCACTGAGGTCCTTGGATGCTCGGTGTCCGTTTCCCCACACCCTCGCCTGAACCAGAGTCAGGGCACTATTTACGCCACCCGCCTATTGTCGGTCGCAGTGAACGAGCTCCTGGAGGACCTCGCACCCCAAGGAGTCACTAAGATCTATCGTTTCACATCCCGACAGGGAGGCACCCCCTCCCCCACCCCACGTCTGCTCCTTACTTTCAACACACTAATCCCCCCCGGCCGCATTGTATGGGGTATGGGAGACCGCGCCTCATGCGAGTTTTCTATCCGCCCATACGTCCCAGACCCGACCCGTTACTTCAAATGCAATAAATTCGGACACGTTAGCTCCGCTTGTCGACAGCCGCATCAATTATGTGTTCACTGTGGACGACTCGCTCACCCTGACAGGTGCCCCAACACACCCAAATGTTCCAACTGTGAAGGCGCACACCCCTCTTCATCCCGAGAATGCCTTTTCTTCAAGTTCGAGAAGGAGGTCCGAGGCCTACAGGTGACGGACTTCCTTAGCCCCCGTGAGGCACGCGACAGGGTGCGGAGTCGGGAGGTGAGGCCGGGGGTGTCCTATGCCGCTGCTCTCGGCTCTATCATCTCGGCACGCCGCCCTGGCCTGCCGCCGAAACCCCCCCAAGCCACTGCTCCCTGTTCCCCTCAAAGAAAACCCTCGCAGGACCCGATGGTTTCCTGTCCCCCTACCATTCCTCCTCTTCCCGCACCTCACCTGCCACGAATCCCCCAGGTGTCTGGGACCAGGACACCCAGGTCCCATCCACCTCAAACCCCGCCTTCCCAGTACCCCCTGCACACGCCCGAACCTGCCGCCCGGAGCAAGCCGTCGAGGCGGAGACGCCGGAGCGTGTCACCGGACCCTCCGGCCTTCCAACGTCTCTCTCCCTCTTCCCCTCGGACCAAGAAGACGGTTCGGATCCTCACTCCGCCCACCACGCCTACTACCATGTCCATCTCTCCCCATCGCAGAAGTCCCACCACTCTACCCCCACAGACTCTGACAATAGTGGCTGAGATCCACGACCCGCCCCGGATGACGGGACCCAGTCCGAATAATATCCTCTCCCCCGAGGATCCGGTGGATGCGGCCCTGGCGCAGCTGCACGGTGTGACCGAGGGAAGCTCGGCCGCGCCCACGCCCACGAGTCTTCTGGATTTGCCCTTGCCTCCTGGTGCCATTTTCTCCACCCCTCCACGAGACTACTCTGATTCACCTCCTTCCACCCTCATCGTACCTATTCCCCCAACATCCCCGGCCCCTTCCTTGTCAGCTACCCTGAGTACGCCCTCCCTCCCACCCGCCCGGTCCTTTTGGTACCCCTTATCACCACCTCGAGTCCGCCATGAGACCCCGGACAGGCGGGGTGGCGCCACTTTTGAGGCTACCATGCCCCCTCCTGGTCCGACCATAGAAGCCCGTCACAGTACATCCGACCCTCTCAGCCCACGATGTTCCTCTGCCTGCCGTGATCCACGCTTCCGGTCTCGCTCGGCTGACTCGATCCCGCCGCCACCGCGGGGTTCGACAGGCCGACCGATTCCTTCCCTGGTGAACGGTAGATAGCCAGCCATGCTCCCGACCAAGCCTTCAATTTCGCGAACTCCGGATCTCCCTTCATATTCCAACCTCCTAGCACCTACACCTTTACCCATCCCCCTTCATCAACTAATGGATCCCCAAGGAAGTAATCCTAGCCCGTCTCCGCCTAGGCCACACCCGCATCACCCACGGACACCTTATGGCGAAATCGCCAGCCCCACTTTGCCCTACCTGCCATATCCCTATCACTGTCATACACCTCCTGGTGGAATGCACAAAGTTGTCTGCTCTTCGTCGCAGGTGTTTCCCTCTCTCGGCCGAAGATCCTATACCCGACCGGCTACGATCCATACTCGCCGACGGCCCCCACTTTTCAACGGAAGCGATTCTCTTCTTCCTTACTCACTCCCAGCTGCTCCATCGCATTTAAAACCGTACCCCTCCTACCCATTATCCAGCGACTGACCCTTACTCACTCCCCTAGTCTACCACCCCCAACACAGTAACATCACCCACTCACCGCCTCGCCGAGATATGTACCGCTCCTTTTAGGTACGAATCGGCGGTAAATCAGAGAAAAAAAAAAATATATATATATATATATATATATATATACTAGAACATTGTCAGAGATTAAATGAGTAACAAAATTTTCCAGTATCTAGTAGGCAGTTTTTAAGATTATTTTTTGTAAGGTAATTTTAAGTTCGCTTTCCGCTTTAAGGCGTCATTTTAAGGGTTAAAGTCGAAAAATAATCGTGAATGACACTAATTTATACTGGGTTGATTCGAACTGTTTAAGTTTATTTTGCTTGCCATATATATATTGTGTGAGACGTCAAAGGAAGCTAAATTTGCTATAAAAAGATAAAAATTTGTTTAATTGAAATACAGGAATTGTTTTCGTAAATTCTTTTGTCAAATTAATTTCTGGATTTTTTTTACGTTTTTATATATTCATTAATTTTTATATTTTTATAGGTGGGCTGATTGTTGTTGTGTATTTTTCTTTTTAATTTTAATGACAATACCAAGTGATATTTGACGTACGCGCCCAATCCGTATATTTATTTATGGTATTGAACGCCCGTTCTCTGACTTTTAATTTACTTCACGGGAAATGACGTACGCGCCCAATCCGTATATTTATTTATGGTATTGAACGCCCGTTCTCTGACTTTTAATTTACTTCACGGGCACCCTTTAAGTTGGGCGTACCCGGTGAGTTTATCTCTTATTTACGTTCAGGATTATTCGGCCTACCCAAGACGGATGGCCCTTTAAATTGATAGGCTAGGTTCCTTCGGCTTTCCACAAGCCTACTTGGAACGTTAATTTTCCCCAGCTAACAAGAGGGGTCTATCACAAGGTATTTAAAACAACACACGCCCTCTTATAAATTTTATTAAATGTTACTTGACACAGTACATGCATTTAATATTTTATTCTGTATTACATCTATAAAATTTCAGACAATACAATAATCTTAACGTCAAAGACAAAGTTCACAGTGATTGAATTTAAATCGTTAAATTGATCAGCAATGATTAATCTAAAGAAAAGATTAACAGTTAGCGGAATTTCAATAATTTATAGATAGAGGGGTTTTTATGTTTTTAGTGCAACAAAAAAAAATACATAACAATAAATGAAGTGGTCGGAATTCGACCCAGATATTCAAAGACTAAAGTTACTTACTCTGCAGGAGACAAACTTACTCCCACTTGGGCTGCGTACGGACCGTAGATTTACGGCCGCTACAAAACTTGCAAACTCTACAATGTTAACTACCGGGACTTCTTTCTGAACCCAAATGGACGGATTCAGGAAATTAGGGCCCAGACGTACCCTATTTCTTATTTAAGTGGAGCTAAATTTACTTAAGAGACCGTTCACAAAACTCTTGGTCCGTTGGTTAACATTAATTAAGTTACAATCAAATTCTCGGTTAAGGTCGCTAACCTTCAAGTGAATATTCTCAAATTTCCGCGTAAACGAATTTCATGAACTATAAGTTCTTAATTTTTCTGTTAGTGACAATTGATTCTTTCAGTTTTAAGTTTGCTTACATTTACGCGCCGATTTCCGCGTAAGCTAATTTCATGATATACTTTCCGTTTTAAAGTTTATTACGCCACAAGTCTACAGGGTGTTTGTTTAACCACAGTTAACTTCAAGGAGGAACTTCTACCAACTGATTTTGACTCAAAATTCCCCTCAGTATTACCAAAACTCCGCCCTTTGGGGTCTGAAGGACCTATCAAAACCAATTTCGTTACATGACGTCATTCGTACAAAATTACTGCTCCTCTATTGGCTCTAGTCTCAACTTTGTTAAAATCGAGGCTCCGCCTATCTCCACGAAATTTCAAATTAAAATTTTAATCTCAAATTTAAATTCGAGATTTAAAATTTTTAAAATTTAAAACAAAAATTTTAAATTCCGCCTAAAGGTTTTCCTCTCAAGATCTCCAATGTAAACAAAACTGAAAGCTTACAAGGCTCCAAATGGAACCAGACTCGTAAATTAACTGCCCCTTGACTCTACGATAAACAATCGGTCCTCTTATCTGATTACACTCCCTGACTTGGATTATAGACAAGGTGTCGGTATCTTTTAATTTAGTCGGTGTTCAAATTACAGATTTTACTTTTTATGCGGAGTTAACTCGATTTCAATATCCCTCTGATGAGAAACTGAATGAAAATAGAACAAACGCGAAGAAATTGGAAAAACACTTATTCCTTCGTTCATGAATACAAAACCCCTTTGCTTTTTAAAGATGTTACACAAAGAAATCTTAAACTAAAATTTCTACATCTATTTTACAAAAGATCTGGGCACGTTAAATTTGAGGGGTACAACATCCCTCCCCTCCTTTAATTTTGCACTCCGATGCAAACTTTCTTAAATAGGGTTGGATATCATCACTTTACTCACAATTTTACCCACAAATTTACTCCTAAATTTTCCATAAAAATTTTCACTTACTTGTCCCCTTTATTGGGACACTAACACTGACACATGTAATTTTAGTCATCCTCGAGTTCTTCGTAGTGTACCCGAGGTCGGGGCCTAAGAGCATACTGACGCTCAAACGGTGGCCCTGGGAAAGCCGCCTGTCTGCTTTCTCCGGGGGACCCTATTCCCATAAGGTCCACGCGAGGAGGTAGTTCGGAAGCACCTGGCGGCTCCTGCTCGCCACTCGGTCCTGCCTGGCGGCAGGAGGTGCACTCCGGTTCACCTCCACGGGTCGATGTTCCTCCGTTCCCTGGGCGAAGCTCTCGGGGAGGAAGTAGCTCGGAGGCGCCCGGCGGATCCCATTCCGCCACTCGGTCCTGCCAGCGGGCAAGAAGCGCCCTCCGGTTCACCTCCCCTAGTCGATGTTTCTCCCTGTCCTGGGCGAAGCTCTCCGCGAGGAAGTAGTTCGGAAGCGCCCGGCGGTCCTCGTTCCGCCGCTCGGTCCTGCCAGGGGGCGGGAGGCGCCTTCCGGTTCACTTCCCCGTGTTGATGTTTCTCCCTGTCCTGGGCGAAGCTCTCCGTGAGGAAGTAGTTCGGAAGCGCCCGGCGGTCCTCGTTCCGCCGCTCGGTCCTGCCAGGGGGCGGGAGGCGCCTTCCGGTTCACTTCCCCGTGTTGATGTTTCTCCGGTGTCGAGGGCGAAGCTCCCGAGAGGAGGGGCGTTGGCCCTTCCCCCATCTCATCCCCTGCGTCGTCCGCCCCGCCTTGTCGTTCAACGTCCCATGGGGCATCGATGCTGCGGCGGATGCGGTCTCGATGGATCACTATCTCATGTCCAGTGATCATGTGACGCAGGAGATAAGTTACTGGAGTCTTCTGTTCCTGATGATGTATGGACCCTCGTACCGGGGCTCCAACTTGCCTCTGCCCGGTCGCGGGTAATCAATGTACACCAAGCGGTCCTTTGGTGTCGTACTTCCCAAACCCTGAAGAGCTCCTGCAAGGTAGAGTTCCAGAACTCCTTGCCTTGGTCGGATACTACTGCTGAAGGGGCACCCAGTTTGCACCGTATCAAACGATGGCACTTGTCCGCCACCTCCCGGGCCGTCTTGTCCTTTATTGCTGCCAGTATGGTGAATTTGCTGAAACTATCCACACACGTGAGGATATAATGGCTTCCTTCCACGGTCGGAGGAAGGGGACCAACTAAGTCCACGTGCAGAAGTTCCCAAGGACTGTGGCCTCGCACACAAGGCATTGTTTCCACAGTCACTTTCCGCGTCCATTTGTTCCGCGCGCACGTGTCGCACGCTTGGACTACCTGCTGTACCTGTTGAACCATACCTGGCCAAAATAAAGGTCCCGTAGGATTTCTGTAGTTCCGGCAGCTCCCGGATGCATGCTCCCGACGTCAGTGTGGGCTTTCCAAATGAGCTGCTCTCTCAATTTTTTTTTTAGGAACTACGATGACCTCTCTTCCCTTCGCATCGATGTAAACCAGCAGGTTCCTCACTAGTTTGACTCTCGACGACTGGATGGGCTTGGTTACGGACCAGCTGAAAGCCTTTCCTTCTTCGATGGCTGCTCGAATTGCCGCTATTTCAACGTCCTTCTACTGTTGTTTGCCGATTACCTTGCGATCAATGATCGCTTTGTTCGGATTTTGCGTTCACAAACTCCTTCGTCACTCCCGGCGGGCGGGACAACCAATCGGCCACTCTGTTGAGTTTGCCTTTCACGTACTCGATGAGAACGTCGCAGTCTTGCAATGTCATAACCGAACGCTCTAGTCTTCCATTTGGGCTCTCGGTGTCCTTCCCTCAGAAGCCACTTCAACGGCTTATGGTCAGAACGGACGATGACTCTCTGCCCAAATATAACATTGCTTCAATTCCTTTCTGTTGGTTGGCCTCTTCTTTGGATTGTTGGGGCTTCACCCCGTTCCCGGTGACCACATGGCCTAATTACCCCATCTGGGACGGTAATAACTGTCATTTTTCCAACTTTACCTTTAAGCTGGTGGTGCGTAGGCTATCCAAGGCTCGTTGTACCCTCTCGTCATGTCCTTCTAAAACCTTCCAAGGACAATGAGGTCATCTAAGTACATCTGTACTTCCTTGTCCAATTGCTTCGGCAAAATCAAATTCATTACTCTTTGGAACGCTGGTGGACTATTGGACAATCCAAACGGGACCACCCTGAACTCGAAATGACCGCTTCCCGTGGGGACGGCAGTTTTCGAGGTGCTATCGTCGTGAATGGCCAACTGCCAATCTCCCGAGCGTAAATCCCTGCTCGAGAAGTAATGAGTCCCGTGTAACTTGGCCAAGGTTTCCTCCATGATGGGTACTTAATATTTATCCTTGATGCCATTGACGTCCCAAGGTCTATAGTCTACACAAAGCCTCAGGGCCCTACGCTTCTTTTCTTGAATCGCTTCCCCTTTGGATTCCTGTGGTCACTCTTCGTTCCTAGTGATCACTTGGTCCTGGTACTCTACCGGTGACGGTAGTAGTTAATCTTTTCTTTCCCTCGTCGGTCTTCTTCCCTTTGAGAGCGACGGACATCGGTGAACATGCGTCTTGAGGTGTTTTCAATCTCTTCTTAGTCACTTGTGGAAATTTGGCTCTTTCTCACCGTGACACTTGTTCCATTTTTCCGTTTCGGGCGAGGAATCAAACGGCTGTTCCGACGAACCTCCCCGTTCTCGTTGCCTCAACCACCATGCCGATGTCATCTTATCTTCAAGGTGATACTCTTCAGTCGTCACCTTTATTTCTCAAGATACTTTACCGCCTCCTTGGAAAGGGTTAACTTCCCGTTGAGATTTCCCGCTCTGTGATACTTGCAAACCACGCTGAGCCTCACTGCACCTTCATTGCAGCGTAGAGTAAACGTCCAGGGGAAACCATACCCCAAATTTTCTTCTTCGTCTATTCCCTTTTCCTTTAACTTCCCTTTGGGGATTCTGCTCGACAACTTTTCCAAGTATCCTCGAGCCTCACCGCATATCCCATGCAGTGGAGAATAGACGTCCAGGGGAACTCATATCCCCAATTTTCCACTGTCTATTCCCATATCATTTAACTTCCCTTTGGAATTCTGCTCGACAACTTCTCCAAGTATCCCCGAGCCTCACGGCATATCCTATGCAGCGGAGAATAGACGTCCAGGGGAACCCATATTCCCCATTTTTCACGATTACCAATGGAAACGACCAGGTGGAACGGCTATGCTGTATCACTCCTTGATCCAGCATTTCTGCTATTTGTCGCTTTACCTCCTCCTCGTGTGTAATAGGTATCCTGTAGGGTCGCCTAAAGATGGGAGGATGGTCCTGGGTTTCCAACTTCATTGGCATCAGGTTATTATAACCCAATGGCTCGCCACCCAGTAAGAAAACCTCTGAATAATCCCTTAGCCACTCTTCGACGATTTTCCTTTCTTTGTCGGAAAAAGGATTTCCAACCAAGGACATGGGACTTGAGGCTTGTCACTCGTTCTTCGAAGTCCTTCTTCAATTGCTTGACTTCCTTTCACCGTGACATTCGTTCCAATTTGGGGTGAGCGTCGACTACCCTCCCAATTAGCTCTGCCTCCGTCACTATGCCCACGACGTCTCTTTTTCCCGCCAAGATATTCTTCGTCATCCTGATTGATCATCAGTAACCTCATCTTCCTCTGTGGGATCCTGCTCGGTAACATTTTTTAAGTTTCCCCGAGCTTCACTGCACATTCATTGCAGCGTAGAGTAGACGTCCCAGGGGAACCCATATTCCCCAGGTCTCTGACTTCACTCGTCAGAATCACGGCGGCCACCTTTAGTGTTTCGTGCGGGATTGCCTCTACCAGAGTCACCCTCGCACTTTACTGTCTACTCCCTTTACTTGGATGGTTACTGTTTCATTCAGTGACTGTCCTCTTCCGGTGGTCTACCTGGGTTTCGTACCTCTGTTTCGTCTTCATATCCTCCGAAACAACACGCCTATAGTTAAGTCTTGCTGAGCCTCTGGAATTATACAAACACAAAAGAATTCTTCAACCCCCCTTCCCATAGTCAAACTTACTTCTACTCCCTTTACATGAATGGGCGGGGCAGGTGCAACTGTCCAAAGAAGGCTCCCGATGTTCTTGTGCATAGCTTATGTCAATGTGACGGAAGCTCCACCATCGCTCAGCGCGGTGGAAGCTTATTGAGCGACGAGTACTGGTAGGGTGATCAGTCCTAGCCGACGGACTCGCCGCTACTTCCTCTGAAGCTATTCGGGAGGCTTCTCCTTCCAATCCTGTCGAAGGTTTGCTCGATGGCACGCCTCTTCCCAATTTCGCATTTGCTGACAAATCTTGCACTGGCTCCGGCCACTTTCTTCCATTGTTTCCTCTTTGGAGTCTCTGTCTTCATTTGACTTGGTTTGTTTTCTCTTCTGGTTTCTCATGGGGTTGTAGTCACATTCTTGAGTTGTGTTATTCCTCCTGTGACCAGTGTCACAGTTCTTCCTTCTGGGCTCTCCTCTCTTGCTGGACTTGTCTCTGTCGTTCACCTCCACATCCTTGCTGTTGTCCTCCTTTGTGGCTGTGGCTGTTCTTTCTTCTGAATCTTGTGAGTTGTAGTCCCAGGATGTGGGAGGATTTTGCAGTTTCTGCAGTCTTCGGCTTCTGTCATGTGGCGTTTCTTCTCTTAGGACCTCTTCATCTCTTAGTCCTAAGCTTGGGTTGTTTACCGAAAACTGGGTTGATTCCATCCAATAGTCCGAAAGGATGTTCCTTTGATGCAATTACAAGCATACTCCGGCATAACGGTCTTCAACGCGTCCTTAGGTATGCCCACTTTAATATGTCTCCTTGTGGGATTAGCCTGAACCAAGGCATTACCTGCACTTAATGTTCCTGTGGCAATTGGGTTGACTGTCTCACCTTGTTCCTTCCTGACGGCGTTTGGGCTGGTTCCTGGGTTCTCTTGTGCCCGTTCGCCCACAAACTTCGGCGAACTTCCTTCCAAGGTGTGTCCAAAAGTCGTTTGCTCAGGACCCCTTACTGCCTGTTCACGTTGCAAAGGTAAGCTAGTACTCTTTAATACCTGTACGACGGTTTTTATATTCTGCTGCCGGTCTTCGTCGGTGCGGTGTTTCTCGTCTCTTGTGGTGTGTGCACTTCTGCAAGGATTCTTTGGGATGTCTTCTGGGTTCTCTGGTCTCCACCCAATCCTTTCTTGCCTCGCAAGTTCTTCTGTAACGGGAGGAACTAGAGAGATTCTTCGGGGACGAACCCCCGACCTTCGGTTGTCCAAATACTCCCATCGCGGAATAATCATTACAAGGTCTTCCAGTTTCGACCTTCTTCGATTTATTTCTTTTCTAATTCCCTGCATTCATTTATTAACCGAATAATTTTGGCCAAATTTATGCTTTTAAATTTTCCAAACTTTCTGTACTTATTTCGTTTAAGTTCGTTGTTTCGGAATCACTCATGTCACTTACGCTTTCCTCATTCGTTATTTCTACGCTCTTTACCGACATTGCGAAAGTTATTTGTTTGTTAAAAAAACCTTTAAAACTTTAATCACTGTTAACGACCCTTCTTACTGTTCTCAATTATTGTACCGATTTATTGTTGCAATACTTCGTAGAATTCTGTTACAATTATTTCACAAAATCACTGTTACGGTGACTTCATATAATTGTTGTTACAATTATTTCATAAAATCACCGTTCCAGTTGCTCTATATAATTGCTGTCACAACTATTTCACAAAATCACTGTTACGGTGACTTCATATAATTGTTGTTACAATTATTTCATAAAATCACCGTTCCAGTTGCTTCCTACAATTGCTTTATTGTTACGCAAATTTATTTTAACAAAAGAGTTACACTCTTGCGATAAATACCTTGCAATAGAATAATCCCACTTCTGACACCAAATGACGTACGCGCCCAATCCGTATATTTATTTATGGTATTGAACGCCCGTTCTCTGACTTTTAATTTACTTCACGGGAAATGACGTACGCGCCCAATCCGTATATTTATTTATGGTATTGAACGCCCGTTCTCTGACTTTTAATTTACTTCACGGGCACCCTTTAAGTTGGGCGTACCCGGTGAGTTTATCTCTTATTTACGTTCAGGATTATTCGGCCTACCCAAGACGGATGGCCCTTTAAATTGATAGGCTAGGTTCCTTCGGCTTTCCACAAGCCTACTTGGAACGTTAATTTTCCCCAGCTAACAAGAGGGGTCTATCACAAGGTATTTAAAACAACACACGCCCTCTTATAAATTTTATTAAATGTTACTTGACACAGTACATGCATTTAATATTTTATTCTGTATTACATCTATAAAATTTCAGACAATACAATAATCTTAACGTCAAAGACAAAGTTCACAGTGATTGAATTTAAATCGTTAAATTGATCAGCAATGATTAATCTAAAGAAAAGATTAACAGTTAGCGGAATTTCAATAATTTATAGATAGAGGGGTTTTTATGTTTTTAGTGCAACAAAAAAAAATACATAACAATAAATGAAGTGGTCGGAATTCGACCCAGATATTCAAAGACTAAAGTTACTTACTCTGCAGGAGACAAACTTACTCCCACTTGGGCTGCGTACGGACCGTAGATTTACGGCCGCTACAAAACTTGCAAACTCTACAATGTTAACTACCGGGACTTCTTTCTGAACCCAAATGGACGGATTCAGGAAATTAGGGCCCAGACGTACCCTATTTCTTATTTAAGTGGAGCTAAATTTACTTAAGAGACCGTTCACAAAACTCTTGGTCCGTTGGTTAACATTAATTAAGTTACAATCAAATTCTCGGTTAAGGTCGCTAACCTTCAAGTGAATATTCTCAAATTTCCGCGTAAACGAATTTCATGAACTATAAGTTCTTAATTTTTCTGTTAGTGACAATTGATTCTTTCAGTTTTAAGTTTGCTTACATTTACGCGCCGATTTCCGCGTAAGCTAATTTCATGATATACTTTCCGTTTTAAAGTTTATTACGCCACAAGTCTACAGGGTGTTTGTTTAACCACAGTTAACTTCAAGGAGGAACTTCTACCAACTGATTTTGACTCTCAAAATTCCCCTCAGTATTACCAAAACTCCGCCCTTTGGGGTCTGAAGGACCTATCAAAACCAATTTCGTTACATGACGTCATTCGTACAAAATTACTGCTCCTCTATTGGCTCTAGTCTCAACTTTGTTAAAATCGAGGCTCCGCCTATCTCCACGAAATTTCAAATTAAAATTTTAATCTCAAATTTAAATTCGAGATTTAAATTTTTAAAATTTAAAACAAAAATTTTAAATTCCGCCTAAAGGTTTTCCTCTCAAGATCTCCAATGTAAACAAAACTGAAAGCTTACAAGGCTCCAAATGGAACCAGACTCGTAAATTAACTGCCCCTTGACTCTACGATAAACAATCGGTCCTCTTATCTGATTACACTCCCTGACTTGGATTATAGACAAGGTGTCGGTATCTTTTAATTTAGTCGGTGTTCAAATTACAGATTTTACTTTTTATGCGGAGTTAACTCGATTTCAATATCCCTCTGATGAGAAACTGAATGAAAATAGAACAAACGAAGAAATTGGAAAAACACTTATTCCTTCGTTCATGAATACAAAACCCCTTTGCTTTTTAAAGATGTTACACAAAGAAATCTTAAACTAAAATTTCTACATCTATTTTACAAAAGATCTGGGCACGTTAAATTTGAGGGGTACAACATATTTGCTGTTTAAATTTTTTTTTATTCTGAATTTAGTTTTCATTATGATGAGTGTTTTTTAACGTTATAATTTGGATAAAAATAATGACTTTTTTTTTTCTCGTTCGCGCGTTTGCATAGAAAATATTACAAAAAATGTTTCAGGATGTACTGCAGTTTAATTCAGTTAGGAGTATTTTTAGAGAGGTTCGCTTACAGCACTCTCATTATGCAATGATTTGTTTTAATTTTTGTTTGCGTAGTAGGTTCTGTTGTAGTTTTGGGTTCATAATATATGTTCTTATTTAGAATAACGATGTAAATTTGCATTTAGTTTCAATTGGAAACGATAAATTACTGGAATTCCGGTGAATTACAAACCATACTGGGTTTTGTGTTGAAGGAGAGAGTTGTCTCTCAGATGTAATTTGTGAATTACGAGTTTTCTTCCTATGAAATTTAGTCAGGTTGGAATTAATGTATTAAAGTACTTTTCGATATTAATATTTAATTTTTTTTATTTAATGACTGTTTTGGAAAATTGTTATTTTTTTAAACTTCATTTGGGTTTACTCGTGCAATTGAAACTTTAGCATCAGTGTTGACCGGAAATGGAGCCTTTTAGATGGCCAGTAACGTTTTTGTGGTATCTATGTGTGCTCCCCACAAAGTGTAAGAGGGTTCATGATTTTCGGGAATTGATGACATGAAGTTTCTGAGTTTCATTTTTGTCGTTTGTATTTAAATGTATCGATGTAATTTCTGAAGGTACTTTGAATAATAATATTTTTTTAAATTATAATAACGGTTACTATGTAGGGGCGCTTTTATATTTCTACGGTTACTATGTAGGGGCCCTTTTATATTTCTACTATGCGGTATTGTTTCGTTGCGTTTCATGATTTTTTTATTATCTTCTCCGATGTACCTGCCGTAAGTGACCTTATTGGTAGCTAAGGCGTGATTAAATTTTTGTGAAATTTTGAGAGATTTGTCATATTTTTCCGTAAAGTTGGCCAGAGCAAATTATAGTTATTATTTCGAAGTGAAGTTTCGAGAAAATTCTGTAAATTAAATATTAAAAAGTGATAATCAGTAGCAGTACAAACTTTGATATTTTTTGTCAAAATTTCGAGAGGCTCGATTTGGAAGCAACTAAGTTGGATCCGAATTCCATCCATTAAGTTTAGTTGACCCGATAGGTGATCAGTCACCGATGTGAGAGAGAGACAGAGACAGAGACAGACGAGAAGTGAAAAGAGAAGCGTGAGAGAACAGAAACCGAATGCGCAGGGACTTGGTGCAGGACAGTTTCGGTCGAAGATGTTTTACTGGTATTTTTCGGGCAGTCGCTGGTCACGCTGCTCGATGCTTCGCTAAATATGTGTTTTAGCACTCGGTAGGCAAACCGCGAGAGTTTGAACGAGTGTATAAGGCTTTACTGTCCATACAGACATACAGTAGGTTCGTTGTGAAACTGCCTACGGCGAAGTGATCGTTTGATTATTGCCAGTAAGAGAGTCCCTCAGCTGAAAGTAGGAAGAGCAGCGTTCACCGACAAAAGTCGAGATGAGAGAGGCGAGTTTCTTCGTCGACTTCTAGAATTGCAATTTCCGTCCAATTCCGGTGCGTGGTTCCACTTTCAGTATATCTCCACCCCCTGATCCTCTTAGAATTGGACGTTTCTCTTGTTTTTTTTTTTCGCCAATTTGGAGAAAGAGCGGAACCTCAAGCGTGCTGACCTGTTGCATAATGATGCAACCCCTTGCATTCTAGCAAAGTGAGCAGGAGAGCTGCGATTGAAAATTAAAGAAGTCCGTTGTTGTCAGCTTGCGGATTATGATCTAAACAACGTCCAGCAATTAATGTACTGATTATTATATAATTAAATTATAAGTGAAAGGGTACGATTATTGCCCAAATTGGTTTTGTTTTGTGAAAATAATATGTGCGCTCTGGTCAGTATTTTATATAAACATTTTCTTGTTCTTTCTATGTTGCCCTGATAGTAACTGTATAACAATAGGAATATTTGTTTCGAATGTAAAGCGATCTTTGATGAGGAATCGCTGGAATAGATTGTGAACTTGAAATTTGTGTAATCAGTGTTCAGAAAATTATCCGTTATTTTTCACGTAACAGATTCGTTACAGGTTGTAAACTGATTATTAGTGTGAAATGTTATTTTATGCAAATGTGGTGAAAATTATAGTTTTTTCGATTTTTATAAAATTATACAAAATATTTAATGTGTGGAATTTGTCATTGAAATGATTTCTTGCCTATTCTAACTTCGAACTTGTTTAAAAAAAAAAAAAAAAGAATAAATTTGTTGAATAAATGAATTTTTTAAAAGATATTAAATTAAATAAATAAGTTTTTCTAGTGTAAAACTTATTTTCAAGGGGTTGATGCGAGTGTAGTAATGGCTAATTAATAATTAAATGTTTTGTTTATAAGAATTTAATAATGTTTGTTTAATAAAGATGATAATGTTTAATAAGAAATGTAATTACGTTAAATAATTGTTTGGTTATAAAAGGCTGTCTAATTAAGAATCAAAATGTTTTGTTTATAAGAATTTAATAATGTTTGTTTAATGAAGGAGAAAATAATGTTTAATAAGAAATGTAAGTAAGTTAAAAAATTGTTTGGTTATAAAAGGCTAGTTGGCAACACCCCGAAATGGTCTAGAGGCTAGGCAGAAATGCCCCAGTGATCGGACGGCCTTTGTCCTAATAAGGTGTTTTTTCGGTATTAAGATGTTTTTGTAAATTTAGAATATTCTTTCGTGTCTCTCTCTGGCTAAAACGTTAACGTTAATTTCCCCCCTCGCATTACTCCATTTATCTAAAAGTGTTTCGGTATAAATAAAAAAGTCGGTAAAGTACAATTAAATGTATAATTAATCCTCCGGTCTCTCTTGCATCATTTGAAAGTTAAACGGCTCAACTGTCAGCCGCGTCCGTATAAAGAGACAGAAAAACAAGTGATAATAGAAAGAAAAGAAAAGAATGAATTATGAAAGGGAAGAAATGGGAATATCTGCATCTGCTTGGTCCACAGCTTCATAATCTACCTTTCTGTAAAGATCTTCAGGAGCTTGGTGACCTTCTGGTGGAACACAACCCTCTTCTAGCCTAGCTGGAACTGCTCTAAATCGAGGAAGTGAAGGTACATCTACTTGGCTGGAAGCACTTAGTGGCAAAACTTTCTTCCAGAAAAGGCTCGACCCTTCATCATCGGGCATATTTCAAAGAGTTTTAATAGTCATACCAGCAATAACCTATATATATATTTTTTTTTTTTTGTTTCAAAGTATGACCGCTCATGGCCACCAAAAGAAAGGTGGATAGCAGAGCGAACACAGGACGAAGACTATGAAACAGCGAAGGGAAGTGAACAATAGACGGGGAGGAGGAGGGGGGGGGAGAAAAAATATCAGTCACAACCGGTAAAGAAGTCGGGAGCGAAGGAGGAAGGAGAACAACCCGGTTACCGAAAAGTAGGGACCTTCCGATAGAATAGCGCCAAGCCTATCACAAGGCCCGACGCTCTCCAAAAAGGGAAAATACTCTGCGCGCAGCGCAGAGTAAAGCGGACACTCCACCAGCAGGTGGGCAATTGTGAGTGAAATGTTACAATCGGGACATCGGGGCACCCGATCCCCGGCCATCAAATCGCCATGGGTCAGGTGGGTGTGGCCAATACGGAGGCGGGCCAAAGCCACCTCCTTATGGCGCGACCGATGGAAGGAAGAGGCCCAACATCCCAATTTGGGTTTAATCTTGCAGAGTTTGTTATTTGCAGCGCCATCCCAGCGACTCTGCCACCGGGAGCGCAAAAACCTACGAAAGCCAGGGATATAATCGGAAAAGGGGAGGGACACGGGTGAAACCTGTAGTCGGCACGCGGAACGAGCAGCTCGATCGGCAGCCTCATTTCCAGCCACGTTAACATGTGCAGGAACCCAGCAAAATACCACCTCCTTGCCACCAGAAGTGACAAGGATATGGCACAGTAGCTGGATTCGTCGGACCAGTGGGTGGACAGGGTCAAAACACTCCAGGCCATCCAGGGCACTGCGGGAATCCGAATAGATGACAAACGACCCATCCGGACGCTCCCGCACCACCTCCAGAGCGCTCAGAATGGCATAGAGCTCCGCCGTGAAAACGGAAGCCTCATCAGGGAGACGGGTACATCGGGGAGCAAGGGCAAACGACTGGGGAACAGCCGCGGCCCCAACGCCCACCGACGACCTCGAGCCATCTGTGAAGACCGCAACACATGCAGAGTGACACGCTGCATGCTTTAGGAACATAGACCGAAGTAAGGCAGAGTCAGAATCGGCCCTTCGAACGGGGCGCAACGCCCTACAGCACGCAACAGGGGTGCTCTCCCAAGGTGCAACACCCCTGAAAGAGACCGGTATAACGGATGCAGGAGGAGTGCCCATACCATCGAGGAGGGAGGTCACCGTGTCTGTGAAATACCAACCCCCATCCCGGCAGAACGCCCTCTCAACCACCTGGAACAGAGGAGAGGTGGGAAGACGGAGGATCCGGAGATAGTGCTTAGTAATGAGGAACGACCTCCGATCCTCCAAGGGAGGGATGTCGCACTCAACCTGCAGACTATCAACCGGAGAGGAGCGGAAGGCGCCAGATGACATGCGCAGTCCTCTAGAGAGGACCGGATCCAGTATCCGAAGGGCCGTGCGGGAGGCGGAGCCATACACCACACTCCCATAGTCTAATTTGGACTGTACCAGGGACACGTACAAACGGAGGAGCGTCCGCCTATCCGCGCCCCATGTAGTATGCGACAGATGTCCCAGCAAATCCAGGCTACGTCTCGTGGACTCGCGCAGCCGGCGAAGGTGGGGAACCCAGCTCAAACGGCTGTCGAAAATCATACCCAAGGAGCGTACTGATGGAACGAGGGCCAGAGGCTGACCCCCGAGTGTAAGGTTAAAGGCCGGGATGGCGCCGGATCCCCGTCTCCTCGACGGAAGGAAGGCCACACACGAAGTCTTCGGGGAAGACAGCGTAAGGCCCACCGACGACGCCCAACGTTCAACCCGATTGACCGCGAGTTGGACTTGCCTCTCCACGAGGGGGGGACTCGTCCCCGCGGCATAGACAGCCAGATCATCTGCGTAGATGGAACAGCGCACCGAGGGCGGAAGAACTCCCGGTAGCGCAGACATAACCAGATTGAAGCAGGAGACGCTCAAAACACACCCCTGGGGCACCCCCTCCTCCTGAACATACAGGTCAGATAGGGCCGCCCCATTACGGACGCGGAAAGTGCGACGGCAGAGGAAGTTGCCAAGAAACGTGGGCAAAAAGCCCACAAAACCAAGAGACTTCAAACGGTCCATGACAACTCCCCGACGGGTCGTGTCATAGGCCTTTTGGGCGTCGAAAAAGACGGCCAGAACAAGATTCCGGCGGGAAAATGCCTCCCGTACATCATGGCCAAGGAGGAGAAGGGGGTCCAGAGTACCCCGAAATCGACGAAAGCCATACTGGGTCGGGGGGTATAACCCAAGCGACTCCAGTGTAAAGGAAAGTCGGACGGCCACCATCTTTTCAAGGAGCTTGCATAAGCAGCTCGTCAAGGCAATAGGCCGATAGCCCGCCGCCACCGCCGGATCCTTCCCCGGCTTAGGTATCGGGACCACAATCGCCTCCCTCCAACGGGAAGGGAACGACCCCTCAACCCACACCCGGTTGAAAAGATCCAGCGAGAAGTGCAGGGCCATCGGGTGCAGATTCCAAATAAAGTCATACGGAATGTCATCAGGGCCAGGGGCGGAAGAACGACGGGTTGCCAGGGCAGCCCGAAGTTCCCGCATCGTAAAGAGATGGTTATAGGGCTCGTTCCCAAGGGGCGGGAACGTGACCTCCGATGAAGGACGATCCGCAGCTGAAGGCGAACGGGAAACCGCAGCAAAAGCACGGCCAGCCGATCGGCCACAGCAGCAGGATCCGAAAGGAAGCCGTCCCCGTCCCGAAGGACAGGGCGACTAGCAGGGACCGGCTTCCCCTCGATACTACGTACCTTCCACCACACAGCAGCAGAAGGGGTAGATGAGGAAATGCCGGACACAAAAGCACGCCAAGAGGCCCGACGGGCCAACTTGAGAGTCCGGCGGGCGAAAGCCTTCGCCCGCCGCATCTCAATCAAGTGGTCCGTGCGCCGGGTGCGGTGGAAGCGGCGCGTTGCCCTCTTCCTCTCGCACACCGCCTGGTGACATGCTGGAGTCCACCACGGGACGCTACGCGTCCGCGGGTTACCGGAAGATTGAGGAATACAGTCCTCCGCGACGCTCATCACCACCCGCTCGAAGAACTCCAAGCTCTCATCCACAGAGCCAAAGCTCAATACCGAACGGACAATGACGGAACGAGCTCTGAAAGATGGCCAGTCAGCCCGCG
The DNA here is from genome assembly GCA_023014485.1 of Bathynomus jamesi. Classification (NCBI taxonomy): domain Eukaryota; kingdom Metazoa; phylum Arthropoda; class Malacostraca; order Isopoda; family Cirolanidae; genus Bathynomus; species Bathynomus jamesi. The sequence goes on from JAJOZX010001938.1 coordinate 525,657, forward strand.
CAAGGCACCACCTCGGTCGAGACGAGACGCCCGGCTGCGGTCCGACCGGCTCAAGACAGACTGGGTAATGATCACTGCCATAAGAGTCCCCCAACACCTTCCACGAAAAATCGAGTAAGGCATCGAGGGACACCAAGGAGAGATGAACAGGTAGATGAACCCGTGGGTTCATGGAAGTAGGTAGGTTCGCCGGAATTGAGGCACGCGAAGGAAAGGTCCTCCATTAAGGAGAGCAACATACCAGCAACATTAGTCGACCGGACATCTCCCCAAGCCGGGTCGCGACTGTTAAAGTCCCCGAGGAGGAGAAACGGTCGAGGCAGTTGCAACACCAATTCGCGAACCGCGTCGCGAGAAGGAGGGTCATGAGGAGGAATATAAATCGAGCAGGCAGTGTACTGGCGATCTAAAAAGAGCCGCACAGCCACAGCCTGCAAGGAAGTACGAAGAGGCACACCTCGCGAGAGTAATGAATGGTGTACATAAATCGCTGCACCCCGCCGGCGTGTGCGCTCATCCGGGGTGCAAGGGAAGCCAACATAGCCAGAGAGACGAGGGAGCCCACGCGCAGCCAGGATAGTCTCCTGGAGACAAACACAGGAAGGCCGCTCGCTCTCCAGCAGGGAGGCAAGGTTCTCCCAGTTAGCTAAAAGCCCCCTACAGTTCCAATGCAAAATGGAACTGTAAGGGGAAGTGGCATTATAAAAAGCAGAGAAGGCAGAGAAATAGCCAAGGACCAAGCTGAGCAGCAAACTCAATGGTCCGTAACCAGGGACGGAATCGGCTTCCCCGACTCACCCCGAACAGGGGGGTAGGGGCCACCGACCCCGCAGCTGCTTCACCGGTAGTAGAACGAGAGGTAGAAAGTGGAACAGGGAGTTCAGAGGGGGGCTCCCCTGAGGGGGGGGAGAGACGACGAGACGGGCCCAGCTGAAACCCCCGACTCCCCACCAGAGGGGGGCCGGGGAGAACCAGATGCTCTAGGGCTCGTCACACCAGACAAGTGCTGACGTGGAGGGGAGGAAAGGTCCACCACAGGTGGGAGAGGTAGATCCAGGAGAGAGACCCGACCACTCACAGCAGGAGCCGAAGGGAGACTCCATGAAGAAGGGCCAGGCTCCTCTCGACCGGGTCCACCATAGGAACCGAGTCAGTAATCGAGGGTGTCATGGGGTGGTGTACCTCAACCGACACCCGGACACTAGTCGGGGCACCGAGAGGCGACACCACCAGCCCTCCGTATAGGAGGGGAAGTCCCGAGCGGACCAGGAGCGGCGCGCCGCTTCCCTTCCGGTGAGGAAGGGGAAGCAGGGCGAGCAGCGGTCATGATCGGGTCTGGAGGACTCCAACTCCGACCACGGCGACGCTTCCTCCTCCCCTTCGGGGCAGCACCTTCCCCACCCGAGAGACGAGTAGGCAAAGATCCAGACCCCAAGGCCGGAGAGGGAGAAGGGGCACCTGTAGGCAGGGAATCAGATGGGATGTCCGAAAGTGAGGCAGAGAGACAAGAAGGTCCCGCGGCGCCAGGAGGACCACCAACCCCCGGAACTTCCAGGGGGGCACCACTCCGGTAGGCGCCGGGGTAGCACGGGAGGGGCCAGAGGACCCGCCAGAGCCAATGGCGCAGCATAGGACAACCCCCGCCGCGGCTCCCGGTCACGGACCCTATCGCGCGCCTCCCGCGCACTAAGGAATTCGGTAGTCCTTAAGGACCGCACCTCGAATACAAACTTGAAAACGGGGCAGTCCCGAGAGGAGGAAGGGTGGGCCCCCGAGCAGTTCGAGCACAGCGGGGGGTTCGTGCACGGGGTAGGGTGCGCAGGCCCACCGCAGCGGACACACAGCTTACCTTCACGGCGGCAAGCAGAGCTAACATGGCCGAACCGGTTGCAGCCAAAACAGCGAACCGGGTCAGGCACATACGGTCGCACCGAAAACTCACACGACCGGCGATCACCCATGCCCAAGAACACCTGGGCCGGAGGCACAAGGGAGTCAAAGGTCAGGAGCAGACGAGCGGACGGGGTCAGAGCACCATCCCGGCGCGACGAAAAGCAGAAGACCGTCCCGCCCTGGGAGGCAAGATCCTCCTGCAACTCGCCAACCGGGATTGACAGCAGACGGGAAGCGAAAATGGTGCCTGGCAGCTATTCAATCGCGGATGGGGAGTCACAGAAACTCTGCAACCCAAAACATCCTGCAACTGTAGAAGGGACTCAGTCACCACCGAAGAACGGGACTTCAAAAGAAGAGACCCATCCTTCAGAGGGCGGATATCATAACGACAGGGAACTCCCACCGTCTTAAGACGCTGAAACACCCGTTCCGAGTTGCCCGGAAGGGAGCCAGCGGAAGGGCGGAGAACAAGGAACCTGTCCACTGGACAGAAATTGACAGCAGGGACAGGTCCATGTGTAACGGTAACCGAGAGTGGGCGAGAGAACGAGGGCCGCGAAGACCCCGCCCTACGGCCACCACGAGTCCGGCCACGAGAGCCAGAGGACGAGAGGGGGCCATACGGCTTGAAGGTCAATCCAGCGGAGGCAGAGGCCGCTGAACGACCAGAAGTAGAAGTCTTATCCAAATCCAAGGGCGGGCCAGAGTCGTCAACAAGAGGGGATTTAAGTTTTGAAATTGAACCCATAAACAATAGCTTTACAAAAAAAGGACAGCCTCGGACCCAAGGCAATGCACCATCCGCCGCTGCATCCTTCAAGGCGCAGGCCCAACGTCCCGGGTAGCCCGCCCCCCAACACGACTGTCGTTTTAAAAACAGCAGATTGGCACTACGGAGATTTGTCCGTTAAGGGCCCAGCAAAGACCCAATCCAGACGCAGCAGCGGTCCGGGCGCCCAGACCGTCCCCGGAGCACGGCTCAGCCACGGAGCGATGCCCCCCGGCGGGTGCACCCGATGACCCCAAGACTGCAAAATACAGACAGAGGGGGGGGGATACTACAATTGACAGAGGCACAAGACCGAGTCAAGAGAAAAGAAATTCCGGTTGAAACGGAAAAAAAGGGGGAGCTAAAAGAAAAGTAAGGGGGAAAAAAAAAAAAAAAACGCAACTAGTTAACTCTTCGCCCACACCCCGCGAGGAGTTGAGGAAACCCCAACAACACACGAGGTGTACGAGCCCCTTCGGCCCGGCAAGCCGGAGTACCTAATCGAGGGGGAACCTATATATATATATATATATATATATATATATATATATTTATTCAGAGTTGTTAACTATTCTCTGAACAACAAACAATTACCTTTTCTAGATGTTTTGGTCATTAACGAAAGCGGAAAGCCCAATTTCACGGTCTATAGAAAACCTACTCATTGTAATTCGTACATTCATTATTTTTCATATCATGACGAAGGGGTTAAAAGCTCAATTATTTCTTCCATGTTTCTAAGAGCACTCAGGATTTGTAGCCCACATTTGCTGGACCCGGAAAATTCAAAGATTTGGAACATTTTTAAGGATTTAAAATATCCCGAGTGGTTTATCAGAAAGGCGTATTTTAAAGCCAGAAAATCTTTTTATGCCCCTCGGGAACCTTCAGTTAACCAAAAACAATATGTGAGTTTGCCTTACATTGCCGGCTTAGAAAGAGTAAAACCGTTGACGAAAGATTTTAAGTTTGCTTTGGCGTTCAAATATTCGTCTACCGTGAAAAGTAAATTGGTTAGGAATAACGTGGCAAAAGAGGAACAAGCCTGTGTCTACAGCATTCCCTGTAAAAGTTGTGATTTAGTATACGTGGAGAAACTGGAAGAAATATTGAAACCCGTATTAAAGAACACAAATATGCCTTCAGAAGTTGTAATACTAATAATGCCATTTTTTATCACGCCAGCCAAAATAATCATGCTATAGATTGGGAATCAAGTAAGGTACTTTATAAATGTAATAATTATGTCAAAAGAAAAATAATAGAATCTGTGTGTATAGAAAAAGTAGATAATTTTAATTTGTGCGAAGGTACTTATAAGTTAGACCCTTTAATGAGATTCTTGATAAAAAAATCCCTTACGGAGTCGTGGGAACGTGTTCGAACCTAAGTGTGAATTTCTTAAATGTCTCTGGATTGGAATGTTTCCTTACTCGCCTTTAGTAAATGTAATAATGGAAGTAATAAATGTGGAAATAAATATAAATGCAACAGATGTAATAATAAAGGTAATATTATAAATTTAATAATTAGGGTAAAGGTAATAATAATAAATGTTAAAAAAAATGTAAATGTAATAATAAATGCAGTAATTATGTCAAAATATTAGAATCTGTATGCAGGGCCGGTTTTAAGCCGATTAGACCGATTTGTTGAAATTGGGCCCCGCGCACGCGCTCGAGTGGGGGACGCTATGATGAATTAATGAGTGTCCAGTGTGCACGAAGTTTCTTGTTACTGTGAAGGCAGTGAAACTATTCAGTCCGTCCTCGTATATCTATGTTTCAATGTTTTATTGCTAATCGTTTGTTTATTTGTTTTGTAATTTCAGTTTATCGTCGCCGTTTAGCTTTTTTAAAAAAAAGGTAATTTGTGGACGATATTCAAACCCTCAACACAGAAAGAGCGCTGTTAATGAGATTATATAACATAAAGCTTGGAATGTAAAGTTTTGTTGTTTGTTAAATATGTCCAAATTGTTTATATGTCCAAACTGCAAACTTGAAGTGTCTTAAGCCTGCATGTAACAGAGAAACGTGGTGGTAAGTAGATCCTACATATTAAATTAACTAGTTTTTGCCTCATTATCATAGAGAGCATTTACATTTCTATTTACTAGAGCTTGTTCTTTTGCCCCCTGCGCTTTTCTTCTTACTCCCAGGCTTTTAAAAATCATGAAATCTTTTGCTTTAATCATTAGATGCATACATGCACATCTTTATTATTTTTCAGTGCCAGGTGCGAATTTCTCAATGGTCGCTGGATTGTTTCCCAATCGGCTTTTTTCATTCGTTTTTCGGTTTATAAGTTCTGTATAATAAACAATAATGTAATAACCAATGTAATAATAAATTTATAATTTCTGTAATAAATAATTATGCAATATTAAATGTAATAAATTTAATAATAAATGTAATAATTATGTAAAAAAATATAATAGAATCTGTATGTTTAGAACAGGAAGATAGTTTTAAATTTGCGCGAATGTACTTAATGAAAAATGCCCTTCCGGTGTCGGGAGAATGAGATCTAACCTAGGTGCGAATTTCTTAACGGTCGGTCCCTGGACTGTTTTTCCCTCTTGTTTTGGTTCATTCGTGTTTCTGTATCCACCCGAGGAGGATGCCAGTGGGCGTCGAAACTGTCGTGGAAATAAACTCTGTCTATTAGAGTGGGTTTTTATTTTCATATGTATTATGATTCCGTGGTCACACTTGTCGAACGCTTTAGCAAAGTCTGTGTATAGCACATCATAGTTTTCATTACTTTCAAGTGAATCAATAATGTTGTTGTAGTGTTCCATTAGTTGTGATAGGCATTATGGGAAAAACTATACGCGCTTACAACATGGTATCGTATGTGATACCTTTATTTCATAATTAAATATAAATTATTAATTAATTGAATTAAATATCTATACAAAATTGGCTCGGGATTGGCGACATAGCCTAATGGGAATGAGATGATTGCCATACATACATAGAACCCGTATGTAGGCGTCGGGTCTGCATAACCACGAGAAACATTTATTTCACGTGAACAAAATTTTCCATTTTTAACTCATGTAAAATACAAGAGAGAAAGAGTCAACAACCTTTGCCAAATCAGCAATTTATACTAAAATATGAAGATATATTAAAGGAGTGGCCTCGGGGCTGTTTATGTGCAGCGAACGCTTTAAACAGGGAAGATGTGCTTTTGTCTTCCCTAAAGTTCTGAGTGAATTCCTTATAATAAACTTAATACTCATAAAAGGCTAGGCCTATGCCTAAAAGTGTTTATATTGTGACTGCCTATATTAATTACATCGAGTTAATTCGTCGCGTAACTCCATCGTGGCGGCCCTACACCGAAAATGATCGTAACGCCCTACATCGAAGCAAACCAAGGACCCAGCAAAATTAAGGTGGGACAATTTCTTTTCATTAACATATAGGCATCTAAAATCCCGACGCTAAAATTACCGTAATCAATTAAATGTAAAAAGGTCCTTTAAAGACCTACATATTCATAACTCTCTAACGAAAAAACATAGGGCTTTTGTCGTTTAACTCTCCACTGAAATCTGCTGGAAATTTCCAACGGATGAGGGTATCAGGCAATCAACCCATAGCCCTATATAGTTTTTTCACATGGTGGCCTGTGTATGGGGAACTAACCCCTCTAAAATTTACACTGACACGCAGTGGCTAGGCTTAGCTCATTAGGCCTAACCCCAATTTCAACCATAACTAGGCTGACCATATTTCCTTGAGACAAAAACGGAACATTGGGATGGCAAAAAAGGGACGGGGGTTATGTAATATTCTGTATTCATGAAAAAGTAAGTACATAAACATATTGAGCTTACAATTATTCTTCAGTGACAGAACCCATACAAAAACCCATACAAAACGGTACTGTCCCGTTCAAAACGGTACGTATGGTCAGCCTAACCATAACCCCACTATAGTTTTTTCATATGGTGGCCTAGGGAACTGGGAACCGATCCCTTTACCTTTACACTAACCGAAAACAAAGGCTTGTTCATTTAACAGGCATAACTTATTTTAGGTCCTAAAAAAATAGGCCCACAACATTAAGCCTATTTAATAGGTCCTACTCTTCAAACTCAAAACAAAGCCTTGTTAATTTAACAGGCTTAACTCATTTAAGGTCCTCTAAAATAATAGGCCCAAGCATAAGCCTACTTGGTAGGCCCAACAAATAGGCCTATTTAGTAGGCCCACCTAACTTTACCTTACATAATAGGCCTTACTCTTTACACTCAAGGCCTATCCTAACTAAAAACATTGTAAATTTTTAATTTAACCTGTGGCGCAGGTTATATAAAAATTAAACTCAGAACTTTAACACTAACAACAATTATGGAAGACTTGGGGAAAAAAGGGTAAAAAACCCAGACCAAGAAAACAAAACCACAGACCTTAGTGCTATGGCACCATCTCAAAACTACAAAAAATTAATAAGAAAAAAATCAGCACGTAAAGGTGTCATCACCAAAATGTACAATGATTACAAACAAAAAGAACCTACAAGATATGATCTTGAAACATTAAATTCTATTACTCGTTACAAACAAGAAATTCTCACACTAGACGAGGACATAATGACAGAAATTGATGACACAATTGAACTAACAGATGATGAGTATACTACCATCCTACTTGCCAATGAAAATTACATTACAAAAATTAACAACTATATTTCTGAAATTCAAAACCAACTTGATGAGTGCAAAAAACAAGACACAAATGAAAGCTTCTTAGAAGCTATTAGAAATGCTTCATTTAGCCCTCCCAATGTGGCTGAGGGCAATGAACTAAAATCAAAATTGCCTACACTTGCAGTACCCACTTTTGAGGGTGACAGAGCCAAATTTCAATCTTTTATTGAAAAATTTCATAGCCTTATAGGTAATAAAAACTACATTACAGATGTTGATAAATTTAGTTATTTAGTGAACTATCTGAAAGGCCCAGCCTTAAGATTAGTGGAATCACTACCAGCTATAGGTACTTCTTATTCTGTAGCAATAGAATTACTTAACAGAAATTACATGAATAAGGATGAAATTATACATGATTTGGCTCTTAAACATTAATGCAACCTTTAAGTAAATCAAAGAAAAAACTTTTTTGCGACTATTTACGACTTTGCGTGTTAGAACATGTTTTTCATGTATTAACTAACTAAGTCTGCAAGAAGAGTGATGCGTGATTCCCAGTTACACCACTCATAAAGTTAGAGTAGGAGAAAATACTGAAGTTGAAATTGCCATGAAATACGAGTTATCTCTAACTATGCTTGATGGAAAGGCTATCAATGCAATTACAGATACTACTTCAACACAGTCAAGTAATTTATGTTTAGCAAAACCACCCCAAATGAATGACATTGATTTTCTCTTGAAAAAAGAAATAATTAATACTGATGCTGTTGAATATGGTCTCTCAATATTGCATTGCTGGATTAGATTTTTTGAATTTATCTTACATATTGGATATAAATTAGAAACTAAAAAATGGATGGCTAGAACTGAAGAGGAAAAGAAGAGATCAAGTGGGATTTCAGAAAACGACTTCATTTACTGGTGGATCATCCGAAAGCAGGGGCTGGAAACACAAATGATGGAAACACAGCAAGAAGAGCTTTCCAAAATGCAGAGATATTTTCCGAAATCACAGGTGTGAACAAGAAAGTAATTGATATGCTCTATTGTATCTTGCAGGTTCTCAGTTGTCAAAACCAAGTTGACATTACAAAATTTGAATCTTATTGTCGAAAAGCTGCTACGACCAATGTTCCCTCTAATTTTTTTTAGTCTGTGTGCGCAAGAAATTTTCGTTGTGTATACATTTAGATTCATGGTGAAAAGTTGTGTAAACTTTTCCGAGCGCTATTATCTTCAAAATTAAATATATATAAATATTAAATACTTAATAAATATTATTTCCATTAGGTGATAGCTTGATCATTACGGTACTATGAAATGGATATTAAAAAACTGTTTACAATATTATATATTCTTAAAAAAGAAAACATTTTATCCATTCTAAAAATATGAATAAAATAAAAAATAGTAAAATAAAATTCAACAAAATAAAGAAATAAAATAAAAATAACATTAATTGAAGATGACTATTTTAGTTATCATTTCTCAAAACAATTTTTAGCATTTAGCAATTTAAAATAGACTATCAAGATTGATACATGATTTTATCCATTCACAAAATAGGAATAAAATAAAAAACTAATAAAATTCAATAAAATAAAATATAATCAAAATAACATTAATTAAATGAAAGTGCCTTTCATTTAAGTATGATTATGATTTCTCCCTACGATCTTTAGCATTTGCCCATTCCAAATAAACTCTATGAAGATTAATACATCCGTCATCATTCAGGTAACTTTTAATTCGCATGAGCATGTTCAAATGATTTTCTTTCAAGCGGTTTCTTAATTTGTTCTTTATGGAATTCATTAAACTGAATTTTTGTAAATTACTTCATTTACTGTCGTGACTCATGATACGCTTGAGCCTGTGCGCAGTTTATTTTGCTGTGTGCGCGGGTTTCACAACGCGTGTGCGCGCGCACACCTTAGCGGGAACATTGGCTACGACTATTGTAAATTTATATCCATGGTATAAAATTCCTGCTTCAGTACACAAAGTACTTCTACATGGAGGTTTGGTGATGAAAAATCATCTATATCCAATTGGTTCTTATTCAGAAGAATGCCAAGAATGTCTACATAAAGTAATAAGAAATGTTCGTCTCCATCATTCCAGAAAAACATCTCGACTGAATACTATGCAAGATCAAATTCATTATCTTTTAGTATCAAGCGATCCAGTCATTAGTACAGTTCGAAAAAAGAATAGAAACCCCAAATTGAGAGAGATGTCAGAAGAGGCACGTTCACTTTTAAAAGTGTTAGAAAATCTAGAAGAGGAAGAACCATTGTTGTCCCAAGGCGATACGATGACTAAGCTGATTGATGCAGCATTGCTTGTATATATATTAAGTTAAGGTGTACAGTATATATATCCATCTCATAATTGTAAGGTTAGTGAAAAATTAACTTAATTTAGAGCTAGCATTTTTGAGCTCTTGTGGCATCATTGTTTGGTCACACTGTTGGCATCATTTTGGGACGCTGCGCGTCTTTTCTACTCGTTTGTGGAAGGTCGTACGTAAAGGTGTGGTCTGATAGAGAGCTCTCTTGCAATTCAGTTTGGTTGTTTAGATACATGATTGTTGCATCGTGCAATAGTCCAGGTTGCGTTGTTGTTGCAAGGTTCAGAAAGAAGACAACAAATAGTACCCTTTTTGTTTACTTTAAGTTCATGTAATTAAGGTCTAAGGTAGGCCCGCATCGAGTCAGCAACCCTGAGGTAGGACCTAATAGGATCTCAAATCCGTAAGTTTTAATTTAGCTTAACTTGGGCTTTAGGTAGAACTTGCCCTTTAGAATTTGGCCGTTCACGGCTCAGCTGGGATTTTGAACCCGACAAATAAATAAAATAACATGGTCCTTCAGAACCGGATTCTACCCCCAAGACTGAGTCAGTGACTATTTTTCGGCAAAGTTCTGATTGTGCAAATTGTATCCCAAGTTAGGCCTAGACGGGTTGAGTATTATTGAGTTAAGGTCCCAGGGTAAAAAGTTTGGTCGCCCAATTGCGAAACTTGGCCAGTCGTCTGTCGTTTTTGGCCTACATTTTTTCCGGTTTGGTTAATTTGGGTTATTATTGAAAGTTTGGTCGCCCAATTGCGAAACTTGGCCAGTCGTCTGTCGTTTTTGGCCTACATTTTTTCCGGTTTGGTTAATTTAGGTTATTATTGAAAGTTTGGTCGCCCAATTGCGAAACTTGGCCAGTCGTCTGTCGTTTTTGGCCTACATTTTTTCCGGTTTGGTTAATTTTGGGTTATTGAATTAAGGTCCCAGGGTAAAGTTTGGTCGCCCAATTGCGAAACTTGGCCAGTCGTCTGTCGTTTTTGGCCTACATTTTTTCCGGTTTGGTTAATTTTGGGTCATTATTGAATTAAGGTCCTGGGGTGGAAAATTTGGTATTCCATACTGGTGTTTGGTTAGTACCCCACCCAGCAATTCAGTTTATTTGAAAGTAAAATTTGCGTTTGATCAGTTTGGTTAAGTATTTCTGCCAATTCAGCTCATTTGGTATTGAGCCCAAGGGTTGTTTACATTGAAGATGAGTGCATCTGAATTGAACAAATTTATAAAAAGGAGAAGCGCCTACAAAGGTCTAATTACAAAGGTCATTGCCACTATAGATTCTGCCATAGAGCAAGAGGATTTACGCTTAGTGACTGCGCAGCTTTCCATATTAGAAACTAAAAAGGTTGCTCTAAGTGAGGTAAATGTTAAAATTGAGGCTCTTATAGAAGAGGATGAAATAGAAAATAACATAATTTACTTTGAAGAGATAATTGATGATATGATTAATGTAGGCCTCCGAGCAAAAGAGTTTAGCAGCTCAGTACAGTTAGAGACCAGGTCTAATAATGAAACACAACACTCAACAAATGATGCTTGTGAAGTTAAGGTTAATAGATCTGTAGTTCAATTACCGAGGCTTGTACTCAAAACATTTTCTGGGAGTATTCAGGAATGGCAAGGATGGGCAGACAGTTTTCAATCAGCAGTTCATTCTAGTCAAGTGTTAAGTGCCGTGGAGAAGTTTAATTATTTGCGGTCCCTCTTGGAAGGGGAGGCAGCAAAGACTATAGCAGGATTAGCATTAACAGAGGCTAATTATAATGTGGCTTGGGATATATTAAAGAAACGGTTTGGTAAGCCAGAGATCTTAATTAAAAGCCACCTCCGTGCACTTTTAGCTATACCTCCTGTTAATAATCCTAATAGTGTCAAGGAGTTACGGCAGTTATATGATGAATTTTAAATTAGAACTAGGTCCCTGGACAACTTGGGTGTAGGAATGGAAAAGTATGGTATAATGTTGGTTCCTACACTGGAGTCTAAATTGCCTAGCTCAATTTTGCTTGAATTAAGTAGGGGACACTCTGCAGAACATGTGTACATCCCCCTTCAGCAGATGTTAAGTCTTTTAGGCACAGAATTAGCAAGACGAGAGGGAGTTGAGTTTGCACAGTGGGATGGTAAACAAGGGGACAAAGGCAGGCACAGCACCAAAGTTTCCACAAAAAGGAATAGCCCAGGTACAGTGTCAGCTCTACATGCCTCCTCTGAGAATAAATTAAAGGGAATCAAGGAATGCATATTTTGCGAAGGCAACCACAAGTCATATAAATGTGAGGTGGCTGAGGCCTTACCCTTTGAGGAAAGAAAGGACAGGGTAACTAAGTCCACAGCATGTTTTAAATGTTTTTTGAAAGGTCATAGAGCAAGGTTTTGTAAGTTTAAAATTTTGTGCAAAAAATGTCATGGTAGGCATCAGCCATTATTGTGTGAAAACACTCTTAGTAGGCCTACCCCAGAAGTAGAGACATCAGTGGCACATGCCACTGCTATGCAAGGGAGTAAAAGTAAAGGGGGATTATTGCAAACAACTGCAGCCTTATTAATTGGGAATGAGGGAGAAGCTACTGTAAGAGTGTTGTTTGATAGTGGTAGCCAGTGTAGTTTTATTAAGACCAGAATTTCCAGAAAATTGAAGTTTAAAGAACTTAAGAGGGAAAATTTAAGAATTTCTGGGTTTGGGGGTTCCGTTCAAAACCGAACCAAATTTAAGAAGGTAGAAGTTCTGGTTAAAGGGTTGTTACCGCAAAGTCCCACTATCAAGGTCCAAGCTGTAGAGATTGAGGAACTTTGTGCTCCAGTCACTACTTGTTTAGATATGGCATGTGTCCAAGAATTGCAAGTTAAAGGAATTAATTTGGGCAATAATAAGTTTGAGGGAACAGAAGATATTAGTCTTTTGATTGGAGCTGACTATTATTGGGACTTCATCACTGGTAATATTGTCCGTACATCTCAAGGCCCGGTAGCTATTGAAAGTAAGCTAGGCTGGATGCTACATGGTAGTTATTGCAATGAAATGGAAGTTAAGGCTCTTTTGTTAAGATTGAGGAGAACAGCCATGGTCTGGAAAGGCATTTGAAAGCGTTTTGGGAACTTGAATCTATTGGTATAAAGGACAACCAGGCAAGTACAGTGAACAATGATGTTTTAGAGCAATTTGAAAAAGGGATTGGGTTTAGAGATGGTTGCTATGAAGTTGGCCTACCATGGAAGGATTCTTGCAAACCCGGTTCAAACCTTCAGCTAGCTAATCGGAGGTTGGAGACTTCATTGTACAGGCTAAGAAAAAATGAGGAGTTGTTAATTGAATACGATGAGGCCATCCTAAGTTATGTAAGGGAGGGCTATGCTGAAAGGGTGCAAGGTGAGCCAGGAGGCACATTATCTGCCACACCATGCAGTGGTACGGCGAGACAAACCTACCACCAAACTGAGGGTAGTTTTTGATGGCTCAGCCAAGGACAAAGGTGGTGTGTCCTTGAATGACTGTTTGGATGCTGGGCCAAATTTAAATGCAGATTTATTTTCCTTGTTACTGAGATTCAGGTTTGGTAGAGTAGCATTGACTGCAGATGTGAAGCAAGCCTTTTTGCGGATAAAGTTAAAACCAGAGGACAGAGATGCAGTAAGGTATCTGTGGGTGATACGAAAGACTTGTTGGAAAATGAACCTAAGGTTCAAGCATATAGAATGAAGTCAGTGTTGTTTGGCCTCAGCTCTAGTCCATTTCTGTTGGCAGCTACTATGCAGTACCATTTTAAGAAATATTCTGAAGTCTATCCTAACACTATTGAACACATAAGGAAAAAATTTTATGTTGATGATTTGCTATGTTCCGTGGATAATACAGAAATGGCTAAACAGATATTCATGGAGGCTAGAGCTATAATGAAGGAGGCTGGCATGGAGCTCAGAAAATGGCAGACCAATCATTCGCAATTACAAGAGTTTATGAGTCATTCCTCTGTAGTACCTGATGCAGCAGAAAGTATTGAGGATTCTGGTATTAAGGAGTTGTGGGCAATAGACGCAAAGGTGCTAGGCATCGTTTGGCAGCAAGATGATGATTTGTTTACCTTCAATGGGAAATCTTTAGTAGAGCTGGCTGAGAATGAGACAAGGTGGACAAAACGTATAGCTCTTAGTTTGGCTTCGAAGGTCTTTGATCCTCTTGGATTCCTGGCTCCATTTGTGATAAAGTCAAAAATTTGGTTTCAGAGCCTCTGGGAAATTGGACTTGGTTGGGACCAAGAGTTACCTGATCATATGGTGGTAAGGTGGAAATATTGGTTCAAAGAATTGGCACATCTTGGAGACATTGAAATCCCAAGATGGTACTTTGGAGAGTTGAACAATAGTCCAGACAATTTGGAGCTGCACATCTTTTGTGATGCAAGTGAGGAAGCCTATGCAACTTGTATTTATATAAGAGGCGCATTGCAAGAGGAAGTAAGTTGCAGGTTGGTTGCTGCAAAGAGTAGAGTAGCACCTTTGAAAAGGCTTTCTGTTCCAAGGTTGGAATTGATGGGTGCCGTTATTGCTAGTCGGCTTGCAATTACAGTGCGAAAGTCTTTGGCCCTCTATGAAATTCCAAGCTATTATTGGACAGACTCCACTATAGTTTGGCACTGGTTAAGAAGTCAGGCAAGGAAATGGAAACCATTTGTTGCCAATAGGGTGGAGGAAATTCAAGCGCACACAGATCCCAAGCAATGGAAGCATTGTCCAGGCATCCAAAACCCCGCTGATTTACCAACACGAGGAATTTCGGTGAAAGATCTTTCACAATCAAGTTTGTGGTGGAATGGGCCAGAGTGGCTAAAACTTGGAAGTGAAAACTGGCCTTCTAATCAGCCTATTGTAGGAGAATGCCAGGCTGAAGAAGCATGGGTGAGTGAGGTGAGAAAATGCGCTGTGAACAGTTGTCAAGTTATGCAGCAGGACCCCATATTGAGGCTTGAGGACATTAGCAGTCTGAAAAGATTGTTAAGAGTGACAGCATGGATGTATAGATTTACCAACAACATTAAGGGAGAAACAAGAAGGGAAGGAATTCTGAACAGTAATGAGATTCAGCAAGCCAGGAAATACTGGGTGGTATATGCGCAGAAGGAAAAATTTGGTGAAGAGCGGGAATTGCTCACCAGCCATCCATTACAGGTTCTACCAACACATTCTGCGCTCAAGGGTTTGGATGTGTTTTTGGATCAGGATTTATTGAGAGTAGGAGGTAGACTACAGTTTTCTGGGCTTCCAGAGGAGAAAAGACATCCAATTTTGCTACCTTCTGGGGGGCACTTTGTGGACCTTTTGATCCTGGATACTCATCATAAGCTGTTACATGCTGGAGTTAGAGAAGTGATAATAGAGATTAGACAACAATTTTGGATTCCCAAAATTAGACAAGTAGTGAAAAAGGTCTTGCATAAATGTGTGGTTTGCAAGCGTTGGAGTGCAAAGCCTTATTATGAAAAGGTGGCTCCACTTCCAAGAGAACGGTGTGTCTATACTGCCCCATTTGATGTAGTGGGAGTAGACTTTGCAGGGCCAGTCTATGTGTATGAGCGAGGGGAGTCGAACAAAGGTTATATATGTCTTTTCACCTGTGCTACCACCAGAGCAATCCATTTGGAGTTGGTAAGCAACTTAAGTAGTGATGTATTTCTTTTGGCCTTTAAAAGGTTTGTGAACAGAAGGGGTTTCCCAAATAAAATCATATCGGATAATGCAAAAACCTTCAAAAAGGCTGCAAAGGAACTCCAAGAAATTTGGTCCTTGCTAAAAGAGGAAGGATTCCAATCCTACTTTTCACACCAAGGGGTACAGTGGGAGTTTATTGTTGAGAGAGCACCATGGTGGGGAGGATTTTGGGAAAGGCTGGTGAGAAGTGTAAAGTGTCCATTAAAGAAACTTTTAGCTAATGCTCATTTGAGCAAAGAAGAATTCTCTTCTGTTTTATGTGAAGTAGAAGCAATGGTGAACAGTAGGCCTATCACTTTTGTTTACAACAGTAGGCAGGATGCAGAGCCATTGACACCAAATCATTTTCTTTGTGGTAAACGATTAACATCAAACCCCAGTGTGCCAGAAGACTTGCAGCCTATCCAGAGCACTCAAGGAGAGTTAACCAGACGGTTCAGGTACCTTGAAGAGCTACAAGATCAGTTATGGAAGAGGTGGCAGATGGAATACTTGCCAGAACTCAATTATTACCCATCAGGCAAGGTAAAGGGCTCCAATGCAAATTGTATCAAGGTGGGAGAAGTGGTAATGATTGGGGATGAAAGACCAAGGCAATGCTGGAAGCTTGGCATAATTGAAGAGTTGTTTGTTGGCAAAGACAATTTAGTTAGGTCTGCACTGGTAAAGACTTCAGGAGGAAAGTTAAAGAGACCTATACAAAAACTCTATGCTTTAGAAATCAGCAAAAACACAGATAGTCAAGATGAAACATTTGAGTTACAGCCTCATGAAGAAGGCTTGGCTAACCTTGCAGAAGGTAATGACAACAATGCCTCTTCGGTGGGGAGTGTTAGAAAATCTAGAAGAGGAAGAACCATTGTTGTCCCAAGGCGATACGATGACTAAGCTGATTGATGCAGCATTGCTTGTATATATATTAAGTTAAGGTGTATATATATCCATCTCATAATTGTAAGGTTAGTGAAAATTAACTTAATTTAGAGCTAGCATTTTTGAGCTCTTGTGGCATCATTGTTTGGTCACACTGTTGGCATCATTTTGGGACGCTGCGCGTCTTTTCTACTCGTTTGTGGAAGGTCGTACGTAAAGGTGTGGTCTGATAGAGAGCTCTCTTGCAATTCAGTTTGGTTGTTTAGATACATGATTGTTGCATCGTGCAATAGTCCAGGTTGCGTTGTTGTTGCAAGGTTCAGAAAGAAGACCACAAATAGTACCCTTTTTGTTTACTTTAAGTTCATGTAATTAAGGTCTAAGGTAGGCCCGCATCGAGTCAGCAACCCTGAGGTAGGACCTAATAGGATCTCAAATCCGTAAGTTTTAATTTAGCTTAACTTGGGCTTTAGGTAGAACTTGCCCTTTAGAATTTGGCCGTTCACGGCTCAGCTGGGATTTTGAACCCGACAAATAAATAAAATAACAAAGAGAGTGAAATATTAGAGAATTTAAATATTAGTTCTGATGAGGAAGATATGTTCTAAATATGAAGTTTTTGTAATTTTGTTTACACTATTTACACTTTTTTTCATATCAGTTGTCACACTTATTTTGGGGGAATTAATTTCATAAACTTTAAGAGGTATTACGATGTTTTTTATTTACCCCTTCTGATATAGTGGCAGGTTATCAAATAATGTTTTAAACAATAGATGTGTATAGTGATTAAAATGAAACCATACTTATTTTAGTATGTCATTTGACAAAATCTGCAAAACATAGGCCTAATTAACAATTATCTGTAGGTCATAACCAATTGATTTGGAATATTATTATTTTTTATAGAAAAATCACTCAATATGTCACCATTACATATATATACAAAAGGTACTAAACATAATTTTTTATTAAAATAAATCATAATCAAACATTTCAACTACATAAAACTAAGTACAATTGAAAAAAATAATTTTGGTCGTTTTTTAACCCATTTGTGGCACTCGTGAGATGGAAAAATAGGGTGGGCAAGTCCAAAGATTTTTCCGACTGGGTAGGGTTATGTGTTGTGTAAGCTGTAAGGTATGAAACTGTAGACACTTGCTTGTTAGTCATCAACTGTGTAATGTTTCACTTTATTTTATACATTACAGTATAAGAAATTATATACATTAAGCCAGAATGTTGTCAAAACTCACTATTTTAGAAAATCAGGTTTCACTTCATTTTCAGAAAAAAATTACGCCAGGAGTAGTTAATGTACAAAATGAATAATAAAAAAAAGAAATCAAAGCAACTTATGGCATCAACATTTTCTTTTTGAAATCTGTTTTACAGAATCTTTTTATATCATCATCATTCACTTTTTCTAGTAATTCACTTTGAACTGTCAGAATCATAAGATCCTCTAATCTCTCCTGTGTCATTGTGCTTCTCAGTCTGGATTTGATTATTTTAAGCTTTGAAAAACACCTTTCACACTTTGCAGTTCCAATAGACATGGTGACAAACATCTTGTAAATCTGGTAAAGCACTGGAAATGCTTGTTAAGTCCAAATCTTGATGTAGTTTGTAAAACTGTAAGACACGAATCTTTCTGACAGCAGTGGTCAGTCTCTGATTCTTTGGAACGAGCTGTGCCTTTCTCTTTCATTTCAACATATGTTTTACTTAGTACCATGTATTCATTTCTGATGTCTTGGACTGGGAAGTTGTACATATCAACTATTTTGCAAAATGCATTTTGTGGGAGTGCGTCAGTTATTTCATCAAAACGATGGGACTGAGAAATCCAAAATCCAAGAGCAGATCTTTATGTTGAGAAAATTGCAATGTAATGGCCATCAATGCTCTATCAAGGGTTGTGTAGAATGTCTCTGCTTTATATTTGTCAACTACATTGAAAATGTATTTTCACCTTACATTCGCCGTTTACACCAGATTCTAGATTGCGGTAACACTGTGTCTAGATTATGTGATACAGCATACTTTCTTGCTTTAGCAAAAATGCTATCAAAAGAGTCTTTCATGTTTCTTAACTCATTTTCTAAGTTTTGACTCAAATGAATGGCCTGCAGCAGATCAACTTTCTCTGACCGCAAATATTTTGATACGGGATCACTGTGGTGGAAAATTTCAGAAAACATGCAAGCAGACAGAAGAGTTTCAAATGACAATAACTTGTAAAGTAGACCACTTGCGTCAGAAACAAGAGTCTGGAAATGAAGTATCATGACTGATATTTTCCAGAAGGAATTTGAAGCAGTCAAACATCTTGCCATTAAGAAATTCGCACCCAGGTTAGATCCCGTTCTCCCGACACCGGAAGGGCATTTTTATTAAAGGGACACGCTTATAAGTACATTCGCACAAATTTAAAACTATCTTCTTGTTCTATACATAGATTCTATTATTTTTTTTACATAATTATTACATTTATTATTACATTTATTACATTTAATATTGCATTATTATTTATTACAGAAATTATAAATTTATTATTACATTGATTATTACATTGTTGTTTATTATACAGAAATTATAAACCGAAAAACGAATGAAAAAGGCGAGAAGGAAACAATCCAGAGATCATTAAGAAATTCGCACCTAGGTTAGATCCCGTTCCCCCGACACCAGAAGGGCATTTTATTAAAGGGTCCCGCTTATAAGTACATTCACACAAATTAAAACTATCTTCTTGTTCTATACATATAGATTATATTATTTTGATATAATTACTGCATTTATTATTGCATTTACGTTTTTTTTTTTTTAACATTTATTATTATTACCTTTACACTTATTATTACATTTATTTTATTACCTTTATTGTTACATTTATTGCATTTACATTTATTTCCATATTTATTACTTCCATTATTACATTTACATTTACGTTTATTATTCCATTTACATTTTATCGAAAAAACGAATAAACCGAAAGCGAGTAAGGAAACAATCCAGAGACCTTTAAGAAATTCACACTTAGGTTAGAACCCGTTTACCCGACGCCGTAAGGGATTTTTTGACCAAGAATCTCATTAGAGGGTCCAGCTTATAAGTACCTTCGCACAAATTAAAATTATCCACTTGTTCTATCCATACAGATTCTATTATTTTTCGTTTGACATAATTATTGCATTTATAAAATAACTTACTTGATTCCCAATCTATAGCATGATCATTTTGGCTGGCGTGATAAAAAATTGCATTATTAGTATTACAACTTCTGAAGGCATATTTGTGTTCTTTAATACGGGTTTCAATATTTCTTCCAGTTTCTCCTACGTATACTAAATCACAACTTTTACAGGGAATGCTGTAGACACAGGCTTGTTCCTGTTTTGCAACGTTATTCCTAACAAATTTACTTTTTACGGTAGACGAATATTTGAACGCCAAAGCAAACTTAAAATCTTTCGTCAACGGTTTTACTCTTTCTAAGCCGGCAATGTAAGGTAAACTCACATATTGTTTTTGGTTAACTGAAGGTTCCCGAGGGGCATAAAAAGATTTTCTGGCTTTAAAATACGCCTTTCTGATAAACCACTCAGGATATTTTAAATCCTTAAAAATGTTCCAAATCTTTGAATTTTCCGGGTCCAGCAAATGTGGGCTACAAATCCTGAGTGCTCTTAGAAGCACTTTATCCCCAATACTGAGAACATTATACATGGAATATTATGAGTCGGAATTGTTGCAAACAATATGTCCCAGGAATCTAATTTGGTTTCGTTATGTAGATGATATTTTCTCATTTTGGCCTGACCACTGGAACAACTTTGACACTTTCTTTCAGTCATTAAATAATCTTGTTCCCTCTATTAAATTTAAATATAAATAGGAGAACGACAAACAATTACTTTTTCTAGATGTTTTGGTCATTAACGAAAGCGGAAAGCCCAATTTCACGGTCTATAGAAAACCTACTCATTGTAATTCGTACATTCATTATTTTTCATATCATGATGAAGGGGTTAAAAGCTCAATTATTTCTTCCATGTTTCTAAGAGCACTCAGGATTTGTAGCCCACATTTGCTGGACCCGGAAAATTCAAAGATTTGGAACATTTTTAAGGATTTAAAATATCCTGAGTGGTTTATCAGAAAGGCGTATTTTAAAGCCAGAAAATCTTTTTATGCCCCACGAGAACCTTCAGTTAACCAAAAACAATATGTGAGTTTGCCTTACATTGCCGGCTAAGAAAGAGTAAAACCGTTGACGAAAGATTTTAAGTTTGCTTTGGCGTTCAAATATTCGTCTACCGTAAAAAGTAAATTGGTTAGGAATAACGTTGCAAAACAGGAACAAGCCTGTGTCTACAGCATTCCGTGTTATGTCTGTGGTTGTATCAATAAAAAAACTGAAGTGGATGGCTGATATTACTTCATCAAGAATCATTTGGCGAACCTCTTCTGCTATACAGTGAAGTATTTCATTTTGGGATTCAGCACTCATGAAAGTTATAACATTCCCTCGCCCACTATTCTTCATAGCATCTGTTGATTTCTTTGGCAAATCTCTAATTTTCTTCAAATGGTCAGCCATAATCACATCATATTGTACAATTAGTTGCACAAGCTCCAGGAAATTACCATGGCATGAGTGTTCTAGATTGTCAGTATGCTCTCTAAGTGCATGGTCTCGTTTTGCCAAATACTTTACAGTGGATAGCAATCTCGAAAAAATCAGTATTTTTTTCTACTTCTTTTTTGCATAAACTCTCCTGATTGTGTTTCTCAACAATAAGATCACAATCAATCCGGGATCCTTTTACATACAGAGTGAGGTGACGTGTGTGTATATATACAGTATATATGTATATAGTCTAAAATCACTAAAGGGAAAAATAACTAAATCTAAGCTGAATGGCAACACGAGGGGATAAACGGATCAACGCGGCGGTTTGTATTGTTTTGGCTGGCCTAGAGCATGGTGTTTCGTATCGAACCTAATCGTTGGTGCTAAGTGTAATTAGGTGATGTTTCTAAGGTGACAAATAGGGTAGGAAGTTCTCAGTACTTAAGTACAGTTAGGGGTAATATCTATAACTTCTAAATTAGTAAAGTTAGAGAGAGTTAGGTAGGCTGTTTGTGGGACGCAGGAATCTATGGTAGGCCCAAAGAATATCTAATTCAACGCACCGGGTAAGTGCCTTTGTTTGTTTGCTAGAACCTAAATAACTTAGTGGGGTGTCTAACCTCAAGTTATCACACAGAGTGAATGCAATGGTTGCACTGATGTGAGATTTACTTTTTTCATGTTCTCTCAATATTAATGGAGCATCCTTCCAGTTTCGCATGCCAGAACTTCTGAATGCTGGTGCTTTTGATGGAGAGAAAAGAATGCATTTGTGGTAGAAAATTGCATCTTTACTGGGTGAATAAGACAGCCAGTCTCTGTGACCATTTTCAGTGTGATACTAGGTCTCCTTGAAAGAACGAGAGTAATTTTTTTACTGTGACAGGATATTTCATGTCTTTCATGTCATGAACTTTGGGCTGACAAGGTCCCTGTTGGCAAAACTCATTCTGCTATACCAGAATCTTTCTTTGCAACTGAATGTGCATTTATTAGATGTACACTCGGAAATTTCATCTAATGCCTGCATTAGAACTACTGTAGGTGTAGCTCCTGATGCTGACTGGTTTTGATTATCTTCTGGTGCTAATAAAGATACGATGATCGTAGTTGACGATGCCTATTGGATTTGGGCACCATTTTGTGATCTACAGATCTACAGAAGCTAAGGCTAACAAAGACCCTACGATCCACTCTAAGGTTAGCCCGAGAGAAAGGAAAGAGTAGGGGGTTAAGAGAAGAGAATAAGGGGTTAATTAAGTAGCAACACCTATCACTCATGGGTTAACATTCATTCAGAAAAGAGAAAGAAAGGCACACCATCATCATCAGTCGGCCACTGCCGACAAGTCAGAAAAATAGTCGGAGAGAATAGGAAAGGGGTGAAAGATGAAAAGAAGTAAAATAAGAACGCTTACAAACCATGCAAACACAGTCTTAACTCACTATCATACCATGCAAACTACAGACATGCAAGTAAGGAGAGGATAAGAAGGAAAAAAAAAAAGGTAGGTAAAGTAAAACAAAAAGTGGGTTAGTTTACGCTACGAGCTACATCTACGATCGTGTTAGTCTAATTTCTTTTTTTGCTGGCATCACACACTGGCATGTCACAAGCTGGCATTATTGTCAACAGACTCATCCTCGCTCACCACCCCTAGAGCTCCTGTTGCCAATTGTTTTATTATATTAAACAACGTTAATAATTTTAACGAGGGAGAGGGAAAAGGGTGAGGCTGAGAGGAAAAAGGGTGAGGCTGAGAGGGAAAAGGGTGAGGCTGAGAGGGAAAAGGGTGAGGCTGAGAGGGAAAAGGGTAGCGATACAACTTTAGATGCAGGATCTGACTCAATTTGGTTACCATCTGGTGTTGGTAGAGATACGTCTGCAGGTGCAGTTGATGATGCTGACAGAATTTGGGTATCATTTGGTGATGAGATGCTGAATGTAACTGGATTTGGTTATCATCTGGTGTTGGTGCGGATATGCTTTTTGTTGATGATGATGACTGGATTTGGGTATCACATGGTGATAATATTACAGATAAGGCTGTAGGTGTTGTAGAAACAGCTGACTGGGTTGGAGTTTCATCTTGTTCTTTTGTTGGAACAGGTTTTCTCCTAGGAACTACAGCTGCGACCTGAAAGAGAAGTACAAATGTTGGAGTAATAACGTTGGGGGTGTTAGACCCCGTTAGGTATTAGGTTATCAAATAGACATAAAAGGTACGTACAGGTGCTTTCATTTAATCTTCTTTAGGGCCTACCAATTTGTGCCAGCATCCCAACCTCGACCTAATATATTCCTATTCTCTAATTTAGAAGCTATACACCAGGGGTGGCCAGACTTTACTGAGATGGGATCTACTTTTTCCAAAGTTCTCCCTATATGATCCGCCAGCCCAGTATATATATATATATATATATATATATATATATATATATATATATACAGAGATGGAGAGAGAATAACCAAGAATAAAATGAAGTGAATATAAAAATATATTGCCAAATGCACACAGATATATTTTTCAATAAATTTTAACCCAAAAACTTATTAGAAATTAGATATACTGGAATAGGAAGAGCTTACTTTATTGATGTGATGATTTGCACTGCATGGCATCAGCAAGCCGTGTGTAGTCCGGATTGTAGCTGCTGATTGCTAGCCTCAAACAAGCATCCAGGTGATCATCTGTCAGAGTGGCTCGATATTTTGATTTGATGATATTCATGTGTGAGAACGTTGACTCACAAAGGTAGGTTGATCCAAAAAATGCTGTTAAGTACATGGCACTTTTTCTGACATTCGGATACTTTTCTTCAAGAAGTAGATGCCAACAGTTTCCTTCTGAAAACCTGGATTTGATTTGAATGTCGTTTCGCAAAGTCAAAAGGTCACTACACATACAGTGTATACAGCTACACTAGTAGGCTACACAGTTGTAATGCACTTAATAAACATCTACAGAGTTATTGTAATGCACTTAATAAACAGCTACACAGTTGTAATGCACTTAATAAACAGCTAAACTGTACAGCTTACTGTACTGTAGATAGAGTGTAGATTTGTAGTGAATATTACATACGACGCTTCCTGGCTTTTTGTTTGGAAAACTCCGTGATTGTGTCCTCGAAACTCACCGACTGCAACACCTCATGCTCTATACTCAACAGCGCCAGGGACGAAAGGCGCTCCTGGCCCATTGTGGAGCGAAGGTAATTTTTGATCAGTTTGAGTTTCGAGAATGAACGTTCACCAGAACAGTTCGTGACAAACATACACAGGTATATTCTCATTGCTATTTCCATGTTTGTGTTCATATGCCGATAAAATCTTTTGCACATGTCTTCACGTTCCGTCTGGGATTCTGTTTCACTTTCGGGGAGTTTCATTAGGGCAGCGAACTGCACAATTTCTGTTACCAGCTCTTTCTCCAGATCAGCCGGATGGCATTCTACTAGATGTTCAGCTGATCGTCGAAGACTGTCGATGTCCAGGACTAAAAGGAAATCCAAAAATCCAAATCTTTTCTGCAGGACAGCGTACGCTTCTAGACGAGTGTTCAGAGTGGTAAACAGTTTATCAATTATTGGTAGAAATGCAGTGGTCCGAAATGAATCTCTTGGTGACAGGTTCGTATCTTCGGCAGTTCCGATTTCATCATGATGGCGCTTTCTCTTCTTTGTGCGTTGAGTCGATTCCTTGTATACTCGATGACCACACTTTCCGATGCCCTGGTCCTCGAATTCGTCAAATCTTGATCTGAGATCTTCAACAAATTGCAGTAGTGATTTCAGCAAGAGGGTGGCTGAGTCTAAAGACATTCCTTGTTTTTGCAGAGATGCATTCGTTTTTTGAAATCGTTCGAGAATAGTGTTCCATAAAACCAATAAAATGGCTGTTTCGAGTTGTTGAAGCTGTTTAGACAATCCCCTGGCTTCGATCCTGGCTTCCGCAGTTTGGCTGGTATCTGCTGCTACCTCATCCAGTACCACGATATTCTCGGCGTAGCCTTCGGTTAAAGATTGGACGGCATCTGATCTGGCTGACCAGCGGGTATCGGAGAGACCTTTGTCGACCTTTAGTTTCTCACTACGGGAAGTACTATCGAGAACCTCTACATGTCGACGTCATCGGTATGTCGAGGAGACGAGAAACGTGTAGACATTCTGAATGAGCATAAACAATTCAACGGCTGT
Source organism: Bathynomus jamesi (assembly GCA_023014485.1). Taxonomy (NCBI): domain Eukaryota; kingdom Metazoa; phylum Arthropoda; class Malacostraca; order Isopoda; family Cirolanidae; genus Bathynomus; species Bathynomus jamesi. Next base: position 550,769 of record JAJOZX010001938.1, read on the forward strand.
TGTGCAACTGTCCACTGCTGATTTACCCACAAGATTTAGTGAGTGGCACATGCATGGCACAAACTCAGCATACGGAGATTTTGACTTGATGTGGCTCTTTACGCCGTTGTATTTCCCTGCCATATTGTTGCGTTATCATAAGACTGTCCTCTGCAGTCTCCAATTCGAATGCCATGCGTCTTCAGAAAGTTGAGGATCACGTCGGCGATTCCTTTCCCTGTATGTGTGTTCATAGGTATGAACTGTAGAAATCACTCGACGGAACGGATAGAGAGTAGTATTTTGACTGCTGGATTTCTCGGATAATCGTCTGAAGTACTTTATCGGCCATCAACAGTTTGAGTTCCCCGCAAACGAAATGAGAGAGATGTGTCCGCTACCTTTGCTGGCATGCTCGCTTATATGCGCAGCTAGAAAACTGTCATACTTACTTAAAAGTTCCAAAATTCCGTAATAGTTGCCGTTGTTTGGTGAACCGAAACGGGAGTCATGTCCACGAATTGTTAGTCCTCGTGACGTGATATACTTGATAACGTCGACACAGTGCCGCAAAACTTCCTGCCAGTAGTTGCACTCCTTTTCAAACTGGTTCACCATTTTCGAATCAACACGGCCGGAGACAGACTTTCTAACCAACAAATATCTCATCGACTCCATATGTTGCTCACATTTTCCGTGTGCTTCGACCGATTGTCTACCATTCTTCCAGTCGTTGAACTCGATTGTGAACTTGCTGTCCGCCCTCGACATTAATTTACAGACAAAACAGTAAACACAGCCTGTGGACTCAGAATAGCACAGCCATGACACCTCAATCCTCTCATTCGTCAGGCTATGTTTCTTAACAAATAATGTCTTCGTACATTGGCGTGTTGTATCGCTTTCAGTAGTTGAAGAGTTACTGAAGTCGCTGTCATAATTTCGGCAATCTGATGTTCCCCGCTCTATCCAGAACTCTCTAAAGTCATCGGTCAGCACTTGTGGCCACAAACCAATGTCATTAATTGCATATCCTGAAGCTAGTGGGCCTGCTGAACGCACTGACGTAGACGGGTCTTCTGAAGACGCAGCTGCTGATGTAGCGGAGGCAACTGGTGGGCCTGCTGAAGAGTTTGACGTAGACGAGTCTCCTGAAAATGCAGCTGCTGAAGTAGTGGAGGCAGCTGCTGGGCTTGCTGAACGCACTGACGTAGACGCGTCTTCTGAAAACGCAGCTGCTGAAGTAGCGGAGACAGCTGGTGGGCCTGCTGAAGGGGCTGACTTAGTTGCTGATGATTTAATCCAATTAGTCAGTTTCGGGACCGTCACAAGAAACTCTTCTCTGCGCTTCTTATCCTTACGCTTTTCACTACCGGGTTTATATTTCCTCCTTCGATCCCGGTCACGGCTCGTTTCCATGTTGTACGTATTACAATGCCAACAATAAGAACATAAATCATGAATCTGCAACAGAAACAAGAAGAAGTTAGTAACAACATTAGAAATGAGTAACACTAACAAGAACAACAAATTAATTAAACACCATGAAAGCGGATATTAGAATGTCTGATACCATGCCGCCTGCCGGAAAAAGTAAAACTCGTCGCAGATGGCAAATACGTGACGTTTAATTTTTTCAATTGAAATTTGCGGGACCCATCGGGCCTGCGGCCTTGGACATTTGCCCGGTGCGCCACCCCCTAAATGTGGCCCTGGTTCTAGTGTTGCTAAATCTTGGAACCGTCTTTTGAAGTTTGTAATAACATTCTACAACTGTTCAACGTATCGAACACTGTCAAAGTGGTCGCATTCTTTCCCCTGACTTTCCAGCTCTGACTGAGGTAATCATTTCAACAATAGTTTTGTTTTTATCTTGCAACTCTAAGTTTAGCTGATTTAGAAATCTAACAGCCACACTTCGTCTTCCAACTCTTTGTAATATGTTTCTTTTAACTTTAGAAAGTCTTTAATTTCAGGTAAGAGATCCCTAAACTTCTGTAGGAATTTACCTCTACTTAGCCACCTGACATCAGTGTGCAACAAAAGGTCAGTGTATTCTGCTTTAGTTTCTTCTAGCTGAGACCAGAAGAGATGCCTTTGTAGACTTCTCGCCCGAATAGAACTCACAATCTTATGGGAAATATCCATAATTTCTTTAATATTCAACATTTTACCACACAGTGCCTGTTGGTGAATTATGCAGTGATAATTAAAGAAGTTGGAAACCTTTTGTCACTTTTGCACAGGGTGATGAACCCATTGGAGCGGCCAGTCATAGCAGGTGATCCGTCAGTTCAATTGACTCAGTTGTTATGCTCACAAGCTTGTGAATTGGGAATTGTGTGTCGTTAACAAACTCACTGAATGCATGAAAAATGTCCTCACCTCGAGTTTTCCCTCTTAAAGGTAGGATTTTAAGCAGTTCTTCTTTGGCAGTCATATCTTTAAACACGATTCTAATAAAAATGCATATATAAACTTAAATAATTATTACAAAATTTAATGCTTATTTTTTTGTCAAGAAGAGCAATAATTAATTACTTTTCAATGGCAGACGGAAACGGTAATAATACTAATGAAGATGATCCAAATAAAAAATCAAAGGATAATTCAAATATTTCCTTAAGAAAAGATGATATAATATGGCTAATAGAAAAGCCTATCGAAAAACTCTCTGATGTTCGAATCCCAACGAAGGGGGACATTTTACGCTATTTTTTCTACCTAAAAGATGGACCAATGAAGAAAGAGAAATTTAGAAATTTTAACCGTACAATTGCTGAAAAAGTATTAGAAGATACAGAAAAGCAGTGGATGAAATCAGGAATCGAAACACAACGTAAAGATAATGTCAAGAAAAAGATTTTAGACCTTTACGAGAATTATAGAACACTCCAAAAAAAAGAAAGGTTCCAATTCCAATAAGGTAAAGGAAGAAAATTTTGTTAGAGACTGAGGTGACGTGTGTGTATATATATGTATATAGTCTAAAAGTCACTAAAGGGGAAATATCACAAAAGCTAAGCTGAATGGCAACAACAAGGCATAAACGAACCAACGCGGCTGTTCGTATTGTTTTGGGTTAGCCTAGAGATGTTTTTTCCTATCTGACCTAATCGTTGGTGATGAGTGTAATTAGGTGGTGTTTTTAAGGTGACAAATGGGGTAGGAAGTTGTCCGTACTTAAGTGTAGTTAGGGGTAATGTCTATAGCTTCTAAATTGGTAATGTAAGAGAGAGTTAGGTAGGCTGTTTGTGGGACACAGGAATCTAATGGTAGGCTTCCAAAGGAATATCTAATTCAACGCACCGGTAAGTGCCTTTGATTGTTTGCTAGAACCTAAGTAACCTAACTGGGGTGTCTACCCCACGCTATCACATTTGGCGACGAGGATGGGATTCAATTAAGCTCATGGGATTCAATTAAGCTCATTGGATTTAATTTGGCTCATTTGATTAAATTTGGCTCATTTGATTAAATTTTGTTAATTGGATTAAATTTGGCTCATTGGATTTAATTTGGCTTATTGGGTTCAAGTGGTTGTTTGGAAAATTGGATGTAGCCTAGTGGGTCGTCCGATTTGGTTTGTTTGTGTGGGTAAGCTACCGTACTATAGCGTAGGTCCCGCCGGCCTAACTCTAAAACTAATTCCTACTCAGCCCTAACTCTAAAACTAATTCCTACTCAGCCCTAATTCTAATACAATTCACTATTCAGCCCTAACTGGGGAGTAACTAAATCAAATTTAAACCTAATCTAACCTACTTCACGTTATTTGGCCTAATTCGGTTTTGCTCTAGCATGTCGGTGATTGGCCATATAAGCCCCTACGAAGACTCTGGGGAGGAATTCGAAGCTTATGCCACTAGGGTGAGGTTGTTTTTCGAGGCAAATTCCATTCCTGATGCTAAGAAAGTACCTACCTTTTTAACTATAATAGGCCCTAAAACGTTTGGTTTAGTTATGGACCTAGTTTCTCCTAAAGCACCGGAAACTTGCACCTATAATGAATTGGTACAGGCCCTAACCGATCACTACAAACCCCGAGTAGTTCTCATCTATGAACGTTTCAAATTTTATTCGAGGCATCAGACGGGAAATGAAAGCATTGCAGAGTTTGTTGCAGGAATAAGAAGCCATAGCCGTACGTGTAAATTTGGGGACAAATTAGACGAAATGCTAAGAGATAGGTTTGTAATGGGTCTCAAAGAGGAGTCTACCCAGAGAGCCCTATTAGCCACACAGGACCTAACTTTTAGTCAGGCTGTAGAAATAGCTACGGCTAGAGAAGCAGCTGCTAAAGATGTTAGAGCTTTTGGAAATCACAGTAGTAAAGCCCAACACGTAAATAGCTTTAAATCTTCTAGGCCTGGCAGACCTAATGAGCCTACTAGATAGGCAAATAAAAGGTATGAGGCAAGTACGACTAAGCCTACTAATTCTACTAAGCCTTCCAAGCCATGTACGGGGTGTGGAAAACACATTGGAAGAAGGACTGCCCTTTTAAAGAAGCAGTTTGCCGAAACTGTAGTAAAATAGGCCACATAGCTAAAGTGTGTTTTTCAAAGAAAACGAAGGGTGAAAATTCTAATTTTAACATTTCTAGTGTAAATCCTCAAAAGGGAAATACTTCGAACATTGGAGTGGAGTACCTATTTTATGAGCAGCAAAGTGGGAATAATACAGGCCCATATATTGTAGAGGTAGGCCTAAATGGAATTACAGTTCCTCTAGAACTAGATACAGGTGCTGCCCGAACTGTCATGTCCAAAACAATTTTTGACAAAACTTTCAAAAATACACCTAAACTACATGCATCTAAAACCATATTAAAGAAATATGGGGACATACAAATACCTATTTGTGGAGAAGCATCCGTCACAGTTACACTCAACCAGAAAACTTTGTCTCATCCCTTAACTCTTTTAGTGGTGGATGAGCAAGGGCCTACTCTACTAGGCCGTGATTGGATTGATGCTTTGAAAGTGCCGATTGGCAAAATCTTGCCAAAGGGTCAGGCAGATGTGCATACACTCTCATATCCGTCTGAAATAGACTCATTGTTAAGGGAGTTTTCTTCTGTTTTTGGGCCTGAAGTAGGCAACCCGAAAGGCCATCAGGTCTGTATAGAAGTAGATCCTAATGTAACTCCGAAATTTTGTAAGGCTCGTTCAATTGCGCATGCACTGCGGGAGAAGGTAGATTTAGAAATTGACAGGCTGCCAAAAGATAAAATTGTTGAACCAGTCACACACGCTAAGTGGGCTGCCCCAGTAGTTCCTGTACTAAAACCGGACAAGCCCGTGCGGTTATGTGGGATTACCGTTTAACAGCAAATAGAGCCGTCCTAGATTGCTATCCTATACCCAAGCCTGATGAATTATTTAGCTCTCTTGCTGGGGGTAAATATTTCACAAAACTCGATATGTTCCAAGCCTATGCTCAACTAAGTTTAGATGAAAACTCTAAAGAACTAACTATCATAAATACGCACCGAGGCCTATATAAGTACAATAGGCTATGCTATGGAATAGCATCGGCTCCGGGTATTTTTCAGAGGACAATGGACCAAGTTCTAGGTCACATTCCAGGGGTACTTTGCTTTCTAGATGATGTCCTCATTTCAGGTTCGTCTAAAAAAAGAACACCTAACTAGATTAACCACGGTTCTAAAAAGACTCCGGGATGCCGGACTTAAGCTAAAGAGAGAAAAGTGTTCATGGGTCACTAACGAGGTTTCATATTTAGGGTTCCGCATAGATGCCTCAGGCATTCATCCAACGGTGGATAAACTAGAAGCAATAAAAAATGCACCACCTCCACAAAACGTCACACAATTACAAGCTTATTTAGGTCTCCTAAACTTTTATAGGAAATTTTTGCCTAATGCATCGACTTTCCTTGAACCCCTAAATAAGCTATTACGATCTGGGGAACAGTGGAGATGGGAGAAAACTCAAAAGGAAGCATTTGAGGCTTCCAAGGACGTACTACTAAAGTCCACTCTCCTAGTGCATTATGATCCTAAACTTCCTCTCGTAGTTTCAGCAGACAGCAGTTCTTATGGAATTGGGGCAGTTATCTCACCACATTGATGGTGTAGATAGGCCTATCTGTTTTGCTTCTAGAACACTAACTGAGACTGAAAGACGATATGCACAAGTGAAACGTGAAGCATTAGCCTTAGTATTTGCAGTAAACAAAATTTCATTTCTATCTATGGGGTCATGAATTTAAACTAATTACTAACCATAAGCCTCTTTTAGGTTTATTTTCACCTAATAAAAATATTCCAGTTATGGCCTCAGGTAGGATTCAACGATGGGCACTGATTCTACAAGCCTATAGATTTGACTTAGTACATCGGTCAGGTAAACTTCTAGGTACGGCTGATGCGCTAAGTAGGTTGCCCTTAGAAAATCCAAATGATTGTGTACCTATACCTACAGAATGGGTTCACTTGGTGGAGTTTTTGGAATCCACTCCAGTATCTGAGGTACAAATAGAGCAGTGGACAAAATCAGACCCTATTCTGTCTAGGGTCATCCATTTCTGCTCAGTTGGTTGGCCTACTAAAGTTGAGAGTGAATTACAGCCTTTTTATCAACGTCAGTCTGGCCCCTCCATTCAAAATGGCTGTCTTTTATGGGGCCACAGAGTGATAATTCCAAATGAAGGCAGGTCGAATTTAAATGAGAACCAACTCTTTGTGATCATTTATTTATTTATATAAAGTCAAACAATGACAACGGTCTTCTGAAAAAGGAATAAGCATAATAAGTAATCACTTGAATAAAACATAAACATAAACATAAACATAATCATTGTCCTCTATCTCCTCCCAAGTCTTTGATACTAGATGTGATATGAGGTAATTGCAGTACAGTAGTGCAAAGACTTATATTGTTTTATAAAGTGAATACAGTATAGTACTTTAATAGGAAAACATAGATACTAGTTTATTTAAGAGTAATATGAGGACATAAGGCTTTGCTATTACATCATGATGAATACGATACTGTAGAAACTAAAATATAAATACTTATGGAATTATACAGTACATTATATCCAATCAAACATATTACAATACAATTAGAGAGTTCAGCGAGAGATTGAATCATATATTAAAATAAGGGTTGTACAACGGTATTCCTGACAAAAGTAATAGTACAGTAGTGAGGTTACAGCTGTATTGGGAACACAATATAAAGTTCTTAGTAAGTAAAGTGTAAAGTGTACTGTACTCTATCTCTCCCCCAAGTCTTTGAGCCAGCAATTTTATAAAGAAGATTATTAAGGATAATATGGCAAAAAAAAAAAAAAATTTGTATGTTTACGGATAAAGACTAAACCTTATTTTGTCAGTGCCCTTAATTTAAAGCATACTTGATTGGTTACTCTTCTTGATTCATATGGTAGTCTTCATGCCAGGTAGGGGGGCGTCTGGTACGGTTCGAACCTTAGTGGAGTTGCAGTTTGGGGTGCCGTACCCATTGGCCTAGGGGGTGCGGGTGGTAGTATGTCGATGGGCGGCGTTGACATGTCTTCTTGGGTGGGGGGTGTGGTCTCTTCAGGGGTCGGGCGCCTTCGTTCAACGTGTGGGCTGGACCGTGTCGGACTACGGGGTGAAGCGGGTGTCTTTGGTCCTGGTGCTGACCTGGCAGGTGTAGGTGGTGCAGCAGGTGGGCTGTTGGTGGGCACCGCTAGGAAGTTCTTCAAATGTTGGTCTATGGTCATCTTTGGAGCAGGTGTGCTGAAGGGTTCATATTTTTTAAGGAATTTCCTGTTCCTTACAGTTACCCTCCCAGATCCATCGACCCTAACCACGTACTGGTCAAACTGCCTGACTTCGATGACCACACCTGTCTTGTCCCATTTACGGGCGTGTGGACCGACCTGGTTCTGGATGCGTATAAGGTCTCCGACTGCTAGTGGTGGGAGTCTCTTGGTGTGCTCTGACCAGCGTTCCGCACCCCTCATGTGGCGGTTCCTCAGAGCTCTTCTCGGGTGGCCAAGTTTTCACGCCACGTGTCGTGTGGTTTATATCGGCCGGGAAGGATTGGAATGAAGTCCCGGATAGGGCGGCCGAATACACACATTGCTGGGGAGTGTTTTGTATCTCTATCCGGCGTGTTTCTGTATTGAAGCATGGCCCGTTGAAAGTTTTCGGTGTTGAGGTCGCCGTTTGGTCCAGTGTTGTCGGTTATTAGGCGTTTCGTTGTCTTGACACCAACTTCTGCCCGACAGTTGCTGTGAGGGAAAGCCACTGATGAGAGTCGGTGGTGTACGCCCCAGTTTTTGAGGAACTGCCGTGTGGCTGCTGCGGTAAATTCAGGGCCCCCATCGGAAGCCAGTTCGTCGGGGATGCCGAAGGTGACGAAGGTCCGTCGGAGGCAGGCGATGAGTCCAGCAGCACCATCTGATGACCTCTCTACTATTGGCCAGTTGAGTATCTGTCCACCACGACCAGGTAGTTTACTCCTTTGTAGTGGAAGTAGTCCGCGCAGACGCACTGGAAGGGGTATTCTGGTGATGTTGGTGGAGTGGGAGTGGAGCGCTGGGCTGGGTTGGTGCCATGCGGTTGCAGTGGTTGCAGCTAGCCCGTAGTGCTGTGATGGCTGGTGTGATGCCAGGCCAGAAAATGGAGTCTTCTGCTCTGGAGATCATGGATGAAGTACCTTGATGAGCTGAGTGGAGTGAAGCCAGTACTTCTTGCCTGAGGGCCGGCGGGATAACCGTGCGGTTCCTGTACATTACCACGCCGTCAACAGTGCGGAGGTCGTCGCGAAACTGGTGATATTCCCGCAGCTGTGCAGGGAGTGCATGGCGGGATTCAGGCATACCGGACTCTATGACATTGGCTAAACTATTCATGACTTCATCGCTGGTCGTGGCGGTGCGTACTCGATCCCATGTCACTGATGCCAGGCTCAGCGAGTTGAGTGTTGATGCGGCTGCAGAAATGACGCAGGCTTCCATGCCATTACCATCTGTCAGTGATGTCCGTATGCCGGCTAGGAAGGTGGGGGGGGGGAAAGAACGCCGTTCCCTCGCATGGTTGATGGATGGCTGCTACATCATCGGGGAGTGTCAGTGGTATGGGGTCGCCAGTGGGGTATCGTGACACCCCGTCAGCAGCTTTGTGTTTCGCGCCTGGTACGTGGATCATCCGGAAGCGGTACCTGAGGGTTTTTTCCTTCAAGTTTCTGAGGCGTGTATTAGATATGTCCTCTAGGGATCTGTCACCAAACACTTTGAGGAGAGGTTTGTGGTCCACTGCAATTATTAGGTCTTCGCATCCCAGCACGAAGTACCTCGCCTTGTCAAGGGCATCGGCGACAGCAAGTGCTTCTCCTTCTACTGGTGCATAGCGGGACTCAGCTGAGGTAGTGAATCTACTGCCGACCAATGTGACACGCCATCCAGTATGGCAGCAGAAGGGTTCGACTCGTGTACAGGTGCAGTGTTTCTGAAGTAGCCAGTAGCCGATGCCTGTTTTCGACCAGTCTGTGGCGAGGCATGTGGGCTTGGTTTTGTCAAAAATTTTAACACCCTCCTCTATTTCTGTGATGATGACATCCTTTGATTCTTCGAAGATGGTTTCCAATTCGTCATCCCACTTGAAAGGTGTTCCTGGCTTCAGAAGTAGGCGGAACGGCTGCATCCTCTTGGCCATGCTGAAGGCATACGACACCTGGTTGATGAGCCCGAACCATGATCGAACGTCGGTGATGTTCTTTGGAGATGGAAACTCTAGGATTGCTTTGAGGTATTTTTTACAGGGTCGGACACTGTCAGATGTGATCTCGAAGCCTGCAAATTCAACCTTGTCCTGACAGAACACAAACTTGTCGGGGTTCAGTGTGATTCCGTGTCTGCCGCAGGTGTCAAGCCACTGGGTGGCCTGGAAGAAGCTCTCCTCCACTGTGTCTGACCAGAGCAAGACGTCGTCAATGCACTTTGTATTGTTAGGGATGCTCGATACAATTTCGTCGTACCTTCTTGTGTAACCGTCACCAGATGCAATGTAACCCTGGGGAGCGGTTTTGTAACGGTAGCGACCCCAGGGCGTTATGAAGGTGGTCAAGTGGCGGTCTTCTTCACAGATTGGTACGCTGTGATATCCATTCCATGCATCAAACACTGTTTTCTTTTTGCCTTGCGGTACTGATCTGGCCTGGTGGAATGGCGATTGAGTGTGGTGTGTTTCGCGGGTGGCGTGAGCGTTGAGGGGTTGAAAGTCAACGGTACGCCTTGGTTTTCCGTTCTTTTTGGCGCACACCACCATTCTGTGACACCAGGTTACGGGCTCACCAACGGGTACTGGTTCAAGGACACCCAGTCTGACATCTTGGTCGAGGCCAGCCTTCACGTCCTCCTGCCAGTGGATTGGTACTGGGACGGGGGTGTGATGTGCGACTGGTTTGGCATTGGGGTCCACCATCAATTTCATTGGGGGGCCGTCCATCATGGGCAGCGCTTGGTGGTCACAAGTGTTGAAGGTGCTTGATTTGTAATAGTCCAGCAGGTATTCCTTGAGCTTTTGCTGGTTCGCCGCAACAGCGGGTAGCGGTAGCTCGATTGGAGGTGATGGAGGATGTTGGCGTCTTGGACAGTCACAGTTAGTTACAAGTCCGCTGTCACTGTGTGGCGTGCTGGCACTGTTGTTACAGTATTGTGCTGGATCCAGTTGGACTTCCCCCACTGTAGGAAATCTTCCCGAGATAATGCCGAGTGAAACGCATGCCTCTCTGCTGATGAAGAACTTGTCAGAAGAATCTGTCACATATGTTACCTGTCTCGTTTCTACTTGTTGGCCCTGTTCATCCTTGCCAGTGAGGCGAAGTATGGCTGCGCCAAGGATTTTGATGCCCTTGTTGTTGGCGGCGTGCATCTTCATGGTCACAGGGATGAGGTCAGACTGGAGAAGCCCGAGGCGGTGGATAACCTTGATACCGGTGAGGCAGCTCTGACAGCCTGTGTCTGCCATGGCAGGCAGTACCACGGTTTTTGGGTGGGCATTGAGGGTTGCCCCAAGCGCCTCGTAGTCTTCGGGGAGAGTCCTGACTGTCAGGTTGATGTGTGGCTGTGGTTGTGAGTTCTCCTTGATCCATATGTCCGATAGTTCATTGTAAATGTGATGGTCGAGGGCGATTGCTCTTTTCTTATGTGGCTCGGAAGTGTTGCTTGAGGCGCAGAGAAGATCAAATACCGCACCTTCGCACTCATCAGCTTTATTAGGAGTGGCTGAAAGGCTCTTGTCCTTGTCTTTGCTCCTGCATACGGATTCCCAATGGCTGTCGCGCTTGCAAATTTTGCATTTGTGGTTGTACGCAGGGCAATCCTCTTGCGTATGTGGACTGGGGCTCTTCTGCCGTGTCCTTTTTTACCACAATATGAACAGGGGGCATTTTTGTCTTGTGGGGGTATTTGCTTACTTCTCCTGTATGTGCTGCCTGGCCTCCACGGCATGGGAGTCCAGCAGTCGTGATGCTGAGCGCTTGCCTGCTTCCTTCGCCTCGACAAACTGAAAGACGTCTTCCAGGGTCATCTCCTGGTTACTGTTGCCGAGGAGTTCCAGTTGTATTTCCGGGTCAGCAATTCCGCGGGTAAGGACGTCGCGAAGGATGGGGTCAGTGTAATTTACGTTGTTGTTGCAGCTTGGGCATTCAACAAGAAATTTGCAGACTCCGGCCTGACCACGAAGACGGGCTCCAAAACTGCGCACAGTTTCGTCGCGGTCTTGTCGCATATTGTGTAGGGTAACCCTGGCTACCATGGTGTTCTCCTCACGGACAGCTAGTTTCTTGATTGCAGCAAGGACTTCATCTTCGGTTTTGTTTGTTAGGCTTCCACCTGCGGATCTTGTCAAATCTTTGCGGAGTGAATCGTCGCAGCATTCAAGTAGTTGTACCACTTTGTCCCTACCAGTGATTTTTGTAGCTTCCGCATAATCTGTCCAACGCGACGTAAAATATGCCCAGTCTTCACTGGTACCTGCAGCCGAAATGGTTGGCCGTCTTACTTTCTCAACCTTTGCAGAGACTGTCGGGCTTGGGACATGGGTCGTGCAGTGGGCTGTTATAAGTGCGGCTACAATGGCTGGGTCCAGGTCTGCTGTGACATAGGTACAACCTGTGATAGGACATTCTACGGCAGGCATTGTGGATAGCGTTTGTTGAAGTTGCTTAATTAGGTTGGGGTGGTTGACAGTTGCTTGAATTTACCACGTATGTAGACTTATTTTATTATTTATTTAATTAATCAGTCATTTGTACCTAAGACCGTTGTCATAAATGAGAACCAACTCTTTGTGATCATTTATTTATTTATATAAAGTCAAACAATGACAACGGTCTTCTGAAAAAGGAATAAGCATAATAAGTAATCACTTGAATAAAACATAAACATAAACATAAACATAATCATTGTCCTCTAGAATTTAGTGAAGGAACTTCACGCTGAACATATGGGTGCAACAAAAATGAAAGAGCTGGCGAGAGCTTATTTCTGGTGGCCTGGTTTAGATGGAGAACTCGAATCATTGGTTCGTTCCTGTCAAAGCTGCCTAGAGAACAGAGATCTCCCAAGGAAAAGTCCACTTCATCCTTGGGAATGGCCTACTATACCGTGGCATAGGATCCATGTTGACTATGCAGGTCTTATAAATAATACTTATTTCCTAGTCATTGTGGACGCCTACTCTAAGTGCGTGGAAATTTTTCCAACCACTTCCACGACTTCGGGTGTTACTATTCGCTTACTCCGTTCGGTTTTCGCTCGATGGGGTTTACCCGTAGTCCTGGTTTCCGACAATGGTACTTGTTTTACCAGTGAGGAATTTCGTTCTTTCGTCCACCTAAATGGCATTAGACATGTCCACCCGTCTACTAACGGTCTCGCGGAAAACATGGTCCGTACTTTCAAGTCGGCCTTGCGTCATTCTCGTGGGGAGGAAATGCAAGTGGTGTTGGAAAATTTTTTGTTTAAATATCGATTAACACCTCACACCACGACGGGGGTGTATCCCTCTAAACTTGTGATTGGGCGGGGAATTCGTTCAGTTTTCGATTTGTTACGTCCAAACGAAACGTTACAACAACGAGTTTTACGCCATCAGGAAAATCAGAAATTGTACCACGACACTAAAAGAGGGAGAGTTATAGAAGCGCAACCTAATGATCCAGTTATGATTCGCAACTATGGGGCTGGACCAAAATGGGTTCCTGCAACTGTGCAGGAGAGAACGGGTCCTGTTTCCTTCAAATGCCAACTAGAAGATAGTCGTTCTATTAAACGCCATCAGGACCAGATATGGGAACGTGAATTGCAGAAGGACCAGAGTCTTCCGGAAGAGAGAACTGATCCTCCGGAAAATGGTCCAATTCGGCCGCCTATGGTTGCACCTAATCCTACTACATCAACCTCGCTCCGCAGATCGTCTAGGGTCCCTCATCCCCCTGACAGACTAAACTTGTAGTGGAGGAGTGAGGTGACGTGTGTGTGTATATATATATGTATATAGTCTAAAAGTCACTAAAGGGGAAATATCACAAAAGCTAAGCTGAATGGCAACAGCAAGGCATAAACGAACCAACGCGGCTGTTCGTATTGTTTTGGGCTAGCCTAGAGATGTTTTTTCCAATCTGACCCAATCGTTGGTGCTGAGTGTAATTAGGTGGTGTTTCTAAGGTGACAAATGGGGTAGGAAGTTGTCCGTACTTAAGTATAGTTAGGGGTAATGTCTATAGCTTCTAAATTGGTAATGTAAGAGAGAGTTAGGTCGGCTGTTTGTGGGACACAGGAATCTAATGGTAGGCTCCCAAAGGAATATCTAATTCAACGCACCGGTAAGTGCCTTTGAATGGTTGCTAGAACTTAAGTAACCTAACTGGGGTGTCTACCCCACGCTATCACAGAGACCTTGACTCCTATTTTTTTATTGCCCATAAAGATGCTGAACGCAGAATTCAAACTAATCGGTTGAGGACGACAGAACAGAAAAAAAGGATACTGATTTCATAAATGCAATGAAAGAGGGTAGAAAAGTTCTTTTGGGATCCGAAGATAAAAAGTATTCAAAAAAGGCTCAAGCTAAAAGAAATAGGGAAGAGAATTTCACTTACAGAATGGAGACAGACATGCGAAGAAGAGAGCTACAAGAGGCTTCAACTAGCGAACTTAACGATGAGATAGACATTGTTGATGAAGATTATTTAGAACTAAATGATAGTGATAATGATGAAAATGTGATTTCAAATTCTGATAAAAAATCAAAAAGAAAGCGTTCGAAAACTATCACACTAGAACTTCCACGAAACCCATTCAAAAGTAAAAAAAACATCTGAAATGGCTGATCGTTTAAATTTATCTTCTGGCCAAAGAACTGCATTTATGGCTGCCATCGCAACAGAGGGGGGAGTTGATTTGGAGAATATCACGTTGTCTAAAACAAGTACGAGGACAGCAAGTAAAATAGTGCGGCAAGAAAAAGGCGAAGAAATCAAAAGTAATTTTGTATGCCCAAAATTTTGTAATCTTCATTGGGATGGAAAAATTTTGCATAAAGATGATGAAAGATTAGGAGTGCTGATATCTGGTGCCCCAGGATATGTAGAGGGAAAGCTCCTTGGCGTTCCAAAAATCGTCGATGGCACTGGTAATACACAAGTGAATGCTATTCATTCTCTAGTAGCTGAATGGAAAGTCGAATCCAATATATATGGTCTTATTTTTGACACTACGGCGTCCAACTCCGGCTGGGAAAATGGAGCCTGTGTAAAATTAGAAGAATTATTTAAAAAAAATATATATTTTTTGCTTGTAGACACCACATACTGGAAAGAATCTTGCAAGCAGTTTGGTAAAAACTTTTCGGCGATACAAGTAGTCCAAATAATTTAGATTTTAAAAAATTTCAGAAGTTTTGGAAGACCATCAACAAAGAAAATTTCAAAATTCTTGAATTTGAAGATCGATCCTTAAAATCTCGTTGTGAAGATGTTAAAAAATTTCTTCAAGAAACGTTGACCCAAAGTTCTGACAAAAAATCATTACCAAGAAAAGATTACAAAGAGCGTGCGGAACTTATGCTTTTTCTCTTGGGAGGGACTCCGCCTCGTGGTGTACATTGGTTAAAGCCAGGAGCATATCACCATGCAAGGTGGATGGCGTACATTTTGTATGCGGCTAAAATGTTTGCTTTCAGTGGTCAACTTGGGTACGATTCCAAAAAAATAAAAAATCTTGAACGCTTTTGCACATTCACATCGCTTTTTTATATACAACCCTGGTTATCAGCTACCAATACAGCTGATGCTGCAATAAATGGCCTAAAATTGTGGCACGATTTAAATTCTTATTGTAAAATTGATTCAAATGTGGCCTCAGCAGCTATAAAAACTTTTGAAAGACATTTTTGGTATATGACAGAAGAGTTAGCTTCATTTTCACTGTTTTCAAATAAAATTGAGATCTCTGAAAAGCGCCAAAGAGCTAAAAAAATTATGAAGATGAAAAAAGTAAACGGTTTTAAAATGGAAGTTCTCACTTTCCCTAAATTAAACTCTTCGACGAAATTAATTTCGCTGATTGAAGTAAACTCTGTTTCTTTTACAAACTCTGGGAATAGATATGGAATGGATGACAAAGGACCCAAGTGAGTGGAACGTAGATTCTGAATATAAAAAAAGCATTTGAATATGTTAGAAGTGTCAAAGTAGTAAATGATCTTGCGGAAAGAGCTGTGAAGCTCATTCAAGATTACTCAAATAACATTACCAAGGACGAGCCCCAAAGACAGTACATGCTTCAGGTTGTAGAGCGCCACAGGAAACTAATTCCTGATTTCAAGAAAGAGACACTAAACCACCTTCTGTAAAATCAAAATAAGATCAAAACGGACTGTTTATAACTGCCAAAAGGAAGAGGCCCACTCCTGCTAAAACAAAAACAAACCTGATGGCTACAGTTATAGACAATTACGCAGGAGTGAGGGGGCATAAACCTCGGTAAAGGCCAATCTTCATCTAATTTCCCTAGAAATAAGAAGAAATACCAAATTTTAAGCTCGTCTTTGTTTTTTTTTCACACATATACTTATACCATATCAATGCTTTGTATTTTTAAATCAATTCTAATTAACCCCAATTTATTTTTATGAGGTTTATATAACTTAATCTTAAGTAATAATACCTACAAATCAGACCTAATTGCATAATTCGAAAATCACAAAAACTCAATTTTACATGAGGCTGGTGGCAAGGCTTAATATGTTAGGATTGAGCTAAAAATTCCCAAAAGTATTCAGAAGCATGATAGCAATGAGAAAATAACGGGAGCAAATATTCAAAATCATGTTTTTTTTGGAGCACCCTAAATTCCTCAGCAAAGCCTGATGAGCATCATGAGCCAACAGCAGGACCATCCTCTATGCAACCTCAAACACCAGTAGAAGTAGAGCCCGATGAACGAACAAGTGGCCCATCTTCTGTTCAGCTTCAACGTACTGAGCAACAAGAACGTACTGAGCTTGATCCGTATGACTGGCCAGTTGTCCTGTCAGATGCCTTGAAGACAGATCTGATGTCTCGAGGACCATTTCAAATCAGTCCAGCTTTCACATTCCCTAAAAGAGAGGACGGTAGAAGCGTTCATCACCATTACATGTACAGAACATTAATTAATGGGGACAAAATAAAGCGAAGCTGGCTGATGTACTCTAGAAGGAATGATGCTCTTTATTGCTTCTGCTGCAAGTTGTTTTCAAGGAAGTCGTACAAACTAATTACGGATGGACTTTCAGACTGAATAAACGTTGGTTCGCTTCTGAAAGGCCATGAAAATAGTTCAGAACATGCAGATAACATGGCAACATGGAAGGATCTGGAACTGCGGCTAAAAACTGGGAGGACCATTGACCAAACTGAAATGTCATTAATGGAGGTAGAGCGAAGACGCTGGCGAGATGTTCTCACACGTCTTGTAAGTATAATCCAATCACTGGCAGAGAGAAACCTTGCTTTCAGGGGGTCTTCCTCTACATTGTACAATCGAGACAATGGCAACTTCTTGAAGGAGGTTGAGCTGCTTGTCAAATTTGATCCAGTGATGAAACAACACATCAGCAGAGTCGAAAGTGGCCAATATAGTCATTCAAGTTACTTAGGAAACATCATTCAAAATGAGCTCATTGGGCCCATTAGTGGGAAGATCTTGGATGCCATTGTTACAGAAATAAAACAAGCTAATATTGCTCACTCATTTTAGACTGCACTCCAGACATAAGCCACCAAGAACAGATGTCGATTATTATCAGAAGTGTTAAAATGGGTGAAGTACCAGAAATAAAAAAAATACTTCTTGGGCTTTCTTGAGGCTTCAGAAAGTACAGGCCTGGGTTTATCAGTTCTGATTCTGAAGAGACTAAATGAACTGAATATTCACTTTGATGACTGCAGAGGACAGTCATATGACAACGGAGCGAACATGAAGGGCAGGAACAAAGGTGGTCAGGCAAGGTTATTAGAGAAGAACTGTCGTGCACTCTATGTTCCATGTGGGGCTCACACTCTGAATCTTGTAGTGGCTGATGCAGCTAAAGCTTCCACAGATGCCATCAGCTTCTTTGGCAACGTACAAAAATTGTACAACCTTTTTGCAGCAGCTACACAGAGATGGACACTCATAAAGAAGCACGTGAACATAACACTCAAGTCTTGGAGTGAAACCAGGTGGGAGAGCCGGCTTAAGAGCATTGAGGCTGTGCGATACCAGAGCCACAACATCAGAGAGGCCCTGTTGGAAGTCAGAAACAATGCCACAGATGCCATGGCCAGGACTGAAGCACAAGCACTTGCAGAGGAGGTAGGGTCTTATCGCTTTCAGATTTGCACAGTAGTATGGTATGACATTCTTCATGCAGTTAGCCATGTGAGCAAACTTCTGCAGTCTCCTACAATGCAGTTTGATGTGGCAGTCAACCTCCTCACAAAAACAAAAGACTCACTCACCAGCTACAGAAACACAGGTTTTGTTGCAGCAGAAGTAGCTAGGGACATATGTGAGGAAATGAATGTGGAGGCTGTGCTGAAGGAGAAGAGGCTCAGATCCACAAAAAAACATTTTGCTTACGAAGCTCCTGACGAACCATTTACAGAAGCCTTAAAAAGGCTGGAAGTCAAATTTTTCAATGTGGTGGTGGATTGTGCCATCGGGTCAATAAATGAGAGATTCAAAACATTAGATGATGTGAGGGACATATTTGGAGTTCTCCTAAACTTCACCACAATGGACAAGGAAGACTTGTCCTGCAAGTGTGAAAAGCTCTCTAAGATACTGAGCTCTGGAGCTGACTCTGACATTGATGGAAGAGAACTGGCCCTCGAAATTAAGAACTTGCCGACTTTACCTTCACACAACATGACTGCATTGGAGCTTCTCTCCTTCATTCATCAGAAGCAACTGGACGAACTATACCCCAATCTCTGGGTTGCACTAAGAATTGCCTGCACTCTACCTGTGACAGTAGCGTCAGCCGAGAGGAGCTTCTCTAAGATGAAGCTAATCAAGAACTACCTCAGATCATCAATGAGGCAGGATCGCCTCAGTGGCCTTGGCATCATAAGCATTAACCAGGACGTTGGCAGGGAGATTTCATATGATGATGTTATTGATGATTTCGCCCAGAAAAAATCTAGGAGGCAAAAATTTTGAAGATACAAACTGTTCTGTATAACTGTTAGCTATTACACGATTGCATCGTAGAGTTAGTAATTGTTTGGTAGTTGATAATTGCATTATTTTTTTGTACATAGTTCTGTGTCATTTATTCTAAATAATGTATAAGCTAATTTTCAGTAATTTTATGAAGAGTATTTTTTCTGTTTGTCTTCTGAAAGTACATATTTGTTGTTTTGGACATAAATGTTTCATTAAAATTGTTTCATAATTGTTTTTTATTAACACAGCCATTTTTTGTATGTGTGTGCTGAGGTGATGTAGTAAGGCGTGAGTTGGTGGATGGAGGGGTGGGGCCTCAAATGGGTATACTGCTTAGGGCCCCCTAATGGCTAGAAACGGCTCTGCAAATGACTGACCCGTCACTTAAGTGACACATGCTTATAACAGCTCAGCTTACCACGGTATGAAATTCTGGCAGAAATTAAAGTTAGTGGTATCATTTTCTGTGACATTAATTAAATATCTCAGAATTATTAAAGTTAAACTTTGTTATTTTTTGTTAAATGACTGGTAAACACAAAGATAAAACAAATAAATGTTGCTACCGATAATGGAACGCTAATTTTTGGTAGTAGCGGTCGGGTCGTGTGCTCGTTAATATTGTGAAATGTAAGGTCTCTGTTGCTAGGCTAAGCTACTGGTCATTCTGCGATCTACTAAAAATTGCTCTGCGATCTACTGGTAGATCGCGATCGACGTTTTGGCCACCCCTGCTATATACATTACCCCTAACTGACATAATAATTAGACAACTTAAACTCCTTTCATATTAGTCACTTTCGAAGCATCACCAAATTAAACTTAGAAACAACGATTGCTGCAGATACAAAAATACATGCTGATTAGCTCAGCCCAATAAACGAACAGACCGCGTCCCACTATTTATCTTTTTGTGTTGCCCTTCAGCTTTCTTTTAGTGACTTTTCCCTTTAGTGACTTTTAGATTTTATATATATATATATATATATACACGTCACCTTAGTTGGATTATGTGATGTGCATCATGTGATATCCAACAGCACAGTATCATCAGTATGCATACTACTAAGGAATTGTGCAATATGCATGCATGGTAATTTGTAATCCATATAAACTAGGTACACGTATGTACAGTACACACTGGCGTATTAAGGGGTCCTGAAATTTTTCAGATATTACATACACACATATGGTGTACATATTTAAAATAGCAGAATTTTTTTAACTATATGAAGCTTGCATTATTTGATTTAGTAATATGTATAATATATGTATATATGTATGTATAAAACAGTCAGAAAATTTCGTAAACAGAGAGCTGTTATCGAGTTCTTAACCGCAGAGAAGGAAACAGTTCGAAATATTCACAAACGTTTACAAAGCGTTTACGAAGATGATGATGTTGATCGAAGCACAGTTGGACGCTGGTCTAAACATGTGAGATCATCGGAGAGAGGATGAACCAGTCCGATGATGAGCTATGCAGCGGTCGCCCGGCATCGGCTGTGACATCTCACACTGTGCAACGTGCTAACAGTATCATTCGATCAAATCGGCGCGTCACATACAAGGAGCTATCACTGGAGATAGGAATTAGTGAAGGAAGTGTGAATACGATAATTCAGCAACTGGGATACTCAAAAGTGTGTTCACGGTTTGTTCTTCGTCAACTGACTGAAAAGCCCAAAGAAAAGAAATTGCTTCTGAGTCGTTGTTCGATACGAGACAGAAGGGGATGACTTCCTTTCACGAATTGTGACTGGGGATAAGACTTGGGTACACCACTTTGAACCTGAAACAAAACGCCAATCCATGGAGTGGCATCACGCAGACTCCCTAAGCAAGAAAAAGTTCAAAATGGCTCCCTCTGCAGGAAAGGTTATGGCCACCATCTTCTGGGACATGAAAGGGGTGATTCTGGTGGACATTATGAAGAAAGGACAAACAGTCAACTCAGAGGCATATATTGCTACCGTACAGAGACTCCAGAGACGTATAAAGCGAGTTCGACCGGAGAGAAAACTGGAAGACGTCCTTCTTTTACACGATAACGTAAGACCACACAACAGTTCGCAAACAAGAGAGGCCATCACAAAAATGCACTTGACTGTGTTACCCCACCCTCCATACAGCCCGGATCTGGCACCTTCAGACTTCCATTTGTTTGGGCCAATGAAGGATGCTATTCATGGAAGAAAGTTTCAGAGTGACGATGAGGTTGTTGAGGAGGTTAAGAGGTGGCTCCAGCGGAACCCAGCGGACTTTTACCAGCAAGGAATAAAGGCCCTTGTTTCGAGGTGGAGGAAAGTCGTTGAAAAGGATGGAGACTATGTGAAAAAATAAAAACTTGTAAAAAAGGTATGTAGCGACTTGTGTACAAAATTTCTGGAACTTACAAGGAAACTTGGAAAAAAAAAAGGTGGGGCAAAATATATTGAGTGGCCCTCATATATATGATTTTCATATGATTCAAAGATTTGCTCTGGCGAACCAAGAATATTATGCTCCAGGCCCAAAAATTCTTAATACGCCACTAGCAGTATGTATGGGTGATCCAGATAAATGGGACCCATAAAAAAAAAGCCAAATATTCTTAATATTTAATTCCTTTCATAAAAACTATATATCATTCGAAAGAGTAGAGTTACAAGTTTATTATGAAATATTTATTTTTTAAAAATGACTCCTTTCAAATGTGCTCCATTAGTTGCCAAGCATTCCAGTGTTCTCGCTTGTAAGTTCTGCATCACTTTTGCAAGAGTGTGCGGTGGTATGGCCTGTATCTCATTTGTGATGGCGGCCTTCAATTCTTGCAAGGTCGTTGGGTTATTTCTGTAGACCCTACTCTTTAAATATCCCCAGAGATAATAATCTAAGGGAGAAAAATCCGGAGACCTTGCGGGCCATTCAACGTCTCCAAATCTTGAGATTAACTCGCCTGGAAACGTTTGACGCAAAACTGCCATGCAGTTCCTCGTGGTATGGCAGGTAGCTCCGTCTTGTTGGAACCAGTGGTTTTCTAGACAAAGATCTCTTAATTTAGGAATAAGGAAATCGGTCAACATTTTTTCGTAGCGATCACCATTTACAGTGACCGTGTTTCCGGTGGAATCCTCGAAAAAGTACGGCCCTATGATCTGAGATGCAGTAAGACCACACCAAACAGTTACACGCTGACTATGCAACGGGAATTCGGTAATATTCAATGGATTTTCTGTTGCCCAGAAACGACAATTTTGTTTGTTTACAGTTCCATTCAAGTGAAAATGGGCTTCGTCTGACATAATCAAAGTTGCTAGAAAATTGGTGGTGTCATTTACCTTCTGTTGGATCCATTGACAGAATTGTCGTCTTCGTGCGAAATCTCCATCGTTTAGTTGTTGCACTGTTTGAATTTTATATGGAAAGAGCATTAAATTTTGCTTGAATATACGGTGTGTGTTGTTCCATATCCAACTCCTAACAGCTGAGAAGCACGTCTGATGCTTATGTTAGGATTATCCTGTACAATTTCATGAGTTGTTAATGATCTCGTCTATCCTTGCTGTGCGCACTCTTCCAGTTGGTTTTCTTTTTCCAATGCTGCCAGTTAGGGAAAAATTTCTGACACACCGACGGATTACTTTCTTAGAAGGTGATTTTGACATCTGAAAATTTGTCTTGAAAGATCTTTGAGCTGAAACTACACTTCTTCCATGCTCATAATATTGCTCAGTTATGAAACGCAGCTGTTCCACAGTAGGGCGGAGTGAAAAACTCATTTTTCGAATTTTCAAATTGGCTAGTGTGGAAAATGTGTGGAGTAGTGAGGAAATAAGCTGGTATAAATTTAAAATCATAACATTAATATCTTCAGGTGCCACAATGACCTTCAATATTGAAAAAAATTGAAAAAAGCAGATTTTAACCAATAATTACAGAAGAGTCCACGATGCACAATAGACAAGAATTTATTCACACTTGTATAAAAATAGCTCAGTCAACCTTTAAAAAAGTTTCTATTCTCTAAAAACAGTTTTCTATAGTCAGCTCACTCAGCTGTCACGTGAGTACCTCGGTTCAGTGTAGCTGTCGCTCTCGTAGCAGGTGGGTGTTCTGTTGTTGGCGTTACTCAGATAGTCTAAACTATATTTCTTATATATTTTGCATTTCTGTATTGTGTTGCCCTAAGTTTGCCATGTACTATTAACTGAAATTAACGTATAATTGATATTAGCTCTTTCTTTTTCAGATTTGTATACTTTCTAAATGTCTCGAGTTTGTGCAAAATCAACCAGGGCCTCAACTGAGTGCCCCATGTTTGGTATGGGGGAAGATTTGTGGCACAGGAATCTTCCTACATACGAAGGAGTTTTTAAATATTACTTGTTTGTAAGAAACGATTTGAAACAGAATACTAATAAAGATCCTTCAATATCTCAAATATTAGAACAAGTTGTTGATAAATTGAAAACAATTTGGGAAAGTGCTTCCGTCCCAATTCTGTCAGACAGGCGAATTGAAACAATGTTCAGAAGCTACCACGAAAAGTATCGTGTCATTATGAAGCCATACCAAAGCAGAAAAAATTCTGAAGCTTACAAAGCAAAGATTGATATGTTCAAAAAAGAAGCACACACGAAACTTTTTGACATTGCAGCGTGCAAGTGCAAAGTACTAACACAATGTTCTTGTCCCAAAGAAAAAACGGTTCCAAAGGAAGAAGTGACGTTCCTCTTAGATCAAAGGAGTGAAAGAAAACTGTTTATTGATAGAGTAGATATTACACTCTCAAAAAAAAAGCATCTACGTTGCTAAGAAAGCAAAAAGAAGCTGTGAGGCTCACCAAAGAATCTTCACAGGAGAAATTGCAGGATACAAATGTTGAATTATCATCATCGACATCAAATAGTGAAAGTGAATCTGGCGAAATATCAGACGATACATTTCCAGAGCCAGTTAGCTCGAAGAGAAAGCTCGAACAACCTGAAGAACAATTATTCAAGAAAAGGAAAACTACAAATCTACCTTCAGTGGCTACTGCTTGTGACAGGACTGCAGTTTCAGATCGAGCTGCAGCATTCATTGTTAGTGCAGTATTGCAAGATATTGGAGAAGTTTCTATTGACAATACATCTGAAGTAGTGGATAGGAGTAAAATCAGAAGAAAGACAAAAGAAGAGATCAGAAATTATGAAAGATCAAAATCAGGTCCCAATCAGAGGAATCTATTTTGATGGTCGAAAAGATTCTACACTCTTCCAAGAAAAAAGAGAGTCCAAAGTATATCAGAAGAAGGTAACAGAAGAACATATCACTTTAGTGGGAGAACCTGGTTCAGATTATTTGAGCCATTATTCTGTGAATTCTGGATCAGCTGAAGAAATATGTAAAGGAATGTTTGAGTATATTGGAAATAATGACATGAACTGGAAAACCTTGTTGCCATTGGATGCGATGGTGCAGCAGTCAACACTGGAGAAAAGGGAGGCGTTATAAGGCTTATAGAATTGAAGCTGAAGAAGCCAGTTCAACATTTAGTGTGCCAGCTCCATGCCAATGAATTGCCATTACGCCATTTAGTTGCAAAGCTGGATGGAAAAACATCTGGCCCCGCGGATTCACCGGTCCTATTGGCAGGGAATTAGAGAACTGTGAGAGTCTTCCTATTGTCGAGTTTGAAAGGATTGATGCTGAGGAACCAACTGTTGGCTGTGAAGATCTTAGCACCGACCAAAAATATCTAATTGATATTCATCAGGCCATAACAAAGGGATATTGCTCTCCAGATCTTGCTCATCGTAGTCCAGGCAAAATGGCACATTCACGATGGCTGACTACAGCAAATCGTTTGCTTCGTCTATACGTTTCAACTGTAAGTCCATCTGAGAACCTCATGAACATTGCTTCTTTTATAATGAAGGTCTACATCCCAATGTGGTTTTCTATTAAGCAAAGTACGTCTTTTGTCAATGGCTCAAAACATGTTTTCAAAACTATTGAACTAACAAGAACACTGAATGACGAAGTAAAGGATATTGTAAACCCTGTCATACAAAGAAATGCATTTTTTGCAAATCCAGAAAATATTCTAGCATCAATGATTCATGATGACCGCAGCGCCATAAGAGAATTAGCGTGGAGGCGAATAAAGAAAGCAAGGCAAACAAACAAGGAAAAAGTTGTGAGGCGTTTCACAGTACCTGTTATTCAATTTGAAGCTACTGATTATACTGATTTAATTAATTGGCAAAAATGCAGTCACTGAACCACCTGTGACAAGACACCTGACAGAAAATGAGATTGAAGAATTCATAGAAAACAAGAGTACCCCTCCATTCGAGAAATTCCCTTGTCATACACAAGTAGTAGAAAGAATGGTAAAATTAGTGACTGAAGCATCATCAAAAGTATTTGGATTGAACGCGCGAGATGGCTTCATAAGATCAACACTTCAGTCACGTAAAAAAATGCCATCATTCGAAAGTAAAGCTGAATATAAAGTTTAAATAAAACGTTAATAGAAAAAAACATGCGCAAGGATGGGTGGTTGGGAGGGCATGGGTGGAGCTCGACACGCAGCCACCTCCTCGTGGTGAGTTCTGGATTATTTAGATCATTAATCAAAAGAACATTGATCTAAATAAACTAAGAGCTGCGTAATTCAGTAACTATTTTGGTAATTGGAACACTTAATATATAATAATAACAAGTAAGTTTCAGTTATTGTACTAATGCAGAATATAAGAAAATCATTATATTTCACTTTTTTCGACGGCTTTGTGGCACCTGAAGATATAATTTCGCAGGACTAATATTTATGCACAGTCATTATCTATAGCACCCACATATTTTCCGCACTAGCCATATTTGAATTTCGAAAAAAAGTTTAAAAACCTCATTTTCGATCCGCCCTATTCCACAGTCCATGCAGTCATCTTGAAGGGTTAGTTTTAATTAACACTTTTATTTTGTTTTGTATCTTATCTTGTCTTGTATTGTCAAAACCTATACAATCCTGTACAAACTTGTAACTATCCTCTTTCGAATGATGCGTATGATTTTATAAAAGGACTTATACTTTAAGAGTTACAGGGGTTTCTTTTGGGTCCCATTTCTCTGGATCACCCTTTATATATATATACAGAGATGGGCAGTATCTTGTATCTTAAGATACAATATACAAGATACATATCTGAGATACGTATCTTAGATACTTTATTTTTGGAGGATCTTGAGAAGTATCTAAGATACATTTTGTCATGTAGCTTGTATCCCGGGGTACACTTTCAAAGATACTTTCATAAGATACTTTTTAAATAGAGACGCTAATAACTATTCATGAAATATGATCATATCTGACGCACGTTGAAGCAGGCCGGCGATTGCTGTTACATGTTTGTTAGGGTGTGACAGTTGCCCCAACTTTGTCCTACAATGCTGTTCAAAATTTTGGTGTTGCATATTGACATAAAAAATACCTACGTGCAATATTTTGAAGATTCATGCATATTCGAGTGAGCACCAGCAATTTGAAAAATAGCAATTTTGCTTATACGGCATACGCGCCTATATATGAGATTACACAACCATCATAAGGGATATTAACACAAATCATTTGCCTGTCTTAATTAAAAGCTGTTATCACTAACACAAAAAAGTTAATCATTCTTATTCTCTCATGGTACATTAAGGGGTTTTATCATATATTCACAAGGTATTATTTCTCTAGAGCAAGAAACCATGATTTCTGTTCGGAAACAGATGATCGTTTGCGCTGATTAGGAACGCGGAGTCTGTCATTTTCAACTACTTGAAGGACTTCTTGAAAGCGCTCCTCATCCCTGGCAACATTAAGAAAGTCATGGCAAAGTTTTACACCACGCTCTGCAGCCTCATTGACGACCTGAAGCTTGTCCACAACCCATTTCATGTTCAGGTAGTCGTCATGATCCGCCTATTCACTGGCTGGACTGTGGAGAAACTGATAGGGCATGCCTAAAATGGTGAAGAACCGGCTTGAGTCAGGCCCAATTAGGTCCACCAGGGCAGTGCCACTTTCTGGGACAGGGGGAAGATATGGCTTTCCATAGCCCCCATGATTGAGCCCAACTCTCTTAGTAACTTCAGTGCCTTCATGGCAAAGAAGGGCCTTCCTCATCTCCTCTTTTGTCCTTTCTTGTACTTGGGACGAGAACAAAGCCAGTGGGGCCAACTCCTCAGTTAGGTACCAAGTGTGTCTACCGAGTGCCACCGAGTGTTCACACTCCCAATCGACCAGAAGTTGTTTGGTTGCTGTTGATATCAAGTCTCCTTGAACCAGGCCAGCTTTTTGAGTCAAATGCGGAAGAGGTGGGACTCCAAGAAGCTTTGTGCCATTGACACCAGACACAAGAATGGGCAGGCGGTCATCAGTGCCTTTGGAATCCAGCGTGTCCATAAGTTTACCATCCCAGTGCACCAGTACTTTGTCTGATGGTTGCCATTCATCCATGATTTTTAAACTTATTTCTGACACGATGGAAGCTCGGTATCGGTGGGCTGTCCTTGCATTTAGACTCAGCTTTGATGTATCTCCACCACATGCAAATACAAGGGAGTACACAATTGCACTCAGCTGGGTCGGCGAGATGTTGTTTCGAACACTGCATGAAACAAGTTCTGCCGACTTCAGAATATCATGGGGCACAAAAATTGAAACTC
Organism: Bathynomus jamesi; assembly: GCA_023014485.1. Classification (NCBI taxonomy): domain Eukaryota; kingdom Metazoa; phylum Arthropoda; class Malacostraca; order Isopoda; family Cirolanidae; genus Bathynomus; species Bathynomus jamesi. Next base: position 578,150 of record JAJOZX010001938.1, read on the forward strand.
CCTCTTTCACTGTTCTCTGATGTTTCCTCTTTGGTTCAGCAGTGCTGGCCTCATCAATGTCATCGTCCTCATCAGAGCTAATAGGTGAATCAATATCAGCCTGTACATTCTCAGCATCATCACATTGCTCTCTCTCTTGTCGCTTCTCTTCTCGCATCTGCCTTTTCTGTCGCTTCTGAACCTTTTCTGTGAGTACTTTGTTTACCCCAGAGTAGGTAGCTACTCTGTCACTTAGCATGCTTTTCATAAAGAGTATGTCAGTATCGATGGCATCTTGTTCGGCCTGAGTTTTCCCCTTTTTCGCAGCCGCCATGTCTTTCAACACTGTGTTCTTATAAAATTTCATCGTCAGGCTCAATTCTGATTTAAACTTCATAATTCCAGGATCATCAGCCCATCTTCTATCCTCATTCTTTTTCATAAGCATCATGTAGTCTTTGTCATAGTAAGTTTTAATCACTCGGCCAATATTGTTCCTGCCTGTAATGGTCGGGACATTCGCCTTCTGGTAATGCAAAAGCACATTGTCAATGGTGGCAGATAAAGCCTGGTCCCAATGCATATCCCGAAGGTTTGCTAACAGACATAGTAAGACCTGCCTATTAGTTGGCAGTTTGCAGCCCTTTATTTCCTTTTCTTCTTCTCGGGGTACGGTGCCCAATAACATTCTGACATACTCATCATCTTGCTGTGTATCCATGATTAAATTCTCTATTCACATCAAATCACTGTCAAGGGAAAAGAAAAGAGCATCATTAAAATTAAATGCAATAAAATAATACGTGGAAAATTTGTGGGTCAGCGTTCCAGACCCGGAAATGAAAATCTGATAAAATGTGCTATTTTCACACTTATTTATGAAGTTCATAAGCTGAAATAGCAATACTTGCTGGTACGACGGTGCTAGCTCAAACATGCACCGATCTCCAAGAAAATTTACAGGGGTGTTTCCTAGATAAATACACAACACTAAAACTTTGAACAGCATTGTAGGACCATTTTTTGATTTTTGGAGGGCAACAGTCACACCCTAATGTTTGTACATGAATACTACCGTTGCGCTGCGCGCACAGTCTCGGCACAGACGTACTCAGGTTTCATCTTGTATCCCGCGGTTTTAACATGTTTTAACATGATTAAAAATCAGGCATTATACATATATTTGCTTATTCCTGCAAATATATTTATTATGAGGAAAACTTTATTTTTTCTTCGTGTGTAGGTAACTGAGCATACCTGTATTAACAATTTATTTGAAATACATAAATTGAAAAAGTGTGGTTTATTTTATTTTTCCATACCTAAACATTTTCAGGATTATTTATACATATTTACTTTGTGCTTTCCTTTTAGTTATATCACTATATGAATACTGAGATATGAAGTACCATTGATTTGGCATTTATTTATATCCAGAAAATATAATAATAAACAAGCGTCGTTCTTTACGTTAATTATACTGCGTGTTCTTTGCAGTTGAAATGTATATAAGGTGCGGCATGCGGGAGGTGCCCCCATCGGGGCATTGGTTTCTGCGCGTATGTAGGAGGATTACGACTTCTGATCGAGTGAGGACCATGGTGTAGTGGTTATCATATCTGACCGGCAATCGGAAGATCCCGGGTTCGATTCCCGGGTGGTTACCTCATTTTTTCATTTGTTCGTTCTCCCTCCTCATCTTGCGCGGAATGTTCTCCTATACAAGCGTCGTTCTTTACGTTAATTATACTGCGTGTTCTTTGCAGTTGAAATATATATATATATATATATATATATATATATATCAGAAGGAACTTACCTCAAAAAGGTTTTTCACAGCGCCAAAAGTTTTGTATGGAATTTGTTTGCTTCTTTTGAGATGTTCTTGTGGAATATTTCGTTGTGACCATGGAGCCGGACCATGGAGCAATAGGGCATATCATACTTTTCCGAGTCCGAATTTCACTCTGGCTAATATGTATTTTTATGTAAAATTTAATTCTAAGAGGGGTTTCTTTTCTGCAATTTTTCCCAAAAATTGTGTTATCATGTTCAAAATTGCGGTTTTCTGTTCTATGTTGAAATACCAAATATTCAATTGAACACAACCTCATATTTTTAATACTTTGTCGTAATTTGTTGTTCCATTTCACTCCCGAGGAACCTGAGGAAGGAGAAAAGCCTGCTCATAAGATCGCTCAGGGCCTGCATGAGTGGCTTCTGGATCACGGAGCTGACGAGAGCCTTGTAATGATTGGAGGAGACTCTGCCAACACCAACACGGGGTGGTCTGGAGGCGCCATAGCCCTATTGGAGAAGATGCTGGGTCGCAAGTGCCACTGGATGATCTGTCAGCTTCATGTGAACGAGCTCCCCCTGAGACACTTAATCATCAAGCTGGACGGCCCTGTAACTTCCCGGTCAGGCTTCAGTGGGCCTATTGGAAAACTTCTTGAGAAAGTGAATGAACGAATTGAGGTCAACTTCAACTTCAAACCAGTGGAAGGAACTGAAGATATCATAGAGCTGCCAGTAGAGATAGTCAAATCTCTTTCCACAGACCAGCACAACTGCTATCTTCTGATCAAAGCCATCAAGTCTGGAAGTCTCAGTCCATAGTTGGGTGGTCTCAAGTGCGGACCTCTGAACCAATCCAGGTGGCTCACTACTGCACAGGCCACCCCTTGTTGTTGTGGATGAGGGAGCACGGACTGAAGAGGGAGGTGTTGAGGAGGCTCGAAGTCCTCGTGAAGTTCTGCCTTAACTTCTACTTTAAAATGTATTACTACATCAAAGTGAAGCACCACCCCCAAATTTGGTCCTGCACACGTTTTTTCAAGCCTGAGGCTGCTGAGGAACCAGACTACCGAGGTCAGGAACATCATCTCTGCTGCAGTGATAAGAGGGGCTTACCACACATCCTGAGAACATCCTGGCTTCATTCCTGTGCAGTGAGGATGAGCATCAGAGAGCTTTTGCTGTGAGCCAGATAGAGAAGATCAGAGAAGGAAGAGACTTTGGTGATACGACAGTGAGGCCCCATAAAATTCCCAAAGTCAATCTGCAAGCCACTTCACCTGAGGATCTCATCAACTGGGAATCAGAGAATATTTACGAGCCTATTTTCACCTGCAAGATGACCTTGACTGAGCCCGAGGATCTCAGGAAAACTCCACTCAAAGTGGATGCTTTCTCTGTTCCCATACTCAGTCCTGCGAGAGAGCTGTACAGGAAGTCTCAACTGCTTCCCAAGCTGTGTACAGTCACGAGAGGAGAGATGGGTGGGTGAGGGCCAGGATAGACCATCGAGAAATGCTCCCAGTGTTCAGATCGAAGCAGGACATACTTAAGAGCTTTTCAGGTTCGAGTGGCTGATGAAGAGGCTGAAGCCATCGTTAATGCTCATAATAGCTGAAAGTCCTCATAAGATCATAATATAAGATTTTATGAGGCCACGCTTTTCAGGGATCCAGGAAGAACAGGCGTGTAAACCTACACGTGGAGGTGGCAAGTCTCCCGCTACTCGATCAGAGTAGAGCTGGTGAGCCGCGCCTATTCTTTGAAGAAAAACTTAAAATTTTTAAGTTTTACGTGAAATCTAAATATTTTTTCAGCACCCAGAGGTGTTGAAACACGCAAGAAAGCAAGGATGAGGTCAGAAAAGCAGCTTTTAGACTAAATCATATGCAGAACAGCTGCGCGCTTTGGTTTGGGTGCCCTGAGGCTACGTTAGGCAGCCTTCAAATAAGAAAATCGTGATTTTGACCATGAAAATGAGATTTTTCGGAATAGTTGCAAATAATGAACCCATCTTAGAATTAATTTTTACATAGGAATACACATTAGCCACTTTGTTTTTCCAAAATTTCAACCCTGAACCCAAAGTATGATATGCCCTAATGGAGCAACACATCGGACCATGGAGCAACACATCGAAACAATCCTCCGAAATCTTGAGTACGACACTGACCTTTTCGAGTCTCTCCTCATCTCCTACCCTTGCCGACTTGAAGCCGTCCGCCAAGCACAAGGAGACAACACCAACTATTGAGTGGTTTTGTTTAGACGTAGAATTAAATTGTCTGAAAGATGCAACAATCAGTTTTTTTGTACCTCTATTAGTTTCATCTGTGCAGGGGGGGGGGCAATCATTGCCATCGTGTAGAGGCTACCGTTACACTGTACGTCACGTACTGACAACTGTACCGTGTACGCGACGCGTTTATGAAGTTCAGTCAGGGAGAAAGTCGAGTTGCTAATTTGTCATATTTATGTTAGTTCATGAACCCAGCGTGGCAGACTGGCACTTTTGATGGCCCTGCTTGGCCTTTAATAATTACAGACTACTATAAAAACCGTACAACACTATACTATATTATCTTATCTAATTACTAATTAAACATGAACGCTACATCTGACAAATGGCAATAAATTTGTTCCCACTCAAGAAGTATCACGAACACAGCCGATAACCAAAACAATGTTGGTTGAAGCCAAAATGTTTTGTAAATATCGTGGTTTATACCAATCCAAGGAATACAATGCGGAATTGAAAATTGCCGACTATGGTCAAAATTTCCGACTAGTAAAAATTAGGGCAGGAAAGTGCCCCCCATGCCCCTCCTGCCACGACGCCACTGCGTCTAAGTATAGCCTTTAGGAGCCACACCCATCAGCAGTAACCAGGAACGGAGCAAGAGTGTCACGGGCCCTGGGGCAAAACTTATCTACGGGCCCCCTAACAAAATTTTTATTATGCATTTATATTGCTTTTCTTTGCATTATTTATTTAGCATATATTTAAGAATTATGATGCTACTTGTACGCATGGGGGCATAGAAGGCAAAACATTATGCAAAATATTGAGCTTTAAAAAGGATACCGTAAAATAAAAGTTTACTTACGAGTCCAATGTTCCCGCTAAGGTGTGCGCGTGTGCGCGCGCACACGCGTTGTGAAACCCGCGCACACAGCAAAATAAACTGTGCACAGGCTCAAGCGTATCATGAGTCACGACAGTAAATGAAGTAATTTAAAAAAATTCAGTTTAATGAATTCCATAAAGAACAAATTAAGAAACCGCTTGAAAGAAAATCATTTGAACATGCTCATGCGAATTAAAAGTTACCTGAATGATGACGGATGTATTAATCTTCATAGAGTTTATTTGGAATGGGCAAATGCTAAAGATCGTAGGGAGAAATCATAATCATACTTAAATGAAAGGCACTTTCATTTAATTAATGTTATTTTGATTATATTTTATTTTATTGAATTTCATTAGTTTTTTATTTTATTCCTATTTTGTGAATGGATAAAATCATGTATCAATCTTGATAGTCTATTTTAAATTGGTAAATGCTAAAAATTGTTTTGAGAAACGATAACTAAAATAGTCATCTTCAATTAATGTTATTTTTATTTTATTTCTTTATTTTGTTGAATTTTATTTTACTATTTTTTATTTTATTCATATTTTTAGAATGGATAAAATGTTTTCTTTTTTAAGAATATATAATATTGTAAACAGTTTTTTAATATCCATTTCATAGTACCGTAATGATCAAGCTATCACCTAATGGAAATAATATTTATTAAGTATTTAATATTTATATATATTTAATTTTGAAGATAATAGCGCTCGGAAAAGTTTACACAACTTTTCACCATGAATCTAAATGTATGCGCAACGAAAATTTCTTGCGCACACGGACTAAAAAAAATTAGAGGGAACATTGCAGTTACGACAACATCAGAATTTGACTATTCTTGCCTTTCTTTCAGCAAATTCATTAATTAAATCCTCCAAGTTAATATTTCTAGCTTTCTTATTTTTAATTGATATAATTGAGAGTCCATTTAATCTTTTTTCATTCATAGAATTTCGAAGATAGGTCTTTATTAGTTTAAGTTTTGAAAACGATCCCTCTGCACTTGAAACTGTCACAGGAATTGTGAGGAACAATGTTATGGCAGTCACAACTTCGGGAATACTTGAGCACAAAGTACTGTTGTCTTTAATTAAAAATGAATATAGCTCATGGATTGTCGTCATTTTTTTCAATGTCTGTTTTTAAGCACATTCGAAAAGAGTAATTGACTTGGAAATCCAGAGGAAATATCATTTTTATATTTATTTACTAGCTTTGTCGCGCTCTCAAATAACTTCTCCATCACTTGTTGAAACGACCCCTGGCTCCCCCCAAAGGCCGGGCCCCGGGGCACTGCCCCGCCTGCCCCTAGCTAGCTCCGCCCCTGGCAGTAACACAGTATTACAACACCGACTTACTTACCACCCAGATTTTACTTACCAACACTTCATAGACCAGTAAGGTCTAAAAAAATACAGCAGTATGGTATGTTGAATAAATAGTTATATTTTATATAAATAATGTTACTTAACGATGTTTCAGATTAATTATAATAAACTGAAACATTTAGGTGATAATTTTTTACTTGAGCAGTTATTTTGAAAGTGAATCTGACATCTTCAGCGAATTATTCAAGAACATATTTTGCAGTAACATACATATAAAATACGAGTAGATTATAAAAAATAGTAATTTAATCTTATAATAAGCTAGATTTCAGTTTTAAAGGATACTTCAATATTTTCTAGTTAAAAATCCGATGATATCTTTTGAACAATGAATAGAAAATATTGCGCTTACTTACAACCAATAGCCTACTGGTATAAAATAGATTGTAACATAAAATTATGTTTACTGAATACAAAATAACCTGTATACCTTTTAATTATCGTACTTTTCGCGCACGAGATGATTACCATCGTCAATTTTGATAGTAATTTATCAATGCGTGTTTTTACCATCAAAAGTACAGTACAACTCTTTAATAATCACATGTTTATGCCAGTGATTAGTTATGAATGACGAATATACAGTCGGCTACGTCAATGCTTCCAGATTTTAGATCTATAAAATATATCGGAGATCAGTTCACTAACCAAGGCCTCTATTACCTCATTGACTGACTCACCAAGCCGAGTGATAAATCTAATTACAAAATTTTGTGTAACACAGGCACAGTTCGGCGCTTTACTGACTACAAAACAACCGGCAGGTCGGGGCCAATAATATTTTTAAACATACCCACAACAGAGCACACCATCAACTGTGATATAATTTTTTTAGGGAAAGGACTTTTTTCGCGCAGCAGTAATTTTTATTTCATTTGAAGAAACTGTAATTGTTTCTGTACAAATTCTTCTCTCAGTAAGCGGTCTACGTTTGAATAAATTCTATTCAACTGACTCATATAACCAATGTACGGTAGATTTACCTTAAATTTACCTTAAAGCGCTTCTGCCTCAAGGGTGCGCTGCTCCCACGAAGTCCGCTCAGCGCCTCCTGAGGCGGGGCCACGACGGGGTCGCCACCCTTCTTTTCTCTTGCTCCTGCCATACGATTTGGTCCCCTATTGAATTTGTGGGGGCTGGCCTGGCAGAGGAATACCCTGGCACTGTGGGTTGGTCGGATATGTTGGCTAAAAACATGTCCAAGTGTTTTTTAAAAGTATCTACTGGGACTGCACTTATATCTCTAAGGTACTGAGGCAAGGAGTTAAACAGGCGAGAACCCTGCCTAGAGATACTATTATATTGAAGGGTTTGAATCCTTCTCAGACTGTTTGGTGGGAGGTGATATTTTTCACACATTCTGCCAGTTCTTGTTAAGGTGGGCACAATTGGTTCAGTATTGGGGGCAACTAAAAGCCCTTCTAGAATTTTCCAGGTGTAGATTAGGATGTATCTCTCAAACCTTCTCTCTATGGAATAAAGTTTGAGGCCTCTGAGCCTATCCCAGTAGTTTAATTTGTTTTCACTCACCTGTTGCCCATCAGGTTGTTTAATATACGAGGTAAAGGTTCTTTGTAGGCCCTCAATTTTTTGCAATTCATTCTGTTTGTGGGGAAACCATAATTGAGAGCAGTAGTCAATGCGTGGAAGGACAAGTGATTTCCACAGGGTAAGCATGGTCATACTGTCCCTAGTTCTGAATGTCCTCAGTATATGTCCTATTAGTTGTTTGCATGATAAGGTTACTTTGTCAATGTGCCTGTTGAATGTTGCATCTTCAGATAATATAGTCCCTAGATCCCTGACAAGATCAGTTTGTACAATATCTTTTCCTGTGGGTTCAGTATAGTTGAATTGTTCTTTCAGGTATTTATTTGGTCCATACTTAATTAGTTCAAATTTGTCTTCATTGAAGGCCATATTGTTTGCATCTGCCCATGCACATATAGTTTGTAGATCTTTTTGTAGTTCTACACAGTCTTCTTTTTCTGTAATTGGTCTTAGTATTCTGGTATCATCTGCGAATGACAGGAGAGAGCTTCCTAGGTTACAGTTTATATTGTTTAGCATTATAATGAATAGAATTGGTCCCAGTACTGTACCTTCGGCACTCCACTAATCACTTCTTTTTCTATAGATCTTGCTCCATTTACAATTGTTATTTGTTTTCTGTCAGAGAGAAAGGCATGGATCCATTTTCCTATTTTTCCACAAATACCAAGTTCTTTTAGTTTATGGAATAATATACCATGGTCAACCTTGTCAAAAGCTTTTGCAAAATCTAGATAGATGACATCAACATTGTGGTTTTCTCCCAAATATTGTAGGATTGTATTGCAATGGTCTATAAGTTCAGTAAGGCAGGATCTCTTGTGTCTGAAGCCATGTTGAAAGTCTTCTAAGAGGTGTTCATTTTCTATAAAACTGACAATGTGCTTTTTCAGGACTTTCTCAAATATTTTAATAATATGGGAAGTCAAGGATATGGGTCTATAGTTCTTGGCTTCCTTTCTTTTGCCTCCTTCCTTTGTAGATTGGGGTAATATTTGCTTGTTTCATGATTGGTGGTATTCTACTGGTGTCTAGTGAGGATCTCCACAGGATTTTCAAAGGCAGAGGTAAAGTATGTTTGCATTCCTTAAGAATCTTGGCTCCAATTCCATCTGGACCAGGAGCTGAACTCCCCGGTAGCTCTGTTATTGCCTGTTGTATATCTCTAGTGGTTATTTGTATATCTTCCAATAATGGTCTGTTTTGGTCATTTTCTTCTCTATCAAAAAATGCTGTAGTTTTTATTTTCTTTGCTACTACAGAGGTACTCCAGCTTAAAGCATATTGAGATTGTAGAATGTTTGCCATTTCCTGTGTATTAGATGTGAGAGTTAGTCCATCTTTAGCAAGCAATGGGCCAATGCTCGTTTTGATAACTGCTTTGCGTTTAGCATAGCTAAAGAAAAATTTGCTATTTTCCTTTATAGTGCCAATAGCTTTGTGTTCATTATCAATATTCTCTCTTATGGTTGACTCTTTTATTTTAAGTTCTAACATCAGTATCTGATTCCGGATGTTACTATTCTTGTATCACTTAATTGCTTTGTCAGTTGTTTAGATAGCTTTGTTCTCTTTCTCATAAGTGTCCTTCTGTATCTGTGTTCTTTTGTCCGGTGCTTCTTTGCACTATCGTTTTTCTTTGGTGTGTGCTTGTATAATGCTGATGATAGCAGGTATTGTATTCTACTCCAGCATTCTTCTGGTTCTAGGTTTTCTAATTCATCTTCCCAGTTTATTTCTCCCATACAGTTATTTATTGATGTCCAGTCTGACTTGTGCAGGTTTAGGTCAGAGTATGGCAAGTCCATTTGGCATGGGTCTTGCTTACATTTGTGGAGAGACAAGTGTGTGAATATGTGCATGACATTGTGGTTGGAGTGTATAGTTGGTGTTATAACAATGTGGTCAATTGTAGTTGCATTATTTGTCAGCAATAAATCTAGGATATTATTTTTTCTAGTTGGGCAGATGGGAGCTATCTGGGGGGCTATAGATATTCACTAGTATTATGTCTTCTTTATTTATACTGAGCATGATGATTAGGAGTTCACAGGCTCCATTTGAGAATGCCATGAGCAGTTCACTTTGAATGTTTTCAGGGATCAGGACACCACCATTTAGGCGGTCTTCTCTGTCACATCTATGGGTGGTGTACCCTTTGATTGCAATTTCACTACTCATGATCATGGGGTTCAGGTGTGTTTCGGTGAGGGCTATAACTGTGCTAGTAGTGTTTTTCACTAGGCTCTTTAGGTAAAGTACTTTGGTATGGTTTGAGTTTGGGTAAAGGCCCTGGATGTTTAATTAAATTATTGAGACATTTGTGGAGCCATTTGTTTCATCTCCCACATATAAGGCATTTGTAGGGTTCCTGCTGGGGTTCTCGTTTGCTTTTGTATGAGTAGCCCAAGTGAGCTTTGAATGTCTTGTATTTGTTTCATGAAGTGGTAAAACTCCAATGGGGCTTCATGGTTGCTTGCTGTACTATTTTCACCAGTGGGCTTACCTGGACCCACTACATCAGCATAAGATCTGGGTGCAGGAATGGTATTTGGTCTTGCGTTTTCTTGCATCCCTTAAACCAAATAGTGCTGATGGATAGCAGGCTCACTATTCTGGTATTCTCTCCGTTGAGTTTGATGTGGTTGCAATCGGATTGTTCTCTTCAGGTGGGCCAGATTGCAGTTCTCTTTAAAACAACTTCTTTCCCACCATGAGCTCTGGCAAATTTGAAGATGAAAATAGGGACATCTTGCATTGGATCTACATCCAGAAATGCCATTCCCATCGTGTATAAATTTTTTGCAGTGGTGGGTGAGCAAATGGGCATTCTCTTCTCTTAAGTCCATATTTACACAAGCCCCTCCTGTAATACTTGCATACTGGCCTCTTGGTTTCACTTTTGGCTTTTTGGTGACTGTGTACAGTGGGGTTGTTCACTTTGTTGAAGGTCTTAGTGTCTACTTCCTGTTCTTGTTTTCTCTCTTTTGGTGCCCTTTTGCTTGCAGTTTCCCTCTTTCTAGGGTCTCATCCTGAGGGTTTCTCACTTTTTCAGCAAGCTCTGCATTTGCAATGATAATTTCCTCCTCCTGTAACTCACCTGCCAGTTCTACTTCAAGCTCTTCAAATTGCCTGTCATAGTCATCGCAAATTTGACGAGCACATCTAAAGCATGAGAATTTTCTTTTTGAATTTTGAAGGATGAGTAGGAAATAAATAGGTAGTTCACTACAACTGTAGTGTATTCATAGTCTGCATTCATCACATTTTAATGCATGTAGGCTGCAGTCTAATGCACATTTTATGCATGGGTTTCTGTTTTTGTTTTCTTCCTCTGCCACGTTGACTTGCACATGGCAGGATCGACGTGCAATGTTGCTGATATAACATAATCAATGTTGGTCCTTCAGTTACGAAATTATACGCCCTGTAAACTTATTTTCTGACCGCCCCTCGTGTGTATATATATATATATATATATATATATATAATGAATTTCACAATTAAACACATGAAATGAATGAATGAATGATGCAAATCCACAAGCAAAGAGAAAAATGATTCCAAGGCCTTTCGTGTATTCAGAAGTACACCTCGTCAAATTCCCTGACGAGGCGTACTTCTGAATACATGAAAGGCCTTGGAATATATTTTTCCTTGTGGGTTTGACTCGTATATATATATATATATATATATATATATATATATATATATATACCTTCAACTGCAAAGAACACGGCATGCGGGAGGTGCCCCCTTGGGGCATTGGTTTCTGCGAGTATGTAGAAGAATTACGGCATTTGGAAGAGTGAGGTCCATGGTGTAATGGTATCGCGTCTGACCGGCAATCGGAAGATCCCGGGTTCGATTCCCAGGTGGTTACCTCATTTTTTCATTTGTTCCGTTCTCTCTCTCTCGTCTTGCGCGGAATATCAAATATATATATATATATATATTAAAATATATAATATATATATAATATATAATAGATTATAATATATATCATTAAAAAATGAGAACAGTGATTTATCTGATGATCTAACAGAAGTATCTGAAATATTAAAAGCTCAGTATGAATCATCTTTCAGTATCCCAAAAACTGACAAATTGATTTGCGATAGAAACGCGTTCTTTGAAGAAGAACCACAAGGGGAAAGTATAACGGATTTCGACTTTACGACGGATGGTATTACACAAGCCATAGGGAAACTAAAAACACACTCAGCGGCAGGACCGGATAAATGGAATGCCACACTGATCAAAAATTGCAAGAATGCAATCGCTGAGCCCCTATACTGGATATGGAGACGATCATTAGACACGGGAGAAATACCGGGCATCCTGAAGAGCGCGAACATAGTCCCAATATATAAAGGAGGAGATCGATCCCAGGCCAAAAACTATAGGCCAGTGTCGCTTACATCTCATCTCACTAAAATATTTGAAAGAATAGTTAGACAGAAAATCTATGACTTTTTGGAAACTCAGAAAAAATTCAATGATAACCAACACGGGTTTCGATCGGGCAGATCATGCCTATCACAACTAATGGAACACTACAGCAACATTATTGATTCACTTGAAAGTAATGAAAACTATGATGTACTATACACAGACTTTGCTAAAGCGTTCGACAAGTGTGACCACGGAATCATAATACATAAACTGAAATATATGGGAATAACAGGAAAAGTAGGGAAATGGATATATAATTTCATTAGTGAGCGGAGGCAAGTCGTTACAGTACAAGGAGTATCTTCATCAGAATCAGAGGTCCTCAGCTCAGTACCACAAGGAACAGTATTAGCTCCACTACTCTTCATAATCATGCTAACTGACATAGATGAGGACGTTAACAGAGACAGCACAGTAACATCCTTTGCGGATGACACAAAGATCAGTAGAAAAATAAGAAACCCAGAAGACATAGGATCTCTACAAACCGACATAAACAAAATCTACAAGTGGACTGAAGACAACAATATGAAGTTTAACACCGAGAAATTTCAGCTATTACGGTACGGAAAAAGAGAACCTAAAGTGCATGGAATATTATACCCCAAATGGACAGGAAATTCAGAGAAATTCCAGAGCAAAAGATTTAGGGGTTGTAATGACAGATGATGCGAAATTTGAAACACAAAATAAGATAGCAGTAAACAGAGCAAAGAGAATAACGGGTCAGATATTGAAAACTTTTAAACGAAGGGATAGGAATGTAATGATTCCTCTACTGAAAACCCTGATAATACCCAAATTAGAATACTGCTCGGTCCTAACTTCCCCATATAAAAAAGAAGACATTAGACAGATGGAGGGGATCCAAAGAAGCTTCACGGCCAAGATCAATGGGTGCAAAGAACTAAATTACTGGGAAAGGTTACGAGAACTAGACCTATATTCACTGGAAAGGAGAAGAGAGAGATACACCATTATTTACACTTGGAAAATAATGGAGAAACTAGTCCCTAATCTTACTCTGAATCCCATAACTCCCCAAACAACGATGGAAAGTAGAAGCGGTAGACTGTGTCGTATTCCCAAATTGAAGGCGAGACAGGGAACATCCTTAACCCTGAAAGAAAATAGTTTTGTAGTGAGAGGACCAAAACTGTTTAATCAGTTGCCCAAAGACCTAAGAAACACGAAGGGAGTTGCAGTGGAAATCTTCAAAAGAAGACTAGACGCCTGGCTCAGAACAATCCCCGATGAGCCGGGCGTACCTGGCTATGTGAGGTGGAGAGCGCAAGAATCCAACTCACTACTTCACCAGGCCAACTCGAGAGGAGGGGCGACAAGCTTGACCTTCGCGAAATGAGAAATCATCACGCGGAACCTTTGTAAGGTTGTAAGGTAAGGTATATATATATATATATTATATATATATATATATATAGGCCGACCGGAGGAAACACAGAGGAAACACAGATTTTGTGGTATTTCCCAAAACGACGACCAGAGGACGTCACCAAGGCCTATAAAATGCAGTTTCTTTCTCAAATCACTCTCGCTTGCCATATTCTCGTTTTTGTCGTTACGTCTCTCTCAGCACCTTCGTCAGTAGCACTACTCTTCACGCCACCCGCTCTCCGGCGAAAGCCGGAGAGCGGTCCGCTGTTCCTTCAAGGCTCCGGTCGAGCATACACGAAGTTTATCATCAAGTAAGGCCCTCTACAATTTCATCCTGCAAGAAGCAACATCACTGCTGCAGGCGTTTCTGTTGGCCCCCTTTTCAACAAGTCTCTACCGGCCCTCAACACTCATCCTCTCGCCGGTAAGGCCAGTCCGCCTGCAGAAGCAATCCTTCGAAGCCCAGGTCCATAAACCTTCTAGTAGGCTACAAACCACAAACCTTAATTTGCTCGTTAGTCCTCCTCGTTCGACCTCAGCCGGCCTCAGTCCCTCAAGCAACACCTCAACAATACACGAAACGAATCAACACTTGAGGCGACCTCAATTTCATCCTTCTGGCCCTGGCTTCACTCATCCTTCACCACAATTCAATCGGCGCCCGTTCAACAAGTATTTCAACGGGCCCTCAGCACATCCTCCTTCAAGTAGGCCCTCAACACGTCTTCAGAGTTATCCAGCGTGGCGGTAAGCCTCTTTGTCAGCCCTCGTTCGGCCTACAGTGTTTTGTTACATCGTGCTAGACTCTTCAGGATTCAAGGCTGAAGAGTCCACAAGCTCTGCCTAATCGTGTAGGCCCTAAAAATGTTTTCAATACCTTTCAAACTAACGCTCCCGTTAAGACCGCAGTAGGCCTATTCAAGTGTTGTACCAATACCGTAGTTTTGCATCACTTTGTTAGTGTGTTCATTCGTATAACTTACTTATTTTTTATCCGATTGTTTATGTGCTCTTTTATGCATTTCATTCTTACCGACCTAACCCATTTACTGTACCAACCGTACTTGCATTATTTCAGTTATTATTGGCTTCATTACTTATTCTGTGTTCACCTCGGCATATCTCATTAGCCTACCTGAATTAGTATACTTACTTAACAGTTAGACTGTATAACAATTTCTTATTGCTAATAACACAGGCCTGCGATGGCTGATTACTGCTGGATGTTGAAACGGAATACTCCAGAATTATTACATAAAAGAAAAGGAACAGCGCCTACATTCAAGACTAAAAGGACAAATAAAGATGGATATGTAATTGACGTTAATAGTCTTCTTTCTTTTTAAAGTTGTTTGCATTTGTAATTAGTATAACAAAGCGAAATAGGTACCTAATGTAAATTGAAATAAATAACACTTATTTATGTTGTTGTTTTTTCCCTTCCAGTTTGCAGAAAATCCTTATGTGATAGAAAAAAATGGACACCTTATTCCAAATCAGCGTAGTTGAATTATATAAAATCAGTTATTAGTAAGAAAACAACTCTTACAAAGTTTTCATTCGCAGGCCTGGGATGGTTTTTGTCCAAAATATTTTATCATTTATATAGTAATTTTTGTACGCTGATCCCGAAAATAATAGTCATTTTTCGCCTTCACGTACATATTTTTCACAAAATGTCATATTTCATATTACATATGCAAGTAATTTTCATTAAAATTGACTCAATTAAATTTTGATTAAAAACTACTGCCTATAAATGCTTCCAGATCAGAAGTGACGTCATAGCGTCTTCTAGAACATTCGAGAAACACCGTTAGTATATAAGTGATTGACAAGCCACGAGATGAGTCAGTCTGTCTAGTGCGTGCGAGGTTATAGTTCTTTATTATTCAAAGGTGCGTGGTGACTATATTTTTCTTTTGAAATTTGTTTATTTGTCGCTATGGCAACCAGAGGGTGTGTAAATAGCCCAAACATTTTCTGTTATATTTTTGGAAAATTTACTGTGAAAAAAACAAAGGCGAGATATTACAGACTTCGTCAAGAAAGCATACTATGCGTACTTCGGAATAAAACTTGGGGATCAAGACAAATCATGGACTTCACATAAAGTTTTCAGTGTTTGTGTTGAACAACTTAGACTGTGGAGTAAAGGTAAAAAGGATTCTTTACCTTTTCGGATTCCAATGGTCCGGCGTGAGCCTAGAAATCACAGCAATACCTACTATTTTTGTTCATGTAACGTGCAAGGCTACAATACTAAAAATAAAAAGGAAATTTCTTATCCAAATTTTCAGTCTGCTATAAGACCTGTTACTTATGGACTGGTATACCTGTACCTACTAAACCAAATACTCTTGATATAACTTCATCTGATTCAGTGTCTGATGACGATGATGGAAACGATGATATTGATTGTTTTCAAGCCGAAACATCTGGTGAACCCCAATTGTTCACACAAAATGAACTTAATGATTTGGTAAGAGATTTGTGCCTCACGAAGGATTCTTCAGAGATTTTTGGATCCAGACTTCATGCAAAGAACTTGCTTTCTCCCGGGACGTCATTTTACTGGTACAGAAATCGAGAAAAAGAATTCATCCAATATTTTTCTCAAGAAAATTCACTGGTATATTGCAACAATGTTTCGGAACTAATACTTAAGCTAGGCGCTGCAGTCTATGACCCAAATGAGTGGAGACTTTTCATTGATTCCTCCAAAAGAAGTCTAAAAGGCGTCCTCCTTCACAACGGTAACTTGTATGCATCCGTTCCTGTGGCTCATTCGGTTCACTTGAAGGAAACGTACGAAAATCTTGAGCTTCTTCTACCTAAGGTTAAATACAAAGAACACTTACAAAGAACACTTAAAAGTGATTTGTATGTTGTTAGGTCAACAACCAGGTTATACGAAGTTTCATGTTTTTTGTGTAAATGGGATAGCCGAGCAAGAACTCAGCACTGGATAAAAAAGGAATGGCCACGCAGAGTCAACCTGACACCTGGTTTTAAAAACATTCAACGTGAAAGTTTGGTTGACACGAAGAAAGTCCTTTTACCTCCACTTCACATAAAATTGGGCTTGATGAAGCAATTTGTTAAGACCTTGGACGAAGATGGAGATTGTTTTAAGTATCTGTGTGGTAAATTCCCAACTCTTTCGGAAGCAAAATTGAAAGAAGCAATTTTCGTTGGTCCCCAGATTAGAAAACTGACTTTGGATGAACACTTTGAAAAAACAATGAACAATCTTGAAAAAGAAGCGTGGATTGCTTTTAAAGTGTTGGGTTGTAATATGAGTTTAAAATTACATTTCTTACATTTACACTTGGATTACTTCCCTGATAATCTCGGAGCACTCAGCGAAGAACAAGGAGAACGGTTTCACCAAGACATCAAAGAAATGGAGAAGAGATATCAGGTTAGGTGGGACATCAGCATGATGGCTGATTACTGCTGGATTTTGAAACCGGATACTTCAGAATTATTACATAAAAGGAACAGCGCGTACATTCGAGACTAAAAGGCATAAATCTCATAAGAAAACTTAGGACAAATGAAGATGAATATGTAATTAACGTTAAGTCTTCTTTCTTTTTAAAGTTGTTTGCATTTGTAATTCGTATAACAAAGTGAAATAGGTACCTAATATAAATTGAAATAAATAATATTTATTTATTTATGTTGTTTTTTTCCCCTTCCAGTTTGCAGAGAATCCTTACGTGATAGAAAAAATGGACACCTTATTCGAAATCACCGTAGTTGCATTATATAAAATCAGTTATTAGTAAGAAAACAACTCTTACAAAGTTCCCATTCGCAGGCCTGTGTAATTAGTCATCTTTAGCATAGTATATGTGGTGGATTGGTGTGACTAAAAGTCTGCAGATCGACACACCAAAAAAAAACAGCTTAATAATAAAAACTAATATTGATCTGACGGATTAGAGCGGATATGCAGCGATGATGTTTTGGGATGATCATTAGCATTGCAATTATGGATGTAGTGTTGATTGTCGTTGTACTATTGTGAACTACTAACCTATCTAGATATACTGATATAGCTATTGACTAACTAATAGACTGACAACTGCTAGACTAACGACTATTACTGGCTATCTAGAATATTGTCTGGAACTGTTGTTCTATACTTGAGGTGAGTCTATAATTATTTCGTTGTGTAACTTAATTCTGGTTATTGTACTGTATCTGTATATAGTGTGTGAACCATAGCCTTATCTACAGGTCACTACATTGGCGACGAGGGTTTTCTTTTTTTGTTTTTTGGTTGCATTTTTGTCTTTTTTTCGCTTTGGGGAAGTGGCTAGCGAAGTGCAAATTGCTAACCTACAGTTCAAGGGTTCTTGTATTGAGCCTAGTTTGTGTTGAGGCTATTTTGATTATGCCCGTTATTGGTCAAATAGGCCCCTATTCGGAGGGCGAGGAAGATTTTGACACGTACACAGATAGAATGGAGTTGGGGTAAAGAGGAACAGTTTAGTTTTCAACAGTCAAAGGAGCTCTAACTCAATTCTCATGTTTTAGTGCATTTTGATCCTAAACTACCTATAGTTGTAATTGCTGATAGCAGCTCATATGGCATTGGAGCAGTACTTGCTCATAATATTAACGGGGAAGAAAGACATTTCTTTTGTTTCCCGCACTCTAAATACAGCAGCGATGAATTATTCACAGGTAGAACGTGAAGCATTAGCCCTAATTTTCGCAGTAAAAAAGTTTCATTTTTACTTGTGGGGTCAGCAGTTTACCCTAGTGACTGATCATAAACCGTTGTTAGGGTTGTTTGCTCCTAATAAACAAATTCCTATCTTAGCTGCAGGACGAATACAACGTTGGGCTCTCATGCTACAAGCCTATTCTTTCAATCTAGTGTACCGGTCAGGTAAGCATTTGGGTAATGCTGATGCTTTAAGCCGGTTACCTTTTGATGCTTCCATTGAATGTGTCCCAATTCCAGCTGAATGGGTTCATTCAGTTGAATTTCTAGGGACAACACCAGTTACAGCTATGAGTATTGCTAAGTAGACTAAATCTGATCCTATTTTGTCTCATGTTTATCAGATGGTCTCTAGTGGTTGGCCTATGAAGGTGGACAGTTCTTACAAACCTTTCCACCAAAGACGCACAGAGTTGTCTATTCAGGATGGGTGTGTCCTTTGGGGGTCTCGGGTTCTTATCCCAGACCAGGGCAAGTCTCTTTTGCTTAAAGAACTTCATTCCGATCATATGGGTGCTACTCGTATGAAGGAACTGACCCGAAGTTATTTTTGGTGGCCCGGACTGGATAGTGACATCCTTTCACTTGTGAATTCATGCTTTCGGTGTTTGGGGTTACGTGATACTCCTAAAAAGGGTTTTCTACATCTTTGGGAATGGCCTTCCCATCCATGGCACAGAATTCATATTGATTATGCGGGTCCCATCAATCACCACTATCTTCTAGTCATTGTCGATGCTCATTCTAAATGGGTAGAGGTTCTTCCTACTACATCTATGTCTTCATCCTCTACTATTCGTCTGTTGCGTTCTATTTTTGCCACATTTGGCCTTCCAGTTGTTTTGGTTTCTGATAATGGCCCAAGTTTTACTAGTTCTGATTTTTCTACGTTTTTGTCTTCCAATGGTATTCGTACTGCTCACTACCACCCATCTTCAAATGGCTTGGCTGAGAACATGGTCCGTTCTGTTAAGTCTGCTTAGCTTCATGCAAAGGGGAAGAAATTCAGGTTGCTTTGGATCGCTTTCTCATGAAATACAGGTTGACACCCCATTCTACTACGGGTGTTGCACCGTCCGAGTTGATGTTTGGCCGTCGTATTCGCTATATTTTTGATCTTGTGCGTCCTCATGATTCTATTTGTCAAAGAGTTTACAGTCGGCAAGAGCGGCAAAAACGTGCCTTTAAATCTAAGACTTCTAGGACACTAGAGCTGCTACCTCAAAATAAGGTCATGATTCGCAATTACTCTCATGGTCCCAAGTGGGTACCAGCTATAGTTAGAAGGCAGACTGGTCCTGTTTCCTACAGATGTGTAACTGAAGATGATCGAATTCAGAATCGACATCAGGATCAGATTCTACCTCATTCTATGCCTTCCGTTACCCCTACTATTCCTCCTACTCTAGAGCGTACACCTATTCCTACTACTCCAGAGAGTACCACTACTATTCCAACCGAAATGGAAACACAATCCTCTCTGTCACCTGTGGCTGAGCCAGAGGAATCTACTGCACTTGGAGTTCGTCGTTCTACCAGGGTTAAAAAAGCCCCAGAACGTCTGAACTTGTAGGGGAGGAGTGTGGTGGATTGGTGTGACTAAAAGTCTGCATTCGACACACCAAAAAAACACCTTAATAATAAAAACTAATATTGATCTGGCAGCACTGGTTTTGACGGATTAGGGCGGATATGCAGCGATAATGTTTTGAGATGATCATTAGCATTGCGATTATGGATGTAGTGTTGATTGTCGTTTAGTGATGTAGCGGATGTCATTTTTTTCACATCCGTGGATGCGGATGAGGATGTTTGATTTCAACATCCGCGGATGCGGATGTCTACATTTTCGTTTTTTTTTAGGATATATTCGAGATTTGTTGTGTTTAACGTATATAATAAGTTATTATATAGAGAGAACTGTAGCTATAATGTAGTATAATTGATTAATTGTACAATAATTGCTGTACTTTTCCCTGAACATATAAAATAATAGCAAGCATCTAACTAATATAGAAATCAATTAGTGAATTCGTCTGCAAATAAATTCGTTATATTTTGTTGAGTTTCAGCCACAATTAGAAACCATAATTGTGTTACCCGACCTCTTTCCCCAACCTCCACCCTTATAGAAAGAGATCTTTAATTAGCTTGATAACTATTTATATTAAGTTTAAAGTTTTATTAGGCATATTTATAAATGAGTAATTAAATAAAGTAAACTAAGATGTTTATCGTTTAATATTCAAACTTAATTATAGGAAGGTTATGCTTAAGGAACATTAATTTTTCTGCCTTTTCTGCTGCCAGTCTGTTTCTCTTTTCATCATATATTAATCCAGCACTGCTAAATAATCTCTCGCTTGGTACGCTTGTTGGAGGACGTGCTAAATGTTTCCTTGCAAGTTTACTCAAGTATGGATAGATATTCTGCGTATTTTTCCACCAACTAATAAGATTGTCACATGCAGCCAGGCGTTTTTCTTGGTGATAGCTCTCGATCATTTTTACTACATCTTTTGACATCGCGTAGGTCTCGTCATCGCTGCTTGACTCAAGAAACTGAGAGAGAGATTCTGTGATAGATTTGCTTGTTGAAGGTGTTGGTTCTGTCACTGAAACTTTTATTCTTTTGGTGGGTGGCGAAGCGACAGATTCAAGAGATTGAAGCTCTTCAACTGCTTTGCCAAGTGATGATTTAACTCGTTCTAATGTACTAGGTGAAAATAACTTAGCTTTGTAACGTGGATCTAAGTAGGTTGCAAGAGAGTAACTTCATACAAGAACAGCCTCTCGTCTTGTCGCTTGCATCACTTTTGCGCACAATGAACTAGTTCTATTATTATAGTAGAATTTGATAATTTCCGCTTATTAATGACGTTTTATCTCAACGGTCCACATCCGCACGACATCCGCAGTCCAAAGTGCGGATGCGGATGCGAGAAAATGTGCGGATGTTCCGCGGATGCGGATGTGACCTACATCACTATTGTCATTGTAATATTGTGAACTACTAGCCTATCTAGATATACTGATATAGCTATTGACTAACTAATAGACTGACAACTGCTAGACTAACGACTATTACGGGCTATCTAGAATATTGTCTGGAACTGTTGTTCTTTACTTGAGGTGAGTCTATAATTATTTCGTTGTGTATCTTAATTCTGGTTATTGTACTTATCTGTATATAGTGTGTGAACCATAGCCTTATCTACCGGTCACTACAGTATAAATGCCGTTTTATAATTGTTAATGACTGTGAACAAATAATTGATTTATTTTTCTAATTAAACACAAAACAAAGTAATTTCCCTCTCCTTATTAAATATTGTTTGTTTAGGGTGTAGGCCCAAGCTGGTGACCTCTTGAAATGAAACGCTCTCCTTTTCTTAGGCTTTAATCAACTTAATTTAACAACATTCCTGTTAATATAAATAACAATAATATAGTTATGTACACAAAATATATAATCAATGACACAAGTTATAATAATAATAATAATATAGATATAGTGAACATAGGACATTTATATGAATTGTTTATACTACAGATTAGGATTAATTACATCAAAGAAAATATCATTACCTTGATATAATAAAGTATCTCACATCTCATCAGTTTAATTCAGACATCATCAGATTCATCATTTTAATTGAATTGAATACAAGCACAAATGATTTTACTTAGGTATAACATTATAATAAAGTCATCATAAACCTGCAAAATAATATTACACCTCTAATTATTCATTTCAATTAATTCATAAATTATAGTAAGCCTACTTTCTTGGCCAAATCAAATTGGTGATCCGAAGGGTCAATACATATACAAAAATGCAAAAATTAATATATGCAAAAGTAATGCAAAAATAAGTGCAAAAATGACTATAAGAATATATGAATATAAGCGTTAGTCATTGTTCATTTACTTATATTATATATATATATATATATATATATATATATACAGGGTGGGCGGAAAGTAGCTCCCTATTTTGGATTGGTAAAAAAACACGTATATTATCCATTTATTTCAGAAGAAATAATATGAAAAGGTAGGCATACATGGTAGGTTTTCTCTAAAATTCAATGTGGGCTCCAACTCTTTCCACCAGCTTCTGGAGCCGCCCAGGAATGGCGTCTACTGACTTTAGCAGGAACTCCGGCAGGATGGAGGACATGACTTCCCGAATTCGGTCCTCCAGTTCTTCCAATGTCCTCGGTTTGGTGCGGTAGACTTCTTCCTTTACCCACACCCCAAAGAAAGAAGTCGCACGGTGTCAAGTCGGGGCTCCTGGCTGGCCATTGTTGTCCGTGAGTGGCTGGATGCCCACTTCCCTGGGCGTTGGATGGGTCGTCGTGGTCCACATCAATGGCCAGCCAGGAGCCCCGACTTGACACCGTGCGACTTCTTTCTTTGGGGGTGGGTAAAGGAAGAAGTCTACCGCACCAAACCGAGGACATTGGAAGAACTGGAGGACCGAATTCGGGAAGTCATGTCCTCCATCCCGCCGGAGTTCCTGCTAAAGTCAGTGGACGCCATTCCTGGGCGGCTCCAGAAGCTGGTGGAAAGAGTTGGAGCCCACATTGAATTTTAGAGAAAACCTACCATGTATGCCTACCTTTTCATATTATTTCTTCTGAAATAAATGGATAATATACGTGTTTTTTTACCAATCCAAAATAGGGAGCTACTTTCCGCCCACCCTGTATATATATATATATTATATATATTAAGGTGTCTCTTATTTTCGAAGTGTTGATTTGTTTAGGTTGCGCCCCCTCAACCAGTTCCATTGGTTGAAAAACATCACATATAAAATTGTTTTTGGATTGAACAATTTTTAGAGGTCGCCCCCGCTTATTAAAGTTCATAAAATATAGCTATTATTTATGCAATTAATATTTGAAATTACTAGCAGTTGTCAAGTATACTAAACATATGTTTTTAATTAATTAATCATCATATTTATGATGAATTCAATTAAATGAATATATTAGAGATAATTGTCAAGTTTGTAGCTGAAAATATTGCTTGATAAGACAAGATCAACCTGTTTAAACATGTTTCATCAAGAATGCTCCAGATTATGTTGCAATTGTTTATTTGTCATCATTCAGTGTTCTGCTGTCATAAGTAAAAGGTGTGTAACTGTGTATCACTATATTTCTTTTTTGCTATTATCAGATAATAAACTATGTTATTTATATTTTTCACAATTATTTATACTGATTTTGTTATTAGTGTTTGAAAAAAAATTAATTAATTTAATGAAAAAATTAGAATTTATGCTCTTATACACATATTATGACGTTTTAAACAATGTTGCTATTTGTCACAAAGAATTTAATTTAGTTCAATGGAAATTTTACCTGACATGTGTTTCATGATCTGTGTTTCTATCAGTGGCGTCACTAGAGGGGTGCGGGGGGTTTTTGTGCAGTGTTTGAGCAGAAATTTATTATTTTTTATAAAAATATTCCTGTAGTTAGTTATAACAACAAAAACATATTTCGTAAGCCCAGCTTACATGTATCAATATACCTACAAGGCTAAAACTCTATGCTAATTTACTTTTTGAACCTTCTAATGCGCTCCGGTCAGAGCTGTCATTATTACCCAATTACAATGACGCTTCGAATCACGTGGTTTCGTCTGCACGCTCTACAAGCACGCGCTGTTGTTTTCGTTGCTGCTGGTGTTTTTATAGTCGCTGATTTTGTCAAATTTTCTGTTGTTTTAGTTACAATATTGTGGTAATTAGTATTTGTGAACCTATATCAATAACTTTTTTGAGAATGAAGTAGTAATTAAAGGAAAAGAAGGAGAAAAATAAAAAAAGGCTTCCGCTCAGTTGTTGCAGCCTCTGTCTTTATGATGTTGCAGCCTCAAATTTATGAGTATATTTCCATATGCATTTGTCTACAACTTCTACATTATTTGGGCCGTTATTGATTATGCAAACCTAATCCATTAATGTATCTCATGTAACGGTAAAGTTTAACGTTAAAATGAACATAATTTTGATGTAGTTCTTAAACGTTTTTACTTCGAATTCTATTGTTTTCTTACCGAATTTTCACTTTAACCACATGAAACTATGTAAATGTAAATACATTTAGGCTGTGCGTATGATATTGTAATTTAAAGGAGTAATTTTAATTTTGCTAGTTGTTTATGTCACTACTATTGCCATTACATTCAGTGATATACGGGAATTACGATTTACGAGTAACATTAGTACAAAAAACATTACTAAGGATTCTGTATGGTCTGGTACGGGAGGAGGTCCATGGGGGGGGGTGACACCATGAGTTACCGCACTGGGTGACACCAACCCTAGTGACGCCACTGTTTCTATTTCCAATAAAATAGCAAAATATAAATTTCTACTACAAAAATATTTATTCCTTGTTTCTTAGATTAAAAAATAATAGGAATAATAATTGAGAAAAATACGTTAGATTTATAAAATAGACCAAATTAACTTTATGTCTACCAAATTTTTTTTTTTTTTGTAATTTAAAAAAGTCAAAACAGTGATTTAGCCCTGCTCTACAAACCATAACACTACATTAATATTTTGTTTTCTTATTTTGCAGATGAATAC
The DNA here is from genome assembly GCA_023014485.1 of Bathynomus jamesi. Taxonomy (NCBI): domain Eukaryota; kingdom Metazoa; phylum Arthropoda; class Malacostraca; order Isopoda; family Cirolanidae; genus Bathynomus; species Bathynomus jamesi. The sequence goes on from JAJOZX010001938.1 coordinate 603,203, forward strand.
AAGACGACCATTCTATTTGCTCGGATCTACAGTAGATGATATTAAAGGCTCAAAGCTGCCCCCATATAGGCAAGCTTTTGGTTATTTTATGCACCTCCACAGAGAGAAAAACATGACAATCCGCGATGCTCTGCGTCAATCTATTCGAGCCACAATAGTTATCTGGGATAAGGCCAATATTCCTACTCAGCAGGAACCTCGTGCCATGAAGAAGTTAGAGAATTTCTTTAACGAATGGACTTGCTTAAAGAAGCATGCTTCCAGAACAAGCCAGAGCCATAAAACCAAGGAGGCTGATTTTGTAGAGCGATTGGAAGATCTCTTTGACATCGCCCATGGAGACGCTGAGAAGCTGATCAAGAATCGTGAGGACTGGGAGTTCCTTCAACTGCAAAGACAAAAAGGTCGTCCTGGCTCAATCGGTGGTGTGGACACTGTACATCTTCACCGCACAAAAAATGCAGTCAAACGGTTGGAAGCTGAGGCAGAGAGAAAAAGAAAGTCAGAATCTTTGATGGAGGCGTCTACTAGTCAAGTTGTACTGGCTTCTTCCACATCTTCCAGCAACACTGATGAAAGTGAGAATGAGGAGGAGGAGCCCAAAGGAGCTTGTGCTTTACCAAAATCTAAGCAAAAACGAGGCATGAAAAACATCATGACTATTCAGATGTCTGCTGCCCTGGATCGTACACAAATTTCCTCTAGAAAGGCAACATTTATCCTCGCAGAGGCAGCTAAAAGCTTTGGTTTGGACGCTTCAGATTACAACATAAACCAACATTTTATCCATCGCCTTCAAAATAAGAACCGAGCTCGTCATGCTAAAGAACTTAAGGAGCATTTCCATGGAGAATGTTCTATGCCAGTCCACTGGGATGGCAAGATGATGGAGGACCTCACCTCGCACAAGCACATTGATCGTCTCCCAGTACTAAACATATGTTTTTAATTAATTAATCATCATATTTGATGAATTCAATTAAATGAATATATTAGAGATAATTGTCAAGTTTGTACTTGCCTTGTAGACACCATGTTTTAGATTTATTATTGGGAGCTGCATTTGAAGCAACATTGGGATCTACATCAACTGGTCCAGAGATATTGATCTTTAAGCGTTTTCGTGACAATTGGACTTCTGTTGATCAAAGCCAGTTCCAAACAGGTGAGACAGACACGATTACTAAAGAAGCAATTATCCAGTCTAAAACTGAACTAATTCAGTTTGCTAGATCCCAGGCACCTATGCTACGGGATGACTATCAAGAACTTTGGATCTGTCCATCATCTTTCTTGGAGGTGTCCCCAATAAAGGCATCAAGTTTCGTGCACCAGGTGCCATGCATCGAGCTCGCTGGATGTCCAAAGCGCTCTATTCTATCAAGATGTGGCTTTTTCGAAACCAGTTCAAGATGACTAAGACTGAAGAACGAGGATTCGAGATCTTTCCCTTTTTTCTATTCTCATCTATATGAAGGCTTGGACAACATCCTCACTCCCTATTGAAACCCCATTTAATGACTGGCTCCTTATGAGGTCATTGATTAATTATCCTAACAAAAAGATTTCTGATGCAACTAAAAAAAAGCTCTCTAACCACTTATGGTACCTGTCTGAAGAAGCAGTTGGTCTTGCTTTCTTTGATGAGCGAATTACTACAGATGTAAAGAAACGCATGGTAAAGGCATTAGAAGATGAGTCCACTGATAGATCACCCAAGCGTCCTCGGATTCCTGAATCGACCTTCTGCTCTGGTGAAGGACTACACCAACTTGTTACAAGAAATACTAGAGAATTCTTTACTAAGCTGAATTTGCCAGAAGGATTTCTGAACAAGGCACCCAGCACTTGGACATCCAACTGTGAATATTTAAGGGCCAGAGCTATTGTTGCAGCTCTATCTGTTGTAAATGACCGGGCAGAACGTGCAGTAGCTTTAGTTCAAGAGCTGAATAAGAAATTGACAGTGGGGGAAGAGCAGCTCCAGTTCCTGCTCCAAATTGTTGCAAAACACCGCCAGAGTCACCCAGTTCCATCAAAAACTGTTCTTCTAAAAAAATAACCATCAATGAGGTCGCACCTTAAAATACACCATATTGTATAATCATTGTATATTAAATAAATGTTGTATAAGGAAATAATGCTAATTAAAGTAATTAAAGTATGTAAATAGCACTGGCATTTTGAATTTATCTCTATATAATAAACTAATGTTTTTTTTTTTAGCAATGCTTCATTGCTGATTGTATATAAAAAAAGAGCCAGGAAGGATTTTGGATAGGAGAAAAAGGATTGGGATAAAGAAGGATTGAGGACCAAAGGATGGATTATAACAACATCAAGGATAGGTTAGAAAAGGATCAATGATAAATAAGAAGGCCTATGCTTATAAAACGAATCAAACTAAAAAAAGAAGGAAGGAATTATGTGTATAATGAGCATAATCATATGTCAGAGCTATTATGCCATGGTCACCATTTTTATTAGCCGGGGGCGACCCCTAAATATGAGCCAATTTGTGTCAAACTTTCAGGTTTTAGTTTTTATGCTAAATGGAACTATTTTAGGGGGCGCAGATAAATAATTCAACATTTCAATTTTTGACTACCCAATAAGAGACACCCTAAAATTATATACTACATACACATATATATTATATATATATATATATAAATAAGATATATAGATATATATATACATATTTACATATATTATATACATATATATATATATATATATAAATATATATATATATATAATATATATATATACATATTTTATATATATATATATATATACAGGGGTTAGACAAAATAATATGAACACCCGCCGATTTCACCGGTTATCTTTACGGACTGCTCAGACACAAAGTAAACGGTCAAATGACTGGCAAACCTATTTAAATGCGTAACAGAGAGTGTATACGTCATGTTATAACCCTCACGTTGTTTTTACAGATCTGAGTGAATTATGAATTAGCAGTTATGAAAGACCTGTCAGACTTCCAAAGAGGGCAAATTGTCGAAGCGCGGATGGCTGGTGCATCGGTGACGAAAACCGCTCAGATGTTCAATGTATCCAGAGGAACTGTCTCTATGGTCATGTCTGCATACCAAAACCATGGAAAGACAAGCACCGACAAATGCAATAGTGGACGCAAGAAGAAGCTGTGTGATCGAGACCGCCTGGTGCTAAAGCGCATTGTGACAAAGGACCATAAGACCACAGCTCCAAAAGTGACTGCAGAGCTTAACCAGCATCTTGCAAGCCCGGTATCGACCAGAACTGTACGTCGCGAGCTCCATGGAGCTGGATACCACGGGAGGGCTGCAATTGCCAAACCCTTCCTTTCGCACATCAACATTGAGCGGCGCAGAAAATGGTGTAATGACCATAAGAATTGGTCAATGGACCGGTGGAAGAATGTAGTCTACTCCGACGAATCCTCCTTTACGCTATTTCCATGTTCCGGTCGAGTTTACGTCTGGAGACAGCCTAAAGATGCTTATGACCCCGACTGCCTGACCCCAACCGTTAAGCATGGAGGCGGATCTGTGATGGTTTGGGCAGCAATATCGTGGAATACTCTTGGCCCAGCTGTAGTACTGCATGGTAGGGTCAACCAGGTCCATCCCATGATCCAAACGCTGTTTCCCAATGGCGGCGCCGTCTTCCAGGATGATAATGCACCAATCCACACCGCTGGGGTCGTTAAAAACTGGTTTGAAGAGCATGTTAGTGAAGTAGAACGCTTGGATTGGCCTCCACAATCCCCGGATCTTAACATTATCGAGCATCTGTGGTGTCAGTTGGAGCAGCAGGTCAGAAGCCGATCCCCACCGCCGGCGTCTTTGGAGGAACTGGAGCAGGGTTTGCTCGAAGAATGGCTCAGGATTCCTCTAGCCACTGTCCAAAAGCTGTATGAATCAATTCCCCGACGCATTGCAGCTATTATTGCCGCTAAAGGAGGACCAACTCCATATTAAGAAAAAACCGCCATTTATCAAGGTGTTCATATTAATTTGTCTAACCCCTGTATATATATATATATATATATATATATATATATATATATATATATATATATATATATATATATATATATATAGAGAGAGAGAGAGGAGAGAGAGAGAGAGAGAGAGAGAGAGAGATGTGATCAGTCTCCTTGTGAACAGACGTGTTTTATCGAGTGTCAAGTGTTATCAATTGAATAAGTGGTTTTCGTTGAAGTGTTTAAAAAAAAAAGTGTTCCGTGCATTCTTAACTAAATTACTTCGTGCTACTAATCATTCATTAACGAATATATTTCATTTATTGACGTTATTCAGTACTATATTATTTGATCAAACCAAGGCTACTGCACGTGGCTTGCCTTTTGTTTTTCAAATCAATCAGAAAACGTGCAGTCATAAGGTTCATTTTTCGTGCTTCGAGAGGTCAGGTAGTGTGTCGTCAGAAACCGTGTGAAAAAAAAGGAAAAAATCGGGTCGAATCGCGGACAGATAAGTGTTATAAATACTCTTCTTTTACAGATCTTTTGTCGGTAGCTTAATTCTATATTAATTTAGTATAAATTCGTGTTACAAGAACGTGTTTCTGCGTTTCAAGAACGCGGTAGACCTACGTTGTAATTTATTAATTTCCAAACGCTCGTTTTTTGTTTTTGTTTTTTTCAACTAATTAAAAGCATGGCACCCCCGTCAAGTACTTGCAGTCGCTGTGAAGGGAAATTTGCTGCTTACGCGTTTACAATGGCTAATAATAATGAACAGTTAGTTTGCAGGTGGTGCTCAAGCATGGAAGTCCTGAGGAACGAGTTAGAACGTGAGAGGGAGGCCAGGGTGAGACTTGAAGAAAGCGTGATGCTCCTGACGGCAAAATTAGAATCCCTTGAGACTCCAGTTACGACCCCTCCTGCCTCAGTTTCGACTAATAATATAAATAGTACTAATAGCCCTCTCTCTTCCCCTAGTTCCCACCCCTTCGTTCGAGTGCGAAATGGAGCCCCATTGAGAAAAGCAAAGACCTGTCTACCAGTAATAACAAGCAATAAGTTTTCTGTTTTAGGTTTCGAAGATGCTGATGAACTGGAAATACGACTCGTTGGCGATTCCATTGTTCGAGGGCAGCTCGAGGAATTCTGTGTGAGAAACCCTCGTCGTAGGCGCCGTTACTGCTACCCTGGTGCAAGGGTGGAGGATATAACTAATAGTGTTGACCATTTTACAGACGGTACCACCGAGGACACAACGTATGTTATTCATGTCGGTACTAATAACGTTTTAAATTCTAGATCGGAAGAACTGCTGGCTAGGTATAGGGACTTATTGGAGCGACTAAAGGAGAAAACTAATAAGATTGTTTTAACAGGTATACTTCCTCGAATTATCCAACGAAGCGATTTCTACAGCAAGGCGACCTATATTAACAATAACCTAAAGTCGCTTTGCCGACAGGAAGGAGTGCATTTTGCAAATTTTGGAACAGTTTCTACGGCAGGAGGGACTTGTTCCTCGAAGATGGACTTCATTTTAATGACGGTGGAGCTGTGCGTTTAGGAAGACTATTTCATAATACTGTCTCTTCTTTTCATGCTGCCGCAACCCGAACGGTCCCAGCGTAAATTCCACAAATTTCCCCTGCGCTCGCGAAGGTGTCGCAATTACAAACAATTTGAAGGTTCTATCCTTAAATGCTCGTAGCCTACGAAATAAAATAAACGAATTTTTCTTCTTTAATTGCTTGTAAAGACTATGATTTAATTGCCTTAGCACTGAAACACGTGACTTTGTAGGGGAGTATCAAATTAAAGGTTATAGACTTTTTGTTAAAAACAGAATAGGTAGGCGAGGAGGCGGTGTTATGTTGTATATCAAAGATAATATTGCGAACGTTATAGAAGTAAAGCACTCAATTCCAGAACCGATAGATTCGACTATAGCAGAACTTAAATTGAACGATTTCAAACTTCTTGTTGCGGTTATATATAGGCCCCCTAATCAAACAGCTGATACGGACGAAGCGTTATATCGTGAACTAAAGAGAATAATCGGTAGTGAGCAGGCTTTAGTTATGGGTGACTTTAATTGCGCCAACGTGAATTACGATACAATGCAGGGAGACGCGGAAGGTAATCGTTTAGTTAATTTTCTCGAGGATAGCTTTCTTATTCAAAAGGTTGGGGAACCTACGAGGTTGGACAGTATTTTAGATTTAGTAATAACTACGGATGATAGGCTAATTACTGATCTTCAAGTAATAGAACCGTTAAGCAATAGCGATCACAATATTGTAGAGTTTGTCCTCTCAGTAAGTCACTCGAAACCAACTAACTCGACTAAAATTCCTAACTTCCAGCACGCAGACTTTAGTAAATTTCGAAATAAATTTTCACACGTCAATTGGGAAAACGTAATTGGGAACTCCAACGCAAAACTAATGTGGGAATCGTTCGAAACGGTATTTAGGACTATAAATGAGGAATGTGTACCGTACAAAATTAAGCGTGCGAAAGTAAACAACAAGCCCTTGTGGTTTACTTCTAGAGTAGGAGACATTATAAAGAGTTTAGATAGGGCTTATAGGCTATATAAGTGCGATAAAGATAATCTGTTGTTACGAAACAACTACATATCTCTAAGGCGTGAAGCGAAAAGTGTAATAAAAAAGTCCAAGCGCGAATTTGAAATCTCCATAGCTCGTGACGGTAAAGAAAACCCCAAGCGATTCTTTCAATACGTCAATAATAGAAATCCAGTAAAAAGTGTCTTGGGGCCTTTGAAAAATGTAAACGGAGATCTAGTTTCTGAAAACAAGGAAATGGCTACCTTGATAAACGAATTTTTTACGTCAGTTTTTACTATAGAAGATCTAACGAATATCCCTTCGGTCATAGACATAATACCTTTTGATAATGGTAATATTTTGGATAATATCGTGGTTAGTGAAGGGGAGGTAATGCGCTATTTTGATAAAAGGAAAACGCGTAAATCACCGGGTCCGGATTCCATATATCCCACACAACTAAAAGAATTAAAAGATAGCATTGTTGTGCCGCTAACAAAGATTTTTAATGCGTCTATTTCTGAGGGGTGCGTACCAGATAATTTCAAGTTAGCAAACGTAACACCTATCTTTAAGAAAGGCGATAAAGGTGCGGCGGGAAATTATAGGCCAATCAGTTTAACGTCTGTTGTAGGTAAGCTACTGGAATCAATAATTAGGAATCGTATAGTCGAACACTTAGAAGTGCATAAACTAGTTAGAAATATTCAGCACGGTTTTAGGCGAAACAAATCTTGCTTAACTAATCTTTTAGAATTTTTCCAAAGCGTGGTTGACGTTTACGATAGACATAGGGCGGTTGATGTAGTGTATTTAGATTTTCAAAAAGCGTTTGACCCCGTGCCGCACAAAAGACTCATTGAAAAAACTAAGGCTCATGGAATCAGGGGTGTAGTAACAAATTGGCTAGAAGAGTGGTTGCGAGGTAGGAAACAGAGGGTGGTCGTTGATGGAGCGGAGTCGTGCTGGGCTAATGTAGCGAGTGGCGTTCCTCAGGGTTCTGTATTGGGCCCCTTGCTTTTTCTTATATATATTAACGATTTAGATGTCGGCCTACTCAGCTCAGTTTCAAAGTTTGCGGATGACACGAAGCTGGGTGGTAGGGCGATTAATGACGAAGATAGAGGTAAAATCCAGGAAGATCTGAATAAAATCGTTGATTGGTCATTCACATGGCAAATGAGATTTAACGTGGATAAGTGCAAAATTTTGCATATAGGTTCGCGTAACGGTAATTTTGCGTATAGTATGTCAGGGAAAGATTTAACAAGCGTTGAGCAGGAAAAAGATTAGGGAGTTATAGTCACTAGTGATTTAAAAGTAGCGAAACAAAGTACAGCAGCGGTCAATAAGGCGAACAAAGTGTTAGGTTTTATAGCTCGAAATTTTGAGTACAAATCGCGCGATATTATAGTTCCACTTTATAAATCATTAGTTAGACCCCATTTGGAGTACGCGATCCAATTTTGGAATCCGTATATGCGCAAAGATATAGACAAAATCGAAAGAGTTCAAAGACAAACAACTAAGATGATTCCGTCGCATAGGTCAAAGTCGCACGAGGATAGGCTTAAGGAGTTAAAATTGACAACACTCGAGACAAGGAGGTTAAGGGGTGATCTAATCCAGGTTTTCAAAATTATCAATGGGTTCGATAACGTAGATAGAGATAGCTTTTTCGAAATATCTCAATATAATAGGACTAGAAATAACGGGTGTAAGTTGACAAGTAGAAGGTTCGAGACAGCAGTTGCCAAAAACTTTTTTACGCACAGAATAGTAAATAGCTGGAATAGTTTGCCGGTAGAAGTAATTAGTAGCACTTCTATAAACATGTTTAAAAATCGATTAGACAAATATGTTGATAGATTGGGTATAGTTTAACTTTTTAAGGTAGTAAAAGTAAGGCTTTGTGGTGATCGATCCCACAGCTCAACACAAGTGTTGTGGGATATAGGGAGACAGCATCTTGGGTTAGGGGATACTCTCTGTCCTTACACACCCCATTTAAAGAGATTCCTCTGCCTAGCAGTGCCCCCCATAGTACTGTGAAGTATTGAAAAACTCATGATCTTCACTTGCCCCACAAACACCTTGAAATGGGAGACCCAAAATGGGTGCACACACATTCTACATTACTGTACAGTCTTTACAGCCACACCTACACTTTTCATCCTAAGTATATATATTGTAATGTATATGTAAATTTTGACTTGTTCCGCAATCGACATGGACCGTGACTTATTTTTCGTTGGCAAGGTACTAGTATTGATGGATACTGTAATGAAATTGACTGGATTCTTTGGATCTGATATATTTGCAAGTTGGTTATAAATAGATATAGAGTGTAACATATTTGTGGTTAGTAGTCTATTTTGACTTGATCCTCTGGATCCAGAGATTCTATCTTTAGTTTTAAATCGATAATTAATTAGTTTTAAATTGATAATTAATTAGTTATGCAAAAATTGGTCGTTGCCAATGTACAGGCAGTTTTTGCATAAATTTCTTATGTTCTTGTGGTTCGGAACCCACGTAAAATTGCGGGTCCCCTCCGCCACCACGGAGGACATACACAATTACGAACACAGTTAGGTAGACCAACCATGAGTGGATCCTAGGGTCTTTGTTGGTCTGTAACATTATAACATTATTATATATATTTTATATATATATATAGATATAACTTATATATACTGGGTGATCCAGATAAATGGGACCCATAAAAAAAAGC